>CM023840.1:907533-2107533 GCA_013266295.2 Branchiostoma floridae x Branchiostoma japonicum | reverse complement strand
ATAAGTAGGCCACAGCAAGCAATTTTATGGGTGCCTGATTTCGAAAAAAAAAGAAGTTTTTTTTTGCCCTCCGACGGTGGTTAACATGCCGAAAATGGGCAAAGAATATGTCGTTAATGTTTGGTTCAGCAAGGGATCAGACACCATAAGGGATCCAGCAAACATGAGGCACAATTGCTCGCGTTTGATGGCATGCCGAAGTGTTGACAGTCTTAGGGCCCTGTCACACTTCTGCGTATCGTCATTGCGTATGAGTTGCGTACAGACATTTCTGCCCTACGCACAATACGCACAATTACTGTGACGCACATGCAGCGTATAAGTAACGATTTCAGCGAATCAGTTGCGTATGATTTCCGTATTCAGTGCGCAGCACTAGTTGTCTTGCTGCGAATGGTAGCGAATGTAGTGCGCATGTCGAGCGTATACCGGACGCACACAACTTATGTCCACCGCATTCCTAACGCACATCCAACGAATGCCAAGCGTATTGCTGGAGTATTCCCTACTTATTCCTGCTGTTATTGTTCACAGTGGGTCCTTCTCATCATGGGCAGCCCTAAGCGTGGACCAACTTCTACCCGTCCCGGCCGTATGTCTGTTTCCACTTCGCCCGAGCCGGTCAATTGCCTATAATATATTGTCGGGTAAATTGAATACCCGTACCCGTATACAAACATAACAGTTAGTGTAAAAGCCCTAATAATTTGTAGATGCCATTAAATACTCCCCCTTAATAATTATTTGAAATCAATGAAAACACTGCATACTTTTAATACAAACCCTTCACAATTACGCCTACATGTACACACTGAGAGTACTTATATGGTATACATGGTCTACGGACACTACACAGTGTATGGACACAACCTGGTGATTTATGACTGTCATGTCATGTATTCACAACCATCATCTTTAGATGTTTCAGGCCATTGCATCACTTTTATACTCAGTCTGATCTATGGACACTACACATTTTCTCGGACAAACAACCCAAAGTACAAGCAAAAGAAAGACACATATTTTGTGTTAATTACATATAGATACCATACGTATAACATGGCGTGTCCTATCACCATTTTGGTGGGACACCAGAAAATACCTTGTTATAAAAATGCTTTTTTTGATAACGGGTAATACATTATCATCAAAATTTCAGCAAACATGCTAGAAAGAGCCAATGTTACTAAACTCTTTTTTTGGGTCACACCTTACTTAAAATGCTTCAGGAGGTCTGTTTACCCTGGAGGCTAGAGGAGCAGGTGCACCCCAGTACGCAATCTGTAAGCTATCCTTGCGCTTCTCATAAGTTACAAATACGTAGAATGCGTTTTGTAGTCGCAACACGAACGGTACTAAAGCGCTGCAAGTACGCTATGTATTCGTCCAATGTACGCGGCTCATGCACAGGTGCAGATCCAGGTGCAGTTCAGCGTTTAAACCGCGTATCCCATACGAACACCTAGCGTACTCGTACCGTGTTCGACCGATGCATTGCGTAATTTATAACGCATGACCTGCCTGCCAGCGTACGCAGCATAGTTTTGGGCGTGCTCAAAACTACGCTGCGTACTGAGTCGGCCTGTGCGTGTGCTGTGCGTACATAAAACTTACATAAAACGACTGAGATGCAAATGGCATGCGTATTGTGCGTACGGCTGCGTATGGAAGAATAGTCCGTACGCAGCTCATACGCATGACGATACGCACAAGTGTGACAGGGCCCTAAGGTGTTCCATCGCACATGAATACCTACTAGTGTAGTAGCTGCCCATGATGGTAACACAAGCTCTTTTCTACAATTGTTCTAGTTAATCGAGATGTATACACACCTACAAGGGCAGTTAATACTGTTGAATACATGAATACAAGACCTGCTGGTTGTGGTATCATGTTTTGTCGCCTCAAGGTTTATGATCTCAAACTTTGAAAATGCAGGAATCTTTGCCCGTTTTTATGCCCGCCTTAAGCTTGTTTTTGTTTTCTCCCTATCGCATTAAATTTGGAGTCTACAGAGGATGTCATTCATGAAATTTACTTGCTGTTTTATCAGCAACAAGATATGAGTACAATCGCACGAAAGTGAAACAAATGTTTGGTGGCATCAAACATTTGCATTGTTTGATGCCACCAAACAATGCAAATGCAAACTGTTCTTCAAGCTAAGAACAGGAAACTGAGAGTGTTTTACAGTGGTAGACATGTGCAACATCATCAACTGGTCGAGTTACTGACGTTGACAGTTCGGGCAGAACTGATATATGCACAAGCACATCTAATTTGATATTGGTGACATCCACATAACATGTATATTTAGCGTTGACGTTGGTATCCGCATTCCTTACTTTTCCCCAACAGAAAGCTTAACCATGATAGCTTTTAATCATGAAAATCAATGTTTTTTTTTCGATCCTTGTTTAGTCCTTTCCGCAAACGATGGGAAAACTTTTAATTGTGGAAAAACTAATTGGTGCATGCAGGGATGTATACATGAGATCATTTTGAATGAAAGGGCATTGACTTAGCTAACAACGAAAACACAACAGAAAGGTATCAGTTCACTGCCTTTAATGCCCACCCATTCGGCAGTTGCTAGCTCCGAGTGGTACAGGACTATTTTTAGCGTAACTAAATACACTGCGCTAAAACAAAAGAAGCACAGGACACAGCCAGACGTGTAGTCCAAGTTGGGAGTGACAATGCGAGATAGATCGTTTGAAGGGGATATCAGGTAATGCTGGGCTCCAGATGAAAAGGCAGGTTACCATGTTGCCATGGGTGTATTATTCACACATGAAGTGTCGTATTTCTTTTGCAGTCAAACACAAACTATATAGATCTACAACATGTAGCCTACAGGAACTTACAAATGAAAGATCGAATTGTGATTAGGTGACCAGAGGTAACAATTCAACTCAACACATTGTTGATTTTCAGAAGCAAATATGTCAAATATAGAAAAAGATATTCCAAGGTTTCAGCACATGGATACTCATGTTGAACATCGAAATACTAAAATGTTGGGTCCTCCTTCCAAATCTAACCGCTCCTAGCCTTAATTCAATCAGGTTGAATCATACACTGCGGCGCGGGCCCTCGAATGATTTTGACGCTGTATCAATTTTCAAGCAGAACCAACATGGATCTAAGACAGCATTTTCCGCAATACGACACCTGAATTTTGCAGGGCTACGATTGTACGACATATGTGACTTAGACAGGAAATAGACTCTGGTAATAGACCGCTCAATGATGTACACCGTTAAAATCGTGGTCATCTGTAAGTCCTGTTTCTTACGTTCTACATTGTAAATGGTAGGTGCATGGTCTCGTTCTGTTTGTACTTGTTCGAAGAAGCTTCCTGATTACATGGATTATATATTTTCAGACCACCAGGCAGTGTCTGCACCGTGCTGCACAGTGTGACCCAGGAGTGCTGTGAAGGGTGGGTCCGTGCAGGAGAAACGTGCACTGGTAACATCATGAGTTGATTTCTGTTTCTAAAACATGATACTTGTTGATCCAGGACTGCGAACTGTGTCCAAATGTCACCAACCATTACCTGTATCAAGCTAACCAGAAAGCCCTGAGCTATCTGCAGCACTGGCATGACAAAACCTGATGCTGATGCTACTTTAGTTCCTAGGTACATCATGCATTGCTGTTATTACCTTCGCCAAGAAGGTTATGTTTTCGTGGCCGTGTGTCTGTGTGTGTGTCTGTGTGTCTGTGTGTCTGTCTGTGTGTCAACAGCATAACTTGAGAAGGCATAGATGGATTATCTTGATATTTGGTAGGTGGGTAGGTCTTGATGAGACCTAGAAGTGATTAGATTTTGGGCCCCCTGGCGGCTTGTTATGGTACTGCAGCGGAACTTCCGGTTTTGATATCTCGTGATCTGGACATGCTAGGGTCATGATTTTTGGATGGTAGGTAGCTCTTGGGCTCGGGAAGAAGTGACATAAGTTTGGGCGCCCTAGCGGCCTGCTCTGGAACTGCAGGAGCGTTTGTATAAAAATATTTAAAGTAGGATAACTCAATAACCGGTTGACGGATCGTCTTGATATTTGGTATGTATGTAGCTTAAGTGATGCTTAACATAATTAGATGACAATTATGAAAATTAGCATCTAATTTGCATAATTAATGAGGGAATTCTATAATTCAGCTACCTTCCATGATAGGATTATTCAACCTTGTGACATGCGTAATTAAGACTGAGGGGAACATCGTCATATATTAATTATGTAAATGAAGACCAAATTTGCATAATTAATGAGAAAATGCTATAATTCCATAGTGGTTGATGCTGGCATTTTCATACTTACGCATTTCGAAGTTGACTGGAGGTGTACATCATTCAACATAACTTATTCAAATCAGGACCTCATTTGCATAATTTATGAGGAAATGTTAGAATAGCCTTCTTTGTTAAGATAACACTGTCATTGGGTGGAGGATATGATCAACTGATGTAATTCATTCAAATAAGGATCTTATTTGCATAATTAGGGGAAAATCTATAATTAGTCAGTCATAGAGGTAACCTCATTTGGCGAAGGTATGAGGTCGTGGAACTCTAGTTATTAATCAAAAGCTATGATATGGGACACTGCTCTTGAATTAGGCTACAAGAAGATCTCTCATAGCCTCAAAAGCCGTCTTGCTATACCAACCTATTCAAGGTCTATCGTTCTCATGACAGATATTAATGAATGCGAGTCTGCAAACGGTAATTGTAACCAGAACTGCATCAACACCGCGGGTTCGTACCACTGCAGCTGTGAGGATGGCTACAACCTTGTCAATGGGAGTACATGCGTGGGTAAGAACTGAACACTTGAATATACTAGTACTACTTTTCGAGAAGTAACTTTTTGACTATGAATGTGGTAAACTCTGTCGCAATACCAAAACGAGAAGTCTATTTGAAATATAATCATTACGTTTAGCATAGAACTCTGAACTTTATTTAAACAACATCACAGGCTGAAACAGCCTGAATTGTGTATAACATGTAATCATTTCAGCATTAAAAGATTGACTTAAAATTAACACGGTTTCTCAGAATATCCTTTAACGTTCGATAATGATCTACAATCATTGCCTTCGTCAGAAGGGTTTAAATTCATCCATTTTTAGTTTGGGTAACCAGGATTTAGCGGTATAACTCTTGAAGGCATGGTTCCACGTCCATGATTTTTGGCAGGCAGGTTTATATACCGTTGTTGAGGCCGATGTCAAGTGCAAATATGGGCTTCGTGGGGGGTCCATACGTCACTGTAGTGGACTTTTTGAGTTTGTCGCTTGTTAGCAAAATAACTCTTGTATATGTGCATGGTTTTTGGTAGGCAAGTTGCCATTGTGGAGGCCAAGGTCAAGTTCGAAAATGGGCCTCGTGGGGGGTCCCTACGTTTCTGCAGTTGACCTTTTGTGCTTAGATATGTAATGATCTTCCCCCACCAGAGACAGCTGGAGAACCCTGCTGGGTCTCATGGGTCTTATCATGGTCTGGGATCAGATAATGTTGCTTACATTAATAGGGGACTGTTCTGTAATTTCAGCGGGAGGAGGAAAGGTTGGTCAGGTCATTACCTATATATGGCCACACCAAGTAACGTTTATGGATGACGTCCACTGGGTCAAAAAAACAAGATGCCTAGATTTGGAATATACTAAATGTAGAAATACAATTTAATGTTAGGACACAATTTAAATAAAAGAACACAGTGTAACAACAAATAAGCATAAAAATGATTAAACTAAACAGCAGTAGTCGCCCTGTTCTGATTCTTTCCTTTCATCACATCTTCTCTTGTTACATTTTGCGACACTGTTGTGACACTTTGATCATAATACAGTAAGCTGTATTTCTTGTAACAGTAATTTTTCCCCCAGTAAAACAGTCCAAAATCAAAAAGCTAACATGGATGACAGCGAGTCTGTAAATCTGTGGCGAACCATTTCACAGTGTTCGTAAGAATAAACAAAGGAGTACAGAGATTCTTTTGTACCTTAGACCAAATTGATTATGAACAAGACTGGCAATGAAAACATACATTGCCATGGCCGACGGTGGTTGCTGTTAGGGTTATTGTTTGCATGACACTGCGGCCCTGCCATCATTTCATGATTTTGAGGAAGACTTGTTACCTATACAGATACAGTGCACTCCTCCCCTGAGTGTATAGTGTAAGAGCCCCGGGGTCACAGAAAGTAGGGCATCCGGGGCAGAGAGGTCTTCCCAAAGCAGGGTCCCAAAGGTTTCCAGGAATGTGGGCATAGATGTGGGTCAGAGACATGCCTGTGGACATTCCATTCCTGTGGACAAAATGCCTGTGTGATTCCTAGAATTCTTGCGAATTGCACACAATACTGTACCATTAAGCTCCTCCCTGAGACGTCGCCAAAAAGTAAAGACTACACGTTTATTTCTCTAGAGCAATGTCCCTCTGACGAAGGCTTGAGATCTCGGACCTCTAGTTGAGTGTACATTAAAATAAAGAACAAGACACATTAAAAATACAAGTGAGAATCAAGAAAGTCTATAGTGTCCTTAAAATAACAGTAAACTGACGCATGAAGTTAGAAGTATGTTTGGTATTTACCCTCCCTCTTTTCATTGGTAAGTTATAATTCTGCACCTCGATACTACTGTTGACTGCTTCACCGTTTATTTCACAGAGGTGGTGTGCAGAATGCCGGTTGACCTTGTTTTCCTGTTGGACGGCTCGGGAAGCATCGGATGGTCCAACTTTGAAGTAACCAAGACCTTCGTGAAGACCGCAACGAGTGATTTTCAGATTGGTCCAGACAATGCTCAAGTGGGTGTAGTTCAATACAATGATGCTGCCTTCGAAGAATTTTCTTTAAATCAACATGCAACTCTGGAAAATCTTCTGTCTGCCATTGACCGCATACCATACAGAAATGGGGGTACGCGTACTGGTTTGGCCATAGATTATGTGGTCAGCACAAGTCTGACGGAAAGTCACGGTGCTCGTCAAGACGTGCCAAAGGTAGTTATAGTGGTGACAGACGGACATTCGGGTGACAGTGTCCGGGAGCCAGCTCGAAGGGCAAAGCAGAACGGGATTATAATGGTAGCCATCGGTGTCGGATTAAGTTATAACATGGCTGAGTTAGAAGAAATCGCCTCATCAACTGACACACTGGGTACCGTGGCTAACTTCTCACTACTAGAAAAGCTGAGAGAAGACATAGTTCCGATAGTCTGCGAACATGTTACCCAACACATAACAGCAAACTCCGTAGTTCTGGATATCGGCATGGCTGTAGCTGAGGTAGGTAATGTATTTTACATCGGATTAGACCTAAAACAGCCTCACCTTATAGCGCTAAGCGTATTCAAGCAGATCCTTGCGCCAAGAATACGTACTACGCAGTAGAAGTTGATCGTTACAATCTTTTTACCCCATGCAGCCACAGCTCGTCAGCTGGAAATATTTGCATGCTGTTGTTTCGTTAGGTTTTACTGTATATGTATCGAAGGTACATATTCCACTTTCATGAATAAGTTTCACGTATTGCTCGTGGTTGTTCTGTCCCTTTCTGGGAATATCGCCTTAACTGTCGATGTAGTACCTACTTTTGGACATCCATTGTTTGACTTTCCATATCATTGAAGCACTGTCTTGGTACGTACTTCCTTTATGAATCTACTTTTGTTTCTATAGTTTACTGATGAAGTGAACGAAACCTTCACGGTCCTTGTTGCATACCGTCTAACGATCTACTGCCAGAGGCACGTCCTGGAGTTTGAGGCCTGTCGTCGAACAGCGGACCGCGCTAAACGATCGTATGTATTTTCTATACTTATTGTATGTATCCAGTCCCTTCTTTGCCCCATTGCCTTAACTTTGTATTATTTATCCACTAACTTGGATGTCTGTAACACATAATAAGGCCATAGCAAGTAAATTTTATGGATGACATCCTCCGGAGACTCCAAAATTAATGCGAGAGGGTGAAAAAAAAACAAGGCAGGCCAAAAAAAACAAGTTTCCTACATTTTCAGATTTTGAGATCGTAAACCTCGTTGAACAAGAATTTAGGCGGTAAAACATGATATCATACCCAACAGGTCTTCTGTCGCTGTATTCAACAGTATTACCTGTCCTTGCAGATGTGTCTTCATTAAATAGAACAAAAAAAAGAGTTTGCTGTACCATCTTCAAGGTAGATACTACACTGGGTATTCATTTGTAATGGAACACCCTGGACTGTCAACACTTGCCATCAAACACGAGGAATTGCGCCTCAAGTTTGCTGGATCCCTGGTGGTCTCTGAGTTTAGAGACTGGCTACCAGGCAGAACACAGGGCTTAATCACTGACAGAGTGACTCATAAACCGAACTGTCTGGAAGCCATACTCTACCTACTAGTATATTGTGCCAACTGTTACAACACCGATTTGTCTCTGAAACAACTTTGAAAAAAGAAGTGACTAAATAAAATTTTCAATTATTGTACAAATGGTTTTGATTCAGTGGCAACATCACATATAAAATGAATAAAATACAACATTGTATCAAAGTAAAAATAAAAGAATAAATCAGAGCCTTGTCTTGCAGATGGACGTTCATGACATATTTGCCCTTTTTTGGCATGTTGACCACCGTCGCAGGGCAACAAAATTTCTTGTTTTTTTTTCTGAAATCAGGCGAAAATCAATGCGCGCGAGGATGTCATCCATAAAATTTACTTGCTGTGGCCTAAGGGGCAGGATTAAAAAATTAATAGACATTATCTCTGTAAGATTTCCAACCCTGGTCAGTGTGGGTCCCATGGGGAGTAAGATATACAGCCTGGCTGGGTCATCTGGTCTGCCTATTTCCCTGCACAGTAACAGAAAGATATTTCTATTCTTTTAACTCTCGTGCCTATGATATTGATTGACAAAACTATTATTCACCTCCTCATCCTTGTTTTTTTTACAACAATTTTTTTCATAATTTCCAGAGGAAACGTTATGCCATTTTCTTGTCTTCAAGTGCTACTTTACCCGTTTGGTAGAAGATCTGGTACAAATGTGGCTTTTGCGTTTTAAGTGCGTAAGAAACTTACAATCAAAGACTGGATAGTACTAGGATAGTACTAAGATAGTACTCAAGGAGAATTGTGAATAAAATTGAAAATTGATCAAGTCGCCCCCTGCCCCCCCCCAAATGTCCACCCCCCATAATCATGCTGAAACCCTTGTGTATTTTTTCCCTTAGTAACGACCAACAATGGAATAGATTTCTACCGGGCTATTCAAAGATATCTTCTACATGCGATCTTCTATGTGCAAAGTCATTACCACAGGTTGTAATCCCTAATTGGTTTATCACATATTACATATTAATATGACGCTTAGTTTTTAAGGCAGTGGGCTCTACTGACCAAAGTAAATTGTGTTTCGTAGCTGCCTTCCTAATTAAGTATATATATACATATATAATGATATTGATAAAAATGTAGCCAAGCCTCTTCTGAAGACAACATTCAGTAAATTGTCACACTAACAGCACACTATACCCTAATCCCAACAGTACAACTAATGATACAGTAATTTTCTTAGTGTGTAAAAATTATATCATTGTGCATGATTCAGTAAAGATCCCATTGGTCCCGCCCTGCTCAAATTTCTTAGCAGGGATGTAGACCTTAGGGATACAAGTGAAAATCGAGGCAACTTCCTGTTTTCCCAGTTTTTTTGGTTAAACCAAGGATTAACAAGCTTAAGGACTAGTTCAACTGCTACAAAATGTATTTGCCTGTCAAAATGTCCTTCCAAAGTAGAGTGAAAATAACCTGACAATAGTGTTTCCCTGATTGAAATAAATAGCATGTGGAAGGCGTTTGTGGACAAAAGAGAGAATAAACTTAGCAGCAAAATTTGCCTACAAAATGCAAGAAAAGGAACCACAAAGGGCCCCTTTCGAGCTACCTTTGGACTACCATTTTTGAGGCTTACCATTACAGGAAATTCCAACTCCTTGGACAGCTCACTACTCACTAGTGGAGGTCGTCACACCAAATTAACCCTAATCATGACTAAGATGTAACAGTCAACCACTGTCTCAAATCATACATCTGCAAGGAGAAGGCAGAAGCTCAATTTTGACTCATGGAATATATACTGGTAGTGGCTTGAAGGTACAATTTTAGAACATTGAAACCCAGCAGGGTCCAACAAGGACATTTGTAGTAACACATGTTAGCCTTGCCAGAAGGATGGCAAGTGTAACTAAATGATTTATCCAAACTGACTTCACTAGACTCTCATGTTGCAATTTGTCTCCCAGAACCACCATTATGATATGATGATATGGATATTACTGTGGGCAAGGACTCCCCTTTGACCCTCTCTCTGAGGTAAATGGTACCATGTGGGTATTGCCCTATTACAAACTCATCTGTCATGCCTGTACTCCTTAAACACACAAAGGCCCTCTGTGATCCCCTGGACACCAGCTACTGGTCACAGCATTGCTTGGCTGTGTTCTTGTGCATACATGTACATGTATGCACAGTACATATATGATTTAGGCACCTCACGCACTCTCAACAGTAGCGTGCGTAGTCCAGCGGTTAGCGACCCTGCCTCTGGACTAAGAGGTTGGGAGTTCGAATCCCGGCTGTTGTCGCTCACCCGACATGCACGCTTCTGGAGAGGGTCGTAGTCCTTAGGACGGGACGTTAAGCCGTGGTCCACTGTTCATTGTACTTGTCGAAAAGAGCTAGGGGAATTTCCCCGGTACAATGAACCTGTAAATACTGTACATAGTGTCTGTCTTCTCTGTCACGACCAGTGGAAGAATAGCTCTTCAGTGATCACTGAATGAGCTAAACTGGTTCGAGATCACTTTCACTTTCACTCACTCACTCACTCACTCACTCACTCACTCTTATAGATTTGAATAAGATTCAGCACCTAGTTGATGATTTATTTCTTTACCTATCATAGGAAATAACAGCAAGTGTGATAAATGAAGACGAAGAAAACTACAGGGGACTGAAAGTGGATGGTCATTAAAACAGTTTTTTTGAAGGATTTGCCCCCCCCCCCCCCCCAATTTCTGTAGTTCTACCAGATAAGGTGGAGCAAAGCCTAGGGTAAAAAAAGTCAGTCAGCCCCTACAAGGATCATTTCACGAGTCTATGTTACAAGGAAAAGTATGAAAGACAGCAAGTGCTGTATCTCATAGCTTTTCTTTCATTGCAGTGCGTTGATAACCACTATGTGGAGAGTTTCAATAACAGCGTGCTGCAATACCACGATAAGAGGATCGTGTTCGGGAGGGACCAGTACCTCATGAGGAGCCATCTCTCCATCCTTGACTGGGTACGACTTCATGCAGGTCTTTTTGCAACTGAATTCATGAAAAGAGGCTCAAGGCATTGACATATGCACAAGAGTTTGACAAAGCAGTCATATGTGCTAGGATTGGATAATGAAGATGACAACATTTCTGTATTAGAAATCTTCAGTATGTGCTGTCTTTCTTATACTTCTCTCATTGTCCTTCTGATTTTGTTGCTGCAGCATGAGCATATTGATAGAGATCACACCTCTATCATCAGGAGACAATCTGCAACAAACCCCAGGGCGGTGGAGGGGCATCGCTTATTGAAGCGCAAAGCCAACAGCTTCAAAGCCACCATCTGGGACAAGTATATGTGACAGGTCTTTGCTGCTGAAAACGATTAGTTTTTCACATTTTGTGTTTTGGTTTTATGTTTTCATAGTCATCATAATGTCATGATTAGACAAAATGGTATAAATGTGATCTGTTGGAGATTTTAAAACTGTGACAACATGTTTTGGCAATGTAATGATATATCCCTTGAATGACAATTATGTCCGGAACTGTAATAATTATTGCAAGTAATGTATTTTCAAGACATAATAGAATTAGCGTGTTTAACATATTAAAAACCTAGCTCTAAAGGTGCGGTTTTGAACGTTACAATTTTTACGGTAGTATCATTATAGCGTAATGGGTAATTTTTTTATATTCATGTTAGCAGTTAGTTTCTCGTAAAAAGTGTAAGTCAATTTCAATCAGTTGTTTACATTGGGATAGTCAATATGACATGCACTTCAAGGTATGTTTCCTATAGACCTGCATGTATGCTAGTTTGCTTTTGTTTTGTAGATTATGTCATGTATATTCTATTGAAGATCAAATTTTGTATATGTTTGTACCAGTGCCAACAGTACACGTAACTCTGTAATGATATATGGTAATGACATGTGGAACTCATGGCTGTCATATCCACCATGTACTTCTCTTATGATTTTTAGGGTAAGATGTTTACCATACCCATGATACTGTACATACTAGTACTTAGTAAAGAGCCTAGACATGCTACAAAGAAACAAGTGTCTACTGTATTACTGGCAAGTACATTGTAATTGTTCACATAGACACACACACATGCGCGCGTACAAAATTTGCACTTACGAATGAAATAACTTAGTAAACACAAAGCTCAAATTGACCATTCGTACAGGACAGTGAGACAAGCTGTAAGACTTTCTTTCCAAGCCTCTGACCACATGTGTCCATTTTCCCCAATGGGACACCAAGTCTAGTAGGTCTCTGGCTTGGACTGGGATTAACCATTACACGCCTGTCAGTTAACTGCCAGCGGCCATATTGTGTCCGGATGAGCGCCTTTTGCGGGTTTAAAATGTGTAAAAAAATTTGAGCAAGGCAAAATAAAGAGGTAGCCTGCTTCGTCGTTGTTGTGGCTCATACTCCCTCAGTGGCAAAACTCCCTCTGTAGCCCATGTAGAAATTGTGTATCAGCCCCCCCCCCAAAAGAAATAATGCTACCACTGCACGAGTCTGTAAAGGAGGCTAATATAGAGGCAGATATCTTTTATAATATTAATTATCTTTTATAAACTCATTATCCTACACTTATCGTCTTAATGAGACATTTTTTTGTACCAAGCGAGATCCATTACCTAGATCTTGCGTGTCTAGTGTAACAATGAAAAACGTTCAGGGATAAAATTCAAAAGATGAATGCCAATGGATTGCTTCACTTCAGACCTATTGTTGACCATGTAAACGACTTATCCTGTAGTTGTTAAAGGATTACTTGTACTAAATAGTCTTTATCCTGAGTACATGTACAGTATAGTTAGGCCACTGCAGTTTATATAATATTGTTTGGCGTTGCAGTGGCAGAACCCAGAGATCGTGGGTTCGAATCCAGGGACCCCTGATTTGCCCCGTTGACGTTGTGCCTTTGGGAAAGGCACTTTACACAACTTTCCTCACTTCACTTACTGTGAAAATGAGTATCTAGGTTCGGTTAGGGAAGTCCCTCGGATAGGACGTAAAATGGCGGTCCCATGTTTGAGGAGAGCCACACCTTGAGCACGTTAAAGAACCCACCACATTTATCGAAAGAGTAGGGGTCCTTCCCGGTGTGAATGGTTCAAACCTTACAGTCTGGTCTCAGGGTTGACATCATTGAAGAGGTGATAGTCACCTGTTATGTGAATCCTTCCACAAATGTGGTAAACCTTCATAAATAAACTAGCTAACATCAAAAAACACAATTATTGTTGAAAGCTCTATGCATAATTATGCATAATTATGCATAATTATGCATAACTCTTCCAACCTTATGCATAAGGTTTGAAACCCTTATGCATAATTATGCATAACGCTTCCAACCTTATGGAACCCTTATGCATAATTATGCATAGCCCTTAAAACCTTATGCATAACTATGCATAACCCTTGTACCTTATGCATAACTATGCATAATTATGCATAATTTTGTTTTTTGGATTAATCCCTAGGGGGTAATTAATGGCTGCTACGTATTTCTAAGATCATTCTTACTTTCAGTTTGCGATATTAGCCCAATAGGGTGTAAGGTTGGGGAAATATGAGAGGCCAGTCCCAAATTAAACTGGAAGTCCCAAATTAAACTGGAGGGTGTTAATTTAAAAAAAAAAGATCAAAGACATTTTCCTAAGATATGCGTCTGGGCTTAATCTAGAAATGGATTAAGAAAATTAACCTGTATCCATCAGGTTACAATTCCTATTACAATTTGTCTTCTATTTCACAATTTCTATTACAATACATACAAAGTAATATTGTTCTTTCAAGATAGATAAGACATCCATCTCTTCTGTCCCTCAGGTACATCGAGATGAATATCGTGTACTCCTTATCGTACAGACGGTACACGATCAACATCCCGCAGTTCCTACAAAACAGACCAAGGTCGTTTGTTCACCATCTTACATCATGACTAACAGCAGCCCAACAATACAGCCAAAATGATGCGGAGAAGACTACCTTCTGTATAAATGGTCAAAGCGGTGCTCAACATGTCTTCAACTTTGAAACAAGTGGCAAGTTGTGAAGACAAACACAATCTGCCATGCAAACATTTTTGTGCAGTCTTCATCCTCAACCTTGACTAGGAGAAACTTCCCTCCACCTACGGAGATTTTACAGACGGCCCCTTGTTAAGCAGGACGCCTCTCCCCCACATCCCCATGTTGCAGTAGAGGGACTGGAGTACTAAGCGACTACCTCAGTTCACAAGCTGTGAGGATCTGAAGTCACTCGAGCTTAGTGATGTGAACAAGCACCGTTTATGTCCGAAGCACTTCGTACCACGTCTATTTAAGTGAAGAAAATGCTAATGCTGCTCCTGCCCCACCCTGGCCCGGACACCGGCCAGACCACCGCCAGGGCGCCCATATATCTCCATCCCTCACCACGCAGGCCCGAAGAGAGAACAGTAAGTAAGTTTTTTCCCGTTACAAACCACTGGCCCCAAACATATGCCTCCGTGTGCGATACCACATCCTGTCAGCATTGCTGTATAGAAAAAGGTTTTGTGTTAATACATGCAGATAAAGATAACGTTTAAGATACTGAACAACACAAGAGTACCATTACCAAACAAAGGTAAGCAGGTATGTCGCACGACAGTACCGGAATGGAAAACAGACATCGATAACTATTTCATGGCACAGTAGGTCCTTGAAACCATTTTGGAAATCCGTACTGAGGGGGACTGGCGAAGAAATCCATGCAAGACAGATGGAGACACTCCTCCAGCACGATCAGCTTCCCGGGCATGTCCGCTTGGGGGTCTCAGTCACGTTACGAGACTGCCCCTGAAGATAAAAAGTATCAACGCCTTTCGGTGCCTTGAGGACTTTGCAGCTTTAGGTAGCAAGCTAAGAAGTCACCAGTTTCCCCCATTGTGTGGAATTTGTGTCTGGGACAATTAAGTGCCATCAATTCTGGCCCCACCCCCTGTGTTATGTGAAACAGGTGAGAACTAACTTAAGGGTATTTTACCATAGTAGGCTTTTTAATTTTACTTGTAGCTTCCTTAGATATAATATCTTTCAATCGCAGCAATTGTTTTCATAAGGGGCCATCAGAAGCTGGCTGAGATAAAGTCTCTTACACCAAAATGAAACTGATCATGAAGTCCTTTTAAAGGTGCCCTAAGCGATATCTGGCCGATAGTAGGCTCAATTTCAAAAGTCTGTCTTTTTGTCACATTTTCACGTAGTATGTTGAATCAACCCTATCCTATTCCATACCGATAGTCATGGAGCAAAAAGTCGATGCCGCTTTCCCGTACGAACGCCGTGAAAAACTACGTGCCTCCCGCCGCCGGCAGTGGTGTCGGCCATTTTTGAAATTTCCGAGCGCCCGCGAACACTTCCGACTTCTTCCGACGAGAGCCGAGGACGAGTCACGTGGTTTACCGCGAACGCGCGAACGCGCTCGATGCGAACGCGTTCGAATCATGAATATTCATTTGCCGGCGACAACAACAACAACAAGGGGTCACGAGAAGGCGCGACGTATCTCTTGCGATATCTCCTCGTGGTTTGTTTTGAAATTTGATCCTTCTACTTTTTTTCTCCGTCGACGTTGCAATATCCTTTTTGAGATGCCGAAGGAGCGGCCCAGTCGGGCATCCAAATCAAGGGCGAGAAACCTTTTTCGTGAGTTGGCCGAGGAAGAACAGGTATGTATTCATGTATATATATTTTTTTTAATTTTGTAGTGACGGGTATATGTTGCATCCACCGTACATAACAGAGATAATTCGAAAACATCGAACGACGACCAAAAGTTTAGTAATCAAAAATAAATCAACTATATGGAGACAGTTTACAGACTTTGATTGAAAAAAAAATTTGACGTTTTTATGAAAAGTTACACCGATGAAAAAATTATATCTTACCCGCTCCACCAAGTCATCGTTTTTAGGACCATAACTCATTATATAGTACGCTTATAGATGATGACGTGACTAGAAAGTCTGAAGTCAACTGTTGTTTTGGTTGTTACCCAACTTCTTGGATGTGATTTTTCGGTTTCATTGACCCGCGCTAGTTTTCCCAGTATCACGGTGGCGTAGAGAAAACACGGAGACAGAGATAACGTGTCTTGTCGTTTCTTAATCTTTTTCAAGTCTCCCCTCTCCGTAACGCTACCTTTTTAAAACCCCTTCCTTCGAACAGGTGTCGTTGCTACCTGTTCGAACACACGTGGTGATCACGTGCGCACGGTGTGCTCGAACAGGCAGCGAACCCCCGCTCGAAGGAAGGGTCTATAACTATAGCTACTACAATGTAAGTGCTTATGTATCACTGTCACTTCGTGACACCAGGAAGGTGCTATGTCATTGTCTTTCCCAGTAGAAAAGCAAGAGAGGAATTTTACCACTTGTGTATAAGAAAAGCTGATACCTTGACTGTAAACAGCCTGACGTCAACTGCTGTTTTGGTTAACTATTTACCCAACTTCACAGTGTTATTTTGATATGAAATATTTTACATTACAATTTATCTTTCTAGAATCATGTATAAATCAATCCCCTTTCTCGTGTTCTATGGTTCAGGACAACCCAGTGCGCGGACGTGCTTTTGCCAGGCACAATGCGAGAAGAGCTGGGCCTCTACAACCCGACCCCCCAGTACAGTTGCCAACCCCGAACGTCAGGGTGACACCCGACCCCCCAGTACAGCTGTCAGCCCCCGGGGACGCCAACGCGGCAGCTACTGACCCGCCAGAACACGACGTGAGGGACCTGGTGGACATGTCGGGTTTGTCCGACACTCTGCTGCAGTTGGGCCTGGATGATGACGAGCCTGCTACGCCAGGCCCTGGGGATGAAAGTGAGGCCGAGGAGGACGGCAACCCCCCCAATCGAAGAACCACGACCCAGCGGAGGCGCACCAGGGGGAGACGCCACACCCCCTTGCTATCCTCTGAAGAACACAGGGAGCGCATCACCAACCTGCGGGCCAGACGCCGCCAGAATCTGAAGGTAATGCTGGTTCAAAGAACATCTACTGTATTCTACACAATGACTCTAATACCATGGCATACACTGTTACTTTCTATCCCTTGCTCAATTTTTATACATTACTAGTATTTATTGTCTTTTTCCCTAAGGACCGGATATTAGCCATGACACTACAACAGCTGCGGTCACTTCTACTCCTGGTAGTCCTAAGGCAGCCCGCTGTCCTGTTCGACATCATGTATGTTGAATCGCAGGGAAGAACTCAAGGTGCTCAGGGCAGAGAGGCAGGAGGCACCGAGGGTGGTGTCGATGCTGAAGGTGGTGGCGGTGCTGAGGGTGGTGGCGGTGCTGAGGGTGGTGGCGGTGCGAGCAACGGTGCAAGGGGAGGTGACGGCACAGATGGTGGTGGCACTGTCGAGGGAGGTGGCGGTGCAGGGGCAGGGGCCGTTATCGAGGCAGGTGGAGGTGGCAATGCAGGTGGTGGGGCTGTTGCTGGGAATGGTGGTGACGGTGGTGGTGGGGCACAGGGGGTGGACTGGTGCAGCTGTGGTAACTGCCGCGAGATGCCCACAGATGCTGAGAGGATCTGCTGCGGTGGTGGGCCTGAGTCATGTGTATCTGGTCTTGCTGTAAGTGGTGCTAGACACAAACATCTCATACAATATTGATAAACTGGGGTATGTAATACATGTAATCCAAATTCACGATAATTTTTAATAACAGTAAGACAAGTGGTGGATAGCATATTATTTTCTCGTAAAGAAATCTCAAGGCACTTGTACAGGGTTCCACATAAAATCATCCATAAGGATAGGGGGTAAAAATATATATATATACCATATATTTATATCCTTAATATTCTACAAGGAACAATTGTAGATATCTTTTCAGGGGTATATATGGTGTTTTGGGCATGATATGATCAATGTAAGGCAGTATTGTCACAGTAATGAGCCTGGACTAATAGCACAAATACTTTTTTGGTGTCAGCATAATGATCTATCATGAAAAATGCTGAAATGCTGTAAGATACATGGCACAAATCAGTCAAGGCAACCATTTCTCTGCATTGAGTTATAACTGCTTTGTCATAACATGGAAAGCAGACATACAAAAAATCTATGTAAACATAACCAACTTGAATATATGTACATAGCACATACCAACACATACAGTCATGAAAGCATTCTTTTCTTTTTCTAGGACATGGACTTGTACATACTAGATCCTGGCACTTTGCGGCTTGCAAGGTTCTTCAGAAACGATGTGCTGGCGATCCAAGATGAGGAAGAACCCGGAGCTGACCACAAGGAGTTTAGACATGCTGGTTATAGGAATTTTGTTCTGTGGCAGTATGGCCGGCTGGGGGAGGGCAACAGAGTAGTTATACCCAGTTGTTGTGTGTGGAAGATAAGAGACACTTTCCCTGACCCGCACGGCAACTACACCGGCTTCATACCTAACAGATTGTAACCTTCACATATACACATATACGCACAAATCTCTATAAGTAACATGGCTGACTGATTTCTTTGTTTCGGAACAGTTTGTGTCTGGCAAGTGCTAAAGTGGAGCGAGGAGTTATGATGAAGCCCGTTGAATGCATAGCAGTCATAGGACCTGTTGTACAATACACATACACAGGAACCTAATGACTGCATTGCATGCAACCATCTTCATCATAACACCTTACTCTGTGTCCTGGGTGACACCATCCATCCTGGATCTGTGTTCCTCTACAAGTACATGGATAGGTGGTGGTGGTAGTCTTGCCAGGTTGCCCAGAAGCCTAGGGTCAGTCTCTGACAAGGGCTGTGTCCTGCTCATTCCGCGGCCCGAGTGGATCCTCTTGTTGAGAATTGCAGCCTGCAGGTCCCTGATGTATTCATACTTCTTTGGCTGTTTTGGCACGAAGATGGACCATCTCTCTGATTTCTTTTGAAATCGCCTCTTGTACCTGAAGGCATACAAAACAGTTTAGTTCACCGCCAACCTAAAAGCGCCAACATTGCAATATTATTCGTGTATTTGTAAAAAGAACATGCCTATAACACCTGGGACAGCAGCATTGATATAGCTGACCTGGAACAGCAGCTATGATATAGGTAGCACCTGGAATAGTAGTTGTATCATAGCTGACACCTGGAACAAAAGCTATGACACCTGTGTTTGTGCCACTAGTGCACCTGTTGCATCTGTTCCAGTAGTAAGTAATTGTTACTCAAAGCTGGACAGTGTGTAAACAAGTGTGAAATGTAGCTTATCTATATGTTATGTTCCATGTGTGAATAACAGAGTGTACATACTGTGAAAAGTAGAGATACAGGTATGACTTAGAAATACTTCCAGCTGTACTTAGCATATGGGATGAATATTCCATTTTACAGTTCTTGTTGCAAGTACTCAGATGAAGAAGCCTGGTTACCATCCCAGTTAGTTTTACTGGTTGGTGAGAACACCTCTAGCATATGTTAGCTTTAGACACAGCATGTTAGCTCTGTATCAACAAAGGCTATAGAAAGCACATCAACTTACTTGATCCTACCCTCTTTGGTCTTCCACACTGGTCGATCCTTGTGTGCATTGTAGTCCAGTGCGGCTAGCTGGCATCTGGCTGTGTACACTGGCGGGCTGAATGAGTGCCTCTTTGAAGCATACATAAGTATGTGGTTTTGGAACGATTCCAAATCTGATGTCGTTCTGGAACGAAGCAATATTTCAATATGACTACTTTCATTAGGTTTTTAGCAGTTTCTTTGTAAGATTGAACAGCCAATACCTCTTGTGCCGCAGGAAGGTAAAATAGGCACATAAGGAAGTCTGTGATACGGACCTGTCATATGTTACTCTGGATTATGGCAAAAAGACATTGCAATGACATCTTGTATCAATGTATTAGACAAGTACCCTTACCTGAAGCGGAGGTACTTTGATGTTGTCTTCAACCACCGCTTGTTCAAAACCACACTACTCAGCTTCTTGTGTGGAGCTGAGCCAGGAACAAGCCAGCTTTTTGTCCTGGCTTCAGTGTTGGCAATCGGGTCATGGTCACACGACCCTGTAGCCCATTGGTGCTTATCACACACATGGTGTAGCACCCCTTTCCACAGCGTCTGTTGGCAAGTAACACAATCTATGACTTATATAGCAAATCATAGGGTAGAATTTCACTGGAAAAGCCTATTCAAGCAGTACAAGAAGACAAGCATGTATGTAAATAGCATCTTACATTAACACTGTATCTAATAGAATAGAATAGTCTTGAATAGCATTGGGTTCTATAGATTAGATTGTTTTATTCCCTGTTTTTACATTACTGCTTATGTTGAAAGCAGTTTTGAAAACAGGTTTGTGAAATATGGCAAGCGTATGTCACACTGCATTTCATATCACAATAGAATAGAATACTTTTCCTTTAATATGCACTTCTAAAGATAAGAGATTGTTTTATTACTTCTTAAAGAAGACTTGATATGTTTTTGCCGATGTGTGCAGAACATGATACTTACGATGAATTCATTGTAGTTGCCAGCTTTCTTGCAACACCACCAGAAATGGTGCACAATGTCCCGGGTCCACGGCTTAAGGTCGGCGCATGATTTCTCCTGTCCAGCCTAGTGGAATAAAAAGACAGTGTCAATTTCTATCAAGGGCCCTGCAAAGGCCAGCAACATACTATGTAATCCTCATATGATATAGCATGTGTGAGATTGACCCATTGTAACAATGATCACATGACTCTGCTTGAGTCCCATGTAAGTGAGTCTGCCTGTTTGTTACTCATGACAAGCACAATAACATGAAAATGGTACAATAGTTCAATATTAGCCATTCTGCCTATATATAAATACACAGGATGATGTCACTGATGCTGTATACTTACTGCAACTATTCTCTTCGTAAGAATTTTGGCTCCATGCCATACATCCAGGGAATGGTGTATTCCCCTCCTCCCGTACTCCCCTTTGTCAGGATCTGTGTTTGAAAGATAACACATTTCCCACATGCATCAAGTCAAATTGATTTTTTTGTAAATGGAGCGATACCACATTTACGTCAATTTACATGTAATACAAAAAAAGACAAATGTCAATTCGAATATTCTATTCTGACAACACCAAGCTGTGCAACTTAACAGGCATTCATGGACCCACTGAACTTACTCATTAGTGCACCGATCTGAGGATGGGCATCAGTGCAAACCTCCGTGACCGGTACACCTTCCTGTAGGAGGTTGTCAAGGGCTTTTTTGAAGCCCTGCTTTTCCATTACAGTCGACTTTCGGTCTGTCTCCCGCTTGTCTACCACCTCGAGAGCGATGATGGACTTTGTTTCATTGTCGAGAGCAGTATATGTGCAGTACTGTGCACAATACCCGGGGGAATCCATCCTTCCATCACCTGCACATGGGTATAATATAACACAGCGATGCTGAACTACATCTTTATTCAATGCATTACACTTGACATACACAATTTGGTGGCAACAAAATTAATCAACATTGACATTTTTATTGTAGATTGAATGTAGGGCAGGAAGAACAGTGGTTTCAAAAAAAATGTATGTATTCACAGATGCAAGTTTAAGGTAATAATGCAACACTACTTCTGTACATACCAAGAAGAACAACCTCGTCTTTGTTCCTCAGGGTCCTGATGATAGTTGACTGCTGAGTCTTCCAGTACTCGTCAATAGTATTGACACAGTACTGGGTCTGTATCTTGTAGAAGGTCGAGGTGTTGACACAGCCCAGGTTCATGAATTTACACATGAGACTATATTTCCCATAGTTGTTTCCTGACAGCAGGATGCTGGATGCCTGCATAAAGTCCCCTCCTTGCAGACCGAACTTTAGACGTGGCTGGCTGAACCACCTCCATATGAGATTTCCACCTCTACAGTACTGTACACAAGAAGACAGAGAAAAAACAGACAATGGACCAAACATTTTAAGAAAAAAGAGTACACAGATAGAGGCCAGGGCAAGATACAAGCATACAAGCAAATTATAACCTACAGAATTAGTTTGTCGTTGGCCGCCAAAAAATGTGGCTTACCCATTTGACAACCATCCCACTCGCGATGACCTGCACAACCGGTTCGGCGACTGGGTGTCCTTCCTTACATGCAGTGCACTTTGCTTCGCTGCACGTCTGCTTGTCTGCAGGCAGTTGCAGGAAGCCAACAAGCTGTGTCAGACTGCACAAGTATGTGATTGCACACGGCTGGTCTAAAATGTCGTCGGGGTGAAGGATTTTCAGTTCCTGTGGACACTGTTTGTTGGCTGGCTCCTCTGCGGTGACATCACCTGACCCAGCCTCGTTGGTGGCACTACCAGGTGCATAAATGTGAAAATTATGTGAATTTGGTGCAAAATTCTGAGAAAATGTGACAAAATGTGACATAATGTGAAAATTTTTTAGGTCCTGCAGCATCACATTTTATCACATAAGTTAACAGATAATCACATAAAATAACATCCGTATCACATTTTTGAATGGTGACACCTTTATGTGAAAAAAATGTTATTATTTTGGGTCACATTTTTTCACATTTGCCCTGAACGGTCTAGAAAAATCACATTTTGAAATGTGAAAACATGTTATCTAAATGTGACGTTGGCTGTCCACCCATTATGTGAAATTATGTGACTGCCCGAAGATTTTTTCGCCGCCCATATCTATGTGATTTTTATGTGAAACGCGCTCTCAATGAAAATGTAAAATAATGTTAAACTGAATCACATTTTACAAAATGTGTGTCTATGTGAAAGTTATGTGAAATGTAGTCGACTACAAAATGTGAAAAGATGTGAAGATATCTGGCATGCCGCGAAATGTGAAATTTATGTGACGTTCACGAAAACGCAAAATGTGAAAATATGTGATATCATTTCACATTTTTTGACATGTGAAATTAATGTGAAGTTAATGTGATTTGCACTTACATAATGTCTGAAATCATGTGAGTTGACAGAATGTGTTAAAGGTAAGTGTGCTGAATTTCTTTTTCATATGGTTATATATCGATCAAGCTGATATTTGATTACACACCCCAGAGGACACAAGGCGCCCCATAGTTACACATGTGCATCCTTTTATCTCTCAATGAGATACTAGTATATGCTAACTCACAATCACTAAACGACGACCTTTCTTCGTGAACTAGAACGTATTTTATTTTTGTTCACGTGGCTTTTCTCCGTTGAATGAGCTAAGTATGTGTGGGATAAGCTCGCAAAATGTGTATTGTAAACGATACAGGGTTTTGTATTCGTACAACTTTATTCTGTGGCGTGATTATCATCATTTAGCCAACAATGACAAAAGGTGTGAAACATTCCACACTCCCCCTCCCGTGCCAATATGTTGTTAATTATCCATTTTACAAGTGAAAGCAGAGAATTTAGCGACACATTGATAGTTGACCAAGACGACTACGCCCAGTCAAAGAGAGAACGTTCCGCCCCTGACTCGTTATTTGGGAATCCCTGTTCTGCACCAAGAAGATTTGAACTTGAATGGAGAGTTCATCCTTCCTGATTGCCCTTTACTAATCACAAGCGAACAACAAAAATCTGGTATAAAAAAATAAACGAGAATGAATTCCATTTACTATTCCATATCAACAAAAGCGGCCGGCATACAACGGAGTGAAGAAAACTGTTTTCTTTTTTCCTCAAGTTACGGACACAGTTCGTAGTAAAAAAAGACTTCTCGTAACATCAAAAGATATACAGGCTTCGAGTACAATAAAAAAAAGGCTACGGACGAGTTGCAGAGCTTTTAAAAATAGATTTCGGACTAAAATCCGGTCATTAACAACACAGCTTTCATGGAACGCGTACTGAAAACTTCTGTTGAATAGCCTCTTTGTTGCAAAAAACATATAGAATTTCGTGTGGTTTTCTTCAACCGAAAACACCTAGGGCCATTCAAAAAGCTTCATGTGATATGGCATTGTATATAGCAATCTGGTATATCATTATAGGCAACGGATGTTGTGTGATGTGTTTGTAGTTGACGTTCGAACCCGAATACTGACAACGCCGGTTTCATATACGCTATAAACACGTCTATTGAACTGCCTTTTACCGGAAAATTGAGAGTTCCTTGTTGTTTTCTTAACCCGACAACACCTTAGGCCCATAGAAAAACTTCATGTAATATGGCATTGTATATAGCAATATGGTATATCATTTTGGGCAACGGGTGACGTGTAATGTGCTTGTAATTAACGTTCAAACCCTAATACTGACAGCGCGGGTTATATATACGCTATAAACACGTCTATTGAACTGCCTTTACCGGAAAATTGAGAGTTCCTTGTTGTTTTCTAAACCCGACTACACCTTAGGCCCATGCAAAAACTTCATGTAATATTGCAATGTATATAGCAATCTGGTATATCATTATGGGCAACAGGTGACGTGTAATATGTTTGTAATTCACGTTCGAACCCAAATACTGACAGCGCCGGTTTCATATACACTATAAACACGTCTATTGAACTGCCGTTTTTCGGAAAATTGAGAGTTCCTTGTTGTTTTCTAAACCCGACTACACCTTAGGCCCTTAGAAAAACTTCATATAATATGACATTGTATATAGCAATCTGGTATATCATTATGGGTAACATGTGACGTGTAATATGTTTGCTATTGACGTTCGAACCCAAATACTCACAGCACCGGTTTCATATACGCTATAAACACGTCTATTGAACTGCCTTTTACCGGAAAATTGAGAGTTCCTTGTTGTTTTCTAAACCCGACTACACCTTTGGCCCATGCAAAAGCTTCTTGTATCATGGCAATGTATATAGCAATCTGGTTTATCATTGTGGGCAACAGGTGACGTGTAATATGTTTGTAATTGACGTTCGAACCCTAATACTGACAGCTGCCGGTTTTTTTTTAAATTAAGAGTTCCTTGTTGTTTTCTAAACCCGACAACACCTTAGGCCCATGAAATGCTTCATGTAATAAAGCTTTGTATATAGCAAAATGGTATATCATTATGGGTAATGGGTGACGTGTAATATGTTTGTTATTGACGTTCAAACCCAAATACTGACAGCGCCGGTTTCATATACACTATAAACACGTCTATTGAACTGCCTTTTAGCGGAAAATTGAGAGTTCCTTGTTGTTTTCTAAACCCGACTACACCTTTGGCCCATGCAAAAACTTTATGTAATATGGCATTGCATAGAGCAATCTGGTATATGATTATAGGCAACAGGTGACGTGTTATGAGCTTGTAATTCACGTTCAAACCCTAATACTGACAGCGCCGGTTTCATATACGCTATAAACACGTCTATTGAACTGCCTTTTATCGGAAAATTGAGAGTTCCTTGTAGTTTTCTAAACCCGACAACACCTTAGGCCCTTAGAAAAACTTCATATAATATGACATTGCATATAGTAATCTGGTATATCATTATGGGTAAAATGTGACGTGTAATATGTTTGTTATTGACGTTCAAACCCAAATACTGACAGCGCTGATTTTATATACGCTATAAACACGTCTATTGAACTGCCTTTTATCGGAAAATTGAGAGTTCCTTGTTGTTTTCTAAACCCGACTACACCTTTGGCCCATGCAAAAGCTTCTTGTAATATGGCATTGTATATAGCAATCTGGTATATCATTATGGGGAACAGGTGACGTGTAATATGTTTGTTATTGACGTTCGAACCCTAATACTGACAGCGCCGGTTTCATATACGCTATAAACACGTTTATTGAACTGCGTTTTTTTCGGAAAATTGAGAATTCCTTGTAGTTGTCTAAACCCGACAACACCTTAGGCTCTTAGAAAAACTTCATATAATATGACATTGTATATAGTAATCTGGTATATCATTATGGGTAACATGTGACGTGTAATATGTTTGTTATTGACGTTCACACCCAAATACTGACAGCGCCGATTTCCTATACGCTATAAACACGTCTATTGAACTGCGTTTTACCGGAAAATTGAGAGTTCCTTGTTGTTTTCTAAACCCGACTACACCTTTGGCCCATGCAAAAACTTTATGTAATATGGCATTGCATAGAGCAATCTGGTATATGATTATAGGCAACGGGTGACGTGTTATGAGCTTGTAATTCACGTTCAAACCCTAATACTGACAGCGCCGGTTTCATATACGCTATAAACACGTCTATTGAACTGCCTTTTATCGGAAAATTGAGAGTTCCTTGTAGTTTTCTAAACCCGACAACACCTTAGGCCCTTAGAAAAACTTCATATAATATGACATTGCATATAGTAATCTGGTATATCATTATGGGTAACATGTGACGTGTAATATGTTTGTTATTGACGTTCAAACCCAAATACTGACAGCGCCGATTTCATATACGCTATAAACACGTCTATTGAACTGCCTTTTATCGGAAAATTGAGAGTTCCTTGTTGTTTTCTAAACCCGACTACACCTCTGGCCCATGCAAAAGCTTCTTGTAATATGGCATTGTATATAGCAATCTGGTATATCATTATGGGGAACAGGTGACGTGTAATATGTTTGTTATTGACGTTCGAACCCTAATACTGACAGCGCCGGTTTCATATACGCTATAAACACGTCTATTGAACTGCGTTTTTTTCGGAAAATTGAGAGTTCCTTGTAGTTGTCTAAACCCGACAACACCTTAGGCTCTTAGAAAAACTTCATATAATATGACATTGTATATAGTAATCTGGTATATCATTATGGGTAACATGTGACGTGTAATATGTTTGTTATTGACGTTCACACCCAAATACTGACAGCGCCGATTTCCTATACGCTATAAACACGTCTATTGAACTGCGTTTTACCGGAAAATTGAGAGTTCCTTGTTGTTTTCTAAACCCGACAACACCTTAGGCCCATGCAAAAGCTTCTTGTATTATGGCAATGTATATGGCAGTCTGGTTTATCATTATGGGCAACAGGTGACGTGTAATATGTTTGTTATTGACGTTCGAACCCTAATACTGACAGCGCCGGTTTCATATACGCTATAAACACGTCTATTGAACTGCCGTTTTTTTTCGGAAAATTGAGAGTTCCTTGTAGTTTTCTAAACCCGACAACACCTTAGGCCCTTAGAAAAACTTCATATAATATGACATTGTATATAGCAATCTGGTATATCCTTAAAGGAAACAGGTGACGTGTAATGTGCTTGTAATTCACGTTCGAACCCTAATACTGACAGCGCCGGTGTCATGTACGCTTTAAACACGTCTATTCAACTACCTTTTACCGGAAATTTGAGAGTTCCTTGTAGTTTTCTAAACCCGACAACACCTTAGGCCCTTTGAAAAACTTCATATAATATTATACATTGTATATAGCAATCTGGTATATCCTTAAAGGAAACAGGTGACGTGTAATGTGCTTGTTATTCACGTTCAAACCCTAATACTGACAGCGCCGGTGTCATGTACGCTATAAACACGTCTATTGAACTACCTTTTACCGGAAAATTGAGAGTTCCTTGTTGTTTTCTAAACCCGACTACACCTTAAGCCCATGCAAAAGCTTTTTGTAATATGGCATTGTATATTGCAATCTGGTATATCATTATGGGTAATGGGTGACGTGTAATATGTTTGTTATTGACGTTCAAACCCTAATACTGACAGCGCCGGTTTCATATACGCTATAAACACGTCTATTGAACTGCCGTTTTTTCGGAAAATTGAGAGTTCCTTGTAGTTTTCTAAACCCGACAACACCTTAGGCCCTTAGAAAAACTTCATATAATATGACATTGTATATAGCAATCTGGTATATCATTGTAGGAAGCAGGTGACGTGTAATGTGCTTGTAATTCACGTTCAAACCCTAATACTGACAGCGCCGGTTTCATGTACGCTATCAACACGTCTATTGAACTGCCTTTTACCGGAAAATTGAGAGTTCCTTGTTGTTTTCTAAACCCGACTACACCTTAAGCCCATGCAAAAGCTTCTTGTAATATGGCATTGTATATAGCAATCTGGTATATCATTATGGGTAATGGGTGACGTGTAATATGTTTGTTATTGACGTTCAAACCCAAATACTGACAGCGCCGGTTTCATATACGCTATACTCTCTATTGAACTGCCTTTTACCGGAAAATTGAGAGTTCCTTGTTGTTTTCTAAACCCGACAACACCTTAGGCCCATGCAAAAGCTTCTTGTATTATGGCAATGTATATGGCAGTCTGGTTTATCATTATGGGCAACAGGTGACGTGTAATATGTTTGTAATTCACGTTCGAACCCTAATATTGACAGCGCCGGTTTTATATACACTATAAACACGTCTATTGAACTGCCTTTTATCGGAAAATTGAGAGTTCCTTGTAGTTTTCTAAACCCGACAACACCTTAGGCCCTTAGAAAAACTTCATATAATATGACATTGTATATAGTAATCTGGTATATCATTATGGGTAACATGTGACGTGTTATATGTTTGTTATTGACGTTCAAACCCAAATACTGACAGCGCCGATTTCATATACGCTATAAACACGTCTTTTGAACTGCGTTTTTTTCGGAAAATTGAGAGTTCCTTGTAGTTGTCTAAACCCGACTACACCTTTGGCCAATGCAAAAGCTTCTTGCATCATGGCAATGTATATAGCAGTCTGGTTTATCATTATGGGCAACAGGTGACGTGTAATATGTTTGTTATTGACGTTCGAACCCTAATACTGACAGCGCCGGTTTCATATACGCTATAAACACGTCTATTGAACTGCCGTTTTTTTCGGAAAATTGAGAGTTCCTTGTAGTTTTCTAAACCCGACAACACCTTAGGCCCTTAGAAAAACTTCATATAATCTGACATTGTAAATAGCAATCTGGTATATCCTTAAAGGAAACAGGTGAAGTGTAATGTGCTTGTAATTCACTTTTGAACCCTAATACTGACAGCGCCGGTGTCATGTACGCTTTAAACACGTCTATTCAACTACCTTTTACCGGAAAATTGAGAGTTCCTTGTAGTTTTCTAAACCCGACAACACCTTAGGCCCTTTGAAAAACTTCATATAATATTATACATTGTATATAGCAATCTGGTATATCCTTAAAGGAAACAGGTGACGTGTAATGTGCTTGTTATTCACGTTCAAACCCTAATACTGACAGCGCCGGTGTCATGTACGCTATAAACACGTCTATTGAACTACCTTTTACCGGGAAATTGAGAGTTCCTTGTTGTTTTCTAAACCCGACTACACCTTAAGCCCATGCAAAAGCTTTTTGTAATATGGCATTGTATATTGCAATCTGGTATATCATTATGGGTAATGGGTGACGTGTAATATGTTTGTTATTGACGTTCAAACCCTAATACTGACAGCGCCGGTTTCATATACGCTATAAACACGTCTATTGAACTGCCGTTTTTTCGGAAAATTGAGAGTTCCTTGTAGTTTTCTAAACCCGACAACACCTTAGGCCCTTAGAAAAACTTCATATAATATGACATTGTATATAGCAATCTGGTATATCATTGTAGGAAGCAGGTGACGTGTAATGTGCTTTTAATTCACGTTCAAACCCTAATACTGACAGCGCCGGTTTCATGTACGCTATCAACACGTCTATTGAACTGCCTTTTACCGGAAAATTGAGAGTTCCTTGTTGTTTTCTAAACCCGACTACACCTTAAGCCCATGCAAAAGCTTCTTGTAATATGGCATTGTATATAGCAATCTGGTATATCATTATGGGTAATGGGTGACGTGTAATATGTTTGTTATTGACGTTCAAACCCAAATACTGACAGCGCCGGTTTCATATACGCTATACTCTCTATTGAACTGCCTTTTACCGGAAAATTGAGAGTTCCTTGTTGTTTTCTAAACCCGAAAACACCTTAGGCCCATGCAAAAGCTTCATGTAATATGGCATTATATATAGCAATCTGGTATACCATTATATGAAACAGGTGACGTGTAATATGTTTGTAATTGACGTTCAAACCCTAATGCTGACAGCACCGGTTTCATATACGCTATAAACACGTCTATTGAACTGCCTTTTACCGGAAAATTGAGAGTTCCGTGTTGTTTTCTAAAACCAAGAACAACTTACACCATTCAAAAAGCTTTATATAATATGGCATTGTATATAGCAATCTGGTATATCAATATAGGCAACGGGTGACGTGTAATGTGTTTGTAAACGACGTTTGAACCCCAATACTGACAGCCACGGTTTCATACGCTATACACAGGTATTAAAAATACGGGTATTAGCGGGTATCTAATATTTTCTTGCTGTCTATGGGTGAGTTGTAGAGCGTTCGACAGTAAAGCCTCTGTCACACATTTACGTATATCTATTTGGCCTTCAAACACTATCCGAGCGGGTAACGCCCCCAACCATGGTTTATAGAGGTAGGTTGACGTTAGGTGGTGGTCGGCTAATACGGCTACTAATAGAGTGCTCCAGCCAAATGTTTAAAAATGTTAAAAACATTAATATTCAAGGGGCGGTCGGGAAGTAGCCTCCTTCGCAGACTTGTGGCTGACGTTATTTTTTTTCGGCAATCGACGCGAGTTATGTCGCGGAGGGACGGTTTTGTAGCCAAGGGAGTTTGCCGTGTTTCCCGGCAAACTCCCTTGTCTACAAAACCGTCCCTCCGCGACATAACTCGCCTCGCTCGCCGAAAAAAAAATTAACGCCGCCCACAAGTCTGCGGAGGAGGCTAGTCGGGAGGTTGGATTATGGTTGGCTAGTGTTTGGCTGTAAGTCAGTAAAACACTAGCCAACTATAACTGTTGGATATTAACGTCAGTATTGTTCGGGGCGTGTTCAGGGTCAAATTTATTTCAAATGCGTTTCAATTTGAAAATTGGTATGAAAAAATGCGAGCAGAGCGGGCTGAGAAAACCTTCTAGCGTCTTCATTTTGCGATATTTGCAATACATATATATTCGTTTTGCGATATTTGCGATATATGAACTCCAGGTGTGAAGTTCAATAGATTATGCTTGAAGCTCCTTGGTTGTACCAAGAATGATTTATACACCGTCACCGGTGTTTAAATCCTTCTTGGAGGCCGAAAACAAATGGTCATACCATCTTCATTCTTTGTCCGGAAACAAAGGTCCCAAGCCAGCGCGCATTATGCAAATTGGTGGTAATTGGCACCTCAACGTGAAGTTTCAACTTCACAAATGAGGCCGGCCAACATCGCATAACAAAGACGCGAGAGGCCAAACAAGTTTTTCTCAGCCAGCTCTGCTCGCATTTTCTTATCTATTTTAGGAGGGAATTAAGAAACTTGGTAACGGACGTAAATAACTTCGATATCTCAAATAAGTTACAATAGCGTGGGTTTCTCCAGGCTTCTTTTTTCATTTTGGGAACTTAGTTGACAGAATGTGTTAAAGGTAAGGGTACTGAATTTCTTTATCCTATATATATATATATATATATATATATATATAAAGGCTATATTTGATTACACACCCCAGAGGACACAAGGAGCCCCACGGTTACACATGTACAGCCTTTCATATCTCCATGCGATTTCTTTAGATATGCTAACTCACAATCATTAAACAACGACCTTTTTTCGCGAACTAGAAGGTAGTTTTTTTTTTTCTTTATGTGCCTTTTTTCGTTGAATGAGCATTTGTAGGATAAGCTCGCCAAATGTGTATTGCAAGATACAGGACTTTGTGCAACCTTCTGTGACGTAATTATTATTCATCATTCAGCCAACAATGAACAAAAGGTGTGAAACACTCATCCACTCCCCCTCGCGTGCCACTGCTATTTGGTGTTAATTATCCATTTTACAAGTGAAAGCACCGAATTTCGCGACACATTGATAGTTTGACAAAGACGACTACGCCCAGCAGTCAAAAAGTTAAAAACATTCAAGAAATGCCTGTTTTATCTGAAACCCCTTGGCCCAGCTTGTAAAGCCAGTTGGTACAAAAAAATCCTGTAAGCATTATGATCTACATCAAGTTAATGCTTCAACTAAGACAGTATTTTGAAGGACAGGCAAATAATGAAATCGCGAACAGGTGCCAGACAGTCCTGCCCCTTACCCGTTATTTGTGAATCTCTGGTCTGGAACCTGATTTCCCTTTACTAATTGCAAGCGAACGACAAAAAAATCTGATATCAAATGAGCAAGGACGAGTTCCGTTTATTATACCATATCAAAAGACATACCATGGAGTAAAGATATGTCTGTGTATTTTTCTAATATGGACATACTAAATGCCTCCTGTAGTGGCTTAGGAAATCATGTTCAGCATGCCCTCCTAAAAGATAAAATAAAAGAAATGAGTCACATCATACAAATTCACATCGGTTAAATCACTTACATATCTACATATAAACAGTTTGGCGATTTGCTGAGGAGACTCGTTCTTTACTAACAACTTAAGTCATGTTTACAATTCTAACCTTGATAAATAGTATTTCATTGTAAAGTGTTCATACAGCAGGTAAAATTTGGCAAAGCCAGTAAATTGGAGGGACCGCACTGCAGTGCTCCGCTTTTCAGCATTAATCTAAACTATCAGTGTGCTAAGTTGTCCAACCACGCTTCTGATTATGTCTAAATAGCAAAGTATGCAAATTGCACAAGTTATGCTTTCAAAATTGAAGCCTTAAAACAAATGATTATATAACTTATGTACACAAACAACATAAGCAACTAACATAATACAGGGGAGGCGGGGTTGACCCATACACTGTCATACATTTGACTTCACTTGACTACACACTGGCACACATTGAATGTGTATTGGGATTGATGCTAGGGTGAATTTCCAAATCGCAGCAATACTAGCCAATAGTATGAATATAATTTACATTTCACATTACAAGATTATAATCTGCATCGATGGTGTATATATCATTTAAAACTCGGTTTCACAGTACAAAAACTGTCAGAGATACGTTTATTACTACAGAGCATGCAGATGGTAAACTTAAATTGCGGGCGGAGGTCTACTTTGGCGGGGAACAAGTGTATGGATTGTCGAAGTTTAAGATCCATAATGTATTAGGATCATCTGGATCCCGTGCCGTCACCAATGGGTGAGATAGATACGACAATCTGCAGAAGGAGGTGGCCGTTGCAGTGTCTAGTCTAGTTGTGTCCGAGAGTAGCAGTCCAGACGCTGGGTCTCGGGAAGCAGTTGGAAACCAGGTGACGTTGGCAAGGAAAACTTCCTCTCCCAAAAATGAATGTTTGAAGAAGAAATTCACCCTGCCAACATCAACCTGGGAGCGCATCTGCTGACCCTCCACTGCCACGTACGAAGACGCTACAGAACCCGCCTTTGTCTCGGCATCTTTGCAGCGGTATTCGATACCGAGGTCTCGCACTGCACGCAGGTACTTTGTGCCGTATGCAGAGGGCCCCGCCATTGCTTCGCGCTCTTCAGTGCTGAGCTTGGGTGATGACCACTTGTTGAAAGGGATGGTTGACTTTGATGGACTGTGGAGGTACTTGGCCCTCAGTTGTTTACGGATGTGCTGGTATTTAGCAGTGTGCTTGATGTGGAAGTCTTCTAGCTGCATTGTTTGTTCTGTGGTGAGTTGGATCTGTTGTCCTGCCCCGGATACCTCTGTGTTTGGCTCTCTCGGCCCTGGCCCCTGGTCTTCTTCGGCTTCAACTAGTGCCATTTGTTGGGCGGTAGTAGTTGGCACCGCTCCTTCTGGCAGGAAGCCGGCTAAAGCCATATACTGCACGAAGTCGTAAATCTGTGAATCAAAATAGAGGTTCATCGTAAACTACATTGTATTTATTTATCTGTATCTCTCTGGGCCGCGCCTGTTGGCGACTGTAAGCAAAAGAGTTGCCGCGAACAGTCGCCAGTCTGCTCTAATTTGTGACCTGAAATGGCGATTTTTTTAAATCACTATTTGCGAAACAATGTGAAAAGGCGTGAAGTAGTCATCAACAGGCGCGATCACTGCGCTGAAATCTCATTTTGAATAATCTGAATCGTTGTAACTTGTACGTTGGTTTCTTAATTCAGGGGCAACAATGTAATTTCTAAGTTATCGTGAAAGTAATTTGAAGCAGAAACGTAAAAATAGAATACAACAGTTCGGGCGCAGCCATTTTGTTTGAAAATGTCACGTATTTCATCCACACGTCGCACGTCGCTGTGACACCAGTCTAGGATAAATTTGCGGAAAAATTCGCAATAATAGTTGCCTTACAATGTAGGGAAAGACAGTTTTTTACCTAGAGTCCGAATTTCATACATACAAAATACGTTCAATAAGTTTTTGAGACTTCCTTGGGAGAGAGGCAGACCGCAAAAGCTATTACTCGTCAATCTTGACCAGCAAGACAACCATGACCCCTCCCCTCTCTGTAGCAGTGATAGGACGTCCCATGTTAAACCAAAGACCATGAAAAGAGCTATGTAAAGTTACTCCGCCCTCGGGATGCCAACAGAATCCGAGAGGGGGGGGGTGCGTGGCTGGCAAATCCACATGAAATCCCATCCAACTAAGCAACTATTACATTGATCCCCACCGGAAGATTGTCCCTTGGCCAGCCTTGCACGTGCGGCATGAATAACAGTCACTGTGGTATTGTCTTGTCAAAGCGCGCCAAAACACACGCCTCTTTTCAGGGTGCTATCGTTTGTTTTTACGGGGACATTGTATATGATTTATATGTCTTGGTTTTTGTTCTGGTTTTCTATAATTAGCTTCATCACTGGGCAAGCACTAGAACTGGTACACTGTATTTCAAAACGAACAAAACTAATGTATGGCTCCGACATGTCTACATTCTTGCTGTGTCAGTAATGGTAAATTAGTAGGCTCTGTTTTGAAGTACGTTTGGTCAAGGAGGTAGCTCCCTCTAACATCACAAAAAAACTTAAAGGAAATCACCTTACAAATGTAAGACACGTGGATATAATCTATACATGTCAAATTTGGACGTTTCTCAAAGGGGGATTTTACAACAAGCTGCAGTTAAATTAGATGACTCACCCTGTAAGACTCCAATACTGAGGCCTCTGGATGTTGTCTGTTCTTTACCCTCGCTGACAGGAAGCTGTTCATACGCTCGTACAGGTACATCCAGTAGGTTCTTGTAGGCCCATACTCGGTAATGTAGGGTGTGATATGTGACACCCAGTGAACAATGACAGTCTAGGACAAAAACAGAATGAACGAGAAATATATAAACTTTCTATGGTAACATGGGACTATAGAAAAGCATGATTCCATTAAGATCAGTTTCTGATAAGGTACCCGACAAACTTCATATCCTGTCGAACGGGTTTTTATGTATTTCTGTTTGCAAATGAAAATTGCTATTTGCTTTGCTTCACAACAGGCGGTCTAATTGCTGGGCGTGGCTGTGAAGTGGATATCCTCTTTTTTTTCACTCTGAGTCTGACGTATTTGTTGTCTCCTGTAACTAGAAGGGGAATCAAAAGTTGTAGAGGAAACCCCAAGAAAAGCTTAAAAGCATGTAAATGGATTTTTCAAATGTTGTCTTGCTCTGGCCAAGAATGTGCCCTTAGCATGTAGCCATATTGCATGATTGAACACAAAGACAGTGACGAAATAACAGGGCAAAGGAAGACACATCTGTAAAATAGTCCTTACCATAATGGAAACTGGAAAATCACGCTCCAGCCGAGCAAGGCATCGGTGTATGTCTCTCTCCAGGTCAGACAGTCTGGACCTGTTGACACAGGGGGCACAGAGTGCGGACAGCACGTCACACAGTAGGTTCAGTGTTTCGCGCTGCTCGTCCTTCATGAGGTCCCGGGAGCAGAACTTGAAGATCCCATGTGAAAAGAGCTGTAAAAGGTTTAAGAATAACCCAAATGATCATATGGTACTATCGTGTTATATGTTATATGTCACTTTGTAATGGGCTCTCTTGGAAATCAGCCCCTTGGGGTTGAAGAGACCACCCATACGTCTTTATGATTAATAAATAAATAGATAAATAAATGTTTTGGATACAACTGTCTTAATCACTTCATTATCCTGTCGAAAATTGAAATATCCTCAAGGGAGGAAAACTTGTGCATCCTACTACATTTGACCTTGCAAACTTCCTCTTGTCTTATTTTTCACTGAAAGGTTACCTCGTAAACTCGTATCAAACTACAAACATCACACGATGCAAAATGCCACCAATGTGGATGTTTTGTGACAATGAGTCACTTGATTATGCGATATATGTACAATGAGATGTGTGGTAAGTTGTAATTAAATAGCATCATCGGAGTTTTACAGCAATGCAAATACAATCAAATTGGTGGTAGCACATTAAAACAAAACCATGTATAAATGCAGTAGTTACCATACCTGCTTCCAACAATGTGACTTCATGTTCGAGATCTTCTCGAAGAAGGGTCGTGGGCGCCAGCCAAAGTTGACCGGGACCTTGACGGCTGAACTGCGTTTGTCGGCCTTCTTCTGGTCTTCTTTTGTTAATGTCCATGGCCCTGGCTTCATTTTCTCGTTTGTTTTCCGCTGGGCTTTGCCCTTCTTTTTCTGTAAATAAATGGTAGAAGGCTACTTTCTGACCTGATGTAACATCGATTTTTATAGATGGTATTTTACAATTATCTGTGATCATTTTACAGCTAAAAGAAAATGGTAATGACCTAGCTATTTTTGAAGTAATTTCCTTTCACACGTTCAAAAACATACCAATAGTTTTGCAAGGGTAACTTACCTTCCGTGATGATGCCCCATTCTGTTCCCTGCTTGGTTCTAAGTCCTCCCATTGATCCTCCTCGCTCGGCTCCCAACACTCAGGAAAGCGGCCAAGGCGCCTCTCTTCCTCCCTGACAGCTTTGGTGTCGTCACTGCCACACATGACGCCGTGGACTTTCTGGATAATGTCCTGAAATATTTAACACAACAATGGTATTCTACTCAATGCAAAGTCAAGGAACTCTGATTAATTATTAACAAAAGAGTATGAAAATACATGAGGTAATGCTTGCTTGTTTTAAGCTAAAAGAATTAGACAAATCTGGTGTTAAATGAAGTATATCAGTCAGAATTCTCACCTTTTCGCATGTTTAAACCAATTACAGATTAATTCTACTAGCGAAGCTCTGTTTTATCAATAATCTCACAGTGTTCTTACCGTGCCAGTGTGCATCATGTCCACCACATAGTTTTCGTGGCTGTATGTGGGGATACGGCGCCACTCTTCCCTCCCTGTTTTTCCCGCGGCCTTCTGCACCGTCGCTAGAAGGGTCTTGGACATAGCCGTGGTCCCTGGGTTGCATAGGTCAGAGATGGTGTCCATTTCTTCTGGAGTGCGGAAGCGAGGAGGTCCCCTGTCTTCCACCGCCTTGTCAGGAAAGTTGACAGCGTCTTGCCTCATGGGGTCGTCTGGGTCCAGGTACCGTCTCGCTCCAGTGTACACCATCTTTGATAAGGTATGGCTGTACCTGCCTAGAAAATGAGAACAATTTGCACCATGTTACTTGAAAAAAAATTGTTATCCGGCTATTCACACATATTCAATTTACATGTTCATGGGGGCTCGAAGTATGTCCTTAGGTTCCCGCGGCTGGGGCCTGTTAACAAATACACAGATGGGTGCAATTTGAATAAAGAGTTAGGCATACAAACAATACGTATACCAACCTTTCATCCAGCACTTGCTACATGGTCTGACAGCACCAGGTCCCTTTGACTTCGCGCACTTGCAAAGCCCGACAAAGTCCAGCACGTACAGGAGAACCTTTGCCCTTAACCTGAAAGCCTCCTTTTTGAGCCCGTCAAAGGCCCACACACCCTCAAGCAAGAGGAGCAATTCATCCACAAGAGGCTCCAAGTAAGGGTTCATGTCCTTAGGTTCCTTGGGGCCTGAAACAAATAGTTACACGGATGGGTATAAAATGGACAAACAGAATGACGTTTTTGTAGAATCGTGGTACTGAATACTTATTGGATTCTGTTTCTTTCAATGGCTATGTAAAGCGACAAAGCCCCTGTCACTCATTCTGAACCTTCCCCCAACCGCCAAACAATCAAGGTTGACTGAAGTTCGGAGAACTCTTACCGGATTTACTTAGTGCACGCCTACATAATCAAAAGAATCGAATCGGATTTGGCTTAAATTTGAGTCAAATTTGACCCCCCCCCCCATGAACCCGAACCTCCGAACACTGCTGACCTTTGTTGGGTTGGGTAGAAACAAAATTTCAGTGAAAAAAAGAAAGCCCGATAAAAAAAAGTCTAAAAACACGCCGAAAATGAGCCCAAAACCCAAACCTCTGCTTGGAGAGTGGCTTTCAGTGACAGGGGCAGGAGTACGGCGGTGTTTGGGAGGCCATATTCGGCTTTTGTCTTGTTGTTTTCATAATGTTTTCGCGTGTTAATGTTAATGTCAGTATGACTAAATCGCGTTTCTAATAGCCTTCTCGCTGGTCAGGAGGAGATCTAGAACTCGATACTAGTATTGTGTAACGGGCTAGATCCAAGGTCAAAATGCAAAACATTTATATTTGTAAACTTGTTAAGACTAATTGTTGTTTAGATTTGTCTGCATAATTCCAGGCCATTAAAAAGCTGAACTAAAAGAAAAAGAAGAATGTATTGTTAATCCAGTATGAATATTTATCACTCACCATTGATAAGACCAGCAAGCAGCAGAAAGCCGAGTTTCTCACGTGCTGTCATGGGAAGGTTCATGATTTTCACGAGCTGTGGTGACATGGAGTAGGCGTTCTTCCTCATGTCAAACGGATTCATACCGTCCTGGCAGAACTGCAACAGGAGATGTCGGGGGTCTCCTTCAAACAGCCCTCCCTGTTCGAACTGACGATGCCATCCGGGCGAGTCGTGGATATCTCTAACGATATCGTTGGCTACACCGTTATCCATGTGTTTGGATAAAAGGCGTGAAAAGGCTGAAATCTCATACAGCCGTCTGAGGCGCGGTACCAGTGGCAAGAAGTGGAACTTCTTTCTTGGCTTCATCGTCCCACTTACATACCTGAAAAGACACGACAGAATATATTTAGTACTACTGTGTTATTATGAGCAACCATAAGCAAGGTCCAAGTATAACTTCGACGGTAATTATGGCTATAGACGGAGGTAATACCCCCATTCATTTCACTATCCTAAATTTTCAGTTCTAGACAAATTTCGGAGCTAAAACACCTTTTTAAACTTGATGTGTTTGTTTTCTTTTCAAAAATTACATTCCATTTATAAAATATATAGTTACACGAGTCCATTTTAGGCGAGGTTATTAGGCCCACATTTCTGTAGACGGAAATCGGGCTGTAACATTGCTTTGACCTTATTACCTAAATTGTTTCTGTGTGGCCATTTGTTTCAAAATTCTGATATCAAGTGTGACTAAAAGAACAACAAAACACAGCTAGCTTTCAAGGTCTAACAGCCAATGTTTCAAAGATCTGTTCGGAGATTATTTTTATCAAATCTAACAGGATGTAGTTTATTCAAATGGGTGTTTCTGTGCTTGTTGGTGATCCTCTCCCTTCTAAAAAGTTATGTCAGCAATTTTAAAGCGGGAGGAAAGCGATTCTATCGTAATGCATAAATGTATTATTCATTTACAAAAGTACCACATGAATACCTATGGTAGCCTCTGCTAGGAATATTGAGAATACCGGTCGTTTCGTTACATGGTCGTACAGTCAGGCACTCTTTTCACATGGAGATTTACTACACATAGTTGCTGTCACTTCTGTGTGATGTCGTAATTTCCCCCCAATTTTGATGAATTTTGCCGACAGTGACTGCGGCGGCGGGGACTTTTCCCGCCGTAAACGTAACACCAACATGGCGATGCCTTCATGGGTCCGGTCCGTTCCGCACCGACAAAATGCCAAGAAAAAGGCATCCAATACCCACTCAAAGTGTATCTTTCAGGTTGATACTTCTCACGATTTTTCTTACTAAATATGTTCGAAATGACTTTTCCATGTGTAACGAAACGGCCGTATCAAATTATGTAACGAAACGACTGTAGTGTAGGTCCATGTTACGAACTGACTATATATATATGTAACGAAACAATCGGTTACCTCTGCGAGAATTCTCTGGACTGCAAAATACGATTGACCTCACAGGGAGAATAATTTTACGGAGAAAAATAAGCAGCTACGATATGATTTCGCATGTGCACTGGCCCTGGTGTGAACTTCACGGGTTTGCCACGCTATTTCCACTAGACGGCTAGAGCACTGCGAACCGAATTTGGATTTGTTTAACTCTTGATGTTATATTGTTATGAATGAGAAGACAACCACACAAAGATAAGCTTTTTATCTATAAAACCCATCCCTTTACGTTTGGCATAATATAGAATCAAATGCATTTTCGCTAGTTTACCTGTCTTCGTTGCAGCTTGGGCACCGCTGGAGGTCTTTTCGATCCTTTCTGAAGGCGACGCAGTCGTTTACGCAAACGTGAATAGTCTCTTTTGGAGTCAGCAAGTCATCTATTAGTTTCTGGGCATCAGTCCAGGAACTCGGCATGCAGTTATCGTCCGGCAACAAATAGTTATGTAGAACATTAAACAAAAAGCCGGATGCTGCTTTCGACATTCCCGGGAACAGCGCGAATATAGCTAAGACTAATGTTATTCCTTGCACCTGAGTGACCTTGCTGTCCTTAAATAATTGTTTGTTACGATCATCGCGAGGGTTCTCGAGGACAGCAAGAATCGACGTGTAATCGTGGTTGTATCCGTATTGGCGCGCTGTCTGCTGGATGAGATTTGCGATGCCTTCCCCGGAGATTTCGTTCAGTTCAGGATTTCCCGTCGCGTCCTTACCGCCGCGCTTTTTTCTTCCGACTCTGCTGTTTTCACTGCTGTTTCGCGTTCTCGGGACATTTTCGACGTTCTCGGAGAGAGGTTTTCGCTGCTTTCCACCGCTACTGCTGTCATCTGAAACGCAAAATCCTTCGAATCTCCTCTTCGTAGGTCTGTTGGCCGCCATGACTCACATCATGATACATGTGTCCAAGAATGTGTCTGCACAACAGCCCGCCAAATTTAGAGAAACTGTAAACACTTTGAATTCTAAAAGGCACTTTGAAATTACCGCCCAGCGGCATAAAACAATAGCAAAGGAGCGCCTTCCTGGCGACGGAGTCATTTTCACAATAATCTGCAGCCAACGGGTGAGAGACATTGTCTGATCTAGTTCTCGGTAGCTGATAATCACCTTCAAAAAATTAGCACCCTTACGCAAAAAATGTAACCTAGCGAACAAAGCACAAGCGAGGCTTTTTGTCCTATTAAATGCAAAGCTAGTGGTCGGGTATGTAGATTAGTGGCGTCACAAAACAATACAACACTCTCAAACGGTCTCAGTGCGTGCAAGGAGCTTCTACACAAGGAGAGCCGTCGTGATTACCTTCCTTTCAAGGATGTTCGTAGCGCGTGTGAAAATTTAATTCACACCCAAGTGCCAAAGACACTCATTTTCATTGTTAAATTTCTTTGTGACGGCGCGGCATTCGCGTCATGGCACGGCCCGGGGATGACGATTTCGTGTGGAGCGATTTTGACTTGAGTGATTTCGAAGATGATTTTGATGATATAACGTTAGAGGAGGAAGAAGTCGAGAGTCTTCTCGACAGCAAAAGCTCGGAGCACCAAGACCTGCGCTGCGGCCGCCCGCGGAGCTTTTGAACGCGACGACCGCGGCAAAGTTAAAAATAGAAGCTCCTTGGGTACATACAGCATGGACAAAAAAAATTGGAGATTCTATTTTAGGATTCTATGGGATCATACTCCGTAATTTGCTAGTAATATTCCTAAAATAAATGACGTCTGTGAACAAGCAACTTGTAAAGTATGCGACCGTCAGTAGATCGATCGACTAGAATACCCGACAAAAATCAAGGAATTACGAAAGAGCTCAACACGTACTAGTACACGAATCCCATTATCGAAACGAAAACCATGCAAAGGTCGCTCAGTTTCAAAAACAACGGTCCGGTACGAAAAAAACAAGAACGGTACGAACACCAGAGAACACGCCATTTTGACGAGTACCCTTTCAACATTTCGGCAAAAATGTCAGCTTACCGAGAAAAAACTCCATATTCTCTTTATAGCCATCTAAATATATATCTAAAAATTCATAATTCTGTCGCAAGAAAACGGAGCTGGGTCTACAAAAGTGGCCGTAAACTTATCCATGTTTGTCGTGAAGAGCCGATCAAAATATCCTAGTGGCGGCCATTTTGTGCTCTTTCCGAATATGACGTTTTCGCAGGCCTGTCGAGTTTTCCAAATAAGGAAATCGACGGAAACCCGAACCACTTCGCCCCTTGTCGACCGGGCTTCGGGTGTGACTCGTGGAAACCCGGGGGGTGTGACGTCATGGCTAGGCTCATTTACATGGAAAAGCCCGCGAAGAGGCGCTACGAACATGGGCATCAAACAGATGCCGCGCCGGCTGGGGAACAAAGGATCGCAGCGGGTCTTGACGGGGGGAAAACAAAGGCGCCCAGCGGGCGGCTAATCACGACGGCTCTCCTTGTGTAGAAGCTCCTTGGTGCGTGGCTCCGTTCCTCAGTCAGCACATGTTTTTCCGTCTCTTTGCTTGGCATTCAAAACGCAGCTATGGATGCTTCTGATGCACAAGGCGCTTTACTTCAGCTTATCCGCCAGGCAGCGGCAGGTGTGACTTCTTCCACTAGCACTGAAAGGGAGCTAAGTGAAGCCTCTAGCCACAACTCGTCTGCCTGTTCGACAGACGAATCCACACACAGCCAGCCAGACGTCTCCGCTCTTCTCCATGCCCTTGTATCTGCAGCGAATCGTCCTACAACTGAGAGACGCCCGACCGTCTACTCGTCTGTTCCAGGGTGGGATGACCCTATCCCATCACCAGAAGAGAGCGAGTTTGATCGATACAGGGCTCACCTGGAGCGACACCTGCCAGGATTCGTCTATTTTGAGAGGGAGGCACTAAAACGTACTCAGGGCAAGGGACGATCGGGCAGAAGCTACTTCTGTGTATGTATACCTTTCCTATACTTTGTATTAAAATTATTAAAACACCAGACCGCTTTTAAATACTAGTAGTGCATGGCCTAAAGTGATAGCCCCATTCGCAGACTTAAGTTCAGCGGCGGCTGTGATAATTGGAGGGGGGGATTATATGGGCTACGACAGAGGGGCGGGAAAACTCTCCTGCGCGCCACACAAGTTTGCAAAGGAAGGTTCTAGTACTAGTAGTAAAATGATGTGTTAAAACATTTACATCATGAAGGTAAAATAACTTCCTTATTGAACCTCCTTGTTTACATGTAGTGGTTGTGTTCAACCCTCTTATAGGTATATGGCATACGTAAGGCTCGCATATTTTTTTGGCACATAGAAACATAATAGCGCGTAGCAAGCGCAAGTCTCTACAAACAAGTCAGCATTCTTGATTTATGAAATTCCAAGGTGTGTACATGTCTTTAATCATGGTTTGTTGATTTGTTTCTTTCAGCGGCAGATACGGAAAACTATAGCTGACCATGGGATAACGGGGGAGCGCCACATCAACATAGACAGGGCTGTTGATCAGGTATTTTTTTTTACTGACTATACTGACTACTTGCATCAGTATTGGACCTCAGCATAGATTAAATTTAAAAGATTATTCAACTATAGCTACTATCTATTCTTAAACACAGCGCTTGCTTTAGTAAACAAATTATAATACCAGTATGCAGTTAACCTGAGATTTCGTCATAAACTTGTAGCCTTGTATATCATATCAAGGATTCTATACACCTACACGTGTAATTTGCAAAATAATTCACATGTCTACATTTCAGGTACTGCTGTATTGCCCAGCCATTGAGAGGTCAGCGGCCGAGAGGGAGGACATCAAACATAGGATAGGAAACACCCTAAACTGCCAGCGAAGGCACCAGAACTTCAAGTAATTTTTTCCTTCTTACTGCTTAATCTTTGTAGTTTGTACACATCAAAATCTATGGTGAAAAAAACATGGTTGAATTGTTGCTCATTTATTGAAACCTCCTTGCTTCTACTATGGAACTATATTTTTGGTACCATATTTTTATGTCATACCTGGGCCGCCATAACGTTCGATACTGGTGTTCCGGCCCGCGGTCCCCGTCTGATAACTAGCGGTATCATGGCTATCGGTTCTAATAGCTATCATACTGGCTTCTAAATGTTCTATCAAGGAGGTTAGAGGGGAGATCTCTCTAACCTCCTTGGTTTTATAGAATTATCCTAACTAATGTCCAAGCAGGTTTTCGGGGGCAATTTGATACTGTCTTGCCAGTCTGATGCTGCAGCCACCAAAAGATCTGCTTGGAGATTAAATTTGAACGAACTTTCGTAGATTCGAGTACCGTGTTTGCGCTGGTTCATTGGGTGATATGGAATACAAAATGCAGTATTGTACAAAATGAATATGTATAGTGGACTAAATGTTTTGTCTCCTAACAGACGTGCAGGGGACAATTATGTAAAAGGCCCATGCAAGCGTCGCGGTGAGAAGAAAGCGCCACCCGCAGAGTTAGAGCGGCCAGAGACCCAGCCCAAAAGACGAACAAAACAGTTCAGAGGAAAAACCTGGAAACTGGGGTGAGTTGTATCACAGCTCCTTGGTTGTACGATATTCAAAGTACTAGTAGGAACTTAGTCTGGATATTTTTGTGAACCGTGGAGCAATTCACTGAGCTATAAGTTGATACTGGTATCATAAAAGTCCTGATACCAAAAGATTTTATCTTGGTAAATATTCCCGGCTGCTTTATGCTAAAAAATGCAAAATATACCAGGAATTGTATCCACTAGGGCTCTTAGCAGCTAGAATAAATGTGATTAGACTTGGAACCAAAACCATTTGAAAACAATGACATTAATTGTCGGTATTGTTGCGCAGTGAGCGTTCATTTTCCTGCACAATTTGCGCTTTTAGTTTAGCGGTCAATAAACAAATTATGGATCTTCACTGTTGAGGGTACATGCATGTGTTTCAAATACGTCATTGCTTGTTTTTTCAGGGACGAGGTCGAGCTTCTTATGGAAGACGTTGTGGTCGGCCGCGGCATCCTCGTGATGTTGGAAGTAAAGGACATAGGTTAGTTCATCCCACCACAATTCCAAACAAATCAAAGTATTGTTCAACGTCCATTTTACTTTTTCCCTCGCGTTAATCATTATGCAATCGTAAACACGGAGACGCCAAATAAATGTGCTGGTGGTACAGAGAACTTTGATTCAAACGCGTGAACGAGTGTGATAAGCCTTTTTCAACCCAGACAAGTTTTACTGACGTCTACATTTCTCTCACAATGCCCAGATTCTCAGGAGATGAACGATGTCGTAGGTGGGGTTCAAGTGACAGAGAAGACTGAGGAAGGAGAGGAAGCGGACAATCGATCGGCACATGTGTCCTGGGAGCTTCACAGCGCCGCCAGCAACTTTAGGTGGGGGGACGTGGAGACTGGCAATGTCGTCTCCTGGGACTATGTCAATCTCCGCAAAAAGGAGAAGGAGTTGTCTAGACAAGCGAAAGTAGGTAAATGGGTAGGCGTTGCCTACGATGATGATGTTTATGTGGGACAGGTGACAAAAGTCAACAAGAAAGGCCCAGTGGTTAAGTACTTGGAATATGTTGGGGAGGGGGAGGGCGAGGGGAACTATAGGTGGCCGAGGAAGGCGGACATTCATAGTCCCGACACAGCGTGTATTCTTATGATGGATGTGCCAGTAGTTGAAGGCACCAAGGAGGGTTACTTTAATGTGTCTTGCCACGAGGCCTTGAAGGGTATGTACAATGAACACACTGGAGTTGAAGGTGTTTAGATAGCAAGACTGTGTTAGTTGTAGTTTTGAGATAATTGTACAATCATCTTTTTATATCTTTGTATCTAGTTTAGCTCTCATATCTAGTATGTCTTTTTAAACAGTAAAAACTCGGTTCATTTTTGCAAACTATTTGTGCGTCGCTTACATTACTAGTAAAAGTAATCAAGTGTTAAACAAAACAGCAACAAAACAGACATGTGGCAGTCTCTGTTGTTCCATGTTAATGTACGTGGAGTATACAGTACATACACTGTGTAGTACTTTGCATAGAAGAGACTGAATTCTGGACTACTCTGTTATAAGGATTTTCAAATACTGTCTTCCAATGCGTGGTTTGAAAACTTGTTGTAAACGTTTGCCTCAAAGCTTTGCCAAGTTGGATTGGCTGTTTTATGTGAGATTAAAATAGAATTGAAATATGGATTACCCTTTCCTCTTTTCTTTTCTTAGGTACATGTGCCACAATTTCTGTACAATTAGCACTTCTCCAGTTGGGAGGAATCGCATTACGTAGAATTGTGGAAAAGGTAAAAGTTGGCTCAAAGCGCCTAAGGAAGCAGTAACGTGAAAATGGATGTTTTATATGGAACTGAAATTCTGATATCAATTCTTCTGCCGTTACACAAACAAGGTAACAAAATGCATACCCCCCCCCCCCCCACACACACACATGCTGGATACCGTAACGGCACCTTACTTATCTTTAACCTTTCGGGTCGTAATTCAAGCATACTAGTATGTTATATTTCTGAGAATATTTTGTGACTCGGCTTTCAGTCAATTTACTACGGTGTAACCAGTAAAACAGGCAGTCCGACAGTTCTTCTAAAAGGCATCTAATATTTTATTTAACTGCGTTAGGTTTCTGAAGTAAACCACACGATTGCTTTCCGCAAATGGAAGTATCGTCAAGTGTTTTTTTCGATCACAATAGATACTCTTTCATGTTAGCTGACATTCCAAGCTTGTGCCATCAAAATTTGAAACAGTGCGTTTGTGTGTAAGACTACCCTCTATGAAGACTATTATGTAAATCTCCCCGAGTGCATATGCAGGTCGATTGAAACGGGCCCATAAAAGCACCGCGTAAATGGACGACTCTTTGATACACAAATAACACGTTACTTTCTTCGCGAAGGTGAGAAATGCTGGTATTTTTCAGCCAAAGTTGTTTAAAACATGTGCCAACTTAGAAGGGATAAGGTGTGGCTGTCTAAATACAAACAAGTACAGAGGATAGATTTTACAATACTGTCTATGCACCCACCTAGCTATTTACTAAATACTCCCTATATCCCACGTCCCCTAAGCCTGTTAATTGGACTGCCACAATCACTACTGATTTCCACTAAATTAAAATAGTACTTAAACGACGCTGAAACATTGTCTAAAAGCTACATTTATGAAAAAGAAAACTATGAATTGTAACAACAAAAGCTATAGCAATACAAGTGCATTTTGTTGGTTGCCGGGCATATCTAATATCCAAGCATATGTTGGCTAAGTGCAGCGCATGTACTTGGAGATATCGTATTCATTATCTTCATGTCTATTTACATGCGCTAAAGCTGCTGCAAAATTGTTCTTGTGAAAGAGCACTGAGGTCAGTTTTTACAAGGAGATCTAACTCTAAGACATACCTATACCTATACTTGGTTCTTATGAGCTCAAAGCAAAATGCTACTGTATTTCAGAAAAAGGAACAAAGAATTCATTACACACTTCCCTACAATATTTCCTAACAGCATTGACCTGGTATATGTAAAACAGTGGCTGTTGTGCCCGCTTGTTATGTCCTTTTCGCTTCCGATGGCGCTTGATACCTGGCAGGGACTGAGTGGTGTGGCCGCATTCCGAACAAAAGTTTGGTCCCAAGTGTAGCTTCCTTACGTGGTCCGCGACCTGGTGCCTCGCCCTCCTCCCGTACCGACAAGAAGGAAAAGGGCAAATATAATGCCCGTGGCCGTTTTCCTTTCTCAGCTCCACTTGTATAAGGCATTTTGTCTGCATTGTGTTCACTCGTAACTCCACAGCAGTGGAAACAGCACCGTCAACCTCCTCTTCTTGACGAAAAACCCTCTGGAGTTTTTCAAACAGTTTGTCGGTATCACGACGCCTGGGCACGGTCGATCTAAGAATCAGCGGTTTGTCAGCTTGACTTGTTTCCGATTCCGTAGATGTGTCATTCACAGTATCCTGACTGCTTGGCTCCGCATATGTTTCAGAAACCATATTCAAACCATCCATAATGCTTGAAGGTAACAATTCGGCTATGAGTCTGTCCAGGGAGGTTTCAATTTCGTCCGTCACCGAGTAAGGCTGGGCTTACAATGACAAGTTGACCAGTCTAACGGATGCGTTGTTTATATGTTAATTACGCTCGACACGGGGTTTGGTGCGTTATAAAGACAATGATGATAAGCACGATAATATATGCAACACTGAGAAATGCCAGTGATGAGAACGGTGGCAGTTTGTCTGAAACAAGTGTTGTTTCTGACATAAAAAAACCCGCTGATAAAAAAAAACAAAGAAAAAACAAACTTGTACGAAAAAAAGAAGTATATTAAAATCGAACAAAATACCAACACTGCATATCCACCACTGAACGCGTGGGACGGCACTTTTGTCCGTATGTAGTAGAAAGCAGATGGTTGTGTGTGTCCAAGGACATTGTCCTTGGTGTGTCTAAACATAGAGGTAAAATAACAAGTACCTTATTGAACCTCCTTGGACTAAATGAAAACAAGTAGATCACAGTTCCCAAACACTTGCAATAGAAAAATAAAACACAGCCACATTGCTTGATAGAATAAACATATTTTGATTCCTAAAAGTCTGATGTTGTCGGCTAAAATGTTGTCAATCCAACTTGAAATCGCGAGGAAAAAAACGACGTCTTTTTGATTCCAACAAAATACCGGTACTGTGTACGTGCACTTTTGTCGGCCATGATATTGACATGATAGACAACGGGTGGTTCTGTGTGTCTAAATGAAAAAAGATACAACACAAAAGTTTTTAAAGATTTGCAATAGGACGATAAAATACCAAAGAATATGGTATCTCAAAATTATGTTTGTGGTATGTACAGAGCGGATGAAATGATTGTTTAAGTACGGGGTTTGTTCTTGCAGAAATTGCACTTGTGTCCTTCTAAGTGTGAGCAAGGAAATTATATAGAAATGTCCTTGGTGTGAGTCACATTGCTTGAAAGAAATACCAGTATTCTTCCGCGCCTGATAGAATACAAATAAAGGGCACTAACAAAGTAAACATAATTGGATTCCTAAAAGTCTGATGTTGTCGGCTAAAATGTTGTCAATTTAACTTGAAATCGCGAGCAAAAAAACAACCTATCTTGAGAGTGGTCGTTTTTTAATACTACCTCGGGCTCGGCCGCCCTTGCAGGGGTCGTTGCGTGCGGCGGATGACAGCCAGCTTGTGCGGGAGGGTGCGTGCCGAGCCGTCCAAGGACGGGGAAGGCCTCGGCGTGGAGAAAAGACGGGGTCCCTCGGTGACTTTGCCCTGCTTTCCCGCAACAACGGGCTGGGCACCGGGCGGGGAGTGTGGTACCGGCGGGGAGGGTGACCCCTTATCCCCGCCCAAGTCCGACCGCGGCAGAGTGACTCCTGGCTCGGTCAGGCGGTCGAGCCGGGTGTCCCGGGAGTCCGGTGGTCCCGGCGGTGGCGGCGGCACGGGGTCCCTGGCGGGGACCGGGCGGGGTGGACTGTGCCGGCGGGGGAGGTTGCCTCCGACCACCGAGACCGACTCCCTGGTCCTGTTTCGGTTGATGTTGAAAAAGTGGACTCTACAGGTTGACCATGTCGTAGGATGGTCAACCTACCTTGAGAGAGTGGTCGTTTTTTTACTAGCTCGGGAAATGACGGCGAGCAATCGCACACTCTCTCGCCAGTCGTTTTACTACCCCGCCGACCAGGCTGCCACTCCCCGCGAGGGCAGCCAGAGGTCGACAACCGGCTTGGAAGGCGGCCGTTCCTCCGCTCCTGCGGGCGAGGTCGGCCGTGCCGAGGGCGTCCGGAATCAGCGCCGGGCAAGCCTCCGCGGAGGCGGCACCCGGGTCCTCGGGACTCAACGGCGACGGTTCGCCCCTTCCTTCCGTCTGCTTGCGAGTACGTCTTGCGGACTCGGCGGTCAGAGACCCGGCCTTCCGCCTTCGGTCGGACGCGTCGGTCGTGAGAGTGCGGGACCGTTCACATTTCGTAGCTTAATATCATCTTAAATATCAAGTTTTAAGCAAATTGTCCGTAAGTTTTCGTATCTAAAACAATTAAAGGTAACTGTAAAGGTCATGGTTACCTTGATTTGTTTCAGTCGTATATGTGTTAAACGCTTAACGTAAAGTGGCAACTTCACACCTGGGGCGAATATGAAAGGACACTGCAATTGTGTCCTCTCTCCTGAAGACGCGAGAAGCCACACAAGTTTTTCCCAGCTCACCTTTTCACATCTATTTGAGTCGGGAACTTGGTAACGGACGTAGATATAAGTTTCAATATCGGGGTTTCCCCGGACTTATTACATTTTGGGGCCCTAGTCAATGAAGCTATTAACCTCTCAGCCGTGATTAGGCCACTTTTCGGGGCAAATGGAGCTTTCCGCCGCCGGGATGATCTTTGGCACCTGGTAGCTGTTTTACGAGTAAGAATTCAATCGTAGGCGTGATGTAGGTGTGATCAATTATACTTCGACCGCGCTAATTACCCATGTCACACATAGCTGAATTAGGCTTCCCGAAAACTGTCGCACTCGCTTAACATGTGCATAGTTTTGTTTATTCTTGGAGCGCATGGAGAATGAAAACAGCTGTAACGTGTTGAATTTTTTTCACATAAAATCACATAATCATCTAGAGCATCGGCAAATGTAAAATTATGTGAAACACTTTCACATAAAGTAACATTCTGATCTGTTATGTGAAAAAATGTGATTTGAACTTCACATAGTTTCACATTTGACTCCGCGCAGTGTGCGGAGTAAAACCGCTTCACATTACTTCACATTTTCTCACATTTCACATTCACATTTTTTTGGGGCACGTTTTCGGGTTGTGCGATTTCACATAATTGTTTCACATTTTTCAAACGGTCACATTGTTTCACATATAATAACATTAGACGATTCACATTTTGAAAAAAAATCACATTTTGGGTTTCACATATTTCTGATGGTATTCACATTGTATCACATTTTCTTGGAATTTTGCACCAAATTCACATTTTTTTCACATTTATGTACCTGGTAGTGTGGGTTCGCCCTCTCCTCCAACACACATGTCATGACAGAAGACCTCTTCCTCGGCCGTGATGATGTCGAAGCTTTCAATGTCCCTTTGTAGAAGGGTAGATGCTGACCTGAAATATTATGGAAATTACATTTTTTGAAAAAAATAATTGATCTAAGAGTAATGAATTATGAGTCTGTTTTATTATCTGCATTTGAAAACAATATCACTTTACAACAGGTACAATAAGATAAATTAAAGGGTAAAATCAAACCATGTACATGACTGTCTGTATTGATGAAAATTGTGCTCTGCCTCCCTGAGTACGGTTTTGCTATTGTATTTGATGGTGCACACACACACACATCCATACACACTCATATATCATGCCAATGGAAAGGGTTGTACCTGAGTGTTGCAGGTGGAATGTAGTCCGGGTCACCGTTCACATCATCATCAAAGTCGTCGTCACTCTCATCCGACCAGTCACTGTCTGTTGACCCATCTTCACGGTCATCTTCAACTTCCACAGAAATGCTGAGTGAAACATATCACAGGGCTCTAGTTAGGAATGTTATTTCAGTACTGGTGCAGTTGGGAATGGTGAAAGATAAAGACATTTCATGTCAAGGATATTTATTAGTAAACATATAAAAGAACATGAAATGAGAAAAAATTTATATTTGTCAATCTATTTGTTTTATTACAACCTCGAGGATCCTCTAAATAAAGAGTCTAATGCAAGTCCTTCAATTTTTGCCTTTCGCAGCCCTGCAGGGCTGCGAAAGGCTTTGAGACCACTATTTGCGTGCCTGCCTGCCTGCCGTCCTTCCGCGTGGTTCGCTGATAATAGCGAGACATTGCTCCATGCAGATTCGATGTTGATGCCAAGCCCATGCAATGATATGTGGCGTACGAATCAGGTAAAGACGAATGTAGTGCTTCGTTTTACGTTCCTATCAGCAGGAATGACCGGGCATGTAACGTGCCCTGCAAAACGTGTTTGTAGAGGTCTGTTCGACTTACAGTACTGTATATGCAAGGTAAAGAAGAAACAATAAAACATATTTGTGTGTGCTCGGTGGATATTAGTCACACTTTCTTCCTCTTACTGAATACAACACGTTAGACAGGTTCCAACCATAGCGATACTTGCAGAAAAATTTTGATAGCATTTCCTCCCACAGCCGCGTACTACCTACGTGTGGAGCTCCCTTCTTGATCACATCGAAATCGGTGAGGTTTTCCTTCGCGTGATCCTTGTAGAGTTTATCAAGTAAGCTATTCAGTGTTTGGTTATATTAAAATAGGCATTCTGAGGAACAGTTTGATATGTCGTTTGTTTGGCTTTGTGGTATAGAGAAGCGTGTGCACCGCACGCATGCAATCGGTGAGGGGTGGGAGGGTTAGGGTTAGGGTTAGGGTATATTTGTTACAAGTCATGGAGTTAACTACTAGTAATGTCATTCCTTCCTGTGAACAATATTACTCCATAGTTCTAGTTCAAACTTTCTAAAACAGATAAGTTTTCATATATTTGTTACAAGCCATGGAGTTAACTACTAGTAATGTCATTCCTTCCTGTGAACAATATTACTCCATAGTTCTGGTTCAAACTTTCTAAAACAGATACGTTTTCATATATTTCTTACAAGTCATGGAGTTAACTACTAGTAATGTCATTCCTTCCTGTGAACAATATTACTCCATACTTGTATATTTGTTGAACAATAAAGTTCTTTCCATAATTCATTTCTCTGTCATAATTTTAAAGCAACTGCACTTACATATTTCACCTGCACCAAATACTTTTCTACCTTTTACCCCATTAAAACAATATATTCAAGCTCATTCATTGTGACAACTTTGCATACACAAACTAAGCGAAAGGCCAGCTTTTTCAAAAGCATTTCTTGTTTTAAAAGATGCCATCCACTTACGTAATGTTTTCCAGGGCATTTATCTCTACCTCATTCTCTGGGTCCCTGCAATAAACATGTAAGCAAGGACGTTAAAAAAAACCTCCTTGATGAAAGTAAGGGAACACTGAAGTTAGTTGCAAAATGTGATTATTGTATAATGTCCTTAACACTGAGGTTTGTAATAGCCAAATACTTCAGTATCGTTAGAACAAAACATCACCAAAAATACAATTTATATGCATGTGCATGTACATAATGTGATCAGTATACAGATAATTTAACATTGGCAATCCCTTTTTACTCTAAAATTGTTTTAAAATGGTATCTACAAGAATACATAGTTGCAATCTAGCCTATATACCTGTAATCTTCATCCTGCACACTGGACAGTTGATTTGGTGTCTTTGGATGGGTGGTGGGCTGTGAATTGGTGGGAGCCTGAAAACTGTTCATAAACCATTGATTTCCTTGCATTATGCTGCCTGGAACTAATACCAAATATAACATGGATAAAAAAACGGTGAACATGGATAAGAAATATCACAGTATCCGCTTAACTGCCTGTCCGGGACGATCAAGGTTCAACTTTAGTAAATCATGAAAGATGCTACGCATGGAAATGTTTGCCACTTCTCGAATTCACTCCTGTACAAACATTCACTAATAGCTATCCTTTATTCTTAAGTTGTGAAGTCTCCGAGACAAGTTTCCCAACTTATATTGACAAACAATGATAAATACTATATCATATGACAGTAGTGTCATAGGGTAATTGATTCAATCTACTTACCGAATGTTTTCCAGCGCGTTGATTTCTGTCTCGTTCTCAGGACCACTGGTAGGAAGAGTGGATGTGCAAAGGCTAGGGGTCTGTGATGTTGCACTTGGGGTTGGAGGGAAATTCTCGTCCTGCTGCCTGGAACTAATAGCAAATAAACAATAGTAACATGGATAAAAAAATGGTGAACATGGATAAAAAAATCACAGTATCCGCTAAACAGTACCTGTCCGAGACTATCAAGGTATCATGAAAGATGCTATGCATGGAAATGTTTGCCACTTCTCAAATTCACTCCTGTACAAACTTACTTACTTTACTTTATCCGTCCGCTTGTACCCCTGGGGGCGTCGCAGGGAGGTGGAGTTGACGGTCTAGGGCCAGTCTTGTAGCTTGATGGGGGGTCAGGCCATGGGTGCGCAGTGTCTCCACCACACCATCTATCCAGCGGCGGCGAGGTCTTCCTCTGGCCCTCCGCCCTGACCCTCGGGTGATGTACGCTCTGAGGGCTGGTTGTGAGGGTGGCATCCTCACTAGGTGGCCAAACCACTTAATCCGTTGGTGTTCAATGTACTTGGGTATGTGTATGGAACCGACCATTTCTCGGATCACCTCATTTCTGATCTTATCTCTCCTGGTTTTTCCTGCTGTTCTTCTGAGGCATCTCATCTCGCATGTGGTGAGTTTTCTCTGCTGAGCCTTGTTTAGAGTCCAAGTCTGGCACTGATAGGTGAGGGTGGGGACAAAGATGGTGTTGATGAGCCTTGCTTTTGTATCCATCGGTATATTTGGATGTCTGAGAAGGGGGGCTAGCTGGTAGCTGACAGCGGTCGCTTTCTGTATTCTGGATTCAATCTCCCTGTCCAGTTTTCCATCTTCCGTGAAGACGCTTCCCAGGTACTTAAACTCGGGCGTTTGCTTGAGGAGCTGTCCGTTGATGGTGATGTCGAGTTTCTGTGGTGTTCGTCCTACTGTCATGACCTCCGTCTTCTCGATGCTCACCTTCATCCCATGGTTTTCACACTCTGTGTTTAAACTGTCTGTGTGCTGCTGCAGCCGATCCTCACTCTCGTTGACCATACCTTGGTCGTCCGCAAAGAGGAGCTCATTCAGGGCGAGTGGGTCCGGGTTGGCTTGTCTGGTGATCCTGTCCATGTACACTATAAACAGTAAAGGCGACAGGACGCAGCCTTGTCTCACCCCTGATGTCACATTAAACCAGTTAGAGAGTCCGCTGGTCGTCCTCACTGCACTCTGACTGTTGCGGTATATGGCCCTGATGTTGTCCAGGAGTTGTCCTTTCACTCCGTAGAGTTCCAGTACTTCCCAGAGCTTGTTCCTGTCCACTCTGTCGAAGGCCTTTTCTTGGTCGACGAAGACCAGGTGGAGGTGTTTCTCAAACTCGCATGCTCTTTCGCAGAGTTGTCGGAGGGCAAATATTGCGTCTGTGCAGCCTCTGCCCTTTCTAAATCCGAACTGGGCCTCACTAAGCTGTGGTTCTACAATTGCCCGTGTGCGCTGTTCCAGAATCTTGGCGAAGATCTTGCCTGTGTGGGGACCACGACTGCCTTCTGCCAGTCGTCCGGAACACTTCTCTCCTCCCACACCTTCTGAAAGATCGCAGTGAGCCATCTGATACCAGTCTCTCCGCAGGCTATGATGATTTCAGTGATGACTCCATCTACCCCGGCCGCCTTGTTCTTTGGACTTGATCTTACAGCTTTTCTGACCTCTTCCTCCAGTATGTTGGGTTCTTCGTGTTCCGGGTAGCTGGGCTTAAACTGAGAAGAGGTGTTGCTCCCGTCGACTGGGTTAAGTAACTGTCTAAAGTAGTCCTCCCATCTTTCCCTGATTTCCTCATCCTCGTAGAGTGGGTTTCCGTCCTTGTCATTTATCACGGATGTTGGGTTAAAGGGCTCGTCCCTCAGCCGCATGGCTCTAATGCTCCTGTAAAACTCCCGAGGCGACTGTTTGCACAGGTCCGTAAGGTGTTTACCATAGGCAGTCCAAGATGTGTCCTTTGCCGTCTTGACCACTCTTTTGCTGTTCCTTCTTGCTAGTCTATAGTTGACAGTCTTCCTGTGCCCTTGACTTTACCCACACTCTGTAGAGTCTTTTCTTCTCCTTAACAGCTTCCTTCACCTCGTCATTCCACCAAACGGTAGCCTTCCTCTGTCCCTTCTTGTGTCTCTTGACTCCACAGGCCTTCTTGACTGCGTCAAGGAGAGTGTCTCTAAAGGTGCACCAGGCTTCATTTGCTGACATTATGTTAGCGTCAAGCTGTTCCAGACTTGCTGTAACCGTTCTGTGTGTCTCTTCTTGGAAACATGTACAAACATTCACTAATAATAGCTATCCTTGATTCTTTGGCTTTTTTGGCTTTTCCATTACAGTAAAAAGTACTAGTATCACACTTACACAATTGTCTCATCATCTGACTCCACACTTGACTCGTCACCGAAGAGGCTTGGGGTCTGACACTGTGACTGTGCCCAGGACATCCTTGGACTGGATGTCCTGGGCACATTCCTCTGTTTGAAACTGGAGGGATGAAAATGTTTGTCATAAACTATTATATCATAGCCATTTTTAGGATACCAAACACACACAAGTACCACAGTAACTTGAGGTGTGAATGAATGAATGAATGAATGAAGATTTATTCAAGTCTCTTGCCACTACACTTATAAGACATGGACAAAAGGACACATGAAGGAGAAATTAGGTATAAATGAAAACTGGTATGATTCATTGAGAAAAATGTGTTCCAGGTGTCTTAGGTAGGACATACCCTACTATTGGTAAATCTATATTTGAAAGTGACATAAACAGTAGAGGTATATTTGAGAAAAATATTTTTAAAAGTGTGATATTTTCTGGGTGTATAAAAGGTCAAAAATTTTAAGTCCTTTATCTAAGTAAAAAAAATCCAAGACTATCGTAAAAAAGGGCATAAAACATGATACATGTATGACAAAAATTAGAAAATAAACAACGAAAAACCCCTCTATTGGCCGAACTTAAACCAAGTGGTTTTAAAAATCTACAATGTTTGCAACTTACTACCGTATCTGCACTAGAAAAATACTGGTGAAACTGTACATGAACTGAGAAACTATGAAGATGGCCGCCCGATCGACCGCCATGTATGACACAATTTTGATTCAGCGGTAAAAGGCTCAATGTAAGCATATGTGCCTGCCTAGTATTTCAATTCCAATCTTAGGTTCTCTTTTGTCGACATTTTTGGGGCCATTCACCCTAAAACAAAGCACTGACGATGACGCTGGCTTGCTTTACACCTCGTTTATTTATGCATATTCCGCCGAGCACATGCTTTGCCCTCCCCCACAACAAATGACGTTTCTCTACTTTGTTGAGTGAAAAACACGCATAGAACGCTATATCTCGATATAAAAAGGTACTATACAACCTAAAAATATAGCTAACTATAGTGTTCTTGTGCCAAGACTCGGATATGTACCGCCGCCCACATAAAAAAAGGACGAAGGACAAAGGAAAATATTTACGAACCTGTCCAACAAAACCTGAGCCAAACGGCAGTCTGTTTTCAGTCCGAGGCGCTCCCTCAGCTTCCTCCATTCTGGAAATGCATCCAGCAAGAAGACGCGTGACCCAAACTTCTCCTTGTCCTTACGTTTTTTGGCAGGAGTGGAAAAAACACGCGGCCGTCCTCGCTTTCTCTTCGGCTTAGAAGGAGAGCCACCGGAGTCCGCCATCTTGCTTGAATGCAAGCGCGAATCGTGACGTCACGCCGAATTTCCCGAAAATTGCCGACGGGAAACGGTTACTTGGTGAATTTTGGGGCCGATTAAATGGAGGCCCCGATAAATCGAGGAACTTGTCTTTGGGCTAGTTTCCGCGCTGTTTCAAACGCCAAACGTATGAAATAATGATGCAAATGTGCTGATACTTGGCGGTATGTGTCAATACCATACAGATTTTCTTGTTCTAAATATTTCCTATTTTAATGCCCAGATATCGCTTAGGGCACCTTTAACTTGTCTCTTTATTGTGCACAAGTGCACAACATTGAAATTTGAATGCGCTCCTTTTCAGATGGTGTGGAAAAACAAATAATTAATATGCATGCTATCTATTCCAACTCATTTGTGAATTGGCAATCCAATAAGGCACACAGATCCTGCAATATAGGACATATGCTAGAATTGTCGGTATCTCTAAAGTAATATGTTCAATATCATCAGAATGGTGTATATTGGTGTAAATGGTTTAATACGTACATTGAATGATGCTATCATTTTTAAAGATGATAATTCTTGTATGAAATGTTGTATTTTTGCCTCATAAGCTATTTCAATGGAACAAATGTCTTTGAACAGAAGAGGTGTATGCATATATTCAGGTAATAACCGTGAACGTTACAGGAAGCAAGAAACCGCATCATGCCTCCAAAGCATACTACACAGCCTTTACTTAGTCTACCAGACAACGATCTGTCAAAGGCGGACGACTGCATATTGTGCGACCAATCCAAGCATCACTCCATCTGGACAACATCTCGGCGGTCGAAACGTTTCTCATGTGATACGCCATGCTACTCATGATGTGAAATTTATAGTATTCCTTTTTCCTTCCTTGCTTGTTATGTAAAATTTATATCTACATTGTATTGCTGTGATTATCCCTTTGTATGAAAGATATAAATTTATTAGTTTAACACATGTTCTGGAATTTTTTATTGGTTGCTGAAGTACATGGTTAGAGGATCTGACGGAAACTTCTCCATTGCACGTGCAAAGCGTATATCAATCGCAATTCCATTCGAAGAGGAGGCAAGAAAATTTGGCGTATCAACATTCAACAAGAGTCACACCTCCAGGCCTGCCACTAACGATATTAACAACATGGTCAGAGCAATTCAAGAAGTACAAGTGTACACACCCCATGATGGTCGCCGCCTCTTTTTGGGACAGACGGCGTTATCAAAGTTAATGTGTTACCTTAGTTACCTTGTATTTTTGTTATTGTGCACATTATTGGACAATGTGATGTAAGGCTGTTCCTAAAATGAGCGTTGCTCAGGACGACGAATGGGCGCTATTCCTGACCAGAAGGACAGTCCCTGTAAAGCGTGGAGATCTGTTGGTCATTCTGTAGGTTTAGTCCAGTAGAGAAAGCTCTGCCGGGCAACCAGGAAGCTGCAGACGGCGGCCGGAGCGACGGCCGGGGCAGCCAAGCCGAAGAAGGTAACCCTGGACGATCTCAAGACGGACCAGGAAGTGACGGCCCTCCTGGCCCAGGTAGAAGGCACAGATGACCTGTTGGCGGACACCACAGGACACAACAAAGTCGCAGCCGACGATCAGTCCTTCTATCTCTATCTCAACAACAAAAAAGGTGAGAAACCACTGCTTATCCCAGAATTCGTAGACTCTTTCTCGCAACCGGAGAGTGACCACGAGGTAGCGCGGGACGGGAACACGTCAATCATCCTCCGCACATCCCGCTCGCGGCCTAAGGTAGAAACTATCAAGATACCGGCCTGGTCTGCGGCCAATGCGAAGATAATGGCCAAGCTCATTCAATCCAGCAAACTAGCTACAAAACAGGACATAGAAGACTATCTGGCATACACTATCAAAGTGTCGGAGCTTGCTGCTTTTTATTGTCCAAGATTTTCTTTTAAGGCAGACTGATTTGTATTACCAGCTGGGCTGGAATCCTAGAAAAACCGCTCACTTTAACAGTGATGAATGAAAAGGAAATTTTTCCTTTCAAATCCTCTCAAAAATACTACATGTAGCTGTATTTATAAACCTCTGTCTGCTGTCACTAAGCACTCTCCATGTATGCATTCAATATAGGCACAGTGTATTGTAACAGGCCAAAATATGTATATCCCTGTACGTACATACCCAGAATATACCCGTTTTTGTCTGCAATCTACCCCATGGTATGGATGAATCTGGCCTGGTGTACTGAACCTGCCCACGGAATTATTCTCTGGCCTGGGAGTAAATTCTAGCCAGTACTACACTGGTTTTTCGAACATGACTAAAACAAAAGTCTGTATAGCCAAAGAAGTCAACAGGCATGAAAACAGAAAAGCATTGATTGGGAGCATTGAGACAAAAAAACATTAAGTCTGACTGACTCTTGCACTCTAATTACACAGGTTTCAGGCCAATGGGATCTACTGGGCATGGACTAGCCAGAAACATCAAGAGGGAACCGCTACATTTTCTCTGCATCAGATTACTTCACAAAATGTGTTGAGGCATTCCCCAGTAAAGCCCCTGTCACACATTCACGAATCAGGCCTCCCGAACGCCAGCCGAACGCTAGCCGCACAGGTCGGCTGGCGTTCGTGAGCAACTGCCCAGATTTAGGCCACGCCTATCTTTCCGCGGCGACCACGTCCTAACCATTTCAGAACCATTCCCCGAACCAGCCACGAACCAGCCCCGAATGGTGGCCAACCTACCTCCAACCATCCCGATCACTAGCCGAATACTGCCGAATGCCTCCTAATCATCTTCCAACTCTGTCCCGAATGAAAATTTGCAGAATCAGGGGTCCACTACGTACTATCATGCCATACAGTGAAAGTTTAACTTTGTGGCATTTTTCAACGTTCTTGGACTTTGCCTTCTTTTTGGGCATGGTGTCACCTCTTTTTGCCATTAGTGTCATGCAAGAAATGATAATAGTCTGATTTTATAGGGCTGGGTAGGAACCTAGTCAGCTGAGGTTGGGGGGCGTTCCCTAATGAGTCGGGGGGGTCGGCTGGTGTTCGGCTGATGTTCGGTTGGTGATCGGCTACCGTTCGTCTGTAATCCGGGGTGATCGGCACACGCTCTGGAAGCATTCGGCACGGTTGGCAGATGGTTAGCAGGGATTCCTCTGTAGGTCGGGACACATTCGTCTGCAAATTTGACCCCCGAACACGCGCCGAACACCAGCCGAACACTAGCCAACCCAGCCGAACACTAGCCGAACACCAGCCAACCCAGCCGAACACCAGCCAACCAAGCCGAACGCTCACGAATGTTTTAAACATTTTGAAACATTCGGCTGGCGCAGCCGAACCGTAGCCAACCCAGCCGAACGCCAGCCGAACGCCAGCCAACCCAGCCGAACGCTAGCCGACTCACTCGGAACCATGGTTGCCGGGCGTTCGGCTAGCGTTCGGGAGGCCTGATTCGTGAATGTGTGACAGGGGCTTAAGACAAAAAGTGCAGATGAAGTTGCGGCATCATGAAGATGTAAGCTAGACATGGTGCTGCCAAGGCAATCCTTACAGATCAGGGTGGAGAATTCAATAATAAGGTCAGTATCCATGTTGCATTTAGTCTTCAATTTACATAGTAAAATAGTTCCTTATATTCTCATTAATATCATAATATGTACTATATCCATGATTTATTTGAGGTGTGAATTGGTTAAATGAACTTATAACTTTTGGATGGACTTTTTAGTGTTCACATACACGCAGGAAGTTCCTTCTGAGAACTAAATGTCAGATTTTACTTGTAGGTGCTTTATAATGCTAGATGTGCAAATGGTCCATAAGTGCATTTGCTTACATGTAAATCATGTTTTACTTTGACATGCACAGTAAAAGTATCAAAGAAATACTAGTACCCTCTGTAATGTAAAAAGTTACATTACTGCAGTGGTCGAAGTTATAGCCATCCCTGTATGTTATAATCTTTCATTCAAACATTTAATTATTGAATTATACAACATTATTTCATTTCTGTGTTTCACTTTTATTGATAAGAAATAAAACTACTTGAGCAAACTTTTTCAACATCTTTCTCAGGTTTTGCTGAACCTAAATTGTCCAGCATCTTTGAATGTGTTCCTTTTTATTCCAGGCAAATCTTAATGTGCGCCCTGCAGTGACAACTGCATAAAAAGTCAAATACAATCTGTGATCATCTTTTTTTAACTCCATGCTGTGATCAAGGCTGTGATATTTCATCTATCTTACATGTGTGTAAGGGAGTGTGTAACTTTCCAACTCATTTAGTCCAATATGCTCTGAATATTCTGACAGGTGAATACCCTGATCTGTGAGATGCTGAAGACCAAGCATAAAGTCACTTCAGCCTATCATCCTCAGACAAATGGACTTGATGAGAGGACGAATGGAAACATCAAAAGGTAATTACAATACTTTGTATTCAAGGATGCAGAAATTATTATTATAAATATTATGATAATGTGCTTAAAGGTGTAAGGCCACAGCAAGTAAATTTTATGGATGACATCCTCGCGCGCATTGATTTTCGACTGATTTCAGAAAAAAAAACAAGAAATTTTGTTGCCCTGCGACGGTGGTCAACATGCCAAAAAAGGGCAAATATGTCATGAACGTCCATCTGCAACACAAGGCTCTGATTTATTCTTTTATTTTTACTTTGATACAATGTTGTATTTTATTCATTTTATATGTGATGTTGCCACTGAATCAAAACCATTTGTTCAATAATTGAAAATTTTATTTAGTCACTTCTTTTTTCAAAGTTGTTTCAGAGAAAATCGGTGTTGTAACAGTTGGCACAATATAGGTACGAGTATGGCTTCCAGACAGTTCGGTTTATGAGTCACTCTGTCAGTGATTGAGCCCTGTGTTCTGCCTGGTAGCCAGTCTCTAAACTCAGAGACCACCAGGGATCCAACGAACTTGAGGCGCAATTCCTCGTGTTTGATGGCAAGTGTTGACAGTCCAGGGTGTTCCATTACAAATGAATACCCAGTGTAGTATCTACCTTGAAGATGGTACAGCAAGCTCTTCTTTTTCTTTTTAATAAAGACACATCTGCAAGGACAAGTAATACTGTTGAATACAGCGACAGGAGACCTGTTGGGTATGATATCATGTTTTACTGCCTAAATTCTTGTTCAACGAGGTTTACGATCTCAAAATCTGAAAATGTAGGAATCTTGTTTTTTTGGCCTGCCTTGTTTTTTTTTTTCGCCCTCTCGCATTAATTTTGGAGTCTCCGGAGGATGTCATCCATAAAATTTACTTGCTATGGCCTAAAGGTAAAACAAAGTCTCCCAGGAGCACATGCTAATAATACCAATTATTTCAAGATGAAGTAAAACAAGATTCTTTCATATAAAAATGATAAAAGAATTTCTATAGCCACATTCATGATACTTATGTTACATTTAACTATTCCGTTGGAGTTACATTTAAGTATTCAGTTGGTGGAATCAACTTCAAGTAGATTGGAATACAGTAGTTTGAATTTGCAGCTTATGTATTTCCTTTAACTTTAACAATTGTGTATCCTGATAATTGTGTGTTTAATGCATATCCTTATATTTGCCTGCGCTTAATGTGTTTCTTGATGTTTGCAATGAGAAATCTGATAGAGAAATTCAGCTGCACTTAACCCTCAAACCACCGTCGGTTTTTTGCGACGAATTGTACCGTATGGGGTCAAAACTGACCCCATAATGTTTTGCACAAATACAGTTTATTGTGTGACTCTTTTTGCGATTTGTATGTATGTATAGTTGCATTAATGTATAAGAGATATTTTAACATGATTTGGTGTCAATAATTTCTGCTCATTATCATAATCTATGCAAAGAAGAGGAAATAATCACATTAGGCACCACTAGTACTAACTTTATTTCTCAAATCATGGTATCTATCATTACCACAACACAATAATTTGGTTACTGCATTAGTTCTAATAACAAATACATGTTATTGTGTCTGGAATGTTAAAAAACAAACAAGGAAAATAACGATTCAATTATGTACAAATAGTACAATAAACACTGGTCACTTTAAATTTGGAAAAGACACCAGGAATTGGGAAATCAAGCAGTGTAAACTGTAAACCCTTAAGTGTGGTATCAATCTGAAGCTCTCATCATCAGGCACTATTCATGTGAAAATCAGTAATCAGTGATGTTTATAACTCCAGATATGATTGATTGAAAATGCTTGTGGCCTACAAGGCTCAGATCTCAGCCTACTGGTCTGAACTGTGTGGGCTGGAGGGCCGGATTGTGTGCCCACTGCGCTGAACTCCCAGGGCTGCCAGGCTGACCTACTTAGCCTAGACAGCCGTGAGGGCCTAAAACAACACGGACTACTAGGCCTGTTTTGGACTGGTAGGCTGCTGGATAGAGTGTCCTGGCGTGTAACCTGCAATTTTCCATCTGTCCACTAGGGCTACCTGATAGTCTAGACTACCAGTCTGAAAGATCAGCCTCAGATGGCCAGAACCAAAACCACTGGGCTGATCGCCTTCAAACAAACACACACACTCATGCAGGCATATGCGTAGAATGTTTGAGTGTGTGCTTATACCTGATTGTAGTTAAGTAATATTGTTAGAAATCAGTGGCCTGTTTAGAGTTTACTTTATAATATGCCATTTTGCCACAGAAAATTAGTTACTGTATACTGTAACAACTGCATAATTCTTCAGACTAAATGTTTGTTGCATGAACTGTAGCAACTGCATAACTCTTCTAACTGTATGTGCTTTCTGCTCATAAGGTGGCGAAGATTTTAGGAGGCAAAATTTGTGGACCCTGACAAGATTCAAATGTTCATGCAAACTAATTTTGAAGTGGAGAGTTGATCACACTGGCATGTCGATGTTGTGGCCATGGTCGGAGGTGTGCACTGTATGTTGTGCCCATGACCTAGTCTCCCACCCCCAAACTGTGCTTTTCTCACCAGAAAGTGAACTATCTGGGAAAAGACACTTTACACAGGGGAAACAGGGAGGGCCAAGTGAGGTCAGGAGGGCCAAGTGAAGATAGAATTACTACTGTAACAGGAAAACGAGGTCATCCCTGGACTATCCCAGCCTGCTGAGGAAAAACAATTAGTTCTGCCAGTATCACTATCACACTTTCCTCCTATTCATAACATCAAATCTCTACATTTACTCATTACTGGTATCAAATCTCTCCAACTGGAACTGCATGTAATGAATAGAACTGTGTGAAGAGGAAAAACTTTGCACAAAGTGGCTGGGTACATGCACGTGACCTATAGCTAAAGGTCTGACCTGAGGCTCTCCCCTTCCCCCTGCCCTTCCCTGGTAAGGGGTAACCAACAGGTCAACCTCAGCAACTACAATGTATTACTCTGGCAGATGCTTATTCAAGGATAAAGTTACATCACATCTTGTGTGATCCCATGTTTGGGTCTCCTAGTCTGAGAAGCCAGGGAACAGTTCACACAACCCTTACCAATATGTCAAACTTGGAACCTATCATTGACAAATTTATTTTGACAAAGGGAAAATCAATTTAAAGGGGCAGGATTAAAAATTTAATAGACATTATATCTCTGTTAGATTTCCAACCCTCAACCAGGTCACAGTGGGTCCCAGGGGGAGAAAGATATACAGGCTTGGCTGGGTCATCTGGTCTGCCTACCGCCTACTGTACATCTATTTCCTTGCACTGTAACAGCAAGTTTTGACCTGTTGTTTTAAGTCTCATGCCCATGATATTGATTGACAAAACTATTATTCACAGTCCACATTCAACAATTTTTTTTCATCATTTCCAGAGAAAAGGTTATGTCATTTTCTTGTCCTCAAGTGCTACTTTACCCTTTTGGTAGATGATCCGGTGGGCAAAGGAGGGCCTGCATGCCCTTTTTCGCAGTCTCCGTAATCCGTAGGCAGCCGCCCCCAAAATCAACGTAATTCGTAATCAGTACATCAGCCGCAAAGCATAAAGGCGTAATCAGCTCTTAGAATTTAACGTAATTCGTAATCGGCGGCGAAAATTTTGCATAATTCGTAATCACTACCCCCCATGCAGGCCCCCCGCAAAGGTCTGACTAGCCCTAATTGCAATGTGCTTTTTGCATTTCCAGTGCATAATAAACTTACAATCAAAGACTGAATACTACTTTATGTACTTGTGAAAAGGAAAAGCATGAAGAGAATTGCAATTAAAATTGATCTTCAGTCACCACCACCTACCCCCCCAAAAATTGTCCAACCCCCAGAATCATGCTGAAAGCTCAGAAATGGCCAGTCATCGAATAGATTTCTAACGGGCTATTCAAAGATATCCCTGATTGGTTTATTAGCCATGCATTACATATTAATATGACGCAAGTTTTGTTTTTCACGCTGTGGGCTCTGCTGACCAAAGTAAATTGCATTTTGTAGCTACCTTTGTAATGATTATCGATAATAATGTAGCCAAGTCTCTTCTGAAGACAACATTCAGTAAATTTTCACACTCACAGCACTGTTTAACCCTTCCCAACAGCACAACCAATGTTATAGTGATTTTCTTATCGTGCAAAATTATATCATATGGCATGATTCAGAAAGGATACTGCTTGTTCTGCCCCGCTTAAATTTCTTGGAGGGGATGTAGACGTGTAAGGATGCAAGTGAAAATCGAGGTAACGTTCTGTTTTCTCCTAAAACACATTGCTACAGATGCATTAAACCAGGTATTTTGGTTAAACCAAGGATTACCAAGAACTATTTTTACATTTACAAAATGTATTCGCCTGTCAGAATGTCCTTCCAAAGTAGATTGAAAGCAACCTGGTAATAGTGTTGTTTCCTTGATTCGGATAAATAGCATGTGAAGGAAGTTTGTGGACAAAAGAGAGAATAAACTTAGCAGCAAAATTTGCCCAGAAAATGTAGGAAAAGGATCCACAAGGGGCCCCTTTGGAGCTACCTTTGGCCATTTTCCCCCAGGCTTACCATTACAGGAAATTCTAACTCTTTGGACAGCTCACTACCAGTGAAGGTCATCACACCAAATTAACCCTAATCATGACTTACAAAACATGTAACCTACAGTCAACAACCACTGTCAGATATCATACATCTGCAAGAAGGAGGTCTTGTGGGAATATATACTGGCAGTGGCTTGAAGGTACAATTGTAGAACATTGAAACCAAACAGGGTCTAACAAGGACATACTGGTAACACATGTTAGCCTAGTTGCCAGAAGGATGACAAGCGTAACTAAATGATTTATCCAAACTGACTTCACCAGACTCTCCAAGTCAACATTGCACTCATGTTACAATATGTATCCCAGAACCACCATTATGATAACATGTACATGTACATGGCTTTTGAAGTGTTTGCGATCCATTTTAACTTCCAATTCCTGAACTTACATGTACATGTACATGCTAAAGTAAAAGTAGAACTAAAGTAGAAATACAGAGCTATACAACCAGAATTAATTGCCTATATATACATTTTGTAGACCTGAGCTAGTTTTAGCAAGTTGAAGCCGTAATCATGAACAGTGTATCCATAATCAATCGGAAAACTGAATCTGCCTCATTTGGATATTACTGTGGGCAAGGACTCCCCCAGAAAATGGTACCATGTGGTTGATGCCCTATTACAAACTCATCTGTTATGCCTATAATCCTTAAACAAACAAAGGCCCTCTGTGATTCCCAGGACACCAGCTACTGGTCACAGCATTGCTTGGCTGTGTTCTTCGGGCATTAGTGCACAAGGCACCTCACTTACTCAGCTCCACATGGAAGGGGTGATGTGCCTCTGCATACGGTCCTCCCTTGGGCACATGCACAAGGTACCCACATACCAAATGTCACGTCATTTCGTTGTAATATCAATAGGGCACAGGAGCCAAAAATGTTGAACATATTTCGTCTGAACATAGCAAAAAGGGCCCATTTTACACAATTTTAAAGTGGTGTATGCCAAACATGTGAGTAAAGTTCTGTAGAAATGTGTCTAAGGCACGCCAATACCAAATGTCAGGTCATTTGGTTGTAATGTTAGGACACAGGAGCCAAAAATGTACATATTTTGTTTAAAAATAGCAAAAAAGGTCCATTTTACACAATTTTAAAGTGGTGTATGCCTAGTGTGTGAGTAAAATTCTGAGGGCATGTGTCCAAAGCACTACCATATCAAATTTCAGGCCATTTGGCTGTAATATTACAGTGCAGGAGCTAAAAATGTACATTTTTGTCGGAAAATAGCAAAAAAGACCATTTTACAGAATCTTAAAGTAGTGTACGTCAAAAGTGTGAGTAAAATCCAGGTGGCATATGTCTAAGGCATCCCCATACCAAATTTCATGTCATTTGGTTGTAATGTTAGGGTACAGGAGCTAAAAATGTACATTTTTTGTCAGAAAATAGCAAAAAGGGCCCATTTTACACAATTTCAAAGTAGCGTATGCCAAATATGTGAGTAAAGTTCTGTAGAAATGTGTCTAAGGCACCCCAATACCAAATGTCAGGTCATTTGGTTGTAATGTTAGGACACAGGAGCCAAAAATGTACATTTTTTGTCTGAAAATAGCAGAAAAGGCCCATTTTACACAATTTTAAAGTGGTGTATGCCTAGTGTGTGAGTAAAATTCTGAGGGCATGTGTCCAAAGCACTACCACGACAAATTTCAGGCCATTTGGCTGTAATACTACAGTGCAGGAGCTAAAAATGTACATTTTTGTATGAAAATAGCAAAAAAGACTATTTTAAAGAATCTTAAAGTAGTGTACGTCAAAAGTGTGAGTAAAATCCAGGCGGCATATGTCTAAGGCATCCCCATACCAAATTTCATGTCATTTGGTTGTAATGTTAGGGTACAGGAGCTAAAAATGTACATTTTTTGTCAGAAAATAGCAAAAAGGGCCCATTTTACACAATTTCAAAGTAGCGCATGCCAAATATGTGAGTAAAGATCTGTAGAAATGTGTCTAAGGCACCCCAATACCAAATGTCATGTCATTTGGTTGTAATTTTAGGACACAGGAGCCAAAAATGTACATTTTTTGTCTGAAAATAGCAGAAAAGGCCCATTTTACACAATTTTAAAGTGGTTTATGCCTAGTGTGTGAGTAAAATTCTGAGGGCATGTGTCCAAAGCACTACCACGACAAATTTCAGGCCATTTGGCTGTAATATTACAGTGCAGGAGCTAAAAATGTACATTTTTGTATGAAAATAGCAAAAAAAGACTATTTTACAGAATCTTAAAGTAGTGTACATCAAAAGTGTGAGTAAAATCCGGGCGGCAGATGTCTAAGGCACCCCCATACCAAATTTCATGTCATTTGGTTGCAATGTTAGGGTACAGGAGCTAAAAATGTACATTTTTTGTCAGAAAATAGCAAAAAAGGCCCATTTTACACAATTTCAAAGTAGTGTATGCCAAATATATGAGTAAAGTTCAGTAGAAATGTGTCTAAGGCACCCCAATACCAAATGTCATGTCATTTGGTTGTAATGTTAGGACACAGGAGCCAAAAATGTACATTATTGTCTGAAAATAGCAGAAAAGGCCCATTTTACACAATTTTAAAGTGTTGCACACCAAAAGGGTAAAGGAAGTTATGTGGGCATATGCAAAAGGCACCCCAATACCAAATTTCAGGTCATTTGGTTGGACTATTGAGGTACAGGAGCCAAAAATGTACATTTTTGTCTGAAAATAGCAAAAAAGACCTATTTTTTCACAATTTACAGTGGTGTATGCCAAAGCACAATTAATGCTTTGTGAGCATGTGTTCAATGTATCATCATACCAAATTTCAGGTCATTCCGGTTTACTACCAGGGCTCCAAAGCCCCAAATACTAATACAGTATACATTGTCTGAAAATGGCTCATTAATTCATGGGATTTCTACAGTCTAGCATGGACTTGTTTCACAGTGAGCTGCCCCCATCAGACTAGTAGGCCATCATTCTTCAGACTACCAGTCTGACTTAGTTGGACTATGGTCAGTTGCAATGGACTAGCAGTCTGTTCGGCTCAGACTACTAGGCTATTCAACTTTCAAAGTCAAATATCTGGACATCCGTATGAGATATGACCAAAATAAAAACACCATAATGTAGAGGAGAAAATGCCCTTTCCAATGATGTATAAGACTTTGGTGTTCTTTAAGAAATAAAAATTCTAGAAATTTGAAATTTTGCCACAATTTGGAAAGTGACTTTCCAAATTTAAAGTGACCAGTGTTAATAGTCTGTATCATCTGACCACCCAAGCACTTATGCATGTACACACATCTGGTACAGTTGTCAACTTCGGTTCAACAATTAATTTTTGTTGCCCCTTTCTGTGTTTGTTGTGCATATATTGTTTTAATAATCAGATAATAATATTCCATCAGACTTTATGATTAATAATCCATTCTCATTAACATAATTCATGCAACATATTGGAAGCCACCGTTTGCACTATAACAGTACCTTCCCAAAAAATTATCAGATACTAACTTGTTGCTATGCTGATACTAATAAGAAATACATACATATATAAATATATCTTATTAACTAAGTAAACTGTAAATCAATAAGGAATATAAGTGTTAACCATGTGTAAGTATCAAACACAAGCATGGACACTAGAGGCACTTTGCACATACAAACTTCTTGTGGCTGTGCTCAGCACACACTGCCTTTTTGCACTGTGAGCACACACGCCCGCCTTTTCGGTCACTGTCGCGTGGGCAAACGTAGCACCTCTTTCTACTGTTCTCTTCAGCTTCAGGCCTCTCTGCAGGATCAGCAACTTGCACACCAATGCGCGTCATTGCTTGTCGTGTACCAGGTCTCAGGTTCGGCATCCTGGATCTTCTCTCAACATGAGCCTTCACCAACTCGTACCCCAGGTCTCTCAGGAACACACGGCGCCTGCGGGTGTGCTCTTCCTTCCTCCAGTTGGGGTAATTACCCAGCCAAACAATGAAGGCAGCAATTGCAGCAACATCTACCATATTAAAGAATAGAACCATTGGCCACCTGTTGATCTTCCGTCGAGAGGTATACATGGTCGCAAGGTGGTCAAGGTTGTCAACACCACTCTTTGTCTCATTGTAATGTAAAATGATGTCCGGCTTTCGTTGTCCTTGATTTGTGCCCATGTCATGATGCATACTTGAGATGGCCAGCACAGCTTTGCCTTTACATGGTACATATGAAACAAGTGTCACCTGATTGTTAAAACCAAACATAGAGCTATACTGTTCTTTGTTGTTGTCTGCTTTGTAGTTGTCTGGGATATGAGGTTTATTTGATCGAATGGTCCCAACGTAGGTAAGCCCATCATTCAGTAAATCTTCTGCCAAGGGGATCGATGAAAAGAAGTTATCTGCGGTGATGTTTCTGCCACTCCTTCGCCAAGGAGAGGTGAGTTCCTTGACAACCCTGGCTCCCTGGCCAACTTCCCTCTGCTCACCAGGTTGTCGACCCAAGTAGATGTCCCCTTTCAACGGATAACAGGTCTGAGCATCGCAATTCCACCATATTTTGATGCCATACTTTGCTGGCTTTGATGGAATGTACTGTCTGAAGCCACACCTGCCTCGAAACGCTACTAATTGTTCATCCACGCAGAGGTCAGTTCCTGGTATATAGTAGCGGGGTAACTGGGATACAAACATGTTCCAGATCTCTCTGAAAGCAGCGAGCTTGTCAGTCGCCTGTCCATCTGGTCTGGTTGTGCGGTTGTCAAATCGCATAAATCTCATGATGTCTGCGAACCTGTTTCTTGACATGGTAGCTGAAAAAACAGGTTTTCCATCTGCTTCTGACCAGAGATACCGTTGTGGTTCATGGTTGTTTTTGTACAAGCCTGCAATGATGCATAACCCAATGAATGCGTGTATTTCAGTAGCATCAACTGGATCCCACTCTCTTTCATCCTCGTTGTGATTGTCATTCCATTCTGTGTACTTTCGAACCGCTTCTCTATTGGTTTCTACTACAATAATATCAATAATGTCTGATGTTACAAAGAACGAAAACATTGACTTCATGCTATCAGAGTGAGCGATGTTGGTTATACCAGGGGGAGTTCGGATTATGTCCTGTTGTCTTCGCCTTCCAGTAGGAGGTGGAGGATTTCTCTCCCATACTGTTCCATTTTTGCCTATGTATGGAGATTCCCCAATACCTGCATGTTGGATTAGGTGTCCATCTGGAGGGATGTTTCTTCCTTGTCTTTCTCCAAGACCTCTGCCTCTTCCTCTTCCACGGGCCCCGCGGGCTCTCCCTCTTCCGCGGGCCCTCCCTCTGCCCCTGGCCCTCCCTCGACCTCTACCTGCTGGTTCATCATGAATGTCAGGGGCGGGACGGGCGTCAACGTCATCGACAGATTCTGTGTCCGGGTGCTCAGATACCTCTGAGAGACGGTCTACGATATCAGAGTCTGAGTCTTCTACATCAATGGAGCTACTGTCATCATCATCTTGCAACTGTGCATCAAGTACCTCTTTCAAGACTTGTGCTGCAGTGTAGTGTGCTGCTCTCTGTCTGGTTGCCATGGCTACCTGATAAATATTAATATTATTAATTAGAAGTGAAAATGTGTCATAACTTGTGATAGTTAGAGTACACTACAGTATACTTTATCATTACTTGACGAAAGCCGTCCAGAAACACCGCCAGACGTCATGATAGAAGCACCCCCTCCCAACTGGGGAATTTGATGCCACAAATATAGGCTGGCCTTAAATCGATCTAACTTGAAATGGAAAAGAAATTTTTATGTGATAAGCTTCTATATATGTTTAAGTGTATCCTCACAGTATGATTTGCAAAGGATGGCTTACGTAAATTGAGATTTTTGACGGATTGAATCGAGCACTCACCTCTTTGAGGAGGCCTACTGGCAGCCATGTTGATGACCTCTGACCCTAATTCGAGGGTAAATTAGGTCAAAGGTCACAACCTTTGAGTTATCCTGATTCAACATGTTGTGGTCATTCAAAAGATACCTTATAACGCAAGCAAACATATTACCTGGAAGAAATATTGAGGGCAACAAAAAACTCACATGTGTTAAAAAATGCCCATTTTCCTGGGGTCAAATTTGACCCCACGGGACCACGCATAAACTTTCTAGGATAACTCAATCAAGAATAAGCCAATCTCAGTAAAAACGTATGAGAAGTTATAAGACATATATACAAACAAACTCATAAGAGGAATTTCGTTTTCGACAAGAAATGTCGAAATGGCACATATTTATATACGCCTGGGGTCAATTTTGACCCCATACGGTGGTTTGAGGGTTAAGGGATCACCTGGCCTATAAGATGTATTGAGTTTTTCATGTTTGACACAATACAGTGCCCTCGTCAAGCTTGGAGCTGAAAAGGACTAGGACACCAAGCTTGATGGTGTCCTCTTAAATAAGGACAAAGAAGCAGACGACAACAAAGTACACTCCCTTCTTCCTACTATACGGAAGGGAGGCTGTGTTTCCCGCTGAAATGCTGGAGGTGCCAACACCGGTAGAGGTTAGTGGCCACAAATATTAGAATCCATGTTTTTTGTACAACACAATATTAGACAACCTCAGACAGTGAATTGATACATCTCTCTGTTGATGTCGGTAAGCTAATGTAACGAGAGGGAAATGTGTGCACGGACTTAATGATTAACCTGGCCACTTTAGCGTGTTGAGTGTGTTGTTAGTCTTGTTGCTCTAGGAATAGGCGGATAGCTAGTTCGAGGATGCCAGGGGACGACAAGCCCCAGTATGTAGTCATGGCGACCGACAGGAAACTTCCCCAGTTCGCGACATAAATGTACCTTTGCACATTGAAATTTCATAAGATTGAAATCTTGCTACAATAAAGGGCATCACAGAGTGGCTGAAGCATCAAGACAAAAATGTAGCATAACAGAGTGACCACACTACACGGGACCAGCTTCGAACTGGCTTTCGCAGAAAATACTAGTAGTATTGAGTGAGGACCAAAATGAATCTTTTCTGTCCCCCCCCCCCATCTCTGCAGCAAGTAATGAGACAGCAAACGCGAAGGACACTGAAGAAGACACAGGGATCTTGGTGCTGTAGATATTCTTCCCTGTGAAAACAGCATAACAATCTCAAGAAGAGATTCAGTGTCCGCATCAAAGCAGTTCTGTCTTCACAGTTCACATCATTTGCCAACCACAAAACGATTCCACCCACCCAAGCAAGAATCAATTCCGTGTCAAGATACAGACCATTTGAGCTCATGGGTGTCGATGAGGCACATATAACATACGGATCCTCCGACAGTTTGCCATGGAGGCAGGCAAGACATTTTAAAATGTGACTAATGACACGACAGTTGTTTTAACCTGTTGTTCGTCCGTCAGCAACACCCTCCGCCCGAGCGCCCATGCAACCCATACAGGTCAGCCGGCGGAAAAGTGGCGAACTTCGGTCGAATCTGCGCCAACATCCCGCAGGCGGACCTAGTCTTCTTATAACTAGGATGTAATGATCTATGTGACTCATATGAGGAGCCGGACACGGTGGCTTTCCGAATCATCTCCGAAACCGGGCATCTGCCCAACATATCATCATTGGGGTACCCCTAACTAGAGTATTCGATCCACATGGGATACCGTACAATCAGTGTCTCGTGGAATACATTCCCATGTTGCGTGCTGAGGAAAGGGAAACTCGTAACGTCTCCACATGGTCACATTTAAGACTTGCCCAGAGAAAACTTTCCCGCCTACTTTGCTAGGGACGGTCTCTACCTGTCCCCACACCGGAACTTTTGTATTACAAAAGTGTAAGGGGGGCTCTCACTGCAGCATTGAAAAACATGTAAACTACGCAACCGTCGATTCAGTGGCGAGATGCCCAGATCTCGACTGCATCATCAGTAACTATTCCCATATAAGAAACCCCTGACTCGAACTCCCTACATTACAGATTTGTTAATCGTATTATCCAATCATTCCCATACTTGACTGGGTTTGCTATTATTTCGCCTAAGCGGGCTCGTTTGGCGAGTTCTTTATTTCTAGACTTTTTATCGCGATAGCTCTCTTTGGTGGTGGGAAAAATCCCGACTAACATTACGGTAGAAAGCGTACAATCTATGGAAAAGTTGTAAGATTGATATACTTTTTTTACACTGAAAATCTTTTCATAAGATGTGTTTTGGTTGTCATGGTAACCATCATGCCTTAACGAACATTGTGAATCATACACAATTTTCTGGCAATTTGTATTGAGCCCATGCCAATATTCTTATATTCTATACCTTATATTCCCGCTAAACAAATGAACTGTGTCGGCTATTGTTTATTCCCATTTCTTATTAAGGTGTCGGCTAGAGAGAAAGGCATAAATTACTTTTCGTGAAACGAAAAGGTCGCTGTGGACATAACAGAACTCCCCGTGTCGAAGAAGGGTAACAGATACTGCCTAGTGGCACAAGACTTCTTAGTACACCAACGCCTATCCCTTGGTGCGACAGGATGCCGCCACCGCGGCGCAAGTGCTCTTTACACACCATATCCGGGAACATGGCGTACCCCAGTCCCTACTCTCGTACCAGGGCCGACAGGCTACACCCCTTTTTTCCTGCCGCACTCCACCTCACAGATGGGTACCGCAGGAGACCCTGCGGTACCCATCTGTGAGGTGGAGTGGGCAAAGCCAAACTACCACACAGGAGGTTAGAAAAAGTAATTTATGATATTGATATTAATCAATCATACGTGAAGACTTTAACAAAATGCTGTGTCATGCTAACAATCATCCTCATCATTTTAATTAGAGGCCATTAATAGTTTTTTTCTCTTCTCTTTTCCTTCCAATTCACAGGACATTCCATTGCCGGGGGTGATCAGACAATTGCTTCAGGGAAAAGTCGACTGAGGAGTCTCGGTCTGAGAGCAATGATGACGTCCTTTTAAGAAATTTCCTTTATAACTTTATTTTGCATGTCATCTTTGAATTTATTTATACAGAATTAAAACGTTCATTGACAAGAAAGTTTATAGGCAATTTGGATTAAGAATGTCACTTTGACTATACAGTTTCTTTTTTTTCATTGATCAGGGTCAGGGTCAGTCAGCACAAACTGAGGGTCAGTCAGCACAAGCTGAGTCCAGTCCAGAACCTGCTTCTGGGAGCGAGACTGGAAGTGAGACTGAAGAGGATGCTTTGCAGCTGAGAAAGAAGAAGAGCAGGAAGGGGCTGAAAGCTGGAAGTGAGAGTCAGTCAGCAAAGGTTCAGGGTCAGTCAGCACAAGTTCAGGGTCAGTCAGCACCAGCTCATGTCAGCACCAGCTCAGGGTCAGTCAGCACCAGCTCAGGGTCAGTCAGCACCAGCTCAGGGTCAGTCAGCACCAGCTCAGGGTCAGTCAGCACCAGCTCAGGGTCAGTCAGCACCAGCTCAGGGTCATCATCACCAGCTCAGGGTCAGTCAGCACCAGCTCAGGGTCAGTCAGCACCAGCTCAGGGTCAGTCAGCACCAGCTCAGGGTCAGTCAGCACCAGCTCAGGGTCATCATCACCAGCTCAGGGTCAGTCAACACAAGCTAAGGTCCCTGCCCTTGAGTCCAGTCAAAAACCTGCTTCTGGGAGCGAGACTGGAAGCGAGACTGAAGAGGATGCTTTGCAGCCGAGAAAAAAGAAGAGCAGAAAGGAGCTGAAAGCTGGAAGTGTGAGTGAGAGCGACTCACACAGTGAAGTGCTACTGATTGTATTGAGCAGAAACTCAGGACCAATTGCTTGTTTTCCTGTCAGCATCATATAAAACATACTAGTACATCCTTCTCATTTTTTTCTTTTTCCCTCTATGTCTTTCTGCAGAGGTGTACAAGCTGTTGACCTCCTGTTTGATAGTTCTCATCAGCAATGCCGAAGCCGAGCGGGTCTTTTCGTGCCAAAATAGGATAAAGACAAAGTCCCGCACACTGCTCAGCATTGATCAGCTCGACAGGCTGATCAGGCTGAGCCATGCTAGGGTACCAATTGCCCAGTTTGACTTTGCTGCTGCCGGGGAGATTTACCTCCGGGTCCCCAGGCGCTTGTAGTGTTGTACAACTGGCACTATTGGGTCCAGCATAGCAGAACTTTCAACATGAAGTTTCATGTTAGTTTTAGCAGCATGTATCAGTAATAGTATTCAAGACTCCAGTTGAAGAATGTTGCATTAACTCTTTATTGCTCCTTTTCTTAAAGAAGTAAAAGAGGTACATTGTATATCCTTAAAGTAAGTTTATTGTCATTTGGAAGCTGACATCTAAGAAAATAAAACACGTATGTGACATTTCAGAAATAGTTTCAAACTTTCAGCATCTGCTCTGTTCTTAACCAATAGAAATACAGGATGTACCTGGCCATCCTCTCTCTATATATTTCCTCTTTCTCCAAAGATAAAAAGTTGGCTGTAATCCACCTCAAAATGCAGGAAATAGCGTTTCAGAGAGTTCAAATTTCAAAATTTTACGGGGGAGGATACCCCCGGACCCCCCTACCATCGCGGCTTCGCCGCGCTTCAGATACTAGGTGTACTTACTAAAAATAATTTCTAGCTAAAAGCCTGGAATTAACATCATTGCCAGCAAATGCCAGTCTTCATGTAGACGACCAGAATTCCATTATTCATCTATCACTAAGAAACCACGGCCGGCAAAGAAAGGTAAACAAACATATCCACCCAAGCCTCTTGGCCACCTTGTGGCAGTAGCGGACCATGAGGCACTTGGGACAAGACCAAACACGAAAATTTAATTTGAGGCGTTAACATCCAACAAACCCATCTAACTAAGCTGAACAAGCCCCCACTGAGCCAGAGGCACAGTCCCCGAGGTCTGGGTTTCCAAGAGGCTTGACTGCTTCTAAAGAATACCTGACTAATACACCCTGAGTAAGCTGGATGTTCTGCCATTTCCTGACATATTGCTATATTGTCACCTAGATAAACATCAAGATGTGTTTGGAGTGTCATCCATTATTAAACATCAACATACTACCGTGACCTCTGGCCTCACCAACTTAAAACAAAGCGCGGCAAAGCCATCAGCACGTTGATGTTTAGCCGTGGCGACTCTTGATTCCGGGCCTATATTATTGAGGGCTATATAAATAGGCCCGGAATCAAGAGTCGCCACGGCTAGTTGATGTTGGCCGCCAACCAACTGAGAAGAAGAAAAACTATTGTTTTCTCTCGGTACATGTAATCTTTCGAAGCTTCCACGCCTCAAGGTATTTTAAGTATAATTTACCTGACAAGGGCAATGGACTGAACGCCGTAACCTTTACGAAAAGGACGGTCCCTCACCAGTAACAATTACAAACCCAAATACACACCGAAACAGCTATGCTGTGAGGCAATTGCATGTTTTCGAGGAAAAATACTCAGACAAGCGGACCCCAAACCTTACCTCACAATGGCCGCACTGCACTGACGCTACACTATGCAGACGATCGCAGTATTCTAATTATATCCATCCGCTTAGGCATCTGGAGGGTGGCAAAACTCTAAATTAAGTGCAAAAGTAGAGCCTACACCACCAAGACTTGGATTTTTATACCAGTATACGTTAACTACCATGTTTAACTACATATTTGGCAGGCCGTTACGGCTGACGTGCCCTGCTTAGCACGCACTACTTTATGGCGGCGGATTAATATACTCTATTTGGAGGGGGATATTCGGTGGGGCGTATCGAAATTATGGAGGCTTGTTTAGGGGTTCTAAACATCGTCTATACAGCAATGGCCGCGGAGCAAATGGAACATATTTCACTTCATCCCCGTAAACTCTCCTGTATTGATCACAGTGCAAAAAAAAGAAACATTCCAGGAAAAAATACTCCAAATCAAGCCTATAACTTTTCCTAATCTGACACCCGTAGGAACAAAGGAAGCATTCCAGGATATCATAAGTAAACAGTAAACATTCCAGGATATCATAAGTAAACTGTAAACAGTATAACTCGAGAAGGCTTTAATGGATTGTCTTCATATTTGGTAGGTTGGTAGGTCTTGATGAGACCTAGAAGTGATAGGAATATGGGCCCCCTGGCGGCTCGTTATGGTACTGCAGCGGTACTTCCGGTTTTGAAATATGGTGATCTGGAGGAGCTAGGGTCATGATTTTTGGATGGTAGATAGGTCTTGTGCCCGGGAAGAAGTGACATAAGTTTGGGCCCCCTAGCGGCTTGCTCTGGAACTGCAGGAGCATTTGTATGAAAATGTTTAAAGTAGGATAACTCAATAACCGGTCGACGGATCATCCTGATATTTGGGGCATAGGTAGGGTAAGTGATGCTTGACATAATTAGATGACCAGTATGCAAATGATGATCTAATTTGCATAATAAATGAAGCAATTCTATAATTCAGTTACCTTCCATGATACTCTACCTTCATTGTGACACATGGGCTACAGGCTGTCCCAGAGGAAGTCCCAGAGGGGATAGTCCATGTAGCTGCAGGCGGTGTTGCCTTACAGCCTGCACAGCTGTTTTTTCCCTTGCCCAATGCACGATTGCAGACTGCATCGGCAGGGGTAATTTTCACAATCCAACTTCCATATTTAGGGGGACTAATATATCACTTCTACCTTCTTAAGTTATATAACGATAACATCTTTTGACGAAGGCATGAGATCGTTGACCTCTAGTTCACTTTACAATCCTTATTGTTTCTGTTTGTTTTTCTATATGAGTAATTTAGAGTCGAGACGAGACGAGACGAGACGAGACGAGTAGAGTAGAGTAGAGTAGAGTAGAGTAGAGTAGAGTAGAGTAGAGTAGAGTAGAGTAGAGTAGAGTAGAGTAGAGTTCAAACCGGGTAGGAGCTCTGCTCCAGTTTGGGCCGCTCTTCAGTTTACTGAGATCTGTACGTAATGGATACGGTCCAAAGCTATGATATTTGGTATGTAGGTAGGTCTTAGGAAGACAAAGGTCAAGGTCAAATCTGGGCCTCCTGGTGGCTGACCTTGGTACTGCAGCAGAACTTCCTTTTTTTTCCTATCTTTTGTCCTGAACATGCTATGGCCTTGATTTCTTGGTGGCAGATAGGTTTTCCTGTCAGGAATAAGTGGTGTGGGTTTGGTCCCCCTAGCAGCTTGTTCTGGAACTGCAGGGATGGGTGGGTGACGAAATCTTTAAGAGAAGATAAGTCCAGAAAGGAGCAACGTATTATCATGATTTTTGGCATGTAGGTAGCTCACACAGAGATGTACATAATTAACTGCAAATTATGCAAATGAGGACTTAATTTGCATAATTAATGAGGAAATTCTGTAATTCCAGTGTTTTACATAATAGGACTTTCATACATGTAATGTGTATAATCTATCGCAGGTAGAATATCAACAGATACCAATTATGCAAATATGGACCTCATTTGCATAATTAATCTAAAACTTCTGATTCTGATTTCATACTTGTGACATGTGTAAGTTAGTTAATAGTTTACAACACCATGCATATATTATGTTAATGTAGAGGTTATTTGCATAATTTATGATAACATATTGAAACTAGACTTCCACGACCTCATACCTTCGCCAAATGAGGTTACCCTTTATGACTGATGAATTATAGATTTTCCCCCTAATTATGCAAATAAGATCCTCACTTGCATGAATTACATCGGTTGATCATATTCTCCTCCCAATGACAGTGTTATCTTAACAAAGAACTCCATTCTAGCATTTCCTCATAAATTATGAAAATGAGGTGCTGATTTGAATAAGTTATGTTGAATGATGTTCACTTCCAGTCAACTTCGACATGCACAAGTATGAAATTGCCAACATCAACCACTATGGAATTATAGTATTTTCTCATTATTTATGCAAATTAGGTCTTCATTTACATAATTAATATATGGTAATGTTCCTCTCATTCTTAATTACACATGTCACAAGGTATAATAGTCCTATCGTGGAAGGTAGCTGAATTATAGAATTCCCTAATTAATTATGCAAATTAGATCCTACTTTGCATAATTATCATCTAATTATGTCAAGCATCACTTAAGCTACCTACATACCAAATATCAAGACGATCCGTCGACTTGTTATTGAGTTATCCTACTTTAAACATTTTCATACAAATGCTCCTGCAGTTCCAAAGCAAGCCGCTAGGGGGCCCAAACTTACGTCACTTCTTCCCGACCACAAGAGCTACCTACCCTCCAAAAATCATCACCCTAGCATGTCCAGATCACGAGATATCAAAACCGGAAGTTCCGCTGCAGTACCATAACAAGACGCCAGGGGGCCCAAAATCTAATCGTTTCGAGGTCTCATCAAGACCTACCCACCCACCAAGTATCAAGATAATCCATCTAAGCCTTCTCGAGTTATGCTGTTAACAGACACACAGACACACACACGGCCACGAAAACATAACCTTCTTGGCGAAGGTAATGAAACATTGCCAAAGGATTGGACTTTCACATCAAATATGTTATTTGTCTTGAGGAAACCATCAGTTCATGGAGATATGAGGTCTCCGAATTCTTGTTGAAACTGTTTACACTAGGTGCCATAATCACCTCTTTGGGTAGCTCATTCCACCAGCTTGCAGTTCTGTTTGTAAAGAAGTGTAGTCGCATTTTTTTTTGCCTGCATTCTTTTTATTTTCAGTTGGTGTCGTCTTTTCTGTTGATATTGGTAGTAAGCATTCTGTATCATACAGCCCATGTCATGGTGAATGTGTGTATTTGTGAGGAGTTTGAGTTTCCTGAGTCTATGGCTGCGTACGGCAGTTCTTGCAAGCCAGGCACTCTCCTGGTCGCTCGCTTCTGTACTTTCTCAAGTTCTGTAGCAAACTCAGTCCAAGTGTGTGGCGACCATATAGGAGCTCCGTACTCCAGATGAGGACGTATGATGGTTTTGTGAAGTGTAAGAAACATTTCTTTATCCATGTGTTCAAATGTTCTCCAAGTCAATCCAGTTATTTGGTTTGCCTTTTTTATAATGAATGTAATGTGGTTGGTGAGGTTTCTATCTACTAAGATTCCCAAGTCTTTCTCCTCCGAGAATTTCAGGGCATGGGTCACGGGGGATTCTCGATTTCAGACATGTTATATGTGAAGTTCGGGTGGCCGCTACCAACCCTCTGAACCGTGCACTTATCTGGATGGAAGTTAAGCTGCCACTTAGTGGCCCATTTCTGGAGACTGTTCAGGTCTTGTTGTAGAGCGTCACAATCACGTGCTTGTGGTACTGGGCTAAATATCTTCGTGTCATCTGCGAACAGTTTCAGGGGACAATTCACCGCCTCCGACATATCGTTTACATATAAAGTAAACAAGACAGGTCCTAAGATACTTTCCTGTGGGACGCCGCTGTACACTTCCCCCCATTGTGAACTGCTCTCGTTGATACATACTGTCTGCTTTCGATTCTGGAGAAAGGATATAATCCACTTAAGAAGATTTCCTTTGATCCCGTAACTTTCTACTTTGTTCAAAAGTCTTTGGATAGGAACTGAATCGAAAGCTTTGCGAAAGTCCATGTAGATTATATCTAGTTTGCTGTCTTTTCCCTGTCTCTTTCGTATAATCTGTAAATTTGGGTACGTCCCTCTGACAACATGTATCCAGTCCCCCTTCACTTCTTGTTGTGTTCGGTTTTTTGCCTCTTGGACTAGCACTTTTATCTTTTCTCTCTCATCTCTGCTGTCACACTTATTCTTTTGATTTTTTCTTCAGCACCTTTCAACTTATGAAGTCTGTTTAGTATGGTGGCCCTGTCTTCTTTGTTTTCTAGAATGATTTTGAGCGGTCTTCCCCTTTTCGGGTTGGTGTCTGACTTTTTTCCTAGTCTGTACATCTCTTTAACCCTCACATCCACTTCAAGGTGGTCTTAAAGGAGATTTTCTACGAACTCCTTGTCCTGTTTCTTTCTCATATCTGTTTGGTCAGCTTCATCAACATTGTGTATGGTGAGATTATGATTTCTTCTTTCTTGTTCGTCCGCTGCTTTTCTTTGTTCAACTAGAGCCTCCTTTAGGATTTTTGCTAAATCTAGTGTTTTAGCTTTGTGTTTCGTTACCGTTATCCATTTGGAGTTTGCGGAGGATGTAATCCATAAAATTTACTTGCTGTGGCCTTATGATATTTCCCCATGACGTAACCCTCCCAATCACAAAATATAAATGGTTTATTTGAAAAAATACAAAACATTGTCACAAACTTTGCGTTGGGACATTGCAATTCGGATGGAGACATATTTACAAGTAAGACACGAAAGATTAAAACGATGTATACAATATTTTCCAGTATATCAAATGAAAGTTAGAAGAGTGTTACAAGTTAAAACAAAATAACAAAATAACAAAATACAGTCCTATATATCTTCACGAACATTGAAGATACCTGTCTCAATATTATTGGTGACTATCAAACACGGTCAAACCACGAAAACTATTCATCCAAGGGTTCCATCGCCCTGTTCATGAGGCCAGACATGGGTGAATCCAGGCTGATGTTCCTGTCGGCTTCATGGTCTGGTTTCGTGACGTTTGGTCTCTTTGTTGCCCTGTTTGGGCAAAGAAAAACCGAGAATTTAACCAACAAAAGTAAACTTTTTGGAAAATGCTTTTTGCAAAGCAGACACAGTAACAGTAATGACATTCCTGCCCAACTCCACTGAAACCATGCTTGTTAAATTCCAGCAAAACACCTGTTTGTCTTTAATATTGGTGAGAGCATAGAGCACAGCGTGATTGCTTCTCATCCACTTTGTATGAAAGACGTGTTCGTACCTCAGTATCAGCGCCGAGAGCACTACTGTTGAAATCACCATGACCAACGCCCCGATTACGATTACCACAACGCGGGTGTTGGGGAGGTTGCTGCCGGAATGGTTGTCATTTTGTTCATCCGGTACCTCTTGCACGTTTGTAGTTGAAACACCTACATGTAAAGGTGGAAGTGAAAATTGAAAGTTAACCCTAAATTTATCAACAATGCCCCCCCCCCCCCCCAAGAAACCTATACCCAAATAAAGCAACATGCTCTTGCTTTATCATGGCATTGTGGCTACGTGTCGAATCTGTCTCTTATTTTATCCTCTATATACCCGTTTCTTCACACTGCAAATAGAGTGATCTAAATTTATTCATTCTTGCTAATGTGAACAACGCCCATACAGTATGACTACTTTGTTCAATCAAACATGTTCAGTTAGCGATTGGTTTAACTTTAACCGCTTTAACTTGGAAAGAATAGACATACTAATATCATGTCCTGTTGAACTGTCAAGTCACAACCTCACCTTTATTAGGTAATTGCGCAGTGTAAGGATAGATTCCGTGAACCGTCTTCCATCCCAACGCCTCCTCTACCTTCATCTGGTTGTGTTGCATCATCAACAGCAACAGGTTACCCGGGACGATGGTGTGGTTGCCAGTGGGGTCCGGGTGGCGGACGAAGAACGCCAGGGTTGTGCGGTTTGGTGACAGGAAAGGTTGGGGAAAACCATCCAAGATGACAACGTCATCTGCGTCAAACGTCCATGAGTCGTGTACTCTAGCGAAAGAAAAAACAAGAGCGTCAAACGTCCATGAGGCGTGTACTCTAGCAAAATAAAAACTGAAATCGTCAAACGTCCATGAGTCGTGTAATCTAGCAAAAAAAACAGCGAGAGCGTCAAACGTCCATGAGTCGTGCACTCTAGCAAAATAAACAGCGAGAGCTTCAAACGTCCATGAGTCGTGTAATCTAGCAAAATAAACACTGAGAGAGTTAAACGTCCATGAGTCGTGTACTCTAGCGAAAGAAACACTGAGAGCGTCAAGCGTCCATGAGTCGTGCACTCTAGCAAAATAAACAGCGAGAGCGTCAAGCGTCCATGAGTCGTGTAATCTAGCAAAATAAACACTGAGAGCGTCAAACGTCCATGAGTCGTGCACTCTAGCAAAATAAACAGTAGGAAGAGCAGCATCAAGATCTTCAGTGGTGCACGCTTACATTCTTTACTTGTTCCTTTTTGTTTATGGCATGGTACACAAAGTATATTTTGGAATAGATACTTTCAAAAAATATTTTGAGATACAGAATAAAATGGAAAAACTCATTAACATTAATAGCTTCCAAGCCGATCAATTTCACAATGATTTCTCAAAGCACTGTCTACCTATAAGATATATAAAAATTAGTAACATCGAATATCGAAAAAAGATTAAATTGCAAGCATCTCTGTTGACATATGCATGTAACGTGGCATAATGAAAAAAGGGATTGGAATACGTTCATATCATAAAAAAGATACATGTTATATTTCAAGATTTTTTATTATGTTAGGCCACAGCAAGTAAATTTTATGGATGACATCCTCGCGCGCATTGATTTTCGCCTGATTTCAGAAAAAAAAACAAGAAATTTTGTTGCCCTGCGACGGTGGTCAACATGCCAAAAAAGGGCAAATATGTCATGAACGTCCATCTGCAAGACAAGGCTCTGATTTATTCTTTTATTTTTACTTTGATACAATGTTGTATTTTATTCATTTTATATGTGATGTTGCCACTGAATCAAAACCATTTGTACAATAATTGAAAATTTTATTTAGTCACTTCTTTTTTCAAAGTTGTTTCAGAGACAAATCGGTGTTGTAACAGTTGGCACAATATAGGTAGAGTATGGCTTCCAGACAGTTCGGTTTATGAGTCACTCTGTCAGTGATTAAGCCCTGTGTTCTGCCTGGTAGCCAGTCTCTAAACTCAGAGACCACCAGGGATCCAGCAAACTTGAGGCGCAATTCCTCGTGTTTGATGGCAAGTGTTGACAGTCCAGGGTGTTCCATTACAAATGAATACCCAGTGTAGTATCTACCTTGAAGATGGTACAGCAAACTCTTTTTTTTGTTCTATTTAATAAAGACACATCTGCAAGGACAGGTAATACTGTTGAATACAGCGACAGAAGACCTGTTGGGTATGATATCATGTTTTACCGCCTAAATTCTTGTTCAACGAGGTTTACGATCTCAAAATCTGAAAATGTAGGAAACTTGTTTTTTTTGGCCTGCCTTGTTTTTTTTTCACCCTCTCGCATTAATTTTGGAGTCTCCGGAGGATGTCATCCATAAAATTTACTTGCTATGGCCTAACTGCAATTTCATTGCATTAGCCCTGGGACTGCAGACCTGTCACAGTGGTGGCCTGACTCAGTGCAAGTGTCCTGGTTTTCTCACAGCCAGGGGTTGAGTGAGGGGACATGCTTTAAAACAAACCAATCTGTCACACCAAGGAGCTTCTATCAAGCTCCTTGGTCACACCTACTTACAAAGTAATCCTTAATTTAAATAAACAGGAGGCCTCTCAAACAGCATGAAACAGCTACTGGTATTGGTAGCTGTGTGCTCAAACAGCTGCTGGTATCCTAGCATTGGAAATACATGTACATGTAACATGTTATAGCCAGACTAATAATCTGAAATGTGTAGTACTGAACAAGTCTGATAGAAACTTTAGACATATTTTTGGCGACGCCTCAGGGGCGGAGGCATTTGTGTATATAATACGATCGCTTTGAAAGAATTTCAAAAATTGCACGAATGCATTCCCTTGGGAATTGGTTTTGAGGTAACCTTCGGCCATGTGGTTTTTGGACCCAGCAGAGAAGGCCTTTGTTGCTTTGCACGTGAAAGACACCATTTTGGGAAAATTGGCTTTTTGCACACAGAATATTAATGACTCTCTTTATTTATTATATTGATGTTTCAAATATGTTTTTTCTATCAGGACAACAAACAATATACATCTTTTTTGTTGCTTATATAAAGAAAGAACTCGGAGCAGTAAATTCAAGCTCATTGTTTCAAATAATTTTTGTTTCAATTAATATCGACATGTGATCAGCTGTGAACACAATTACTGTATATTTTGAATTTCAAAATCAGATATCAAATGTTGAAAGACAAGACTCAGCTGCAAAAGATCTGGCTGTTCATCAATAACAAATTGTGCAAAGCAGGAAAGGCCAACAAGACCAACAAGATGGTAGGGGTAGCCTATTGCATGAAGGGATGGTGTTTTGTGATGTGATTGATTTGTTGGATGGGCCATAAAGACGTTAAGAACAAAAAATCGGGAAGGGTGGAGAAAACTGCTTGTCAGATCTTCTGTGATGCCCCCAACGCAGTCATATAATTAGACAAGAATAGATGACATGATAAGATGTTATTTGTTGATGTTTTGTGATGTGATTGGTGTAGGTGCGTTATCTTTGCCATTCTTTCACTTCTTTTTTACACATGTTTTCAAATTTTATTTTCGGTCCACAAAGCGCTACTTCCGATGTTCTCGAGCTCCATCTTCTTGAGTGAGAGATGTGGTTTTGACGCCATGCTTGAGTTGTAGTCACTGATGTCGTCACAGGATAGCTGGGTCATATCTGCGTGAAAGAAAAAACATATTCAATTGTACAGAATATCATATACACACTAGCTGTAGCCTTAATTCAATATAGGAATTAGGATCGCATTGATCTGGTGGAAAAGCCCGCGTTTTATTTTCCCTCATCGCTAAATTGCCTGCATCAGCAAACCACAAAGGAAAAGGAAAGAAAAAATAATAAAGACAGGAGTGGAATGGAAACAATTGCGAGGTAGATGTAAGAACTGATAGCGTGGAAATAGTATAAGCCATACTAAAATGTAAGAAAAAAGACATTGCAGAGATGAGGGAGTGATTCCCTGGTCTTTAGCGTGGCACACCATGCATATGTCTCGGTTACTAGTACTTGGTCTTGGTTAAACATTTCAACTCAGTTACAAAATGCAATCCTGCAAAATTAAAATCTAGCCAAAAACGAGACTTCGGAAGTAAGCAAAACAAACCGAGGAACCCACACAATTTGGCAAACACACAAGGAATGATCCTGCGAGACTATTACCGAAACTTGGAAACTAAGCAAAACGGACTTTGTCTTAGAAAATTTTTCAAAATATGGCAATACTAACAGAAGAATATATAACTCTAGTTGTGTTTCATTTACTTCTAATCAGTATATAGCCTGGCGCAGCCAGAATCGTACAGTATCTCTACGGTGCCGGAAACGCTACCCACCCGCCCAGGCACATTAACGCATGCCGGGGTATTTTACGGGTCTGTTCAGTTCACCCACAGGAGGCAATAATTGACAAAAGGCCAGCTGTAAAGTATCTAGCCCTTTATAAGCCACAAATCTCTGTTGCTAGCACGGCCAACTTCAAGTACAATTTCTAGCTTACGATAGGATCTATTAGCTAACAAATAAAGCAGTCGAGTGACTGCCCAACAAAAATAGGAAGGTGTACCAAAAGTTTGAGACTATCGAAATGGGTCATCAGAATACAGAGATTTTGACACTTTCGTAAGAAGCTGAATGTAAGGAATGATAGTACACAATTATATAATGGCATCGACTTGGTTGAAAACAGTGAGCCGTTCGTTTGCTTACAATTTATAGACTAAAGAGAGCAGCAGAGCAACAAACATATAGGAAAGTATACAAAACATTTGAGGATAGAGAGATTCCGGCACTTTTGTAAGATACCTTTTGCTCTTTTATAAGGGCAAATAGTTACATGGACAAATCAGTACAAAATGACCAACAAGTGAAACACATTGGCCTAACGCTACAGTAACATTTCTTACAACATTTGTATATAAAGTAGCGTACTCACCTCCTGGTTTTGTCGGCCAAGTCCGTGGAAGGTTTCCAGCGAAGGTTACGCAGAGACAACGGAGTGGTCCTCTTTTCAAACGTTCGATCACCACAAAAGACAAAGTTCGAGCTGTGTTCAAGCCTATTAAACCTCCTTGGTTCAGGGTAAATTTTACGAAACAAACCGGATTTTAACAAACTTATTCTCTAAGTCTGAAGAATCATAATGTTGGCTTGTGGACCAGCAGAGAACACGTCTACCCTGGAATACAGCAAAATTGCATCTGCAGTAACAGCCTTGTGTCTCTAAAGAGCAAGCAGGATGGAAGCTCCACCCACCTGAAGTATATCTGCTTTCCACATGTTGTCCTATTGGCTATCTATGAATAACAGTGTAACTTGAACTGCCAGTGTACCTTACCTTTGAAGAAATTTGATTGGTGACAAGGGACAACAGGTAACTTACACCAAGGACCGCCCAGCTGTCTACAGCTGGGCATGACAAATTAATCTGGTCGTTTGTCATCCCCCCCCCCCAATGTCCAGAGAGCACAGCTTGTCTGTTTTGTATGGGGTTGAAAAACAGCAGGTCAACAACCTGACATTCCCTCCCCAAGAACATTTCAGCTAGCTGGGCACCCAAGAAATAATCCAGTCAGCCGAGCAGCGTCCAATATACCAAGCATATTGGTATAATCACTGTTTGCCCGATTGGATACTGCCTTAATTTTTTACTGCTGGGACAGTGACAGTGCTTGACGAATGGATACAAAACTGCAACGTATAATTATAAATGGTTGCTACAAAAGGGTGCTCCATATGTGTCTCAACACCCCCTAGGAGCAAACATTCCCTAACGAGCAGCTATATCAGGATTTACCTGTGACCCTTAGCATAGTTACAGAGAAAATCAAGACGGGCAGAATAAAACTGCTCACTGTGTTAGACATCCTGACATAACAGCATCCAAGCTTGCCCTTTGGGAAAGTTAACCCACAAAAGGTTTGACAGAAGTCAAGGGAGACCTAGGATTAACTTCACTGACAACCTCACATCTGAAGTAAAATCCAGTCTCTGGTGGAGGATGAAGTGGAAGATTGTTTTTTAAAATATGTCAGTAATATATTATCGCTCAGGGAAGAACGGCTGATTTTTCCTGTACGTGTATTTGGTATATAGCCTCCTCCACCCATCCTGTAAATTTCACTACATGCATGTGTTAGGAACATCTGTTTTTCTTAGAAGCCTTGTAATGGAGATTGCTGACTCCCCCACATACAATAGTAATCATTCAATTCAATCGCGGCCATGGCAATGATTTTTATTGCCTGCCTTGTAGCTAGTTCGGGGCGTGGAACGCCGGCTCAGGTTGGGTATACATGAATAAGGGTTGTACCTAGCTTCCGAAGCCTGTTCCGTACTTCTGACAACCACTCAGAACGTTCGAGTAAACAGCATTTATGAACAAATAAAACTATTAAAAAGTAAATTCTGACAACCTTGTGTTGATATTTAGCTAGAGGGAAAGGTTATAGTACATTATAAACTCACAAATTCCTAACAGTCCGTCACCTTACTGAATATGTTTCCCATGCATGACAATTTATTCAAAACGTCACACAATTAGGAAAACATAGGAAAGGTTACTATTTGCCCTCTTCCTGCAAGACATAAATAGGTCATTGCGATCCCCGTGTACAACCGCGGTAAGGGAGTGTACAGTATTTTATAGCGGGGAGGGAGGGCCGGTCGTCGGGAGGCAGGGGCGAGGGCCTAGGGAAAAACTGAGCTGGGGTAGCCTCCACCAGGCCTTCCTACGGGGGTACGGATCGTAGAATTCGGCAAATGAAGGGAATAGCTGGCCAGTAGAGTCGGTCCGCGGGAGGGTTAGTTTCCCCCTCCTATTATAAACTGCACGGCCAGTCAAACCACAAAGCGGCCAAACTCCCCTGGCAAATATGTCCCTATTATAGCCAGTGTAGTTAGTCTGGTAGAGACTAGAGCTGGGGGGTTAGGAAACGCGTTAGGAAAAAATATTTTATCTGGGAGGAGGGTCTAAGGAAAAATTCCAACATCCACGAAACTTTCCGACGCTTTGATAAAACATGATTTATGTCTATCCCACACGTACATGTATCATAGTGATTCGCCGGTCATTGAAATCGGAAGAATGTTAAGTTCCAACAATACACATCCCTGTGATTCTAGTAGATTCGCCCAAATCTCCCACAACCCCATTCAAAAGCTTTCATTTGCGACGAGTGTCGGGAAGCCAAAACTCGACGATTCAATCAAATAAAATCGCGTTTTGTAGCGGCCTTCGTAACGATATCGATAAAAATTGAGCCAAACCTCTTCTGAAGACAACTTTTGATTAATTTGCGTAGCAAAATGCACTCTTCCCAGCCGCACAAGGGTTTTTTTTTCTCTAAGAATCGTATATGCGACGGTAAAGATTCCGCGCCCCGCTCGAACTTGTCGGCGTGGATGTGGACGCATTAAACCAGGTATTTTGAATAAACCAAGGACTGTCTCAACATTTATTTGCCTCTCTGAATGTCCTTCCAAATTAAGTAAATTGAAAACAACCTGGCTGTGATAAATAGCACGTGGAAGAAGTTCGTGGACGAATTATGTAAGCTCTGATAGATGAATACCCCTCACTACCACCACACGAAATTTCCTTTAAAGAAATTAAATGATTTACACAGAAAATAATTGAGTCGGGGGAGGTTTGTCTCGCTGTGGCATTACATGTACTTGAATTTCGGCGAGGTCAATCAAATCGCCGGCGAGGTCAATGACCTGGGTGAGACACCATGCGTTTTAGTGTTAAAGAGTAAAAAAGAGCAGTCCTTTTGTTACTCTGTATTTTCATTGAAATATTCATTAAGTTCATCATACTTACTCACCGGGGAGTGAACATCTCACATACACGACATAAAGATCGAGAAACGTTCCAGTACAGTTTCAACATGTAAACGTACGCGTTACGTTTCAATGTTCACTACAACGTAAACAAATGGGGCAAACAAAAACAACAATTACAACCAATCGTCGCCACTGTTTTTTAAAAACAGTTACTTGTTTAACTTGGTTATGGAACTTGGTTATGGAACATTAGAATAAAACAAGAGTTGAAACAATTCACAAAGTCAACAAGAAGCCATAGGCGACAATTCTCCGTGAAATTTTATAATTTGCAGACTGGGAGGTGGTATTGAAGTAGTCCCCCCCGCTATTCAAAACAACGGGGTTTTCGCGGCCAGTCTCATATGCCACTAAATGTAGGGTACTTCGAAATATTATATTGACGGCGAAAACACCTACGGTAAATATTGATATACGTGCATCATCACTGGCATGCCTACAGACGATGTATAAAATCACATGCCAATTGAACAAAGGGGACCGTGGGTTTTAGCTGCGAACACGGAAAAACGGGTACCGCTCAAGTCAACATGATCACAACAGCAACGGTTAGCACAGTTGCACACGGCCAGTTGCACACAGTTGCACCGGCCCACATAACCGCTACGGTAAAAGCAAAGACACGTGCACAAAAGTCAACTGCGCAACTGGCGGTCAGTCTAAAACCAGATCCCTGCAGACTTGCCATGTCAACGGCAGTCGCGCCCGTACCGGCCGGGCGACAACATTTCATAGGGAATAGGAAAAATAGGGGGGAGTCACAAATATGGCAATCACCACAATATAAAAACCGCTACGGTAAAAACAAAGACACGTGCATCAACACGGACATAACGGCACACCACATGCCCAAATTCAGAGAAATACAACGTACACAAACATGACTTTTACGTGCGAACACATTTCACAATTCCGGCCATCCATAAACCATTACGGTCCGCATCTGGTCTGCATTAAAAACCGCCCCGCACATCTGCATTAAGGATACTCGACCCCCCCGCTATTCAAAACAACGGGTTTTTCGCGGCCGGTCCCATGTGCCCCTAAATGTAGGGGTGCTTTTCGAATATTATCTTGACCGCGAAAACACCTACGGTAAATATTGATATACGTGCATCACCACTGGCATGCCTGCAGACGACGTATAAAATTAAATGCCGATTGAACACAGGGAACCGTGAGTTTTAGCTGCGAACACGAAAAACCGGCTGACCCGAATACTCCTGCAGGAGGTATACCTCCTTCACGGAGTAATAAACAAAAACCAAACCACATTACATACAAAAAGATTAAAACAACATTCGGTTGCAGAATGCGCTATATTCGATAACTACTAACAATACAACGCAACCATTAAAAATCAGCCGATTACAACACTCCGTCCGTTGTTCCAGTCCAAACCGGTCCGACTGAACCAGTACCCACCCTTAGATGCACATCAGGCTCCTGGAATGTGCGAATGTGCGAAAAAATGACTCCAGGACTGTCTACAGGGAACACTCGCATATTAGCGCGACTGGCCATACACCGCGACTGGCCAAGCCCAGACCCTGCAATTAGTAACAGTTGCACATCAATCCGGCCGAAAGCATTGCGTAACACAGGCTACTTCTTCCTATATTCAGCGCCGTGTTTCGAGAGAATAATACCGGGAAACGATTACTTTTCTTGTTTTGAACGCATAAACATAGATGTACGCTAATCTAGTATACCTGCCATGGCCAGATTATCTAAAGATGTGTGTATTCTGTGTACAATCTACAGAAATGTACATCAGGTCCAATCATCCGATTTTCACGTTTCAGTTTTTTGGACTCGGTCATCGGTATTAACATTAAATTTTTCCTAATGTTGACCTCTGACCACCCCACATATCCGTCCCCATCAGCCCCGCCCCGACTTACTACCGGTGACATAAACGGACGACAACATTTCAACGACATGGGGATGTTTCGAAAATAACCATTTACTCCAATATCAAAACAGCTACGGTAAAAATAAAAAGACGTGCATCATCCCGGACATAATGCAACACCACATGCGAAATTACACAGAAATGCGACGTACGGAAGAATGCGTTTTGGCTGCGAACATCTTCCAAAAAACTTGGCATCTCTTAACCATGGGCAAAAACATCTGGAACCACTTATAAAAACCACCCCGTATCTGCATGAAGTTCCACCCCCCCACTGCTATTCCAAACAACGCGTTTTTCTGGACCATTCCAATTCGCCTCGTAATTGTAGGGGTGCGTTTGCAACATTACATTGACCGCGAAAGCAGCAACGGCAAAAATACACATTCGTGCATCAACACGGGCATGCCCGCAGACGGCGTATAAAATTGCGTGCCGATTACACAAAGAGAACCCAGTGTTTTGACTGCGAACATGAAAAATCAGCCGATTACAACACTCCGTCCGGAGGTCCTGACCTCCTTCACGGAGTAATAAATGTAAAACAAAAGCAAATAGAAAGGCAGACATTTGCTCGGGAACAAATGCAGTATATACAATATACCTTCACTACACCACTACGTGGTGTTGGTGAAGCTATAATAATAAACCTCTATATGGACTGTTAAACTCCACTTCAGAAGTGGGTATTATTTTCTGACAGACTGTATTTGTTGGGATACAAAGGCACCCGGCTTTTGGCTAAATTACCTCAGCAATCTTTTCAACAATAATCCTTTTGTAAATCCATGGGGGTACAGACCCGCTTTTACAATGTACTTATATGTAGATGGCCAACTTCAGAAACAATTTCTTGTATGATGGGGTGACATAATCAAAATGCTATGGGGAGAAGGCGTTTAAAAGTCTTAAAAGCTTAGCTTGAAGAGTAATTTGGTTTTTGTTTACTATTTTAAAAAAGTTGTGGTCTTTGAAATAAACTGTGTTATAATGAGCTTTATAACTAAAGGCGTCGGGTGGCGTAGTGGTAGAGCGTTTGATTATGAAATGGCAAAACCCGTGTTCAATTCTGAGCTGTACCTGGGACATTTCTGGGCATGCGCCCCGACGTTGTGCCCTTGGGAAAGGCACTTGACGCGACTTTCCTCACTCCACCCAGGTGTGAATGGGTACCTAACTTCGGTAGGGAAAGTCATATTGAGGTCACCTGGTGGCGCCGAATGGCAGCCGCACAGACCCTTGCGACAGACCCACAAAAGTGTCAGTGTGTGGAGCAAATATGTTATATGTATCATGTGTATTATGATTGTAAACCCTGCATAACATCATTGAAACACAATAATAATGCATATATCTTGAAGCCTTATGCATAGTTATGCATAACTATGCATAACTCTTTCAACCTTATGCATAACTATGCATAACTCTTTCAACCTTATGCATAATTATGCATAATTCTTGGAACCCTTATGCATAACTATGCATAATTATGCATAATTTTGTTTTTTGGATTAATCCCTAGGGGGTAATTAATGGCTGCTACGTATTTCTAAGATCATTTTTACTTTCAGTTTGTGATATTAGCCCAATAGGGTGTAAGGTTGGGGAAATATGAGAGGCCAGTCCCAAATTAAACTGGAAGTCCCAAATTAAACTGGAGGGTGTTAATTAATGATACATGAGTTAGATCAGTACAAGTGCTCTTTCGAATCAATACTGGAATATTGTCATCATCAATTTGAAGTTTCTTAAATAAAAAAGAGAAAATTTTTTTTTCGAGGAAGGTACAGATATCTTTTAGATAAATACCTTTCAGTGATTTTGAGGTATGGCCAAAGCATGTGCAAATGCTGGATCTGAGTTAACATGCTTTGGCGTTGTTAATGTTCCGCTATTCTATGGCGAGCCGTATCTCTGTTGTATAGTGGAAATGGACAACAAAAGTTCCTCCTCATGTTGTACACAAAGAAATGATAAATCTACATCTGCTTAATGACAAGGCTGATTTTCCTAGCCTGGTTACCAAACGTATTTGTAGCTCCCGGGTCCTACATCCCCTCCGCAAAGGACCCGGGAGCTACAAATACGTTTGGTAACCAGGCTATGATTTTCCACCATCCTGTTTCCTCGTGAGTTAAAACATCCACTGGCCGTTTCTGTAGTTGTCGAGTAGTGAACACTTACGGGGTCTTTCTCGGCCGGCCATGCCGTCCCACAACTGGCCAAGTAGACTCTGTACTTTATAACCCTGATTCGTACCAAATTAAAACAGTTGCAATGGAAGAAAGAACTCACCATAGGCGTTAACTTCCGTACTGTTGGAGGCTCCACGATGGTGCTCTTGGGAGGGACGACTGCTGTTGTCACGGCATCCTCCTCTGAGCTGGTCCCAGCTCCAACTGTTGGAAGCTACATCGTAAATACCGGACTTGCAAAATACGCAATTCTCTTCTTGTTTGCAAACCGCCTTTTTGATGTCGACTGCAATAGGAAATTGGTCAAAACTTAACAGGTTGCTAATGCATTCTAAACACTCAGTCTTTCAGCCGCCCAGCTACATTGCCAAGTAAATTTGTCGAATAAATTTTGCTATTTTGCTAGTCTTCCTAATACCATTGCGTCGCTCTGCACCATGTTGTCCATGTGACTTTAAGTTTTATCTGGAATCTGTAGCATGAGTACAAGACTCTTCATGAGTACAGCAGTCTACAAATCGAAAATTATTCCAATCTCTTATGCAACGTTCCGTCTTCTCTGTAGGCCTTGGCTGCAGACATGACAGCCTCGTGGAGCGAATCGTTGTAGAGCGAATGCTCTTCTGAGTCCTCTCCGGGCACGCCTGTCCTCAGGATCGCACCCGCTTCGATTATCGGCCAGGCTCCATCTGGTGTAGATAGCGCGATTCACCTGCCCACTAAATAGTCTAAACACAATTATTTGTTTTTGTTTATCTGAAAGATTTCCATGTGCCCTATACTAGCATTTTGTAACTTAATAAGCAGTCTGGATTGCTTACTACATGCACATGGCTGTACGGCAGGTTGTCCTCTAATTTTTATTTTTTTATTTTTTTCGCCCGCCCGCTCCATTATTTTTCTAGAAAAATCCGTTAACCAAGAAAATAAATTGGTGTGGCCTTTAGTATAAAACAAAAATTCTGTACTAGTCTTTCTGGAGTCATGAATAAAACATAACTTATAACACATAACATAACCAACACAGCATAAGCATTAGCTACCTATACTTAACGAACAACATTATTATTGAAAGAAAAAAACTAAAATAGAAAAAAATGACATACAGATTCTGTCGATGTCCTGTCCTGGAAGGGCTTAACGTACTAAACGTAAGATGAATGCAAGTCGCAAGTTCTTACGAAATCGTAGTTGTAATCGTCTAGGTACATGAATGGTATACATGTAGTCTTTTTACATTTTTATTTTACCCTTGGAAGGTGTCGGGCTCCTTCCTCGTCTTCTTAGTTTTTCGCTGTCCCGAGCCGGTAGCCTTGGGCGGAGCTGGGCGCTTCTTCGGCTCGGTCTCGCTCGCTGGGGGAGGGTCGTCCTCTAGGAGGTTGCCGGCCGCCTGTGCTGCCCCTTTTCCAGCCTTCCCGCGAGGAATAGGTTGTGCCGTCGCGGCGTCGTTGGCCATGACGATGGCAGAATGCGCCAGGCAGAGGGCGGCAGTATGGTCTTTCCTCTCTAAGTCTGCCATGAGGAGCAGGGTCCCGGGGTCTTGGCCGGTGAGATCCCAGGTCCTGTCAGTCAGGTCGTCATGGTCGTGGAGAGCCGTGTCCTCCACGAAACGGGCTCGCCGGCCCTCCGGTGGTAGGGGCTTGTCTCCCCGGACTCGCATATCACTGTTGTCAAGCTGCAGGTACAGTGTGCTGGGCAGTCGCCCTCATTTCTCATGCAAGGCAATGCACATAGGTCTTGGTTACAGATTTAAAAGACATTTTCCCATCAAGCAGCACTAATTGCCAAATAATATTGATGATCATCATAACCATCATTATATGATGTTTCATTATCACAAATTACAGAACGTCAGTCTGAATTCCTGGAAAAAAAGTGAATGAATGAGAATGAACAAATTCCAAAGAATGTTATCATTTAGGAAAATGCCAAGGAGAGTGTTCTAAATTACTAGTTTACTCTACCCCACCTTAGAAATGTCTGTTAGGACATCAATCAGAACATTTGTAGTGATGTTCACATCCATGCGGTATTTGGATGTCCATGCATGAAAAGACACTTTCATTCTGAGTTCAAGGCAAAATAGCTTTGTGAACTTTTAGGATTTATGTTGTTTGTTACAAGAAACAATACATGTAAAAAGAATTCTAAATATAACTAACATATTCCCAACAGGGAATTCTATCTACATTGCACCTTTGTAAAAATCAACTTTGCTGCTACAGGTCAGTGTATGTTCTCCTTTCCTGAAGTGTCAGTGAGGGCATTGAGAAAAGAGAAGATGTAGAAGGATTCTGGAGGTGGAGGGAGCAGGGCTGCGAATCTGAAAAGAGGGTGTTGCAGGCGGCTGGAAAGAAGGGACATTCTGGAAAGAGGGTGTGGCCATGGCATGGTGCTGGAAGCCAGAAGTGGAGGGGGCAGGGCTACCGGGAGATGTGATATTTTGAAAAGTGGGTGTTGCAGGGCGCTGGAAAGAAGGGGCATTCTGGTAAGAGGGTGTGGCCATGGCCCGGTGCTGGAAGCCAGAAGTGGGTGGCGGCTGGAATGAGGGTGGCGGGTGTGTGTTTCCGTGAGTGAAGGCAGCCATCATGGTCATGAACTGACCCATCATATTACTAGCCACTTTTTCTCGTGCTCCTGCTGACGTTTCATGACCTGGCGGTCATGCTCCTTCCACTCCTCAGTCTTCTTTTCTTCCAGGGTGGACAATGATTTTTCCAGCCCTGAGAACGCCATCTCCAGCCGTGTCTTCTTCTTTTTGTCCTTCTTGACATAACCTACACAGAATGAACATAGATTAAATTTTTTCCCCTACCTGGATAGTACCTGATCCCTCGTCACTTTGCCCTCTGTTCCTGGGAGACAACACTCAAGGTATGTGTTGGGAACGCACACGAAAAGAAAGGAAAAAAAAACAAAAAACAGGGACAAGGTGATAACGGGGTAGCTAAAACGCTAACTAACAACCAAGGGGGGGGGGACCAACCTCGAGGTCTTCCTCGTCGCTGTCCGACTCCGAGCTGGAGGCTCTGTCGGCGTGGCTCCGCCTCGGCTGCTGCTGACGGGGCTCCTTGGGCCGCGGTCCGGTGTCTGGGGCATGCGGCAGGGTGCTTCTTCTTGCCGGGCTGGGTGTCAGACGGGGTGGGGGTCGGGGGTGCGTTGTCGACCAGAGTGACGGCGGCCTGGGCTGCGTCCTTGGCGGCTTGGTCCTGTCGGACAGGCTGTGCGGCCATGGTGTTGTTGGCGGCCAGGATGGCAAAATGTGCCAACCTGATGATGATGGAGGCCTGTTCTTTGGGTGCGAGGCCCGCCATCTCCAGGAGGGTTTCCGGGTTCTCCCCGGTGAGGCGTCGGAGTTTCTCGGCGATCACCTCTCCGTCCAGGGTGTGGAGCACCGCATCCTGGTCAAAACGGGCCTGGTGCTGTTCCTCAGGCAGTTCCTCGTGGCTACGGACTTTCTTGACTAAATCGAACAGGCCGTGTCCCACCAAAGTGGCGTCCGCGCGCAAGATGTTCTCCATAGTGTCCAAGGTGGTCCGACTAGTCGGACGCGCGAAACCCGAGTGAAGGGACATGTGGTGGGTTCTGTATCTTACCCCCAACTACGCGCAAAGCGTCTCGGGATAGTAATTACATGTATTCTGCACATGAGCATTGTAACATTTAGTCTGATTCTCTTCTTCTTTTCTAAAGACTTTCAAGTAGGTATTCCAACCAGAATTTCAAACATAATACAAAGATGATTCATACAGTTTCTGAAAGAACTTATCAAGAGGAATAAAATGCCTTTTAAATGAAGCCAATATCTTGAGCGGTTGCTGAGATTCCAAAACCTGCCTTCAGAAATGGCGGATCGCGAAATCAACTGAGAAAATGAACAAATTACCAGTTTTAAGGGTGATTAAAAGGTAAGTAAATGCTGGAAAGCTTATTTTGTCTTAATCATTGATAATATGTACTACAGTGAGTCACAGCACAGAGTTCCGGACTTTCACAGTATTTTATTATGTCTATACACTGGGTCAAATTACGCTTTTCCCAACAAATCTGTCAGGTGGTAGCGTTACCTTTAACCCCTGGAGAAGGAAAAATTCTCCAAAGTTGTATCTTTTGATAGGAACACCCTGTCTTCCTATATTTCAGACATAACAACACCCACTGGTGTTCTTTTACACAAGAACAGTCATCTTATCTGTACTTCTTCCATAAATGATTAAATTTGTGTCAAAAAGCCCATAATTTTGGTTACGGCCCAGTCATATTTTGCCAGTATAGTAGTATCAGGTGCATTGCACAAGACTCGGTCCATAGCAAAACTAGAGTTCCACGATCTCATACCTTCGCCAAATGAGATTACCCTTTATGACTGACAAATTATAGATTTTCCCCCTAATTATGCAAATAAGATCCTTATTTGCATGAATTACATCAGTTGATCATATTCTCATCCCAATGGCAGTTTTATCTTCACAAAGAAGGCCATTCTAGCATTTCCTCATAAATTATGCAAATGAGGTCCTGATTTGAATAAGTTATATTAAATGATGTTCACCTCCAGTCAACTTCGAAATGCACAAGTATGAAATTGGCAGCATCAACCACTATGGAATTATAGTATTTTCTCATTAATTATGCAAATTAGGTCTTCATTTACATAATTAATATATGGCAATGTTCCTCTCATTCTTATTTACACATGTCACAAGGTAGAATAGTCCTATCATGGAAGGTAACTGAATTATGGAAATCCCTCATTAATTATGCATATTAGATCACAATTTGCATAATGTTCTTCTAATAATGTCAAGCATCACTTAAGCTACCTACACACCAAATATCAAGACGATCCGTCAACCGGTTATTGAGTTATCCTACTTTAAACATTTTCCTACAAATGCTCCTGCAGTTCCAGAGCAAGCCACTAGGGGGCCCAAACTTATGTCACTTCTTCCCGAGCACAAGAGCTACCTACCAACCAAAAATCATGACCCTAGCATGTCTAGATCACGAGATATCAAAACCGGAAGTTCCGCTGCAGTACCATAACAAGCCGCCAGGGGGCCCAAAATCTAATCATTTCGAGGTCTCATCAAGACCTACCCACCTACCAAATAACAAGATAATCCATCTTTGCCTTCTCAAGTTATGCTGTTAACACACAGACACACACACACACAGACACACACACACACACACACACACACGGCCACGAAAACATAACCTTCTTGGCGAAGGTAATAAACAACGTGTGTCATTTTAAAATTTGGCTGTAGAAGGCGTCCCGAAGCCGGCAACTGCAAACCTAAACAAAGAATGTGTCCATTTCTCATTTTTCAGAGTTCTCAGCAAAACATACGTCTTTCATATTTAAGAAAAAAGATGGCAGTCTCTGTCTGAGTTTTCTAATCTTGCACACAAAAAACAAGTAGCATCGCGATATTTAAATTATGAACATCAAACCAAAACAGAATTCTACACTGGCCATCTAGCGATTTGACCATACTGCAGTGTGCTCAATTCTCATCGAATGTCGCGAGATATCGGGAGATCTACTTCGGCAGTAGAAAAAATGAATCTTTTCAAAATACTAGTAGATCGACCAGTATTATGCTAATATGTCCTTACCTGTTTCTGGTGCCTGGACAGTCTGGTTATGGGGGTCACTATTCAAGCTGCCGCGTGGAAAAGCCACAGTGGGGAGTACTTGTATATGGCTGGACCCAAGGTCCACAATCCTGTAGTTTAAGTTATACATGTATTTTCTTTTTTTGTTCAAGATCCCCCCCCCCCCCCCGCCAAAAAAATGCTAATTCAAAGACAGCATCCAAATCACAGCACAGGGGCCAAAATCAGAACATAGGGGTCCCCTACAAATAGCCTAGTGGGAACCATTTGAAGGCAACTTTTTTGTGCAAACTTTTTTAATTCGCACAAACTTTTTAATTCGCACGCTCCCATCAGTTTTTGGGTTCCCAGAGAATGTCATCCATATATTATCAAATCACAATTATTTACAGTGTAACAGGCATGACTGCTGTTTAATAGAGGTAAGCAACCTAAACTTGGCACATGTTCTTACAGACTTCCTGGGGGAGTTGATCAGACTTATGCGTATGCTCGGAACATCAGACTGAATAAGCGCTGCTTCAAGCTCGCAACGGACTCGTGCTACGCCTTTCCCAACTGGAACGAGGAACTGATGCATCTGCTGCACAACTATGTGCTTGTGGAAGCAAAACGCTACAGCACGAGAGGTGAAGACAGCTGCGACATCCTGTATCTGTGCAACTGTGCAGAGGGCGAAATTCATCGAGAGCGCTTGATTCAAATTGATACAGTAAGTGAAATTAATAAATACACTGTATTCCTCAAGTATCCCTGGAACGGATGCCATACCACAAGTACATAGTCAAGTTTATTGCGCAACAATTGCATAAGATACAATGTACGGCAAATAATACTTAATAACTACAAACTACTTCTACTAGTGTACTAATCTAAATAATGTAATATTACATTTTACATTGTTGTGACCAGGTTTCTCTTTTGTATAGCATTATGTACATATTGACCTACATAAACAGATATAGAGTCGGGGCATGATAATAGTATGTTGAATATTTCTCTATTTGTTCCCGGCAGTGTTATTTTACTCTTACATGATATCATTAGTTTTTTTCCTTTCTTCATTATAGTAGGGACAAATCATTACAAAATGGTATTCATCTTCAATATACATGTACAGTAGGGTTGGCGACTGAAGCTTCTAATGCGTGTAATGTATGTTAGATCAGAAAATTGTGAAACTGAGAAATAAGCCCCCTCCCCCTTAAAAAAAACGGCAGATCGCCTGACGCCTGCAAAAAGAAGGCTAACAATGGTACAGAAATTCGAAAGTTGCATTGGGCATATACATGTTTTGGGCATATTGCAAATTTCTGTCCAAACTCTCATCAATTTAAAGTATGGACTGTTTAAATACCAGGTTGAATCGTAATGCTTCCAGAAGTTGCTGATTTATACATAGTGACAGTGTATTATGAAAACTATGTTCCAGGTGGAAGATCTATCAAAATTAAAGCAGTGCGAGGAAGCCAACTACTGCATTCATGCCAAGGCCGCTGCACAGCTGAAGCTCCATTACTTTGATGATGATGAGGATGCAGAAGTTGTGCAGCAGATTTCAACTGTACCCTTTCTAGCCGCAGCGCATGATGGGGATAGATACGGTAAGTTCTGTATCTGTATCTGTATAGCTGGTCAGGGTTGGACAAGTTTTAAAAAAATCCACTTGCCCATAGTTATTTCCACTTGCCCGAACCAAGAACATAATGTCCTTGCCTGAACCAACTTTTTACTTGCCCAAAATATGAGGTATTTCTATGCAATTTGCTTGCAGCAAGGAAATTATTTTTATTCTACCATAAAAAAGCACTTTAAAGTGCTTTAAAGTACTTAAACACTTATAATGTTGCTTGCTTTATTTACCAAAATGAGACTTTCCTGACAAAGGGTCATATTTTTGACTGGTACATGTGTGACTGTATCAATATTATATCTTTATTTTGAAATCCAAATCAATTTCAGTAATGCTTGTTCTGGTAGAAGTCTGTTCCTCATTGCATGTAGGCCAGTGCTTGTCATTCTGATTAGTTCATCTATATCATTTTAGGCCTATTGAAGCGTCTGGGACGGTCGGGTAAGTTGACTTGTCAGCAATGCCCGTACCAGCGGAACAGCTGCGGCCATATCCAAGCCTACCGTGATTGGTGCAGAGAGAGGGATGTGGACCCTGAAGTAGTTCTACAACTCTCTTCGGAAACGACAGAAGACTTCAAAAGTGTTTCATTCACTCCAGTACCATATCCATGGACAAAGGAGATGAAGGAAACATATGAAAGGTGCAAAAGATAACTTTAAAAAATCTCAATATAGCTTGTAACATGTATTAACAACACCCACTGGTTTACTTGATAAAACCCTCTACCTTTTTGACATGGTATTTGCAATGGCGGAACTGTTGTGTGCTATCAAAATGGAAAACCTGAATATCTTTCAATACCGTACATGTACCGATAAAGTATGTATCAGATCAGCTCTGACTCAGATCATAGTTTCTGTCAGTAGAAATTCCAATCGGGATCTCTATCAGTAGAATTGCCTATTGTACTAGATCTAAGTCTCAACTCCGACAATTCATGACACTGTCGAAATAACATCTCTACTTTCTGTGTTTTTAGCTTGACCGAACCAGGTCTACAGCAGTTTCGACGGCACCTGATCCCCGACTGCCCAACAGACCCCTGCATCCATGGAAACAACTGGGATGACAGGGATCCCATCGAACAGGGGTGGGTTCGCCACGAAGGGGTGAAAATCCACATGGAAGAGATAGTCATCACAAGCTTCAAGGAGTGCGACGGCAGTGAGGTCCCACGGATCGTGTACTACAGGCCCACAGTTGGGGGGTGCAGTTGTCGCCGAGAGTACGACGGTTGCGACGACCTGCTGCACAACCTGGACAACAAGTAAGTGTTCACTACTGACATAAATACTGGGGGGGGGGGGTATGGTTTGTTTGATTTGACTTGCCCCCAATTGCATGTGTTACACATAAGTCCTATTAATGATAACTCTTGAATAATAGGATTTCCTCTTTAATCTGCATCTAAAAAAGTCCATCTTTCCTTTGTTGGGATATCCTCTTTAGATAGAAATGCCACCTAAACATTATTCAGAACAATTTACTTCAAACTTCTAAGTTGTGTATGTCTCTCCTTTTATCTCTTTTTCCCAGGAACATGTTCTACTTTGGCTTCATGCTGAAGTACATGCACGACATGGTTTATGCCAGGAAGCCTCTAAAGGCGGCAGAGAGAAGTGCAAACAAAACCAGGGCTGCGGCAACAACGCAGCCCCCGCTGGACTACCGGCGTCTGCGCAGAGCATGGAACTCTTGGGCGAGGCGGCTCTCCATACCATGGCCTGATGTATGTGGACATCTTATTTCTTGCATGGTTTACTTATTACAGTGTTGTCACACGTTACAAACATTATTTGTCACCCCAAGGACTCTACCTTTCAAGTGTCTTGAAAAGTAACTTGTCTTGGTTACTGTCTTAGCCTTCTACCTGCGGTTTAGTAGTTGACATATTGTACATGTATTTGTATGTACGTATTGTATTGTAAGAATGTATTGCGTATTGGGCAATTTTATAGTACATTTGTACAGTACATTGGGTTATCAGAATACATGTTTCTGCTATATTGAGTCCTCCTTTACATATCATTTGCTCACTGAGATGCCTGTATTTAGTGCAAATGTAATAAGGAACACATGACAGAGCAATGTCTAATTTGGCATTTATGTTTAATTTGTTTATCTCAGGTCTTCTGCTGTCCCTTGTGTGGCCCTGAACCACCAGTGATCGTATGTGACGGCACTGCAATCGGGTTCAGACGAGACTTCCTTGCGGGAATGGAGGCACCGGAGGAAAGCACTCAGGATGGGCCAACTGTAGCCGGGTCAAAGCATGGTGACCGTGTATTTATCAAAACAAAACAAGCAAGAGAGCTGTTGTTGCGGTACAGTGGGGAGAAGCGTGGACAGAGGGCGGGTAGTAAAAACGGACTCAGTGATAGTGAATTAAAAACTCTTGTCTCGCTGCTGTCCAAGGAAGGACACACACAGCTTGCAGCTGTTTTGCGACGGGTAAAGTCAGAGGGTGGTGGCCGCACGTGCCCACCACCGTACAAGCGACTACTTTCGGAGCTGGCAAAGAACACTCCAGTTTGCGGGATGCTTCAAACTGCAGGCAGCACGGAGGCAGTGGACGTAGTGCTAAAGCTGTCAACAGGAGAAGCAACTCTAGGCTGCCCAGATTCTGCATCAACTCTACAGAAGTGGACTCCCGTGCTGTTCAGAAGCTTGCGCGACATCGCGAAGGGCGGGGAACTCCCAGAAGACATCAAAAACCTGCTCCATCAGATCCACGCTATCCTGAATCAAACTTTTGAAAATGTCCCTACACCATCTCCAGCTGCATACCCTGCACCCCCAGCAACATCCAAACTCTCGTTCTTCCCTGGGCTGCCTCAAAAGGTCGGACTTCCCAGGTATGCGGCAGACGCAAAGCCCTCCAGTAACAGTCAGGGGAGCTGCCGCAAAGAGTCGTATGGCCACCCATCATTGACCCCTGGCATATTCACAATGTTCTGTCCGCACGGTGTTTGCTACGGCTTCGACTGCATGACAAGCTGCGAATCACCTAGACACCCCTTTCAGATCTTCAGAACACGATTTAACACACCTCCACATGTCATTGTGTATGACAATGCATGTAAGCTGCATCAGTACTCATTGAATAGAGAGCCGAACTTTTTCCGTAACACTCTGTTCCTTGTAGACCGCTTTCACTTCCGAGGCCACATTGGCTGTTCCCTGGGATATTGTATGGACGAGTACAGGCAATCTGTAGATATCGCTACCATCAATTCCCAGGTGAACGAGCAAGCCAATGCTGGCCTCATCCGTATCCAACCTCAGCTCTCTTACATGACCCCTTCCAACTTTGTTTTCCATGCTTCACTCTTCCTGGCTGTTCGTAACTTAGATGCTATCGCTAAACTCTCTTAGACACTTCCTGCTATTCTCAAGGCTCTCTATGAAATAGTGTTGATCAGTAAACTGCACATAGTCAACAGGGTATCAGTAAATGAATACAACATGCTAGACGGGCTGGATATTTTATATCAAGTTTTTGTATGTCCATTGTAAAGTATTTCGTAATGTCACTTTTTGAACTGCAAACAACTTTTTTGAATGGATGTTTCCATTTTCCCTACCTGTTGTAAAGTATTTTGTAATTTCGAATGTTTGAATTGAAAATAACTTGGATATTGTTCTGTGTCTGCACTGTAAAATACAGTTGGCTGATGATGTAAGTTTTGTATGAGTTTATCGATGAATAACTTGTACTTTTTTGAATGGATATTGCTCTGTGTCTGCACTGTAAAATACAGTTGGCTGATGTAAGTTTTGTATGAGTTTATCGATGAATAACTTGTACTTTTTTGAATGGATATTGCTCTGTGTCTGCACTGTAAAATACAGTTGACTGATGTAAGTTTTGTATGAGTTTATCGATGAATAACTTGTACTTTTTTGAATGGATATTGCTCTGTGTCTGCACTGTAAAATACAGTTGGCTGATGTAAGTTTTGTATGAGTTTATCGATGAATAACTTGTACTTTTTGAATGGATATTGCTCTGTGTCTGCACTGTAAAATACAGTTGGCTGATGTAAGTTTTGTATGAGTTTATCGATGAATAACTTGTACTTTTTTTGAATGGATATTGCTTTTTGTCTGCACTAAATAAAATACACTTGGTTGATGTAAGTTTGGTGTGAGTTTGTTGATGTAACAGTAGTTTTATCGTGTTAGTTAATTAATGCATTTAATACATGCTCACAATAACCAAAACCGTCTCAAAACAAAGATGATAAAAATGTCTCCGTTTAAAACACAGATTACAAACAAAACGCGCGAGAGCACGTTGCGTTCGTCGCTATGAGTGACGGAATTGGCGTTGAGTTCATTACCACATCGATGAAATCAACGTCCGCGGAGTTCATCATTATACATATCGATGAAATCAACGTCCGTGGAGTTCATCATTACACATATCGATGAAATCAACGTCCGGCGTTGAGTTCATCACACCATATCGATGAAATCAACGGCCAATCGCCGCTATTAGTGACGGAATTGGCGTTGAGTTCGTCACCATATCGATGAAATCAACGGCCAATCGCCACTATTAGTGACGGAATTGGCGTTGAGTTCATCACCATATCGATGAAATCAACGGCCAATCGCCGCTATTAGTGACGGAATTGGCGTTGAGTTCGTCACCATATCGATGAAATCAACGGCCAATCGCCACTATTAGTGACGGAATTGGCGTTGAGTTCATCACCATATCGATGAAATCAACGGCCAATCGCCGCTATTAGTGACGGAATTGGCGTTGAGTTCGTCACCATATCGACGAAATCAACGGCCAATCGCCACTATTAGTGACGGAATTGGCGTTGAGTTCGTCACCATATCGATGAAATCAACGGCCAATCGCCGCTATTAGTGACGGAATTGGCGTTGAGTTCGTCACCATATCGATGAAATCAACGGCCAATCGCCGCTATTAGTGACGGAATTGGCGTTGAGTTCGTCACCATATCGATGAAATCAACGGCCAATCGCCGCTATTAGTGACGGAATTGGCGTTGAGTTCATCACCATATCGATGAAATCAACGGCCAATCGCCGCTATTAGTGACGGAATTGGCGTTGAGTTCGTCACCATCTCGATGAAATCAACGGCCAATCGCCGCTATTAGTGACGGAATTGGCGTTGAGTTCGTCACCATATCGATGAAATCAACGGCCAATCGCCACTATTAGTGACGGAATTGGCGTTGAGTTCGTCACCATATCGATGAAATCAACGGCCAATCGCCGCTATTAGTGACGGAATTGGCGTTGAGTTCGTCACCATATCGATGAAATCAACGGCCAATCGCCGCTATTAGTGACGGAATTGGCGTTGAGTTCGTCACCATATCGATGAAATCAACGGCCAATCGCCGCTATTAGTGACGGAATTGGCGTTGAGTTCGTCACCATATCGATGAAATCAACGTCCGTGGAGTTCATCATAAATCAACATCCGTGGAATTCATCATTTTAGTGATGAAGAGCACGGCCGTGGAATTCAACAATCCACGGTCTTCGGATATAGCTCGTCAAATATGCTGATGACCTGACCAACTCAGAAATACTGATGGGGTCTCTACCTGGGCAATCCCAAAGGGCTCTGAATTCTGTTGTTGATTGGGGTGAAGGTTTCTCGCTTACAGTGAATGCGAAGAAAACCAAAGATATGGTAATCAGTGCTAGGAAAAAGGAAAATATTCCCAATCCACCTCATCCAACAATAGCCGGTCAAGAGATTCAGCGGGTCACATGTTTCAAACTACTGGGTGTCTTTATTACGTCTGATCTGACCTGGGACGCACACATCCATTATATGTTGTCAAAAGCTCGTCCGAGAATGTACTATCTAACCATTGCAAAGAAGGCTGGTCTAGCAACTGACATTCTCATTCGTATCTATTTGGCATTCATCCGCCCTTTGTTAGAGTATGCGAGTCCAGTATGGGCAGGACTGCCTAAGCATCTGTCAGACATGCTTGAAAATGTCCAGAAGCGTTGCTGCAGGATTATAGGAATCCCTACTGAATCCATGCCTTCTTTGTCTTCGAGACGAGACCTTGCCACATTGAGAACTATCCGACATGTCTTGAATGACACTGACAACCCCCTGTATGACTTTGTATGTGTCCCGCCTCAAAGCACATATAACTTAAGACGAATGAAACAGCCACGCTCCACATTCAGTAGAACGAAACGTCATGAACTGTCGTTTATACCAGTCGAAGGGCCAATGCTCTAGAACACGCTTATTTTATTAAACGGCAAAAAACGACGCAGCGCGCCTCTCCCGTGAAACTACCCTCTACTTTAATACTCATAGCAGAAAGTTGGTTGACTGCAGGTCCATGAAACTTGGCATGCTTAAAAAACAAGCTTTGTTGCGTCCAACGATGGTCAAAATATTGGTGTTTATTGAGGAACACTGTAAGACGTTGTGCACTAAACATTACGCATTTTAAGCCATTTTTGTTGGCTTATAGCAAGGGTGTAGCGTTCATGAATATTATCGAAAATTTCTGTGCTGATTTCCAGAAACCTTACCTTTCATTTGATATATAGTTTATTGTCGACTTGATTATAGGGGAGCGCAGCACCAATATAGAAAATGCTCACTCCGCTGAAGACAGGACGCGGCGCCTCGCGCGTTCCGAACACAATTAGAACGCGTCGGCGGAGCAGAAACCACGGGACTTGATGTTCATCTTTGTCACCGTCGTAAGCGACAAGAATGCACTTACCCTCTTAAAATTGATATGCTGATTCCCCACAAACCTTAGCTTTCCCTGAATATGTAGTTTAATCTCGATTTAAATGGTAGATTACACAACAGTAGCAGACGGGAGATGTTCACTCCGTTATGAAGACGCCGCACCTAGCGCGTTCTACCCCGCGCACGGTCGCTCTCCGTGCAATCGTGGAACTTCGTGGTCAAAATTGTAACGGCGGTGTAAGCACGTAGAGTTCATGAATTAATATGAAAATTCTTGTGCTAATTTATAGAAACCATAGCTTTTATTTGATATATAGCTTATTGTCGACTTGTCTTTAGGGGAGCGCAGCACCAATATAGAAAATGTTCACTCCGTCACAGAGACGCGGCTCCTCGCGCGTTCTACCCTGTGAGGCGGTCTCTTAGCAAGCAACTATGCATCTTGACTGTAATCTTTGTGTGGCGTCTTACATTTATGTGTACAAATATAGATCAACTGTGGTTTTGCTGACTGTGTAGCGGGGTAGCGACCGTCGGGAGCGGACCAAAGGTAACAACACGGGACTCCAGGCTATGAGCATAATATATAATACATGTATCAGTTATCAGAGGTCTTCGTGTATGTGGACGATTAGAGTGTCAACATTCAATACGCTTGTCAGTTGTTAATTGTACAGTTCAAAAGTGTCCATGATAAAGATACTTTACGCTAATGGCCGTTCGTTGCTAAGTTTAGATAAATTAGATAGTTGTAATTGCAGTAATGCAGTATTTGTGTAGAGATGCTGACACACGTCAACTATTTGTGATGTCATTTTCCAAATATAGTTATGTTTGAATGATTGTAATCAGCAGGTTGCATTCTAATCCCTCTTGAAAACTGTGTGTGCTAATTCCCATAAACATCAGCTTTAGTTTGATTTATAGATTGATAACGTTTTAATGGATGATAACGCAGAACCAAAATAGACAAGGTTGGCCTGGTTAACGTTAGACCACAGCGCCCCGCGTGTTGGAACGCGGCCGCTTTGTAGCGGTATCCACCATGGAACTAAACTTCAACTTTGTTCGATCATATTTCTGTTGTCTCTTTATCAATTTCAATGTATTATATATCATTAGAAAGCTTGTGTAATTTTCTTTTCTATGATACCCAACTCATTGTGTTTGTAAACTGATGGAACGAGCAGCAGTCCTACTAACGTGAGTGGGCCGCAGAAAAAAAAAAGTGCCGAAATCAGTTCACCACCAATCAGTCAGCTATAACCTAATACCCCGTTGATAATCCCAGACGAAAATTTCTGTGCTTTTTCTGCAACATTTGGCGTGTGCTTTCGTACCATAATTGGATGCCGAAAAGATGGATGAGAGCGCAGATCGAACCAAAATAGACATCGGGTCCCCACAACACCCCTCGAATCATACCCAAAAGTTGACAACGTAATCAGAAGTAAACCATCGGTAAATGAGCCACAAAATATCTCAAATTGATCCTTTTCTTTCAGTCAGTACGATTTCACCATCATTACCGACTCTCTCTTGTTTATATCTTGGGTCAAAGTCGGAGGCTAACATGTGCTCTCGTTCATTCGTCAACGCTGTTCTCAGTCCCAGAACAGTCTGCCGGGTTTTAGAAAACCCCGGAAGTGGAATCGAATATTCGACGGTTGGCCCTTCGACTGATACCACGTGCTTTGAAGATATTATCTCAGCATTCTACTTAGTGGTATATTGATTTTATATAAATATTCTGTAAATACGGCTCTTTTAATTATTACGATTGTATTATATGTATTCTGTAAATTGATGATCAATGACCAGATTTTAATATTATATCTGTCATTTTAACTTATTTGATAGTCATGATAATGATACGTGCAGTGTTTGTGAAAATCCGACATATTTCATGTACCATATGATTGTGTTACATGCCAGTCGATTTTTTAAAATAAACTGAAACTGAATCTCTCTTAGGTGAGCATTTCTGCATCCGGTGCTATAGTGGAAAGGATAACATGGCACGCTTCAGGGAGGGTGAGTGGAATCTTCATTGAAAGAACATTTTGCTAATATGTAAAAAGCTTTTTTTATGTCTTTAGGCCACACCAATTTATTTCCTTGGTTAACGGATTCGCCGCTTGCTTTTTTTGCCGAATGAAAATAAAAATAAAAAAACGTTATAGTTTAGACCCCACTGGTCGGTTGCTTGAACAGGGAAATTTGCTGCAGTTCATGCCAATGTCGCTAGAGTCGCTCCTGCACATTAGATTGTTTTACTTTCTGACTGGAAGCCATGTTGGCTCATGATCTGTCATTATTGTCGGCGGCCACATGGCAAGTTTATCTTTGTTTAAGAAAGCTGTAACTTTGGATCAAGGCAGGATCTAGGTAAATACATGTAAATTGAATAAATTTTGTCTCCTTTAAAGTTGTTTGTGACTATAAATTTGCTTGTGAGAGTTTACATTGTGTGGCTTGTGTCATGTTTTAAAGTATATGCAGTTTTGCAAATTTGCTCGTGTACGAAAAGGAATATCAACCCCAAAGCACCACAAAACAAGCTTTATATCTATGAAGTACTGCTTGTATATTGAGAGCACCAAATTGCACCAGGTGCAATCTGACAAGATACTGTTAAACTAAATGAAAAGATTAATGAAGTTGAAACTACAGTACTTGAATATCGGAGTCTTGTCAGTTGTCGATAATTTTGTTAGTCATACAGTAAAGATGTGTAACTTGCAAAAATTATATATTATGTTACGAATAATTGTATTAAAAGGGATGTTACAGAAGTTGATCATGTAGTAATGGTCCTTCCAGTTCAATAAGTGTTCAATGTGCCCTATACTATCATTTTGTAACTTAATAAGCTGTCTGGATTGCTTACTACATGGCTGTATGGCAGGTAGTCTGAAATTTTTTTTTTTTTATTTATTTCGCCCGCCCGCTCCATTATTTTTCAAGAAAAATCCGTTAACCAAGAAAATAAATTGGTGTGGCCTTATTGCGATAATGTTATTCATCAAAATTCCCTTTACTTCCAGCATTTGAACTCCGAACACACACCAAGGCAGCACTGCATGTACGGGAAATAGACCGGCAAGGCCACAAAAGGCTTCCGTTGTTGAAAGTACCATGGAAGAATGTCATAATTGACACTTTGCATATGTAAGTAAACATACCATCTCACAAAAATAGCAGTGTATCCGACTGTATTTGAAACATTTGTCTTCATTTGGGATTCAGGGTAAGGTAGTCACTCACAGTTTATGCTTTCTTTGCTTCCTGACACTGATAGTTTTACTAAATATCATCCCTTCAGGTACTTGAGAATAGGAGAGAAACTCTCGAGTCAGGTAATACAAAAGAACATTACAATTGTCACTTTTATGCTATTTTCAACCATAATGGTACTGGTAATGTAAAATCAGTGGGATCATTGCTGAAAAAAGGTGAAAATATATCGATAAAATATTTATATTTCAGCCATACCATAGGTATGGATGAAATGTATTGTATTCTCTCATGTTTCTTCTTCTTCTTCTCCTGTCATTCGGTAAAATGGATTCAACTCTGCCATTTTTTAACCAAATGACTTGAAATTTGGCATGGAGGTAGAGTGGGCAAATACCCCGGACCGTTTTTTTCATTTTTTTGATACATGCCTTTGAAAAGTTTTTATGAAGGTTTTTATGGGGCATTTTTCGACAAAAAATGGATTTTTGGATCCTGAGCCCTGGTATTACAACCAAATGATCTGAAATTCGGTATAAAGGTTCCTCGAACGTGTGTCTACAGAATAGCAGTCACATATTTGGCATACACCACTTCCAAATGACTCATTTGGGGGACTTTAATGGCTATTTTCAGCCAAAAAAGGGTCAAAATTGCTATACCCGTTCCACGTTCGATCTAAAGAATGGCCCGTTCCATCTGCCGTTGGCCATCGAACACGTGTTCCATTGCGGGTTACCTGGGGTCACGTTGCACGTAAGTCGTGCGCAGTGACCCACACATTCAATGTTATGTGCCTAATAGATCATAATTTCTACAATCACGACGATGGAATATGCCGACCATCCTAATCCTGGGTACCGCAATGTGTTTCGGAAGGTATCGAATAAAAGGACTACGTATACAAGAGTTAACATTACGAAAATTGGAATATTACGGCGGCTTCAACCACTACGTAACTAAGCGTGGTTTGACAAACAGAAAAAAGTTCACTTGTCACTGCGTTGATTGTGACCTAATCCCGGGTAACGCAAAGTGTCTCGGAAGATATCAAATAAAAGGACTAACCTGACGCGTCATGACGTTACGTGTATTGCTTACTTTACAATTACATAGCATCATACCCGGCAACACGTTACAGTAAATAATTCTGCCTTCTCAAAACAAGCCGGCTAGCTTTCTAGGTCTGAAAACCTCCGTTTTCCTAGCCTCCTGTGTAACATGTTACATACTTCAGCGGGGCAGCCTTTGTTCTACAAGCGGCTAGAGCTGTGGTTTCTTTTCGGGGGGAGAGCCGTATCCGCGAAAAGGCTGTTTCGCCCGCGCTAAAAGTACAGTGGATTTAGTGAAGCATAAACCAGGCACGAACCTAGGGGGGTTATGGGGCATGCTCCCCCGGAAAATTTTGAAATCTTTACCCTCTGAAACGCTATTTCCTGCATTTTAAGGGGTAAATTTTGCTGGTACCCCGAGCTAAGTTTATTCTTCTTTTTCGGGCTATATTTCGTCCACGAACGTCTTCCACGTGCTACTGGTATTTACACAACCGGGAAAACAATATTGTCAGGTTGTTTTCAATTTACTTTGGAAGGACATTCAGTGATCTAGAGGCAAATAAATGTTGTGACAGTCCTTGGTTTAATCACAATACCTTGTTTAAAGCATCCACATCCACGCCAAGAAGTTTGATCGGATGCTTCGCGGCAGCTGTATCCGTGTAAGAGGTTATTATGCCACTCTGCAATGGTTTGTGAGTGGTACGGACGGGGCTACTTATGTGGTGGAGAAGGGCGCAAAACAGGCGACAGTTGACAAAAAAAAATATACTAACAACTGTTAACTTTAACTCGGACATGTCCCTCCCACAGGAGGAGATGGTTCGTGTCTTGAATATGTTTAGGTAGTGATGTAAAATACCCGTGTTTATATTAGTTTGATGATTTCTTTGTTTTACATACTATAGCCGTTTTGAATTTTTTAGGGTTGAAACCTGTCTTCTGTTGTCATTTTATGAATTTTGCAGAGATAACAAGTACAATACAGTGTTTCCTCATTTGGCGAAGGTATGAGGTCATGGAACTCTCGTTTGTTATGGTACATTTGAATCGTTGACAATATTGTTGAAATACATACATGAAGTTAATTAGGTAGAAACTTAACATCACTTGTTAAGACCGTTTGTACAACTGCTTTTGTACAATTCGTCATAACGGCAATAGCAAAGATTTAGTAGTTGGACAGATTAGTAATGTTTTTATTTTATATTTCAGAGTGTTTGTCCTTCAGTAACGGGCAACAAGTCAACAGTGCGTTTGGATGTTCCCGGGGTCCTTGCAAATTGTGCACAGAGGTTTATTCTCCTGTTGATAGATATTTCTAGTTGACATTCCAGAGTGCTAGTTCTGGACTGTTTAGAAACCACCCGGAGTGATGCGACTTGCCCGTTTTCATACAGTTCCATGGTTGCTGCTCTTGTTCGTTAGGGCTTTTTTGTCGAGCAGATCTAGATGTTCGAATTCGGTGTTCCAGGACTTGTAAAATGAACCTAACGTTTATTGTAATTAAGTCAGATTATGTGAGGTTAAAAATCCTTTATTTTCCATATCGCATTAAAGACATGAATTATGACCGTGTTTCTTTGCCTTTCTTTATCTCGTCCACTTGTATTTCTCATTTGAGATTCGACTAAGGCCCTGTAGTCCCTAATAGCAAATAACGTATTGTAGTCATGCCTTACGTATTTCATGTTTTTGTTCTTACAATAAATGTGCAACATACACAAGGCAAATCTCGTTATGTGTAATATGCAGACAATACATGCACGGGTGAACAACGGAAATTTCCTCTTACTCCTCAGACTGAGGACATTTCCTCAAACTCTCCTGATCCAGACTGAGGAATTTTCCTCAAACCTCCAGACTGAGGAATTTTCCTCAAACTCTCCGGACTGAGGACATTTCCTCAAACCCTCCCACTGAGGAAATTTCCTCAGACACTCCAGATCCAGACTGAGGAAATTACCTTAAACTCTTCAGACTGAGGAAATTTCCTCAAGCTCTCCAGACTGAGGAAATTTCCTCAAATCTCCAGACTCAGAAAATTTCCTCAACCTCTTCGGACTGAGGAACTTTCCTCAAACTCTCGAGACTCAGGAAGTTTCCTCAAACTTTCCTGACATTTTACTCAACACAACTGCCTTTTTAAGTTTTGTATGAGGATATTTCCTCAATACCACATGGCTTGTAGAGTCTAGATATCTTTAAAATACAAAAATCAGGTCGAAACCGCTACAATTTGGTAAAATAAAAAACTTGATTTACTCATATTTAAGTCTAAAAAAAGGGAATAAAATGGATTTTCCCTTATTATTTTGGATTCTGTTATTTGTTGTTTTCATATCTGATATCTCAGTAAATCACAATGTCTAAATGTTATTCAGTCTCTATGTTAGCTTTTATTTTAAAGCAATCATGCTGACCACTGTAAGGCAGATATATAGAAAGATTTAGACATTTCATACATGGTGATCTAGCCTTAACAATTCCATACATGTTTCAGAAAGTACCAAGGCAGAGAATGGACAGATGTGTAGTGCGTCGATGAGGAAGGTCCAATCGCGAATCGCAGCCCTTGCAAAGAGCCATGGAGACTTGGGAAAGACAGGTTCTCCTGCCATCAAAAGTCAAGGTAGATATTAAGTTAGTTTTAACATAGGTGCACAATGGAATTTTGAGTATAAACTTTTTAAAATTCAGACTAGTTCAGAAATCTAGCTTGTACATCAGCACATTTTAGGGATGGTTAATGTTCCTCACTCCCTTTAGCTATGCATCAATGTGCACTAAGATCAGGTCAATACAAGGGGTATTGATGTGAACTCAAAGTGTTATTTACAAGTACACCAAAGCTTGTCCCCCTATAGCCTAGACAAGGTCATTTTCTCAATTTTTCAGAAGAACAAAATCAAGTTCCCATGGCATATCATACACCTTTTAATAGGATTTTTGTGATATTTTTGTTTTACAGAGGCTACAGAATATGTAAGAGAGCATCCAGCAGCAGTTCGTGCAGCGATGTGGAAGCAACGGAACCTCGCAACAAAGACACGGGGCAGCACAAGTCACTGAACATGCTGTCTAGAGGCCATTTGGTGATTGTTGGAGGAGGGGCATAATATCGAAGTTCGATCCGATTTACAGATATGTCTTGAACGTGTCTTTTCCTTGTGTGTCTAATTGTATTTCAGTCTATACATTGTATGGATGAAATACATTGTTTTTACTCATGTTTCTTCCACTCCTCCTTCTCCTGTCATTTGGTCAAATGGATTCAACTATGTCATTTTTCAGCCAAATGGACCAAATTCCATGCCAAATGAAATTAAATGGATTTAACTTTTGAGGCCAAATGATCTGAAATTTGCAATCTCCAAGCAGATACAGGGTGGTGTGGGCAGGCAGATACAGGTAGCGTGGATCATGTCAAAATTGCGAAACTCTGTCCTAATGACCGGGTGATCCCGGAAAGCACTGTTTGGGGATTTCGAGAACACATTTAATGAAAAGCACTGTATGGGGGTTTTGAGTCCTACAGGGAGGTTTGGAAAACACTTAATACTGAATAGCACTACATGGCGGGTTTGGGGAATATTTTACTGAAAAGCACTGAATGTGGGTTTCAAGAATATTTTACCAAACACTGTATGGGTATCCCGTTTACTTGTAGTATTGAAGAGCACGACATATGGAAAAGGTTGGTATGGAACAGTCCATTTTGGAATGAGGAGGGAGATGGAGTAAAAAACGCCGTATTTGCCCCTGAGCAATTGTCTGCCTTTCTTGTATTTATATATTATTATTATTATTATATAATGGTTAATCATAAGTACTTACAGCTTCCAGGATTTAAGTTATCATCACATTTTTTCTCTGAATTGTCAATATTCTGACATGATGTATGTTGCTTCAATTTACAATGGATTTTTTCCCTAACCGACATCTACATTGGAAATCATTGGCTTTCAGACTATGAAATTTTGACAGTTTTTACCCAACACAGGTCAGAATCACATTCACAAGTGTTTCTGCTGTTTCTCATCTTCCTTTCCACCCTGTTCAAGAAGATGCCTCAGTCAGCATCGTCTACCATCTGGCTTCGTTATGACAACATGTGTAATGTTGCAAGGTTGAAAGCTGCTAAGGATGACAGTTTAGATAGTATCCCCAAACCATTCAATAAAATGTGGAGTTGTGTTAACAAGATGATAGATGGTCTACACATAAAGAAACACAAGAAGCCCAGCTGCAAAACTGACTTTGGACCCCATAGAATAGGCGAGCAGAATGATGACTTCAAAGACACAAAAAACTCCATGGTTGCAGAGCAAACATTTGTGAGGATGGGAAGGTTCAAGAAGATACTAAGCTACAACGCACAGGCTACCCAAAGTACCGTCAACGAGTGGCTAAAAAAGGAACGTGTAAATCGGAGTATTCTAAACGTAAGTCTATTTATGTACTCCACGTCTAACGAAACACATTTTTGTCAATTTGCCTGCCTCTACCGACGTAGATGATCACACTCATATTATCAATTGCAGTGAGCCCTATCGTTGCCATTTTAGGGGGATCACTGTCAAATAATTCGAACCACATAGGTCGACCTCTACATGTGATCTCCAAGCAGATGTAGAAAGCTAACCTCTTAACGTTTCTCAAGCTGTTGGTTCCAGATTCAATGCTATAATTGCTCAAACAGGAGCTTAGGATGTACTACTAATTACTTGTAGTAAGCTGCGGACAAGTAGCCAGTAGATTATAACCAAGTTCACATTGTACGAATGGGGGTGGCATAATGTCACATTTCTGTGTGTGAGGTTTTGAGTCCCATTTCAAACATACAAATGTACCTGAACCTTAAGTTCAGACTCATTTGACAACATTCCTTTATTTTCGTTTACAGAGAGTATGTCGTGCCGCATGGGCTTCCATTGCTGCTAACAAGAAGATCACTGGGAGAAGAGCAGACAGGTTCTTGATTCACAGAACCGTCTGTAAAGTTTTACAGGCATTGCCTGTAATCGACGACGACGAGGCAAGGAAGATGATTATCAAGTGGGTAACTTGTAATGGACAAGACAGATTAATAAATATGAAAGAAGCGTTCTGGTTATAGTTGGAGGAAAATAAGTACTGTATATTCCTATTCCTGTCAATTTTTTTTAACATTGATGGAACATCGAAGAGGAAGAACAAGCAGGTAGCGTGCTCAAGTAATACAAATAATTTATATCACCAAGTATTGAAACCTGAACGAGTAGACAAGCACAAATGGGGTTTTGAGCGAAGGTGAGGCGCAGGCCGAAAAACTCAAGCCAGATGGGCATATGTGCTTGCGCTCAGCAAAATCTTGACCGGCCCCTTATCCCGGCCAAATCCAACACAGACGGGGTTCATCCTCGAACAAGTAATGCTCTCTGATCGGACAAGCTGACGTGGCCTCACAAACAAACATATCTAAAGTGGTGGGAAAACCTTCACTCCATCCAGAGCGCATGAAAGCTAGCGCTCGTTTGATCTCTTTCTGGATATTTCTTCTCAAAAATTGATTTCTTCTCACTGGATACTCGCTGCGAGGATCTGCTTTCCTGACACGTCGGGCCGCCGGGACTTTGTCACTAGTTTCGTGCCGAACCTTTCGCTCGCCGTAAATCGACTGACACGCCGTGCGCTCGCCGCGCCACGTTGAGCCATCTCCCCGCCGCTCACCTGGAGAACTTGCAAACGAACCCCACTGACTCTCTGGTATCAGACATCTTAGGTACGGGCGGTGTTGTCATTCCCACTTCAGCCTCTAAGACCACTTCCTTTGCGCATGCGCATGTCCCCTATCTACCTGTGATCTTTACCTCACCTATAACATCCCCTACGTCCACCTCATCTTACCACATCCCGCTAGACACAGGTATCCCTGCCAATGTCAAAGAAAAAATCTGGCAGAACAAATTCGTGGACTTCAAATTGCTCCTGCCCAACTTACGATCCTCACCACAGTATACAGTATCCCTATCAGACAACCTTAACCCCTACCCTTACCCTGGCCAATCGCCCTGCTGGCCCAAGACACGATCTTTCCCTGGATCAATGGACCACGGCTTTCCTTATCTACCACTTTATCTATGCCCACGAATAAGAAATGACGAAGGTATGAGATTTTTTACCTCTAGTTACTATTATTGTTTCATGTTTTTCAGTCTAACGTAAAACTAAACATATGGACAACCCTGGTCGGCACACTCAGTGAGGAAGATGATCGTGATATCCTTTACAGTTTCACAACAGCTTTTAAAGAGTTGATCGAGTGAAATATGTCCAGATTAAAATCTGCCTCACCTTTAATTAATGTTTATTGTGACACTTGGCATTTTTGAAATTGACCACTATTTTGACGTTGTTAAAAGGTTCTATAGCATTACATTCTCTGAACTAAAGACTGTAAACAACTTACTGGTATGCTCAATTTCTGCTGCGTAGGTAAAGGTTATATTTAAAAAAAATTGTCTTTGTGATTGTGTAAAACTTAACATTCAAACATCATGGATTTTGGATCAAAGACAAGAAGGTCCATATCAAGGACGACGTGACACACCTCCTGAAGAACAGTGAGTATTTGGCCACACATTGCAACATTAGGTAGAAAATAAAGTTTGTTTATTTAGATTTTGACAACTATGAGCCGATCCTTTGGCGTCATGTAGCGTAGTTAACGAGCGTTGCTAATTGTTTCCACCATGCCAGGCTGCATGCCAGACCAGGCCGGGAAAGTCATTCCCAGCCTGACTCAGCGCGCGGCGGACGATCGAGACTCTAGAACAGTAAGATTGACCTCAATGATGAAGAATCCGTATGATATTGAGACTCTAGAACAGTAAGTATTTTGGCCACACATTGCAACATTAGAGCAATCCTATAAGCTTCACTACATCAATCTGCAAAGCCTAATGGTAATAAATTGTGATGTCTGATAATACCCTTTATATTGTTTGGATCAGCTGAATCAAAGTTAATTCATAAAAGATTTGTGCTGTATATGACTGAAGTACTTTCTCAGTCAAAGAAGCATTATAGTAAATATTATTTGAAATACTGTATCTAACTCTTTTTCAATAATTTTCTAGTTTCTTGATATATTTTGTATTACTTTTACATTATTACTGGGACGTTGGAAGATCACTAACACACATGTATATGTCTGATCAAGGTGGTTTAAAAGTCTGATTTTCTTCCATGCTATTATTAATAAACAGGAAAATTGGGAATTGACCAAGTTTGAACACTCTTGAGGCTGATATTTTGCCACAAGAATTGTATTGCCTTTTTACACAGAAAGAGTAGAAAAATATAACTACACCATGGACACATTCCCGACGGTGTTGTGCTTCCACATGACTGAGGTAAGTTTTTTTAGGTTATTAAAGTCTTGTACAGAAATCACAGGCATGTTCTTCAATTAACGATATTTTAGTTCTCATAATAGAATATGAGAATTTACAGTAACTGTTATATCCTTGCATGTCTAAACATACAAGTAGTAGGAAGACTTAATGAAATGACTTACCATATCACCGTCTTTAGGCATTTATTTTCTCAATGATAACCGAGATTATAATTCATTACATCATAAAAAGTGTTACTTGTATGACAGGAATGTGTTAAAACAAGGAGGTTGAAATATATTTTAAATCATGTCCTCTAATTTCCAGGCAGAGTCTGTGACCTTCTCAAGGATGGTGAAAGTTACCGGGAAACCTGAAACTGGAGAAGAGTCATTCTTCAAACAAGAACAAGAGTACACACTGGCAGCAATTGCAACAGATTCGTTCATTTGTAAGCTGACATGGAAAGCAGATGATGACATGTAAGTATCACTATATGGCATGGAGTGAAAGAGTAAAGTATGTGTGGTTGATTATGATGACTATATTTAATTATCTGGACTGTGCACATACATGATATTTGAGGAACAATGCACATCTTATTTCAGTTTGTTGCCTTGTTCTATTCGAATGGCTTTGTGCATATACAATATATGTCTAAACCATTTTTAAGCACCATTTCTCCTGAAATGCAGTGCAATAGAACAAAATTTTATTGATATTTGTCAAATAATGTTTCTATGCATCTACAGCAACAAGCTGTATATACGTAAAGGCATTTGATTTCCCTTTAGGTGCTAACAAAATTTTCATTGCTACATGACACTGGGGACCCCAGAAAGTGCGAAATGGAACGAAATGGAACGAAATGTGTATGAAGGAAAGCCGTTAAGCCGTTCGTACGTTGGAACGGCGACGTCTAAATAGTGTCCGCTCGACGTCCGAACGGCAACGTTAAGATTGATGGTATTCTTAGAACCGCAACGACGTTATAAGATCGATCAGGGTACGCTAAGAATAAACTGACCGCAACGTTATAAGATCGATCAGGGTACGGTAAGAATAAAGTGACCGCAACGTAACAGGTACGTTAACAGTGAGTTTTGAGTTGTGCAAAGTGTGCGGACGTGTTTCTTGTGTCTGTCTGTCCTAGCGATATGCCAACGGGGAGGAATCACCAGCCGCGTCCCTTACATGTAAACACAATGAAATGAAATACATTGTTTGTAGATTTATTATTTATTTGTAGATAGGAAAATATAAGGAACGGCGGAACGGAACTGTTTAAAATTTTAAATACAGAATGAGTGGTGAATAAATATTATGATGTGTTTTATTTCTTGAACCTATTCAATGCTATTAGATACAGCATAACTTATTTTTGCTGTGTGTGTGTGTGGCTAATTTCTTACTGAAAATTCCTCATGTTCGCACCTTCCTTCCACCAAACCGTGAAATACATGTCTAGCTCGTTCACACCTTCTCTTTGTTTCGTTGTGAACGAGGAAGCTGTCTTGTCTTCAGAGGGCCCAGCTTGAAAGTCTCTATCTGCTTTTGAATCGAGTAACACTCGTGACGCAGATTCATTAACATATCGTTAAAGGGTGGGTCCATTCTCCGACAGGGGTCCGGAGTTCATTGGTTGTATAAAAAGTCTTTGTTGGGGAGATAAACACATGCTAAATACAACTCATACTATATATATATATATATACTAAAACGTCATGTAAACAGGAAAGTCAGAGTTTGATTAAACCCGTCTGTAGCGCGCCAGGTCAGACTAGAAAAGTCCCTGTAAACACGTAATCACTGCCAGCCGTCAGTAACAATGGCGGATCATTTGCATGCGGGGGGAAGAATGTAGCTCCGCCCCAACCAACACGGCCGCTTGTAACCGAGTGTAGGAGGTCTCATTTTTACTTCCTTGCTATAATACACAGTAATAACGCTTGCCTCATGAACTCTTGGTGAATTCTGAAAATAAAATGTTACCGTCCAATTCTTGTTACCCTATAGTATTGAATAGGTTCAAGCAAGGAGGTCATAGCAAGGATAGATACGTATTTAACCTCCTTGTTCAAGAAATAAAACACGTCACATCATTTATTTACCACCCACTTCTACATTTGAAATATTTCGCTATCAATTTCATTTCATTGTGATTACGTGTATGGCTATGTTGATTTGACTATAGGGATGACAAAACTGATGCGAGCGTGCGAATAAAAAAAGGGTATGGTGAATTTTAGGCTTTCACCGTGTTTCTTTTCTTTAACGTTACCGCTAGGGCGGACGGAGACCACAGACTTTGACTACTCAACTCAAAACTCACTTTATTAACGTACCCTGATCGATCTTATAACGTTGCGGTCAGTTTATTCTTAACGTACCCTGATCGATCTTATAACGTCGTTGCGGTTCTAAGAATACCATCAATCTTAACGTTGCCGTTTGGACGTCGAACGGACACTATTTAAACGTCGCCGTTCCAACATACGAACGGCTTAAACGGCTTTCCTTCATACACATGTTTTTGAACTAAATACAGATGATCCCATATTGGCTGGCAAATACGTCTAACAAAAAGTGAACTTGAAAAGCTGTTGAGGCATATTAATAAACAGTCGTAAACAAATTGTCAACAATCTGAGAATGCAAGCAGGGGGGAGGGGGAAAGGAACAACAAAACTAAGCGAGTCCAGCTTGAACCTATTGAGCAGGAGGCACACCTGTTAAGTGGATAGCCGGGCGTTTAGAATAAGACAGGAAAGCTATATGTGCAGGTTGCCGAAAGTCTTCAATGATTAAACCTATGCTTTTTATTTCTGTGACTGGTCTCTGGATTACCCCTCAACACAATGTTGTTCAAAGAGAATTTTTCTTTTGTGCAAAACTCAATTGTATTTCTAAGAAGCCCTATATGCCCCATAGTGCTCAGCCACAGCCTGATGAAGTATTTGCATTGTGTTGCACCGTGCCTATTACACTCACACTCAAAACTCTGACTACAAATGCCGCTTCTCCTGGATTACCAACAATGCGAGTGACATGAACAAAAGGGCATGTGCAGAGTATGTAGGCATATTCCCAGGTCGTGGCCTTCATGGGGGTAGTAGGCAAAATACACGTGAGTACATCCGAACAAATCCAAAGGCAATGGACAAGATTAAGGATAAAGTGCAACATCAGACTCCAAACCAGGTGTGGCAGGAGTTTACAGAACCTGGTGACATCATCAATAGTCCGCGCTCCCAGAAACAGATCTAGAGAGCCAAGTGCAACTCGAAGAAGAACAGGTCACAGTCAACCTTGAGCAAAAGGAACAATTTCAGCAATGATATACAGAAGTTCCTGACAATAACTACTACTGATGGTGACTTTGTAAGGAGTGTCAGTGTCAGTGGCAGCAGGATCCCAACAATTATTCTGTACACTGGCTACAAGATCCAGGATATTAACCGCTTCTGTTGTTCGGATGACAAAGCTCACAGCACTGTACTAGCCTTTGACAAAACCTTTAATCCCACAAATGTTTACTTGACTCTTGACGTATTCAAATACCTGGCCGTCACGAGACGAGACACAGATGACCACCCTACTTTTCCTGGTCCGATGTTTCTGCATGGTTCCCATGAATTTGCAACCTACTACGAGTTCTTCTCGGCTTTATCGGCTGAACTGCGTGACACGTCCTCCACACCCGTTTTTGGTTACGATGATGAGACTGCCTTACAGAATGCAATAAAACAAGCATTCCCATCAATCCCCACCCTCACTTGCACACGACACCTTAAAAAGAATGTAAAGCATTAGCTGAGTGACAGGGGGGGGGGGACCTCTAGCTGGGAGTGGGGCTTGTCGTGTCGTCTGGGGGTGAGGTCTGCTCCCTCGGTCAGCAATGTAGACTGTGGGGAGAAGAGAGAAACGACCGGCAACAGCACGCACACCTACAGCTGGCCTCTTCAGCTCTGACTTTGTGTACAAATCAGATTACAGGGAAAGTAAAACACTACAATGTACTAGGTACACACCGGCAAGGGCCCCTTAAGTACCGGGGTCCGCTGAGTGTAGAACCTCTGCGTTGTGCCAGTCTCAGCAGTCCGGTGTGGAGGGGGACACCTCTAGCTGGGAGTGGGGCTTGTTGTGTCGTCTGCAGATGAAGTCTGCTCCCTCGGTCAGCAATGTACACGGCCAGGAAAACATAACCTTTTTGGCGAAGGTAAATATAACCTTATCACGAAGGTAATAATTAACAAACGCCATTTTAGAAGCTGCAGACCCGATAGAATTTGAATCACGAGACTTCGGCATTGGAACAGTAATGATTTAAGGGTATTTCCAGTCACAGGTTATTAAAACTGCGCTGCCTAGTTACCGCCGTCAGCGTGAAAGTTCAGGTAAAGTTCGTATGATTTGTAACGTTACCAATATCCAATTTATTTCATCGTTCTTCCTTTGCAAACGATGTCTCAGTGTCTCTAATTGTCCTTTCTTGCTGTTTGTATGCCTAGCTGGGAAACGTTTACTTTCTGTGTTGTGGCATATTGTGACCAATCTGGCCGCTAGGTGGCGCTGCGCTGGTTTTGTTCTGCCATACAATATGTTGTCTCAGCATTTGCCTTCCCTTGATATGTTGACCTACTCAGCATCTTGTGTTTTCGGCCGGTCTTGTTTTGTTTTCGCGCTCTCGCATTAGATTTAGGGTTTCCAAAGGACGTCATCCATAAAAATTACTTGGTGTGGCCTTACTGTGATATTGGCAGCCCTTCCCTTGAAACCGATACAAGATTGCTGGGGCGGGGGAGTTGTACTAGGTGCCACGTGGTGGCTCTGTGGGTGCTTTCCGTCACATCTGGGCTAACATCTTAGAGCATGTTCTGTTCTTCAGCCGTTGTAAATGATTCTTACAAAGCAACATACGCGTTTATGAAAACAACATACCACATAACGGTGATTTCTTACGTGTTTCTTTCGTTTTGTTTTTGTTTTACAGTTGTTACTCTTGCATGAAAGCCGCAAAATGGTGTGGCACGATCGCCGAAATGTGCCCTTGGATCCCCTTGTCGAGGCGGTGAGAAAGGTCTTTAATACAGACAGTGATCCCAGTACATCATCATATTGGTGTGAAGATGGTGTTTGGTCAGAAGTGACCAAATTGCTGGGATGGGCAAATAAAAAGAAGAACAGAAAACGCTTGAAAAACGCCTGGAAAATCAAAATCATCGAAGAGAAGGAAAATGTAATGTGTCAAAGAAACTATATACTTAATAGAAATAATGAGGACATACCGGTCCCATGTTTGCGCTTTTTCGATATTTACGGTTAAACAGTTTGACATGACTGTAGAGGAAAGTATAGACTGTGGGGAGAAGAGAGAAACGACCGGCAACAGCACGCACACCTACAGCTGGCCTCTTCAGTTCTGACTTCAGCTCTGACTTTGTGTCTAAAAACGACATGATTAACTCGTCTGTAAATAGCTGTGTGAAGTGTGTGGCTAGTAAAGCTATTCTTAGCATTACGAAAAGAGAGCAAATTAGACGAGGAGACCTGGCCCCTACACGCGTGGCATCTAGATAGTCTTGATTAGAACTAGTTAGATTTAGTGCAGTTAGTTAGATTTAATTAGGAGTAGTTAGATTAGTTAGATTTAGTTAGAAGTAGTTAGATCTGTGTGTCAACACACCCTAATGCCCGCGAACCAGGTCCCTAGCTACGGGCAAATAGCAACGGGTAGACGGAGCTCGTTAAGCCAATCATGGCTAGTTCGTCTAGGGGAATGGAAAACCCTGATTTTAAACCCCCAGCTATGGGCAAATAGCACATTTTCCATGATATATCTCGGCATAGCTTTGTCATGATTCAGTCACATTTGGAAATTCAAATGGTAAGCTTGCACTGGTATGCATTTTCTTTCGTATGTGTCGCTGTCCGATTAGCAATATTGCTCTGGTTGATAAGAGTTCGCATGCATGGCAAATCCGATTCTTCGCGTATACAAAGATCCTAAATGAAGAATGAGTACAGCATAGATTTGCTCCGAGTCATTACACCAATCCAGGCGAGGCGCTCTCTCTAAACAGGCCGCTTCTTTCCCGTGGAGGTGCGCGCGGTTTTCAGGCTTTTAACGCTGGGTAACTGGTTGGTGTTCTGCGGGCAATGCATGTACTTGATGCTGTACACCTCCTCTCCTGTCGCATGGCACAACGGACACGTGTAAGCCATTACAACAGAACGTTACCATCCCCGTACAGTCCTTTAACGTGTACGAAGCGTACACAGTCTCCGACTCCCTGTTATTACAACAGAACACACACACCTGACTTTTGCTACCCACACCGCCGCTTGCCATTCTGCTGGCCCGTCGTCGAGCAGCCACCGAGAAGAGGATGTCCCGGTCGCGGAAGCTGAGAGGCACTAGCTCCCTATACTCTGTACAAATTTGTAACAGTTTTGATATCATGTCTATTTTACTACTGCTAAAATCGGAGAGGGGTAGGGAGGGGGCGGGCCTCCGTACTGTCATGTCTAACCCAGAGAATGACTCTTGATTGCCTTGAGCTATCTAGACGTTTTTCACCAAGTCCACGAGCCGAGTTAGTCCCCTCAGACGGAAAAGTCACAAGCTCATCATTCCCCTCGTGTGCCAAGTCAAAGACACAACTGGACCTGGAAGCTCATGCCTTTGAGCAGTCCCTGATGTCCAGACTTCTCAACGGCAGGAGCTGCTGATTGCTGTGGTAAACTTGTTTGACGTCATCCTTTGCAGCGTACCTGTTACCCATACATAATATTAACCTTCTTCCTGCTGTCACTAGCTCCTTATACTCTGTACAAATTTGTAACATTCTTGACATCATGTCTATTTTATTACTGCTAAAATCGGAGAGGGGTAGGGAGGGTGCGGGCCTCCGTACTGTCATGTCTAACCCAGCGAACGACTCTTGGATGCCCTGAGCTATCTAGACGTTTTTCACCAAATCCACGAGACCGAGTTAGTCCTCTCAGACAGAAAAGTCACAAGCTCATCATTCCCCTCATGTACCAAGTCGGAGACACAACTGTAATAATAATAATAATCTATATATATATATATATATATATATAATATATATATCTTTTTTTTTTCAACAGACATTTTAACCCGTGCAGAAAACATCGCTAAAGCCCATTACAACCACCGATATACATGTACCACCACCTTATATATCTTCTGGTTGTGGCTAAAGGTCCCGAAATTGAAGTCCTTGGGATGTGAGATGTTCTGCAAGGTGACCAGACACGGGGAGGTATGGACTGCCAGCACGTCCAAGGCAGAGGCCTTCCTGAATACATAGATTCCCCAAGTGAACACACAGTTCTGCATGGCCATGAGTGCACCTTCCAATTGCATGCGTAAGTAATGAACAGCACACTAATATCTGTTGTTCACTTGTGTTCCACTGTATTTTTGACATCTTTAAAAAGTTCTTGTTCAGACAAGACAAAGGCAGCACAAATTCTAGTTGCTGTATCTGGAGTATATGGCATTGAGACAAAAAAGGGCAGTGCACAAAATAACATGAAGTAGACAGTAGGTAAACCTCGGGTTTACTACATGTTTCCTTCATTCTGTGTTTGCAGCAAGCAAGGTCGGCAAAACAGCTGAAGCCAAGGATCATCGGAAGGAGGCACAGGACATGTTAAATGCCATATCAAGTGAGTGATCATCAAATTTTGGAATAAAGTTTAAGTCCTTCCTGGATCCTACACCAAATAATGTATAGGGGCACCCATCTCTGTTTGTCCACTCAGCTTTTTTCCCCAAATGATAATGCCGAGCGCTTACATGCAGAGAAAGCAGTTTATACCATTTTCAAAGTCTTGGTATGACTAGGCCGGGGATTGATCTCAAGAGCTCCTGTGTGCACTATTATACCAACTAGGCCATTGCACCAGTCTGTTTGGCATTCACAACTACGTTTAATCACATTTCCACATTGTGATTAGGCAACATCTATTTTAGGAACAGGACCTCTTGAATACGCTACATCTCCACACCTTTATTTGCAATTATGATGGAAAAAGAAGCTAACTGATGAATGACAAAATTACTAAACTTTATTATAAGTTACCGTGTCACCTGAACCTTTGGTCTTAGTGACTAACGAGCTATGCCATTGCATGTTATATTTACATTAGATTATGTGACATGGTTTGTGTATCTGCTCTGATGGACCTGCTTTTATATTTCATCTGAAAACGTGTCTGAGGTAGTTACTGTGTAAGCAGGGCATCTGTTCAAATCCATTAGACAATAGGAGCAATAACTGCAGTGCTGATGGCTCAAACTGAATTCCTCTCTTAAAAAGAATTAACCATACGAGTCGTTAAATGTGACTACTAATTACCAACACTCCCACCTTCAAGCTTTGTTTTGTAAATATAGACTGCATGATTAATGCTTGAGGTCAATGGCAGATTTGTACTGTTTCAGGTTCACATCCAGATGTTAAGTCCAAATTCCCCTACAAGCAGCTGAAAGAGGGCAAGATGGTGGAAGGGCTGCCGGAAGGATTCAAACTCAAGAAACCATCTGACATGGGAACGAACAGACGATATGAAAATTCTGTTGAACCGCAGAAACAGCATTTTGTTATTCATGGTGAGCAAGACAATGAGTATCAGTGTGGAAGATGTGCGATTATAATGCCCTTTCTGTTTGAAAATCACTAATCATAAGTAGTTACCAGTTAAGCTTTTTTCATTACATCTGGATACTGTATAAAATAGTTACTGTTTTTGCATAGATTCTGAAAATAAGAAATGCATGATGATCATAATCCTTTGACGTTTGATGTATAAACACAGTCTTCTGCTTAATGCTCAATGTGACCTGCATTAATGCAAATATAACAGAGAATGGAAAGGACACTGTTATGTTAAATTTGGTTCCGAGACATTTTCTCTGCACTGCACAGTCCAAGCTGAGAGCACCCTCTCCATTTACTCTTCCACCAGCACAAATTCCACAAGTGGTGCGACATTCAATATCAAACTTCACTATTCATGGCCTTCCACCAGATGTGAAGTTAACAAAGCCAGGGCACCTGATGATTCTGTTTCCAACTAGTGTTGCAGAACATAGTTATAACTATTCACGCTAAGCATTCAGCATTAGTTGACAGTTTAAATAAACAGTATCAGCAGTAGTTAGTAGTAGTGTTCTGTGTTCCGTTGCTGCAATAATCTTGCAGCAGCAATCAGTTGCTATCAGTCCCAGAACCTATTTCAGTCAACTTTTTAGAACTTCGGAGGTCAACGGCATTTCACATTGATTCTTATTTGTAATTGCATCTCTTGGCAGTCATGATTTGCAAGTGTGTTAGGGAGTGAGTTGCTGACTGCTTTCATACAATAAAACTTTAGCACAAGTATCTACTTAATAATAGGCATCTTCTCTTACACTGCCACACAAAATGATAAGAAGATTTAGCATTTCATCGCAGAAAACAATTACACTTTATAGTGGTGAATGGCATATCATATACTAGATTTTTTAAACACTGTGCTTGCCTCCAGTGGCAGGATCCAGCAGTACTAGTGTGGGCTCTATGGAGATAGAAACAGAAATTTCTGGATCTGAGCTCAAGGAGACAAGTATTCCTGAAGGTATGGTAGCATAGTTCTTGTCTTTGTAAACGTTTTTCTGTACACAGATCTGTAAATGTACTTGTCAGTTTAATGGAATGAGAAAGGGTCAAGTGTAAGGCTACACCTGCACTTGCACACGCACTCGTGAGCCCACGTATATGATTATTATGGTTGATGAGTACATTTGACCTTGCATGCCGGACTGGTGGGGTTTGTGTGTTGTACTCTATTTTCGCTCAGATCCACCGCAGCCCTCGAGCAAGGCAGACCGGACGCGAGATGGGAAGCTACCCAGGGACGTGCCGGAATGGTGGTCGGATCACCCAGAGGCGAGTGATTCATCAAAGAAAAGAAATTCCACCGGACGCAAACGAAGACGACTTCTGAGGAGAGACTCACTCCGAACTTGGACTATCCAGTGCAGAGTAACTACGACGAGCAATCACCATGGCATCAGCAGCCCGTTACGAAGAGGAAGACTGGGACGACGAGCAAGAGTTAGAGAATGATCCAGGCCGGCATCCGACTTGGACCCAGCGGGCGATCGACGCCGGAGTCTGTCACTGTCAAGTGGACCTGGAGGAAGTATACACGCGGTTCGCGTTGGAACGGACGTACGCCCAGCTCCGGTACCAGAAGGGGGAGCTGGAGCGGGACATCTGCGGTCTCCGCCGGGTAGTGGCGAGCCTGAACACGGAACTGGGAGGTGCCCGGAACTGCAGGGACTCCAATTCTATCTATGGAGACATGACCTGACCCACAGAGACTTTCCGATCCCAGCGCCGGACCCGCGCACCCACCCCATGGAGGCGTTCGTCTCATCCGATAGACCGCACCCCCGGTTCGACATCGTAGTGGAGGTACGCGAACTGCAGCGACAGGTCGGCGGACTGCAAAATCTCGCCGCTGTCCTGAGGAACATGGTTAGGGAGCGGTTGGTCAGTTTGGCAGACCACCGGCACCGTACATTGCACTGCATCGCGTTCGGCCTGGGAGACACCTCCTGGGAAGAACCGATGATGGACCGCCCGGAGCTATTTGCGTTGCCAGATCCGATCGACCGTAGCGACAGGAGCCCCCATTGGTAGGAACAAGGACTTGAATCATGAAAAAAAGGGCTAGAATGTTGTGTGGACGTTGAATCATTGACACAGAGAAATTGGTGACCCTAAGCTGAACAAGGAAAAAACAGGTAGGATTAAATGGGGAAATGGATTATTTGTTCATTTAAGTTTTGAACTCCTGACCTCACCGTCTTATCTCATGGGCAAGGGTTCTCGGAAAGCCGGGAATTCCCTGACTCAGGGAAACACAGCAGGGTACTTTCAATGTTTGTAAACAGTTTAATTAACTCCGGTCCTCGGGTCAGCATTTAGTCGAGTCGGGAAGCACTGACCTAACACATTCATTCAGAACTCTGCCACGCCGGCCTGCTGCCGCTCCGCAATTTTTTTCCCGCACTTTTTGACAGTCTCACTGCTTCTCCTTGCGCTTACCCATGCCGTCTCCACGGAAAAGCAAGCAAAAATGCAAGAGTTGCGGGCAGCTAGCTTGGGACCATCCTTACGGACTGACGGGGAAACACTGCAAGGGTTTCCCGCTACCTACCGATCCGGAGGCGGTGCCAGAGGCGACAGAGCCGAAGGGGCAGACGGAGACGACAGAGCAGTCAGAGCCGACGGAGCAGACCGAACCAGACATGGAGACGCTCCAGGCGCAGCACCTGGCCTTAACGGCAGCTCTGCAGAAGGCCAAACTGGCTAAAGAAGTAAGAGAATTCCTGTCGGGGTTCGTAACGGATTTGTAATTTGAAACTTCTACCGGTGTAATAATTTCTGTTTCAGGCATAATGCGAAAGCCATTCCGGATGCCATCAAGAAGAAAAGTTTTATCTACATCGTTTTGGAGTTCCCGCGACCAAGCGCCGTGATTGAGTGGCCGAGAGCCCGTACACGAATTTGGTTGTAGTCACTGAGAAAGGGAAAGTAAGGGCTGAGTCGGGGTGGGCGAGACATGGCGGCTCTGAGGGTGGTTTATTGTATTAGTATAGATATAAATTTGGCCCAGAATGTAAGCGGGTGGTGACGATCTCGCCGATAAATTGTTATTTTTGTTATATCAAAATTCGTACAGGACAGCTGTTTTCTTTCGTGATTCAAATCATTGTTTGTGTTCTGTGCGAAGAGCATGCTTAAAATTAGAAAGTAGCGTCTCGTGCACGGCCGTCACGGTTATGATTTTTTTCCACCCGTCCGGGGATGTTTCCGTTTCTGTTTCTTGGACAGAAGTAAGACGCTCCTTTCCCTTGTCTTTAGTCTCTTCGACAGAAGGAAGCCTCCCATATTTGGTTGCACCCCCAGATACTGATGTGGAATGCGACATGTGAGTGGCCCTACAGGTTCTAACATGGGGAACCCCTCAACAACAATAATATTAGTCGTTCAGAAGGTTTGTGAAGCGGATCTACTGTTCTGTGTTGGCTGTGGCTGACCCTCCTGGTTAGCCTAAAGTTGCCAGAGGAAAATCGCTTCATGGGCCTAAATTAATCAAATAGAGAGAAGTATTATGATTGTTGATTATATTCCAATGACATTCTTGATTCCAATGATATTCTTGTTTTGCTATCGAGTACGAAGTTGATCCTTGTTGGACAGGCACGGTTAGATTTCTTTATGGCATAAGTAATAAGCTAAATGTGGCGTCGTTCTGCGTCTGCCTCGAACTTTAGCTCTCTCTTGTTCACCTTGTTGATCTAGCTCTCTCTTGTTCACCTTGTTGAAGTACTGATCTATCTTGGTGGGCCTTCCCACGTTAATCCGGAGTTGTAGTGAGCCTCCCCACGTTGGTTTTAATCCAGTTGAAAAAAAAATGGAACACTAAGTAATGTTAGAGGCTGAACTTCCAAGATGGCTTTCCCGTTTGAATCTAAAAACGTCGCCATCGGTTGATGTTTTCTGCCTTGTGTACCTGTTTCTAAGGTTGGTTTTAAAGTAGCAAAGCAAGTAATGTAAAGTAGGGCGCAACGTGAAGGTTGCTAGTATTCCAGCCCATGTTCCCGGAGACACTGTACGGTTCACCCTGCTGCCGGATGACCATTTGTGTGGACAAAGTATGAAGTAATGTGACGAAACGAAGTCAAAGCGCTTTATTTAAAGTTTTGAATTTTTGCAGCTATGCTAGAACGTCGTATCCTTTCCTCTTGACTTGTGATGATTTGTACTAAGTGGTAAGGACGACGATGTTGTTAGCCCGTCGCTGGGAGCACGGTTTGAACGACGAGTGTGTTGTTGAGTTCCTTTTACGATTATATACTGGTGACGAGATTTAACTTGTACGACTCATGTATTCTTCTGTTGTATCCGTATTTGTTATTGATCGCATTTACTTGACTAGAGAGGCCAATAATTGGAAGCGACCCTCTATTAATAGTGTATCACGATAGGTTGTGACACCCTGAAACACCGCAAGTAGCCGCGTCGAGGACGACGCTCGTTCAAAGCAAGGGGGGTGGGGTGTAAGAGACCCACCCTACAGTAGGCACGCTACCCTAATTATAACTGACGTATCAACATTGTACACAGACGCTGTATCTTATTATGTGGCGCCTATCACTCCCCGAGACGAACTTGCAACCTATGTACCTCGTCCTTGAGCCGATAGGGTAAGATTACTAATGTGTTGTAGCTGGTTCGGATAAGATGGCAGTGAGCCGGTTATGAGCTGTGACCTCCCACACCCCGAGGTGTGTAGAAGTTATTAATTTGAGTAATGAATACTGGAACATGTCAACACTTGTAAGGCGTTTGGCAACTGACAAGTGAAGGGAAGTCCCGCGTCCCCGTTTGAGACAGGATTATCTTCGTATATCAGCCTCGGCTAGTTACTGAATTGTATTCGTTGAAATTATCTTATTCGGAACTAGAACTTTGACTTTGGCGGGGTTTCCCCATTCCGTGACCCGGTCATGTAGAGGACACGAACTCGACAGAGGTCACTCAAAAGGTTAGGTCATGATCCCTAAAATTAAGTTTTAATGAAGCAAAACTCAGATTTCTTCCTCGAATATCTACTCAATTCGACAGAAAGTCTTCAAAATGATATATAGTTCACGTCGAAATTCCGATAATAACAAATTTGACCAATCGACTCCTGAATTTTATAATGAGAATGTACAAATTTGGGAGAGGGAGGGACCTCTCACTGAGGAAATAAAAGTAGGAAACTAGTAGAAATCAAGAGAGAAAGAAGCTCCGGCAGACTCCAAGAAACAGGGAGACTCTCGCTCCTAAGACCAGCACACTCAGCGGAACTTAGAACTTTTCCGGCGAAGTACCACCTGAGTCTCCCCAGTAGTCTGCCGAGCTAGAAGAGGGACATCACCGTCTTGGGGTGCGTTGCCAACGTCATCATCGTCGTGAGATTGTACTAGAGGGTCGTGACGAAATGAGGTAACCTACGAGAACTTGCGGGACCCCGAGCCTTCACCCGTCATCACAGCACACGTTCGCCGGTCCCGGGAACTCTGTTCGCCGGTCCTGAAGTTTCAACCCCAAGGTTACAACCCCTGAGGTTACACTAACATCCAGCAGACCTATCTAACTAAGCTGAACAAGCCCCCACTGAGCCAGTGGCACAGTCCCCGAAGTCTGGGTTTCCAAGAGGCTTGACAGCTGTAAGAATAGACCTAACCCTAACAACCCGAGTTAGCTGGATGTTCCACCGAAAGCCAATCAATTAACTTCAGTGATGCGTCAACCATTTGCTCTGTCACCTGTGTTTACAAATTACTTGCAACTCGGTGTAAGATGTGTGTGGGGGGGGGGGGTTCAGATGTTGCGAACTGTGATAACTTTGTTTCACAAAGATGCTGGTTTTAGCAGTGTATTTTTCTTTTCTGCTGTAATACGGCTGTTGGTGTTCAATATGAAGTGGTCCTCACAGCTAATCCATGTTGTTTGATGTTCATCTCAGGTGTTGCTGTAGAGAAAACACAAACATAAATAAAGATTGGTGGTCTGATACTTGTATTTCTTGAAAAATGATACCAACCAGAAAACACGGCAGAAATTAGTCAGCATGGTTCTCGAAAGGGTTATCGTTAGCGGTTATTGTTCAGAAGCTAAATTTAGGGGAGAACTAGGAGCAGCTCAACCTAATTGGGCTCAACCATATCACTAGTTAAAAATGATATTCCGAAAATATGAATATCTTCGTCTTGGCTTGAATATACAACGAGACTATATAAGCACAAATAAGAAACTATGTGTTAATTGTGTAACTACATTAAACAAGTCGTCCGAGAACACCACACAGTACTCGCTCGCCAACATATAAACAAGATAATCCATCACAGATGTCAGTCATGGCGGGCCTTACTCATAATTCTTGTCTAGTTATTTTTCCCTTATTTTCATCATCAACAGATAAGAACGCGAGAATGTATTATCAGATAGTACAGGACGTTTTAAACACTATTTTTAAATTGGACTTTAGAGAGGTTCGGGACAAAGGGTTTGGACAAACTGACATGGTGGCGAGACACGTTCCATACACTGCCTATCACGACATAAGGGTGTGGCTCAACTAAACGGCAGAATCAATCGACTTTCCCCCACAAGAACCTGTCGACATAAGAGTAACCACAACATTTTTAAGATTCAGTCTACACAAAGTAACCATCACAAAAGCAACAGAATTTAAAGACAGACGGATCTGAAAATGGAGTACCCACCTCTCGCCACCGCCCGTCCTCTGCTCAAACTAATGACGGTAAAGCTGGGTGGTAGTGCGACCGGAGATTCTGCTTGTATCCATCCGCCGCGAAACTCGTCATGTCCTGTCAACTAAATCATACAAAAACAAAAGTTATTCTACTTAACAAGTATAACATAATAAGAAAATTAGGCTAACTGTTCAAAAGCGACCATTTATCCCTAAATTGTCTTTCTTGTCCGCACTAATTTCTGGCGGCACTTGTGTACATACTGTCTGAGGGCGATATTCGGTGGCGTCACCCAACGAGGCTCACTTAGGGTTTGTCTGAGTGTTAGATGAAGGATGGGCGGCATCCGTGGATTTAGGAGAAGACGCAGCGTGATGAAAGGCACTGGTGTTTTAGATAGGTTTCCATGTTTGCCAAATTTCTATGTTGGTTAGCCCGCTGCCGATACCCATGATGTCATGATTCCTTCTGTGCAGACTGCGTCGTGCGGGCCTCCCATCTACTGCGGATACATCAGACCTCTTCTTGAATATGCAGCTCCTGTCTGGAATGCCACCCTCAACAACAAACGAGTCACCAGACTGGAAAGAGTACAGAAGAGAGCGTGCTGAATTATCCCGGGTCGAAAGTACACTTCCTACCGGGACGCTTTGCAGCACTTAAATCTACAAACACTTGTTACTCGCAGGCATGACTTATGCTACAACTTCGCCATCAAAGTGAGGCAGTCGCCGCGGTTCTGCTCCTGGCTACCACAGACCCGAGGCCAGCAGCACGGTAGACACCTACGGCGTGACCTCGTCTCATTACCAACAAGCCAGTGGGACTAAGCGATACGTTACAAGTGCAAAACCCTCGTTGGCAAGGCTCCTTGTTTTTTCAATTCAATTTTATTCATTTTATTTTATTTATTGTTAGTCTGTAAATGTACTAAATGATTATATCCTTATATTATTGTAAATGATAATACCCTTGTCGAACCTTTGCGTAAACTTCTATCCTGTCGACGTCGATAATAGTTCGAACGATGCTGCATTTCAACTTCAGTTCATTGTCAATTTTATCCTGTATATATTTTAATCCTGTCGGAACTTTCTTTTAAAATGCTTGTTATGGAACGGTGCAATTCAGTTATTACTACAAAGCCGTTTTTATTGTAAATAATAAACCAGTGATGTACGTCAACACCCAAAAATGTCATCCAAAATAATTTTTCTAGGAATAATATGTTTTACTAATACTTTTACTAAAATTGACCATTCCAAAATTACCGACATTCGAAAATGGATTTTCCTGAATCTGTCCTATTCACGATGCAAATAATGGTCTTTTTCAATTCAATTCAATTCAATTCAAAGAAATGGGCAATCCCAAAAGCATCCTTAGATCACCCCATACAAGTACAACTGAAAATGCGACAATAGACTATACCAAGTAAACCCTATGCAATATAGGCTCTTCCAATCCACAAAAGATAACCAAAATTTGCCGACAAAACTTTCAAGGTCAAAATAAGTGTGGGAACAATTTGACCGAAAAGCAGGATAAGAAAAATGAAAACTTCATACCGACATATTTCTTTTGAGCGAGTACCTGATGATAATTACTGATTCATCAATAATTTAGCCACAGAGTCGGTGACCAAAAATACACATATATGATAGCGTCATCTATTTAAGCTCCGTGATCTGCAAATGGACCAATGATAACAGGAATTACAGGCGTAATTTTCATTTTCTACATTTTACAGACGTACAATCTTCTGCAAGTGACGTTGAAATGCACATATTTTGCATGATTAGTTTCACCGATAAGGCCACACTTATTACTCCGTGAAGGAGGTATACGTAATACCTCCTGCAGAAGTATTGTGGTCAGTCGGTTTTTTGTGTTCGCAGCTAAAACCCACGGTTCCCTTTGTTTAATCGGCATGTAATTTTATACGTCGTCTGCAGGCATGCCCGTGATGATGCACGTATTTTAATATTTACCGTAGCTGTTTTCGTGGTCAATGTAATATTTTAGAAGCACCCCTACATTTAGAGGCATATGAGACTGGCCGCAAAAAAACGTTGTTTTGAATAGCGGGGAGGGGGGGGGGTAACTCCAGGCAGATGTGGGGTATGCTCGTTAATGGGAAATAGCTGTGTATCGCCATGGTTTAAGTATGGGCTGGAATTCTCCAATGTGTTCGCACCTAAAAGTCATGGTTCTGTACGTTGTATTTCTATGTAATTGGACATGTGGTGTGCCGTTATGTCCGTGATGATGCACGTGCTTTTGTTTTTACCGTAGCGGTTTTTATATTGAGGTAAATGCATATTTCAGAAACACCCCTATTTTTATAATCCTGTGGAATAGGCCGTAGGTTAAGTAGTTATGTGGTAGGCAAGGTTCTATAAGCCGATATTAGGTGGTTGTTGTGTATATTCGTTTGTGAGTATCTGTTGGGATTGTGACTTATGGTTTGCATCTACTACGATACCCTATCAAATAAATAAAATGTAGTGCACTATACTGTTCCCAATCTGCAAAATATAAAAATTCACGGAGGATTGTCGCCTATGAAACTTATTTAAGTTAATGAATGACATCCGCACGCGCAATGATTTTCACCTGTTCTCCACACAAAAACATCACCAAGGAGGCTCTAATCTGGGTAAAATCCTCCGTAGTCCATGGTAGCTAGCAATAGGGAGCCGGCGGTAACTACGGCGGATGGCACCCAGGCTACCGAGACTCCACGAAACTCCAGAACTCAAAACAGTGCCGACTTATAAATGCCGCAAAAGGCCGCTTGTCGTAAAAGTCGTTATGAACTACAGTCAAACCTGTAACCAACAACCACTTAAGGGACCAAGGAAAAATGGTTGTTGACTGGGAGTGGTTGCATATCACAGTGTGTGTGTGGGGGGGGGGGGGGGGGGTCTGTTCGCTGGTTGGTATCTTGGTATGTATTATTATGACAGGGTCGGCATTTACACATCTTACTCACAAATAATAAGTAATGACAAGGCATATGCAGTGACATTTTTTTATTCAATGCAAAACACTTGACTTTCAAGTCTTCAAAGAGATTACACAAAGAAATTGCACAATTTCTTGAGTCTTCCAAATTTTTACGATGTGACCAGTGCAAATTATACTTCATATCGTAGAACTTAAGGCAACCAAGTAGAAACTCGCAGCAAGAAATATGACAATACAGCATGTGTCTAAAACCTTACACATTGCTTAAAAAAAACATTTATTGTCAGTTTCAATATTTTCGGTTATTTAACACTGCATGTACTAAGTACTGTTCCAATGTTTTCATCAATTGATACAACAAGTATTCCTTTACTAAACGTAAGTTCCTAAACATTGCAACAACAATAAGAAAGTGAAACTTGCCGCCTTTGAGTCTTTATCACTTCCTGCTGAAGAAGTCATCCAGTGTGGTCTGTCTGTCAGCCTGCGTCATCCGGACCGACTTCTCGTTCAGTTTTCGGTCTCAAAACTCATGATCAACTGTAGCATGTCACAATAGTCCTGGTTCAGACACAAGTCCTTCGATGCAGGGCACAGCATATTTTATGGTCACTTGTTTTGTTGGCAGAGCAGCAGCAGCATCTTCCCCCTCCTCGTCACTGGCTTCTTCCTCAGGCTGTTGCAGGTTTTGGAGCATTTCTGATGCAGTGACATTCGGTGTGCTGTTGTTGTCACGTGTTGCTAAGTCCTTGTCAATGTCCACCAACTCTTGTAGGTCGCACCCAATAGATCCTGGCACAGTTCCTCCATCCTACTTGGGTCGGCGTCCTGCTCTTCTGGTGCTGGCTCTTCCTCTGGGGTGTGCTGCTCCATGGTGAACCCTGCTTTCTGGAAACACTTTGTTTTTAAAAAGAGGGAAGAAACACGTAAACTATATAATCAATAATAGCCTTAATATGTTCGTCCATATCCATTTGTATACAGTAGATGTAGTGTAGCTCTCCTATGGAGTTGTAGTATTTATACATATGTAACGTTATCATGTAACGTCACACTATATGTACTGCATTTAGCCCACATGGGCATGAATGTGCAAATAAACATCATTGTCATTGTCATTGTTGTGGGCTGCACCTCATTCCAGGCCTGACCGACCCAGCAGATGGCCTGCAAGACATTCGTTGACTTGAGAATGTCGGGTCTCTGCAACGTCTTGTCTTGGTCCATCTTTGCGATCACATGTGAGAGTTGCTTCTTCCTGTATTTTAGCTTGTTGGTTTGGATAATGCCCTGGACCGTCCATGGGCTGTAGGACTGAAGTTGTGTTCGGTGGGAAGAACACGAGCTTCAGATTCCTCAGTCGGAGCTCTGGATGTGACGTGGCGTTGTCAAGTAAAAGAATTCCCTTCCGCTTCTCACGGCCGAGTTTGCGGTTACAGTTCTTGAACCAGTCTTCGAAGATAGCGCTCGTCATCCAGGCCGTTCTGTTTCTGTAGTAGTGGACGGGAAGTGACTTGACGTTGACATTCTTGAAGCACTGCGGTTTTCTTGACTTCCCGATGACCACAGGCTTCTCTTTATCACCAAGCATGTTGGCACAGAACATGATGGTGATTCTGTCTTTTGAACATTTGCCTCCACTTCAGTCCGCAAATTCACCGCAAATTGTACCGCAAATTCACAATACCAGCCTGTGATTTGGCAGCATTTTTTCCACTGGAGTTTTCCTTCGCCCTCTCGCATTAGTTTTGGGGTCTCGAGAGGATGTCATCCATAAAATTAACCCTAAACAGTACACCTGGGGTCCGTGCGGACCCCAGCACTATATATTCTGTAATATTTTCTTTTGTTTCTAAATATTTTTTTCTGAAATTTCAGGTAATTGTCACCCACAGAGTAGTGCAGAAAATTCCGTTTCCCCCATTTAAAAAAAAAAATTGTATCTGATTTTCTTTTGGGGTCCGCGCGGACCCCAGCCGGCTTTCGATCGTAATGGATACACTGGCGTTCTTATACTTTACTTTATTTTCTTATACGTTACTTTATTTTCAGGCTTTTATGATAAGTTACACATGCTTTCTAACATTAATAACATATTATGTTAATTTAATGTGATTTTTATTAATAATTTATGCTAATTTGATGACGTCATTGGTCAAAACCAAGATCCAAGATGGCGGATAATTAAATATGTATGACGTCATTGTATGACCTTACTGGTGTTGCTAAGGGCAACATAAGCTTTAGCAGACCTTATTATTAAATTATAAACACTTTTTGTTAAAGTTGCGTTGTATACCATTAAGTTTTAAGAGAATAACCTATTTATAACGGTTTTAGCCATTAAAATCATATGAATGACGTCATAATGACGTCATACCACGTCATAACGACATCAAAATTGTTGTATTGATTTATTTTTACCAGTACACCATCTTCTGAAAATTTGGTGGCCATACGATATACCGTTCCCGAGTTCTGAGGGGGGCAATAAGCCCCCCTTCCCAGTCCCACGAACCCCCAAAGCTTTAAAAACTGTATTTCTTGATTCCTAATTTTCTTCATCAAAAAATAGGAAAAGGTCAAAATGTATGATTTCTGTACGTAATGTGGACTCAGAGATTCACACATCGATTCGGCAAAACAATTGAGCTGCATGGTAGCATACTGATAATAAAAAAAATTAGCAAAAACTGTTTTGGGGTCCGTGCGGACCCCAGGTGGACAGATTAATCAGTCCGGGAAGGTGTACTGTTGAGGGTTACGACAAAGCTCAGCAGAAGCCCGTTTTCCATTTATGTCAGGGGTGCCTGACAGATGAACCTGCGCCTTTCACCGCAGTTATAATCATCCCACATGGGATCACCAGTGGGACCTGACCAGTACTGCACACACAGGTTCGTCCTGTGTTCAGTCCATCTGCGGACAGATGGCTCTCCTCGCCCTGTTAAAACATAGGCCATTCGCCATGTCAATGTCAATGGTACAATAGCAGGTAGCAAATTAGATGAAATTTCAGCCTTGGCTTCCAAATTTAGATTAGATATAATAGAGGTTACTGAGTCCTGGCGCAGTGACTCCGTCGAATCACATGAAATATCCTGGCAGCTGGTTTGCAGCTGCCTTTTCGAAGAGACCGTAACCGTCATGGCGGTGGGGTCCTTTTATTGTTTGTTTGTTTGTTTGTTTGTGTTTTTTTTAAACTCGAAAATACTCCAATCGGCTGCTCAGGCCGCTTTTCATGGAGGTCGAGAACAAAGTAGGGGTCAAACAAATAATACAAATAATTGTTAACTCAACACAATATAAATAAAAAATAAATAAATAAATACATGTATATGCATAAACAAGTCAATAACAGTAACAAAAACAAAATCATAAGTCATTAAGTCGATAATAGTTCAATGGAGGTCCGTCATTATGATAAGTCTTTTGAAGGTTGTCAGAGAATTTGCTGCTTTAGCGTCCTGAGGTAGAGAGTTCCAGACGAGCGAGCCAGAGTACGCTAGAGATCTCCTGTAAACTTCACTCAAGGGCATAGGAACCACCAGTAGATCGGAAGCACTCAACCTGGTGTTCCTGGTAGCTCTATCCCTGCAAAAGTTGAACATACGGCGCATATATGGTGGTTAACGCCAATGATTGTTCAAGGCCTTGGAGAGCTTTGTGTTTGTGGTGCTTAAGTGTTGGCTTGACATCCTTCCATCCCAGGCGTGAAAGAACTTCCGCCGATGGAGTTAGATATGGGGCATGTAGGATCGTCTTGCCGGCTCGGTTCTGTATCCTTTGTAGTTTTTCCAGGTCACGTTCAGGTGCAGAGTCCCATACAGTACATGCGTAAATCATGTGTGGCAGAAATATGGCTTTATACAAAGTTAACAAAGCAGGTGTTGAGACAAAGGTGCGGACGTGCTTTAATACGCTCAGTGATCGCCTGAGTTTGCACAGGATGGCATTTACTTGACACTTCCAGTTTAGATTTCGGTCAAAAAGCACTCCTAGGTATTTGTACATGTTACAAGCTGCTACTATTGCCCCTACTGTTTAGCCTTTTATCCGTGCCAATGAGCATAAATTTGCACTTTCCACTGTTAACTGATAATGAATTTGCAATAAACCACTGTGAGAGGTTTTATATGTTTCAAATCTTATTTCATGACGCAGCAACCTTGAATCCATTTGGCTGGGACTTTTAAGATATTTTTTTTCTGTTTACTACCGGCCACCTGGACAAAATTATGGAGCGTTCTTCGCGTCCTGATGCCATTGTCGTAACAGGTGACTTCAATGCTAAACACAATGAGTGGTGGCATCTGGACCCAATTAACTATGCAGGAGCAAAACTTTACCAATTCTCCCAATTAGTAAACTTTGAGCAAATGTTGAGGGAACCCACCTGCGATCAAGTTATCGCAGTCTCCATCTTTAGTTGACTTAATTTTAACGGACTTATATATATACCTCGCTTTTTTTTCAACTGTAGTGTTTTAGCTCCCTTGTCAGGATGCCACCGCTCTCCCATCATTGTTCACATAAAACTTTTTGTTTATGTTCCTAAACCTTACATTCGCACCATTTGGGACTTCAAAAATAACAAGTATAACTCTCTCCTTGTTTTTTAAACGACCCCATATGGTCTGACATTTATAAGTGTGAGACAGTTGATGAAGCCAGTGATGAACTAGTTGAACTCATTTTGGTGGCAAAAAGTCGTTGCGTCCTGCTTAAAACCAATTGTAACAAGGAAAAATCTAAGATTTCATACCTCCGGGTTTTAAAAAAAGGGATTATGTAGGTATAGTATTCAGGAGGTTTTTACGATATGATGTCTCTATATCTAGACGATGCGTTAAACAGCTGTTGAAAGTACAAAGAATAACCAACCAACCAACCAACCAACCAAACGATAATAACACACAAAAGGCGGCAGAATCATCATCCTGTTAATAACAAATCATCATGAGCATAATAACAAGGTTATCAAATCGACAATGTGAATAGCACTATTTAGACTAGTACTGTTGCACTAATAGTCAGAACGATATCAAACGAAACATACACAACATCGTCAGTTGAATGTTAAAAAAACGTCAGCTGGATGGCTACACCAGCAAGCGTCAGCCGGACCGTGCCAGTTCTACCACCAACTGTAACATAACACTGCCGTCAGACGGACTTACATGCATGTATTGAGACCATCATCTACAAATATTACAACAACAGGGCAATTAAAGTTTACAGCTCGTATTATCATAAGCAATACCCCTATAATGGACTAGTAGTAATGTCATAATGTCAAGAAAGGGGAGCATGTTGTCATGACTCGGCTCTTGTGTGAACTTGATGTTGTCATCTATCTGGTTGATGTGGTCAAAGGAGTCATCAGCTACCGTCTTTTTTAGTCTACACCAAGTGTCGTCTACATAGCGGAACCAGTTGGCTGGGGGAGTGTCATTGAAAGTACTGAGGACTTTGTTTTCAAACTTCTCCATGTACAGGTTTACAACAATCGGTGAAACTGGTGATCCCATAGCGCAGCCGTGCATTTGTTGGAAGAACTGTCCTTTGTAAGTGAAGTAAGTACATCCTTATTAATAAGGCAGAGTTCTAGTAGTTCGCATACTTGGTCAACGGATAGGTTGGTTCTATCTGCTAAAGTGGTGTCGGCTTCCAAGGCTTCTCTGACTACTGACACTGCATCCTTAGGTGGTATGGAGGCATATCAAAGTTTGGGCCAGGGAACAGCGCAGGGTTTATCTCCCGGTAGTGTATATCAGGCTGCTGTGTTTTCAATTAGGCCACGGTCCCAGGAGTGGCTCAGGCCAGGCCTGGCGCGGCCTTTAGCTTCTGTCGGGGAAGCGACCCTGAAGCCCCGCCTTCCTTGTCAGCAGAATGTAATGCTGAGTTTATTCGTTTATTACACTGTTGGGTTTTGGAGGGAGCCCACTTCACCTCCACGTGGTGCTCATCCACCTTTCTGATTACATCAGTAATAGGCCCTTCATCGCTGTCTTCCTGAGGTGTTTGCCTCCTAACACGTTTGTTTGGAAGACCCCATGAATGGCCGTACTCGAAGTTTTCACTATCCCTTGTAGAGCGCTTTGTACGCGACGATTTTGGTCTTGTTGACATGGTACATACCCAGAGTAACGATATTCAAGAAAAACCCTAGAATGGAGGGTGAGATCTAGCCTTTGACCAAGGAGGTTAGCTTTGACCTACTTTAGCCTTTAAGTTTAACCCCGGAGAAAATTGAATCTTATACACAACACAATATCTTGAAATGCAAAGCCTGGTAATGGCTTCTTTTTGTAAAAGTCCCTTTGAACACAATGCGTCAAAATACTTGTAGAAGGATGAAAAACATAGAGAGAATTAGTCAGAAATTGTTTTTGCCACGTCCTAGAAGTGCCTTTGGAAGTATGGTGTGACCCATATCACAGAATGTGCTGTCAATCACTGACCACTTAGCGCGCCGCTGAGGATAGATTTCCCACCCCCAAGAAACCCTGGGCACCATCTGGCGGGATGTAGAGTCTGCACGTTAAACTTTGATATGGAAAAGAGAGCACACGTCATAAGATGTGATGATTTCATCGTCCTCTACATGGATGTCTTTGATTTTGTTGACAAAATCTGAACTATTCTGCACGTGATGCTGAGACTTCCCCACTAGTGGCCCCAAAATCTTGGCTAGAAATCCTGCTAACTCGTAAGTGACAGAACCTATACTGGAGACTATGGGTCGTAGGGGGACATCCTGTTTGTGGATTTTGGGAAGGCCGTAGAATGCAGGGGTTTGCTCCGTGGTAGGATTGAGTTGTAGGTAGGTGACAAGGTCCAAAACTCCTTCAGTTTGCAATTTCTTGAGAGTTGCACTGATTTTTCCTTTAAACTTACTAGTGGGGTCCTTTTTCAAGGGCATGTAGGTGTCTTTGTCCCCTACCTTCCTGTCGTACTGTTCCCTGTCTAAGACTACTGTGCATCTGCCTTTGTCTGCAGGAAGGATAAAAATATCTTGATTAGTGGCCAAATCTTTGAGAGCGGTACGTTCTTCCCGGGTTATGTTGCTAGCAGGGGGTTTGGAGACTTTCAGAGTTGTAGCTACTTTGGTGCGCAAGGCTTCTGCGATAGATCTTCGTACCCATTGAATTTTACTACCGTTAAAAATAACGTTAAATACAGTAGTTCCAAACTGCTGTCAGCTGCCCACGGTAGTATCTGATGCCAACATCATGGAACAACAAATCACCGACCCCTTCCTGCGCCTGCGTTCTATCGAAAACCTAATTTTTATCGGAACCAGGCACCCCTTTGTTGGTCCATTTTTTGAGTGGTAAAACCCGGCATACTCCATAACAACAGCCAAGGCCATAAAATCCTACCATTTTCAGCGACGCGGGGGTGTCCAGGGGCTAGTATGTGTTTACAAGCTCTCGGCCGGGGGTATAATGACCCCCCACCCCAAGGGGGGGCGGCAACGTCGGGGTAATTTATTTCCACTTTTCAACATATTTGTGCAATTGTATCACGATTCTGACATTTATGGTTGGCAATAAAGCAGCGCACACAAGGCGCACTCATCATAGTTTAGCCCCGTTCAGACTCCAAGGCCGAGGTACGCTGGGCGCTCGGGTTTAGAAGAAACGTGTGCACGTGCCGGTGGACCATATGTGAGGAATGCGATTTACCCGAATCGCGGTTCGGGCGTTTTCGCCTGAACAGGGCTTTTGTGGCACCACCACAAAATACCAGAATGTAAACAACACGGCTGACATCTGTGTTTCCATCTTTTAAACACACTCGTAAGGCGTCATATTTTGGCATCTCCACTCTTTATACTCAGTATACCATGTAGAGGTTTGGAAAATGAGATTTCTTTTTTGCACAGTTTTTTTCCTGAAATGTTTCATTTTGGCACTGTGATTTCAGAAGAGATATTCGGGTAGGGTCGAAGTGAAATATGTTACGTTTGCTCGCTAATATTGTATAGAACGGTGTTTTGTAAAACCCTAAACAAGCCCCGCGGCTTCGACAATGCAGCACCAAACATCCCCCTCCAGACGGAATGTATCAAATCGCCGTAATAAAGTAGTGCGAGACAAACAGGACACGGCTGCATTAACTGTTTGGCAAATAGTTATCTTGGTAGCTAACACATACTGGTATAAGAGTCTGCGTATTGGGGGTGTAGGCTTTACTTTTGCCCATCATTCAGAGTTTTGCGACCCTCCAGATGTTTGAGCGCATTGATATGATTAGAATGCTGCGGTCGTCTGCAAATTCCAGCGTCAGTGCAGGGCGGCCATTGTGAGGTAAGGATGGATGTTCGCTTGTCTGAGTATTTTACCTCGAAAACATGCATTTGTCGCATAGAATAGCTGTTTCGGAGTATATTTGTGTTATAGTTGTTACTGGTAAGGGACCGTCCTTTTCGTAAGGGTTACTCACGGCGTTTAGCCCATGGCTCTCGATCATGTATAATTTTTTGTGGTGTGGGATATGTTACGTGTGCTGAAGAAAACAACGACGTTTCTAAACTTAAAATTGTCGCTAATGCTTGAAAAGTAGCCTTTGTTGCTTTCTGTACTCGGCAATGTGGCTGTGAACTGCAGTGCATGGGTAATTTTTAGTGCGTGTACAAGGCCGTTCTTGCTACAGATGGGTTCTTTGTGTTTACTGAATGAAATTATAATTCATGCCGTGAGCACAAACAACCCGTATAACTGGGCCATTTAGGTGAACGGATAACTTACAACACATAAAAATAGTGTAACTGTCAGCCCGGTGCTTATTTATTACAAATTTCATATACTGTATTGTCGTTAGTATTAGATTGAAAACATAGCTGTACATTTGCAGTCTGGTGTCTGCTGCCTATTGTTAAAATATCACAGCTAGACTAGCCCCTACCAGGCTTCGGGAAGCGGTAGGAAAGGGACGAATTTTGACAGATAAAATGCCAGGGGAGTTGGTCCGCTAAGAGAACTGTTCAAGTTAGTCGCTACCGGAAGCCTGGTAAAGGCTATATAGCTAGACCAAGAGGGGCCGGTAGGAAAATGCATGACAACTACTCCCCACTTCAAAGTTCAATACAATCATTTGCTTCCTCCTTTGCACCACATCTCATACTAGTAACAATCTGGAACAAACTTGATGTTGAAACCAGAGGGCAGGGAGCTAGAGCGGAGAGTCCGACTAGGTTGGCAGCCTTTAAAAGGAAGCTCCAGTCAACTATGTTGAACAGATTTAACCAACACTTTAGTGTAGATATGCCTTGTTCGTGGATACTGTCTTGTGGCTGTACCATCTGCCGTGCTTCTAGGCCTCGATAAGTGTACTTACGTGTATATTAAATTGAAATGCAATGTTATGTTATGTAATGTATTGTATTTTATGCTATATTATATCAATTGTTTTCATCAATCCATGTCTTTATATTTACTGTTTTCTGGATTTAGAGTGTTTTTTTCTGGATTTAGAGTGTTGCTTGTTGTGAGTGGCAAAGTTGAATTTACTTTCTGTGTTACATTATTGATTTTCTTGCACCATTTGCCACCTAGGTACCTCACTGCAGACTGGAAGTTCCTGGCTACGCTACTCGGCCTAAACCAAGCCAGCAGTAAGTCCTTCTGCCTGTGGTGCCATTGCAAGAAGGAGGAAATTTGTGACTTTGATAGTAAGTAGCAATGATTATATTTAGGCCACACCAATTTAATTTGTTGCTTCTTGGATTTGCTTGTTTATTTTTAGTATTTCAATGCCTATGCAGTGCAATGCAAAAAAAGGTTAATACAAAATAGCAATGTCACTGTACTGTAAACTTCATATGCCAACCCCAACTAGTATGACTTTGTTGGCGTTGAAAAGGTGTCCTTATGTCCACCTGTTCCACCATGCCATCCATGTATGTGGAAAATTGTAATATATAGATAAATAGAAATAGTTTGGAGGAGATTTTTTAGATACAGCAGTTGAGTAGATTTCTATAAGATTGCATCAGTACTGCAGTATCTGCATGATTAGCTACTATGCACATGTCTACTTAGCTACTATGCTAAGTTCTCTAGATGTCTTCTTTGACATTTAATTGATTATTATTCTTATATAAATACGTGTTTTTAAATTAAGATGTTTCTTTTGTACAGGTCAACCCAGAGAGGATTGTGACAAGATAGACGTGTTCACCTGGCACACGGGTCTGGTTGTGTGAAGTCTTCATCGGGATAAAACATCTCAGCATCCATACCAGAAACACTGGGAAAACATCATCAGTCCTTGATAACAAAATTGGCTTTTGGATGACTCCAAACACACCTGTATGTTTATTTAGGTGACAAAATAGCAAACACTGGCCGAACATGGCAGAACATCCAGCTTACTCAGGGCATGTTAGTTAGTTTTTTTTTTAAAGCTGTGAAGCCTCTTGGAAACCCAGACCTCGGGGACTGTGCCTCTGGCTCAGTGGGGGCTTGTTCAGCTTAGATGGGTGTGTTGGATGTTGTGCCTCAAACGAGTTTTTAATGTTTGCTCTTGTCCCTTATTCATTTCCATGTAAATTTTAAGTGCACTCTATGAATAATCTGGGAGCGAAAATTTACTGGTGCAACCCCGAACCACTGGATGGAAATCGTGCAAATAGTCTGGCGCAGTAGTCGTTTTTCTAAATGAGGTCCATGTGTTGGAGACAAGAGGGCCTAGCTGCCCATAGATACACAACTCTAACTTGACGGGTAGATATGACTTCACTGGGCATTGTCCCTAATCTCCCGTCTGAATGCAGAATGCACTGCTTCACCTGGCGCAATGATAGGTCCGCGCCGACTCTACTTCTCGCATTAAACTCTTTTGTGTTGGCATTCTGAAATAGTCAGAACTGGGTGAAATTCATACTTTGGAACAGCCAACTTAACAGATACAATCTCTCCCGATCGTATTGCACTGATGCCTATTGGTATTTAATTCAAGGGGAACATAGTCTACTATTTTCCACATCTGTGCATTCATTTTGATTGCATTTGGATAGGTAAACTGTCTGTTTCAAATTCACGTCTAATGGACACGGTTCTCTTCAGCTCTAGCATTTCTGTTTTGACTTCTGGAGGACCCTTTCAACTTGACATGTGCTTTAAGATTCCAATATGTGCCATTTCGCTCATAAATAAACTTTGGCCTGAACATCAGCTTGTATACAAATAGAACAGATATTCAAGAAAAAAATAACGTGATAATGCAGTTAATGTGGAAAGTCTTGCGAATATTTATGGCATCTAGTCATCCTGGGCCTGGTAATGCCAGAATATTTCTTGTGCTAGAAGAAACTATCCCACCCATTCCCATTTTTGTCGGCTAGAAAGGTCTGACTTACGCGAAAAATCGCCATTCTTGCATATCCGGATTAGATTGTCTTGTTTGCCATCATTTTTAATGAGAGTTTCGACGTCAACTGGAGGCCCATTGAAGTGTTCATTGATAGATGTATATCCTGAATGTCGGTGCTGTTCATATCCGGTGATTCGAAGCTAGTTTAAAGTTTAGATCTTTTGGGGTGGTGATTCCACCATTTTCTACAGTATTCTAGTGCTGAGTTGATAAGTGGTTGGTACACAAAATGAAGGGGAAAATGTCTAAATCAGATAAAGTTCCTACATGCCTTCTTGTTTGAAATCGTCTAAGAGGTTCTTAAAATCATTTGTGCAGTGTGGTTCCGCTGTTCCCCAAAACTGATAGATGCGCATGTTTCTAACAGACGAGCCTTTAAAATGCGCATTGTGGTGTTGGCCTCGAATTTCTGTCAAGTCCACATATGGCATCCCCCCCCCCCGTTATCTGTTCAAATTCTTTACCAGTCGTGATGTTCGCGCCCACACATTTAAAGACATGCCAGTCTCTTAGGTTGCTCTCGGATCATCCTCTCCATTTTGTTGACATAATTCTACAAAAACATATTTAGCAAAAACTAAATGGCATATCCCGGTCCTACATGGCATATCCCGCTAGCAAACGTCTGCTGGACAGGCAATGACCTATTTGCCTTCCCACAGAGGTTGCACATGTTCTTGCATTTATGTTTTTCCCTCTTGTTGTAACCTTGGTTACAGTCGAACCAAAAGTACGATCGCTCGTCAAACGCTTGCATGCTGGTAGATACTGTTCCAACTCCTCGTCTCCTAACAAAAATGTGGTACGGTGTTCTGTTGACTCTCAGCTACCCTCGGGTGGACGTCAGATTCAGATAGAGATTTATTATGGTGTGTATTCGTTTATGTTTCATGTTCAGTGGAAAGTGATGAAAGCAAAGGCAATGCAGACATCAGCATACCAGCACTGTCCACTTGCTGCCTCTACTGCTCCTCTGGCTGCCATGATGGAAACGCCTGTTTTGTGTGTGTTTTTTCTAAGACGAAAATAGCATTTATTAATATCTTACCTCAGTGTGTTTTTGCAGAAGGTCATATATTACAGTTGTTTTCAAAGCTGCTGACAATGGTAAAAGCACATCGTCAGCATGTACCTACTTAATATAGGTATGCAACAAGTTACATCTGTATTTCACTACTTTCAATGTGATATACTATGCATACCTGCTCAACACTTTCACAGGAAAGGTCATTTATGAAGTTATACTTCAGCAGCAACGGTAGTAAATGGTACACCATTGCATGTATTTATGGAGTGACATGCTGAAAACAAATGAAAATTAAGTGAAGAACAGTAAAAAGAGTGTCAACATCATTGTAACACAGTTAAAATCTTTTTATATAAAGTTTTTCAACCACTTGGTTAGCAGTAGGACTAACCTCGTCAAAAGTCACTCTTCTTAAAAGCTTCCCCCATTCTCTTGCCTTCTGCTGAAACATTGAAGGGGTCAGGTGGCCAGCTGCACCTGGCTCTGCCTTCATGCCAACGGCAAGCTCCTCAAAATCCTGTAAAGGTAAATTCATGAATTATAGATTGCAGTGTAGACATGTGCTATGCCAGGTACCAAGTAAAAAACAGAGTATCAACATCAAAGATATGAAACTGAATCAAACAATTTACCTTCCACAATTTAATGATATTGTCAACGATGAGGATAGGATGGTTAGCCTCGTCCTCTTCTGGTAGAGGAAGCTGTGAAAAATGCAATTGAATATACATATAGTCCATATAAATTTATTCTAAATCTAATCATGATATTTGTTCATAACCTACCATTTAATGATGTATGAACAGCAGTTGAAACAAAATTACTAATCACTAGATTGAACAATACATACCTGGTCACTATGTAGGAATTCAGCCAGCCTTTTCACCAAGGCATCCTTTCTCCCTGCAGTTTCAAGGCCACGTTTCTGAAGCTCGACCTTAAGCTGTGCTACAGTCAGACTGGCAACTGCTAGCCCAGCAGGGCTCCACCTGTCTGTAAGCACACGCTCTAGTTGTTTCGCTGTGAAAGATAATCAGTGTTAGTGCAAGTGTTTTGTTTGCATCAATACTTTAGTGCAAATGTTTAATTGTGTTGTTTAAAAACTGTAGCACATGATGCATAAGTCACCTATTATTACCATTAAGCTGGGTCCATGTCCTGATGGACCCTTTGCCATCATCCTCTGTCCCCTCCATTAATCTGAAGGGGGCACAAGTGTCCGTCATTGCGGCCACCAACTCCTTGGTCGTCCTTTGATTGATGGCCCATATAACCACTTGTTTACAGGGTACATCAAAGTTATGATTTTAGTTATGATTTTATAAATGTATATTATAAGGACTCTAAATGTAAGGTACTGTACATGGTAAACTGTGTAGAAAACAATATCAAAAGGTAAAGTTGAATAACTACCTGGTTGAACAATTTGCCTCTGATTCTCATGCCCTGAAACATGCAGAAGTCACAGTTGTTAGGTACCCTAAGCAAACACATCGATTGAATTGACTTAAAAAAAAAGAACAAAAAGTACGGACAATTCTTTTCTAAACACATACCATGTGCAAAACGTCAGGGACAATCTCATCGAAGTTGAAGTCGACCAGGGGAGGAAGGACATGTCCTTTGTGCTCCCTCTGGCCCAGGAAGCGGTTGTGGTCACCTCGCTTAAGCTGTATGTTCCAGCTTGGTTCTGCATGTACAAAAATTCAAAATGTTGTAAATCAATGCTTGATTGCAAAACAATATCACTCTATCATAAAGCTGAAACATGGAAAACAAGCAGTTAGCTGTACATGTATTGCAGCATAGTATTATTAGTCCACCCTATTTCTCAGTATAGAAAATATCAAATCAGACTGTACATCCACATGTAACAGCTACAGGGGTTGGCATATCAAGTTTACAGTACAGTGACATTGCTATTTTGTATTAACCTTTTTTTTTGCATTGCACTGCATAGGCATTGAAATACTAAATTATCTGTTAAATATAACCATTGCTACTTACTATCAAAGTCGCAAATTTCCTCCTTCTTGCAAAGGCACCACAGGCAGAAGGACTTACTCCTGGCTTAGTTTAGGCCGAGCAGCGTGGCCAGGAACTTCCAGTCTGCAGTGAGGTACCTAGGTGTCAAATGGTGCAAGAAAATCAATAATGTAACACAGAAAGTAAATTCAACTTTGTTTGCTACTTACAACAAGCAACACTATAAATCCAGAAAAAACACTCTAAATCCAGAAAACAGTAAATATAAAGACATGGTTTGATGAAAATAATTGATATTTTTTAAATATGAGAGAGTATATGATGCAATTATATAGGTAATACTGATAAGTCTCTGGGGACTTGTCCAGTTTTGCAGAATTCTGCAGAAATCTGCCGAGTTCTACACAGAATTGTGAACATGGTATGCAGAATTCTGCACATGATGCACAGATTTGTAGAATTCTGAGTACCATTCTGTGTAAAATCTGTGTTAAGCTACTGAATTTTGTAAGACATCCTCTATACCTGTTTCCATGCTGTATTTCTTCTAGGAATGTTACCACTTTTTGAAGATACATTGGCAGATAAAATTTAAAAATTTAAGTCAAAATTGAATCTACATGTAGTGTACAACTGTCAGAGCAGCTATGCAGGTTAAAAATATAATTTCCAGTAGTCATTCTTATAAAGTAGTACTTTCTATTTTGAAAGGTCATCCAATTTAATCAACGGCTACATCCTTGAATGGTGTTAAGGTGGTAAATATGCTGCTATAGATCTGAGTCTGATCATGAGCTAGCTATAAAAGATTACACAGTCTCCATTCCTGGATCCTTACAGATATAAATAGGGTACACGGTAACGTGTATTTAAAGCGGGACAAAATTTTGGTCTTTAGTGTCAGTGTTCTGAGATTGCAGCAGAAAGTATAAGTTTTCTTACGATTTCTCCACATAGAATTCTGCAGATTTTGACGTACATACAGATTGTACGCGTATTTTCTGCCACACCACGTTATGTGTTTGTTCGCAATAGAAGCAGGTTAAAGCAACACTCGTTCCTCGTTGAATTTGACAACAAGAATACACATATTTGATGTATATACAGATTTTAAAAATATGTAACGTATATACAGATCATAAGTATTCAGATACATGACATCAGTTTCACAAAGAATGCAAACACGCGACATCTGTCTCACAAAGTACTCAAATATACAAATATATGAGATCATATAAGCAAATAAATACGAACATTGAACGTTATGACATCGAGGACGGTGACAACGGCGACGCGCACAGGATGTTTTAAGACGACCAGGTTTAGATATCGAGGGGAAGAGTGGTGACCCCGTCATTCTTTACCTTCCTTTTTGGATAGAAGTACGAAAAGGCATCTCGGGTTTGCACGTACGTGTGCATTTCGTTGTACAGGCGCATGCGAAACCCTTTGTTGATGCCCTGACCACTTCTCTTGGTCTCCAGCACCCGGAGCTATTTTTGATGATCGATGTCGTTGTATCGTTTGTTCACCCCCTTGCAACTGAATTTATCGTTCGATTTGTCGTCACCGCTAAAACAATAGTAGGTTTTGGAACACAGCCCGACAATCCCATTCCTGGACCATTCTACTTTGAACAGGCCGGGAGTGCGTTTGTCGTAGGCCGCGTTTTGGGGGGTGTCTGTCCGGAGAAACCAGTCGAACTTCTGCCGGTTGTACCTCTCCCGCATGTTAGGTTTTATCACGTCGTCCAGGTTGTTTGCCGATAAGGCGATGTAGGCCGAGTCCGTGTCCATCTCACAATACTGGAAATCGGAGACGTCCACGAACTCGAGCATGAAATCGTAATAAAACTCGAGCATGCGCAATTTGGCATACTGATACACGAGAAAGCCAATCTGCAGGGGAAGGTCGAATTTGATCTTGCGTTTTGCCGATTCAATTTCGAAGAAATCTTTGTCATTGACCACGACCAAATGTCGAAACCGAGAGGTGCTGATCTTTCGGGTTGCGGTCACGACGTCTTCGCAATATTCGACGTCGGTCTGTTTCTCTTTATTAGTGACCGTCTTACCGTAACCCGAATTGCCAATCAACTTCATGGTATCGGCGATGATGTCCTCGTCACCTTTGCGCCTCGCATCGCTGACGGCGTCGCCAAAAGATCTGAAACTCGGTTTTGGTCTGTACTCCATCACCTGGTAAATGCGGGTGACTTTCAAAACGTGATTTAAATACCAATTTAGCAAGGGCGTGGCCAAGAGGATCTTTCGACCGAACATGCTGCCGATCAGCGACCGCCTCGGTTTCGACATGAGGTGGTGTTCTTCGGCGTACGCTTTCATGTATTCGACAATGTCGTCGATAGCAATGTCGACGTTATTAAAATGGGGGGCATTTCTGAAAAATGCGACTTGAGATCGCGGGGACCTCGATGTCGCATTCCACAGCGCCAAACAATGGACCTAGAGACATTCAATATCAAAACATGCCATATAAGGGTAAAAATGATCTTCTTCGGCCACGACGATGCCTTCGTCTTCCAGTTTTTCAAAGACGGTTTGCTTTAAACGGTAGGCGCCCCCTGGGTATTCTTTCACCACCTTACCGTCGCACGAGCGGATGTGAACTTCGCAGTTACCGCGGCGGCGCCACCTCTTCCCGCACTGCGGACACGCGAACGACTTGGCGTAGGCTTTGAAATCTTTGATGTAACTAAAATGTTCTCCACACAGATTGGGATACATGGTGTTATTGTGGTTGGAGAGGGGGCCTCACCAGTTCCGCATAGAAATCGTCGGCGTCCTCGTCATTCGGTTGGAGGGCGTAAACGTAAATGTCTATCTCGAACAATGCCTCCAGTTCGTCCAGGTGTATTAGAGACACACCCTTGAATTGCTTGGCCGTCTTGCCCGCCATCTTCGTCGCCCCTTCTAGGTTAGTGCGATCGCAATGTCGATGAATTGCTAGGCACCGGAAAAAAGCATACTTGTAGCTTGTCGGTGTACGGGCCAAGTCTTTCCCCTTGTATGGCAATGATCGACCTGCTCTTCGTGATGTATTCAGGCACTGTACCAGGAGCACCGATGGATCTTGGATTTTGTGCACATAAAATGTCACGTTCGTCATTTTATGCAAGATGGTCTTGCTGTTGGGCCGCTGCTGACGTGCCCGCTCCATGAGGTCCGCGTCGTTCAACTTGTCGAGAAAAGGACAAACACCGTCCTCATTCTCCACCAGGACGGGCTCTTCAACGAATCTATTGTTGTTGTCTGATGGATAAAAGTAGCGGAGTGCCCCTGTCTCCCCATCACGCAGAAAGAAGCCGAACGATACAGTTAGTTTGAACACCGTTTGCTGGTCACGGAAAATGGAAAATACGTAGTCTGCCAAGTCGTTGCTGTCTTCGGAGCCCAAGCGAAAGTTGTAGGTGTCCTGTATGACGTGCTCCCTCCAAAACTGTGTTCTAGTTCTCTAGGCGCCGGTGGTTTGTTTTTCTGTACTTGTAGATATGTAAATACGTTTGGGAACGCATCTACAGCAGCGACACCTATGCTGCAGTGCAATGTGAACCAGTCAGAGTTGCCCTGAAGAAGGTGACAGACGGTCACCGAAACGTCGGTTGAATAAAACACTTGGTTGTGTAGAAAGAGTCTCTTTATTCAATGAAGAAACGCTTCTTCCAAAAAAAGCTTAAATAGGGAATGTGTAGAGGGTTAATGTCAACATGGTGATAACCGTTCATTAGATCAAAGTTAATAAACCAATCTCCAGCTCGGAAAAAATCAATGAGGCAAGGCAACCCTTCGAACCTGAAATGAAACTTTGCTAGGTGAGTATTAAAAAAAATGTAGGTTAATGATAAGGCGAAGTTTGTCGCCCTTCTTCGGGAGTCAATCGGGACGACCTTGAGTGGGCTACATAGGCGAAGGTGTTCCCTGCTGGGGACTTCCACAATACTACCGACTGAAAGGAGGTCATGAATGGTGGCCCGTTTCCCCCTCGGCCGTGGCTATGGAAGGCGGCTGTCGCTTTCTCTGCCTCTTCTGCAAACTGCTTCTCCTCTTTGGGGTCGAGCGAGGCGTTGGCTAGGAAGAAGGACTTCACCTCCTTGCACCGCTTGTGTTTCGCCGCTTTTGCTGCCTTCGTTCACGACCCGGTTTATGGCCGTTTGCAGCCTGGAGGGGTGAAGATGGATCCGAGGATCTTGACAGATACTCTGAAGTCGTCGGAGGGGAGCCTCCACCTCGTCTTCCTACAAGGAAAAACCAAAGGAGACCGGCCCTTAGAAACAAACAAAGGAATCACTGCAATGTCCACCCCGCAGGCATTTCGTGGTGTTAATTTATTTCAATATTTTTGCTTCGGCTAGCGATTCACGACTAGCCGGGGGCTTGGCGGACTGAGTGACTTTCATTTATGTTACTTGGTTCGATGTTATCTCTTCTTTACCATGACGGCCGGGTGTCATCGCTTACGGGGCGCTTAGTCTCAGTTATTAATCAGTTCGGAGGGTTCTGGAAAACGTTGGTTGCAGCAAGAACACCATTCGTCCCTTAAGACCAGCAATCTTTTACCCAGGAAGTTTTTCTTGCACTTAGACCAGGGTTCCTACTCGAAGAATACCATTCTCCCCCTAAGACTACTAATCTTACAACTAGGAAGTTTTAATACATTTTCGTTCAAAACAATTCTACACTCAAGACTGTGTTTCTTAGGCTAGTTTTTTTATTTATTTAGCACTTGCGATAACGGTTTCTGCACCAAGTTTACCATTCTTTTGCCAATCTATATATATAGGAAACATTTATTGCTTCCAAAGTTTATATGCCAAAGACATTTCTCTTTCCTTATACTCTTGGTGTGATACAAGAAGTTAAATTGGTTGCAGATAACATACATACTACATCTATACTGCATGTACATACAATAAGAATACAAAAAGTGACCTTAACTTAGCAAGTGCAGTAGGGCAAATAGTTCTTTAGCCAGGGGCCAATAGCTCTACACATGACAAAACATACTTTAACAACACAAATCACAAATAAAATACTGACCATGCACGATTCAAGACGAGCAGCAGAAATTAAGTCTGGGATTTGTGTCCATGATTACCTACTCACTCTCTGAGTCCTTCATGCCCTTGACAAAGTCCACGTATTTCTTGTAGACTTTCATGAATGGCCCACGGTCCCCACCCAAACCATCTTTAACAATGTGGTGCTCAACGAACACCATTGCTGGGGCAATACTGCTTGGGCGAGGCAACTGCAAGCAGTACAGAGCGCCTATCATTGGCACGAATCCCTCCAGAAGTGAGCTTCACATTGTCAGGGGCTTGCCCTGGATGACAAGGTACGCCTGCACCATCTCGTCATCAGGCTGCTTGACAGCCAAGAAGGCTGTCCTCTTCTTGGCCCGCTGCGCCTCCTCCGTCACGCTGTCCTCATCCTGGTGATGAAGCAGAAATAGTACTTTTAAGTTGTTTAAATTATAGAAAGTACCATCAGAGGCTGAAGGCCATACATATGCTACTGCTTAACTTGTCATAACCGTTGATTTCCTACGGTATTGTTGCACACTACACAAGTCTTGTGGGAATATTATAGTTGATTGGGAAAGAAATGTTTCCACCGGTATATAGGTTTTTCAAGATAACTACAATAGCATTATCGATAGTAACTCCTGCCGTTACTAGTGCATACACTGGAAAATACATACACTATATGCAAGCTTACATGTGTTAAGTGGACCTTAGAACATGGCCACTACCCCTCAGCCAATGAGAGCCCTATCAGTACTTGAGTAGGTCTTACCTTAAGCATCACCACAATCATTTCGGAGTGGGCGAGTGGAGGAGTTGTGGGCCCCTTGAATAGCTGTGGTAGGACTTGGAGGGCCTTCCTTATCTCCCTGTCTGGAAATATCCATGTAAAACCAGTGTTTTAGCCATTAACTACATGATTACCTACTCACTCTCTGAGTCCTCCATGCCCTTGACAAAGTCTACGTATTTTTTGTAGACTTTCATGAATGGCCCACGGTCCCCACCCAAATCATCTTTGTGCATGTGGGCATCTTTAACAATGTGGTGCTCAACGAACACCAGGTGGCCCGCGGTGAAGTCCATGCGTGTAACAGATATACATATTCAAGTATTAGTATACTTATTGTCAAATATGAGTAATGTAATTGGCTTGGTGAAAATACGTCCCGACCAGAAAAACTAGTAAAGTTCTGTGCATATTTACTGCAAGGGTAAAGGGAATTAGGGATATCGAACGTGTCAGAAAAAGAGTTCAGATCGATGAAATTAGGAAACGGTCTTGCGAAAAGAGTCGACTTGTATCGATTGCATTTTTATAAACTCTAAAACCAGTTTGATAACATAAGTACAGATCTTTTTACCCTTGAATGTCAACAAGAAGGCTATTAAAATGTCTACATGCGGCATGTTTGAGACCTATACTTTCGTTGCTTGTTTGCAAAACACATCCCAAATCTTCTTTCAATCTTGGCTGCAATTTCAAAAAACTGCAATGTTTACGCTAGGAGGAGAGAGCCCGGTTGTGTAAGAGGCAGGTCACCTCCTGTTTCAACTCCATGATGGGAGTCTCTGCAGTGCCCAGCTCCACGGTCATGGCTGACAGCTCCGCATCTTTGCAGTCAATGACGCGCTTTATGTCGTCCCTCTTGTGCTGCAGTGCTCGCTCCAGATCCAGGTTGGCTCGTGGTTTGTTTTCTCTAACTCCTGTTTGGTGCTCTGCAGAGCACCAATCTGCAGATAGGAATGCAAATATTAGTCAATGAATCTTTTATGACCATAAATAAATAAAAGAAAACTGTAATGTTTCAACTAGTACTTTCTTTAGTCACTGTTGAATAGAAACTTCAGTCTCAGAAGACTATTAATAATAATAATTTACAGCAATCAAGAAAAGCAAATTGTTTAAAGTAACTTAAATGACCAAAGACAAGGACAGAAAGAAATGGCATATATGAAACAACAAGTAGCTACGTACAAACAATGAAAATCCATAAGGAAAGGAGAGACCCTATTAGAACAACTGTTGTCAACCTACCTTCTCTCTGCTGTCCAGTTGATGTTCTTTAGCCACTTTCAGCAGAGCCTGTGGATATTTGATGATGCAACTGTTACAGTGAGCATCAGACATTTGTGGTAGCAACTAGAACTTGATGCACATAATTATTATGTGTCTTACAGCTATATGAATTCACTTTCAGTATTTTCTCAGAGGTTTTACTTCTAACCCTCTGGCAGATAGTACTGATCTCAAAAGCAAGGTCTCTTCCTGCGATTAGAGTCTGCCAAAGTGGGTTAAGGAAGAAAAAGGTGGTGAACTGTTATGATTCCAAAGGATAAATATTCTAAGTGCAGTAAAGAACACATCTACACATCTGATAGCAACAAATAATTCAATCAATGATTCTAAAGTAAAACTGAAGAAGTACATCACTGTGTAAACCATGGCACGTGCTACCTGACACTTCACTATTAACCAACACAATAAATACAGAGTTCAATATGTGGTACTTATCTACATTGTCCTGAAATAAAGGTCTCTGTTACTATACAGCAACACAAATATTTTGAAAATCTTACCTGCTGTTGTTTAACGGCCTCTTTCTTTGTTTCATTGGAGATCTTTATCTGGCAAGGATGATGAAAATTTGACAAGGATGATGAAAATTTGACCGAACATGAGACAAGTGAGCATGTCAGGAAGACGTCAGCACAGGAGACTCTCATTGATGTATTTACGAATGATCATGCTGTTTCTTTCTACTCTCTTTTAGTCGTCTTAGATTTTCCCTTCTTTTCCTTCTCAATTTTCTTTTCTCTCTTGAAACTGAAGCTCAATCACTGACATTATAAACTACTCAGTGGTTGTCATTATGTTAGTATTGGAAAAACTTTTAACATCAAGCAAATGTCAAACACTTGAAAAATACACTCTGCTGATATGTCTGCTATACGTCCCTCCCACAAGTCTTCCTAATGTGTCTCTAACTACAATATCCCTCCAGACATTTAACATCTCATTATATCAACAAACATTATTGTATAGCAATTGTATAATGTACAATGAATGGTATCTACAGCTAGATAACATACATACTAACGCACTAATCTACCTTACAACTGATTCTATACAGTATAGGATGAAAATATGTTTGTCTAATTATTGGTAGAATTTCTAGAATCTGGACATCTTTTGAAATATTGCACTATATCATAATTACATGGGTAAAAATGGGGAAGATATACCTTATAGTTTTCAAAAAGGTAAAAGCAAATAGCATTGGTAGTATCACTCACCATACATTAGAGGCTTCCTCTTAACAGCTGGTTCGATGTTCTCATCTTTTGGAGTTCCAACTCCAACATCTCTGTGGCTTGTGAATTTGAGTAGGTACAAGGAATGTTAATGTGTACTGGAAGTGTACATGTACCAATAGTATTATGTCAATTTAAGCAGTCTTTAAAATCAATTGCAGATTATCTATAGATACTGACGTTATGTCGGGCACAGTGTGGTGGACCACTGTGTTGTCTTTCGCACAACATGTAAACGGCAGCTCCTCCCACTTCTCTGATTCTGGGACAGGGATGCACTTGTGATGGCGCCAGCTATGACACCTGCCACACTGGATCATTGCCAGGTGCCCGTTTTTTTTCCAACACCCCATGGTGAGTTTGGCTGCACATAAATCAGCTGCTTCAACTCCAGGCAGTATGGGCTGTAGAGGTGCCGGCTGATGTCTTGTGCCCCACCCTGTACATAAAAAAAGACAATGATAATGACTTTCACATAGAATGAGTGAGTTGACACAATTTTTGAAAAAGTTAAGTTTTTGCTGTGTTGCAAAATTAAAGTCATTAACATGTAATGGTCCATAATTGTGGTGTTTGTTAATGTTATTCATGTTTGAGCGTCAAATTTTTGCTTGCCTGGTATGCTTCACAACAGGAGATGTCATTTCATCAAAACTCACCACTAAACCGACAAAGTGGTTAAGTTCACTTGTCATCCTGACAAGCATAAGGCGTAGGTCACCATTCAGCTGCACATCCTCGCACCCGCACGGGGCCATAGGCCGGTTGTGGTATCCATCCATTGATGGATCTTCACAGAACAGCGTTACCATGTGCCCACTGAACCCCGCCAAGAATGACAGCTGTAAAAGTCCTGAGGATATCATACCACAGAAGACGTTAGACAGAATTCCTTACAATTTCTTCAATAATATACACGAGCACAGCTCTGCTTTTACCTGCACTTAGGTGCATATGCATATTTCGAGACTGTAAAATTGAAGCACATATTTCTGATGTCTACCAGTCTATGCGATTGGTTCATATATTGTGTATGATGTTGGTTCTTTGTTGATTGTTTATATTGTTTATTTGCTGCATTGACTATCACCACTTATGAAGTACTGTATAGAAGAAACTATAGCAATGTTTTTTAACAGTTTTTATTATGATCCATGCAATGTCCTTTTCAGTCAGAAAAAGGCAAAATTTGTCTGGTGCCTGTATTTGCAGTGTTTTGTGAAAAGACATAGATAAATGGTAATCATCATGTTAAGCTCATAAATGCATCATTAGACAGGACAGAATCTGATTGTAAGTAGTTGGTCCACTTCCCTCGAGAAGTTGCATGCATTCTGATACAGCAGAGTTTCGGCACCACATACCCGAGAAAGTGCCCAGCTTTGCCGTTGTTCTTGCTTCTGCTTGGACTGTGACGTAAAATGTCTCTCACAGCTTTTCCCTTGCAGGATGCTCCAGTGCTCGGTGTTGACACACTGTGCATCAGCATCTGCGCTGCGCCGACATTATCCACGCCATCTGCTATGTACTGTTGAAAAACAATGCACAAAGATGTGTTGCATGTACACAGTTGCATACTATGATACAATGTATTCGTTTAACAAACTTAACAACGTAAATTATACAACAAGACGCAATTTTGCCAATGCCTACAAAGTTCTTGTTTGTTTTTTAAAATGAAATAAACCACTTGATTGATTGATTGATTGATTGATTGGTTGGTTGGTTGGTTGATTGACTGATGTATGATACTACTACAGGCAGGTGGTGAGTCACATTTTTAACTTGCATCTACACTCGTTTCCAGGCTTCCAAAGTCCTTTTGTCTGCTGTTGTTTTTATATTTGTGAGTAGTTGATGTATCATGTCATTTTGTTACAGCAATATGATTTAGGTACCTGGTCAATGAGATGTTCCGCGTGGATGGCACCGCTGCCAATCGAAGGGCTGGTGCCTCCTTTTCACTGCCAGTAAGCATTACTGCCAGCTTACTGCATTGAACAAACAGTCTCCATCTCCTGAGATTTGGATGGCCACATGATTAGAAGGCATGGTGGAATACCTGAGTGTGTAGACAAGGAATGAGAAAATTTTAATTAATTTTCTGATACATTTCCTTTCAAGTCTACAGGTTTTGGCACCGGTAATAGACGACTATCTGCCATGTTTACTTCATTAAATGTCCCTTTTCTGACCTGCCGCCAGTGCTTGTTTTGAGCTGTCACATTATCAAGACATTGACGAATGCTTTCTCCTGGCACCTCTGACCATGCTCTGACCTAAGGTCACTCTAGTTAACGAGTCCCACCTGTCACTTTCTAGACAGTATGGAATTTGTCCTACTTCCTTGGACACGATGAGAACAATAGGCGTCTATCCTTGCCTGGCTCTGACTGTCTGGAATCTACAATTTTCCAATGGAAATTCTTCACAATTCTATCAAAGTTCTCTCTGTAAGCATTCTCTAGATGCTACATGTATCTCTGATTGAGGAAAGTCAAGACTTATCTGACTCCTTTTAAGACTTTGAAGGCTCTCTCTCTGTCCTTCTTCTGTCTTCTCGGGTCCTTTCTCAGTTCTCCTGGGGGCCACTATCTGACACCATGTTGCTTTGTACGTCAGGATACGACAGATTCATTGCATTTCCATGGTTTTATTCTGCGTAAGGTTAGAAGGGTACAAAGCGTGGTTGCTCAGTCCAGAGGCCAGGTTGGAAAGAGATGGAATCTCTATACGTCAGTTCCTTTGGAGCTTTGGCTTATGGATATGCATGGTCTATACTATTACAATGGGTAAGGGGTGTTAGCTTCTTATTCTTACTTCGTGTAAGAGTCCTAACAAGGGGTGCACAGTCCTACAGTTCGGTACACGAATCTGCCTCTTGCACGTTAACGTCCCTTTCCTGGACCTGGCTGCCGTCGACCTTGGACTCGTCAACACTCGTCTGGCCGTGGTCATCTTCATCTCCCCCGGGGTACGCGTCCCTCACAGCGCCCCGGATCTCCTCGTCGTAGAGATAGTACGTGCCGGGGGAGCACGATGGAGCCCCTGCATGTAACAGAAATGAATGATTTTAGAAATAGCTATTTACTAGTCCTTGATGCAGTGACAGTGGAAGGAAAAGAAATTCCTACCATACACAGGTACCAGTATCACCATAAAGTGCATTCTTGCCCAAAGGAAGCTTACAAATTTTCTTTAAATTAGTTAAAATTCAATGGCACAATGTTTTCCGATGTTATAATTACACTTACAAATGTCAGCGCCCGGTACGCGAGGTTCCGCCGCTGCATGTTGGACATGCCCCCCTTCCTGTACTGGATGAAGGCGACCGATCCCACCTTGGAGCTCATGTCGTTGTAGCTGCAGCAAAAAGGAGAAAAACAAAGCAATAAACCACAGACCAGAGACATCGCACATATATGTCCATAGAGCAAGATATGAATGAGAAAGACAGAATGTTCTTTCTCTCCCTGTGAGCCTAGCACCTTCTTATGGAACTGTAATTGGCACTTCAAAGCATCCAGCTTTACCTGTTCACTGTGCTTGGCTTCCATCTTTTCTTCTACTTCTTCTGGTGTCTTCCAGACTCCTCCAAACAGCAAGATTTTGTCTGTTAGAGCCACCTTCCTCTCTCTTGCTCTTTTCAGCTTCTCCTCTTTTTCCCTTTGCTTCTCCAGCAGGGTTTGCAGGCGCTGCTCTTTGATTTGTTTCCTTTTTCCTTGAATTTTTCATGCACACTGGCTGCGTGCGTCCTGGCATACGCCATATGCCTTTCTTTCTCTTCTACACTAAGACTCTGAAGCCAGGAGCTTGTTTGATTGTTGATCCACATTATGTAGGCTTCGCAAGAAAGGGACGTCGCATAGGGTTTGGCCCTGAGCAGGTTGTCTAGAACGGCAAAGTCCCTCTCGGATACCACATTGGTGGTGGGTACATGCTGGGACTTCTGCTGCTCAGCTTCTGTAGGCTCCCAGAATTTGCCACCAGGAAGCTGTTCCTCTGCCTGACGCTCCAGCAGAATTAACATGGATGCACAGATCACTTCAAGTGCCTGCTGTGTCAATACGTCCAGCTCCTCGTCGTCACTAGCAGCAAAAAGGGACTCGTACAACACATCTTTGTGTCTCTTCACCACCCCTTCATCGAACAGAGCTTCTCCCTCCAGCAGGCTGCTGGCGTCCTTTGACCACCTGTCAAGTCCCAACTGCATTTGGTGTAGATGCGTGTTCATGCTGAGTATACCTTTCTGAATACCGAGTAGTCTGAAAAACGGACCTGTGATGGTCTTGTCCACGATCCCCAGGGCACGAACACCGGCAAGGTACACCTTTTGGTAAGCATCAGCTCTTACAGCTTTCAGAAGCCCGTTGGGATTTGGCCAGGATGAGACAAAGATTGTGATGTGTTTGTGGTGGTGGAAGACTGCTGCAGCATTGTAGAAAAGGATATTGAACCTGTTGCCCCGGAAGGTCACCATGTAGTTTTTGTCTTCATTGTGATGGTGTGAAAGGTGACTGTTGAAGTAGTGTGGAGTGCCAGATTTTTCATTTCCGTGGTAGGTAAATGCACTGCAGGCTGTTTTTATGAGTCGCGTTGCACCTGCTTCCCCTGCTTGTGAAAAGGGAAAAAGGATTCTTTCCCTGGGAAACGGCATCTTCAAACAATTTCAAGGTGTTGTTGGCTTCGCCAGCAAAGTTCACAAGAAGGTGCATTTTGCAGAAAAAGTTGCAGACAGTGGCCAACTCATCCTTCACTTCATCTGAGAATGTATCCCAGTTCTTCTCAGCAACAGGTAGGAGCTCTCTTCTCAACTCCTCCATCTCCTTGTTGAAGACGGGGTTTGTTGCCCCTCTGTCGGACATAGTGCTAGTAAATAAAGCAACAATCTGAGCTGTTCTCTGTGCAACATCTTCGCCTTGAGTGCAAAGGACTTCAGCCAGCTCTTGACATGCTTGGGTAAAGGAAGAGGTTATACCGGATGCACTTCCACTTGCGATTTCTGACATGGACATGGTAAGGGTTCTCCCGGATGGCAATGTCACATCAAAAGTTGGGTGTTTCTGAAAGAATTTTGACGTTCCGTCCTGATGCAGACAGTTCCCAAGCTCTGGCTGTCCGTCTCCAGCTATAATGGCCTCTGCTACATGGCGTTGGGCTAATATTCTAGCTTCAACAAGCAGTCGTGACTTTAGCCCCTTGCTGGGTAGCCGCTCTACTGTCTTGCCAGCAAGTTTTTGTAGCACTGTGGTGATCACACTGTCCATTTTATTCATGGACACGCCGGCTGTTACGAGGTCCATGACAACCTCCAACTTGTAAAAAACAAGGTCAGCAACAATATACCTGCTCTCTTAAGAACACCTCTGTCCTCATCATCTTGTTCTTCAATGACTAAATCCATATCCTACAAAGAGAGAACATTATTTTTAAAAAGTGAAAAAATTGCTTTGGAAGTTTGGAAACCATTATAAATAAAATTATATATCCATGTAGCTTGGTATCAAGTATGGTGAAGATGTTGTCTTTCCACATACATAACTATTTTAAAAACAATTGGAAAGTACAATTCCCATGACGAGAATAACATGTATTTGTACAGAACTTTATCAAAGTTTGCCTTGAGACAACTTGAGTTCTAACACACACATAGACCTCATGTATTTTATCATCGAAATTAGCAATACAATTTGTCATGAAATTTCTCCGTAAAGCTGAACCATTTGTCTACGAAAAATTAAGGTAAGACTAGAAAAAAAAAACAGCTTTAAAAAGCTATGTAGAGGAGAGCTATTCGTGATAAAACGGACTCATGAAACTAGAACGTCGTAACTTGCAACAAGTGACGCTGCGCCCCCCTCCCACCCCACGCCTCGCGGCGTGTGCACTCACGCATCGGTCCACATTTTTGCAAATCGGCAGCGGTAATTCTCCACAAAACTACACAAATAACACATCAAACTGTTCCCCAGAACGTCTATTTTGATATATCCATTCGATAAATATGTAGGTTTACGAATTGTACAAAATTTTTACGAAGAAAAAATGTCTTACCTCGCCGATTCACTTTGCCTTGCTCGGAAAAGATCAGTTTTTCTCGTGGATGATGCCCGAAAGGTCTAGTTTCCGATGATACCCGAATAATACCTTTTCGCATGCGAAAGTGATTTTATGTCTACCTCCTAGGACCATAGCTAATGAACACAGTATCAAACAACAAATGGCGGGTTTGGCGGAAATACTAGGAATTTTATTGACACAAACGTGAAACACAGGCAACACGCCTCCATATGACAGAAACAGTCATCTTGCAACACGCTCGAGGATCTCAAGAATACAATAAACCTGGTAATTCTTTCAGCACAACTTTGAGAGAAAGTAATTGCGGAAATCCTGAGTCGCTTACAACAACGGGAATTTTTCCTTAGAATCCAAACTCTGAACTATAGACCACCAAGGAAGCGTAGCGAGAAAGCTCGCCAGGGGAGCAAAATTGCGACACGGACACCCCCGAGAGGCCCACTGATCAATGTAACATTGGTGTAATACTAGCCAAGACACACTTTCAGGATTGTGATCGGGATTTGCACAATTATTTGTTGGGCGCTGGAGAGTTGATTAAAATATGAAAATTAAACAAGCCTGGAACGAAAAGCAACGAACAAAGGAATGTATGCGCTGAGGGGCATCTGGGCTATTTGTCTCATCATGGCAACAAAACCGTAACAGTAACCCTGACATGAAGAACAGGGGACAGCAAGCCGGGTAGTTTAAGTTTGTATACAAACCACGGCGCAAAAATTTATGACAAGTGTCGTTGGCTCAAAAGCCAGGCACTATGAATAAAATCAGGAAAAAGCCGGGATTCTCATAACGGGAATCCACAGCACTAAAAATTTATGACAAGTGCCATTGGTTTGGGAGGCTGCCCTCCAGAGCCAGGCACGGGTAACATAATAAAAAGCCGGGAAAACATAGTCCACAGCATAAAATTTATGACTGAGTCTCAGGCTCATGCCAGAGAACAATTCCCGGTAGAAAAGTTGGGAATTCATAAAATGGCTTACGGAAGTTTTTTACGCGTTTGCCCTAAGCACCACGGCAACCCGCCGAAAGTGTAAGGGACACCACGATTGGATCCGCTACATAATTTTGACTGGGATTTTTTTATTTTTCTTTTTCCTTTTTTTAGGATGGCACCATGGCAGCCCGCCAAAGTGCCCACGAAAAAGTTTTCGATGTAAAGATAAGTTCAGGGAAAATTTCTAAGAGGGTCTGTGACCAAAAAAAAATGAGTATGTCAGGCATCTGCTCCCAGCACCACGGTATCCCACCGAAGGTGCAAGGGGAGATGTAGTCGATTTCGAAAGCAGAATCAAAAACAAATTTGGGTACCAACGTACACGCATTTACACTGAAAATTCAATCCATGGGATAATTTCTAAGAGGATCTATAATATATATAATAGAATTTCAGGCATCCCCCCTGGCACCACGGTAACCCACCGAAGGTGCAAAGGGAGGTGCAGTCAGTTCGAAAAACAAAACAAATTTGGGAAGGGCAATCTGTTAAATTTTACTTTAAATTGAATCCAAAGCCTTCAGGATGGCTCCTCGAATACTCTTGAAATATAAGAAATTTCCGTAGTCTGAGAAGTGCAAGCCATCCTGTTGGAAAAGGGAGGGAAAGTAGCGGTCCAAAATGCGGTTGTGGCTCCACCATGTGAGGCCAGGGTTTTGACTTCTAGAAATCAAGTCGATCATGCTGCACACACAGCGCTCACACCGGTCATTGTAAGGGATACCTGGCGGATCAAAAACACGTTTCAAGGGTAGGCCAACTGTGATCTGACGGGCCTCTGTTTTATTCTTCAAAGCTAAGGCCAGATCAGTTAGCTGGTATGCGACTTCCTCCGGTGACAGGGCTGTGTTGCATAAGTCGTTACAACCTAACTCTAGGTATACAATGTCAACCCAGGGTAGTTCATCCCACAAATATGAACTGTAGTCAAAAGATCGTACAGTACACCCGGGGACAAAACGGAAGGTGAAACTACAGTTATCACACCAGAAACTCTGATCTATCTCCCTGCCAGAGGCTGTGACCGTGCGCCGTTGCAGGAACGAGTGCAGGCGGGCAACAAAGGAATGACCCAAGATAAGGATGTCTGTATTCTGGGGGGGAGGGGCCTCCGCCATGACAGTCAAAGGAAACAAATCCAAAAACACTCACCGCAAACGATTAGAAGAATATTTCCGCCAAGACCCGCCGTACGGTAACTCACCAACACACCCGATGCAGAAAGCAAACAAAGCTGACAGCAATAGGACCGATAAAGGTCAGAAAAAAGGACGTGAGAAAAATGGGCGTCCGTCTCTTCCAGTCTCAGTGCAGAAGAGGACGTGAGACGCGGGAAGTTTCCAGAAGTTTACTCCTCGTGGCTTTTCTGTTCTCTGATTGGCTGCTCAGCATGTGAACACCGCGTGATTCAAAAGTGATTCGGAATGATACAACCAAGGGCCAAACTAAAGCAAGGCTCAACCTTATATGGATGCCGAACCCTTGCCGAAACACCCGAATGTGAGCCGATGTCATTTCGGGTCCGGCCCGAGTTCCGTGTCCGCCGGCGTGTGTAGCGGTGCCGCGGTACTTTCTCGGGCGTTGAGTGAGATATCTCAAGATCGGTCCAACGGATTTCTATGCCATTTATGTCACCGTTTAACAACAAATTCTCTTTATTTTGATGTGTACTTTGTAAATATTGGTCAAAGGATCGCTGAGATATCGCCTTCTAAAGTTGTGAAACAGCTGTTTACTCGAGTTTCGCCGGGGCTTGGTCACGTGACTGAACGCCCTCGTCAGGAGACGGTTGGGTGTCAACGCTTCCAGGTCATCAACCTCATTATTAACCGCCGTTATTGGTCAACCGTTTACTATGCTTTCTGCTTCGCACAACAACGTGTGTAACCCTTCGTCATCTAGTGGGTGCTTCTTCACGATCGCATTCAGCACTTGTCTTATTGTGCGTATCTGTCGCTCCCAAACTCCGCCAAAGTGCGATCCTGTAGGAGGGTTGAACTTCCAGTCTACTTCCCTCTGCAATAAGGTGTCCTTAATCTTTTCTTGGTTCCACCCTTTCATCTCCTTCTTCAACTCAGCCTTTGCCCCCACAAGGTTGGTTCCATTGCCTGACCATATTTGCTTGACTTGTCCCCGACGAGCTATAAATCTTCTAAGGGCATCGATGTAGGAGTCAGTGTCCAGCGAGTCAGCCTTCTCGATATGCACTGCCCGAGTTGACATGCATGTGAACACCACTCCATACCGTTTAACGATACGTCTTCCACGCTTGGTTTCTATCGGACCGAAGTAATCCACGCCCACTCTCGGGAAGGGTGGCTCATCGGGCATGACGCGGTGTACTGGCAGATCAGCCATCTGTTGCTCACCGGTCTTCCCATGGTTCCGCCTACAGGTTGTGCACTTGTTGATCATCTTGCGTACCAACTTGTTAACTTGGGGTATCCAATATCTTTCTCTTGAACTTGCAATCACATAGTTCCGCCCCAGGTGGCCTACGTCCTCGTGTATACTCCGTATGATCCGCAGCGTTACTGCTGACTCCTAAGGGAGTATTATGGGATGCTTTTCTTCTTCTGACAGAGATGACATGTCCAGTCTCCCGCCCATTCTAAGCAGACCGTCGTCTCCCAACATTGGGTTTAGCTTGTAGACGTTGCTGGTAGATGCTACTCCCGCATCCTTCGACCTCTCTAACGACACTATCTCTTGCTTGTAGTATCTGTTCTGCACGTGTTTGAAAATAGCCCTTTCAGCTTGTTTGAGATCGTGCATTGTCAACCCGACTAGAGTGGCCACGTTCCTATGCCTGAGGGCTTGCTTTACCTTGATGATCCAGGCCACTGCTTTCTTGAGACGGTGCCATCTTGAATAATGCGCTATCAGCGCATCCATGGGGCTCTTCTGTTCAGCTTCTTCCGCTCCAATGGCGTTCACCTTAACTTCAGGGTCCCTCTGTAGCGGCTGTTGAAGTCCCTCTGGCATCTGCGGCCATTCACTCTTTGGGCACCACAGGAAGGGTGGTCCATTTACCCACCTGTCGTTTTCCACGAACTTCTGGATCGTCTGTCCCCTCGATGCATCGTCTGTGGGGTTCTGTTGTGATTCAACATAACGCCACTGTTTTGGATCGCTGGCGTTTCTTATTGCTGTTAGCCGGTTGGCTACAAAGGTGCGATACCTTGTTCTTGCATTGTTGATGTAGCGAAGCACTGTTGTGCTATCAGTCCAGAAAAACGTCTCGACAATATTGATGTTTAACTCCTTTTGGAGCGTAGAGTTTACACGGACAGCAATTTCCGCTGCTGATTCTCTTGCAGACACATGTATAGATGCCAGGAATTTCTCCCTTGCAGAATCGATACCCTCATCAGTGTTTAGTTGGTGACAAATGTCTGGTAAAGACAATGGTGATGTTTCAACAATGTTACTGGTCTCAACCATGTCAATGTCGATAGAATGTGGAGATGTGCTCTGTTGTTTGTCACACGACCTTCTCTTACAGCTAGCAGACAAAACACCTACTGCAGGTGGAGGTGGACCATCTCTGTTGGCCTCGCGAAGGTCACGTTCCAGCTGTAGTAATTCATCGAGCTGCACACCTGTCATGTTCGGAGCCCGGACAATGCTGCCATAGTCAGATATGCTGGCCCCCCTTCTCTCTTTTGTTGCCATTTTTCCTTCTTTTGACAATTTTAACTTTCTGATATTCATCTCCTCGAAGGGTCTTGGTTGTACCTTTGAACCTGAAACAACAAACAGACCGAAAATCATGAGTATTATGATTCAACAAAATCAACAGGTTAGCTGATATAACACTTTAGATGCTGTAATTGTAAAAAAGGAATACTAAGTTACAGTGAAATAAAACCCATGTACCTCTTGGTTCTGCCCACTGACATTGGCGCTCTGTCACGGACGGGTCATCAGGAAGTCTTGATGTTCCTCTGGAGATGAAGTCACAGAGTACAAACAGCAGGGCTCCAGCATGAGAGCAGGTGCCACCTTGCCTGAAAAATGAAATATACTGTACATGTAAATATTGAAGCTTTTGCAACCGCCTTGTTTGCAAACACATAGAAAAACTCCTCTCACATTCTACTACAAAGTGAGGTTCAACAATGCATTGACACTGGAAAGAATGTTCACTTCTGCAAGTAAAACTCTCATTTCTAAAGGACAAAGCATTGAATAAGACAAGTTTAATTACCCACCCGCCAGTACAGACACAGTACCCTCCGTAAGGGTGCCCGTCCTCAACATCTAGAATCAGGTATGTCCACTTTTCTTGGTCTGGGTCCGTACTTTGTGACGATAGGCACTTCCCTTGTACTACACAGAACGGATGGAAACTGGGCATGCTGTTAAACTTGACACTATGCACGTATCCCAGTTCAAACTTTCTGTATGGCTCGAGTGTCTTGTATGATTTTCCAATGGCACTATTCTTCCCAACTAGATATTCGGTTACCATCTGATCGTTGATAGGAGGGACTGCAGTCATGTTTTTTGTCCAACCTGTTGATCTTATGATTGCGACAGGATTTAGTCCAGAGAAGGTGATTTTGTCTTGTTCAGAGAGGTCTTGTCTGCAAGTGAATTTGAAGCTCTCTTCTCCTGCTGGTGAAATCGATAGAGACAAGCACAAAAGATTTATCATTGCCAGAGCACTTAGAGTCCATTCCAAGTCACCATGCGGTTTACTTGTATTTCTAACATTTTCGAATTATTTTCATATAATTTGAAAATATTATAAATATTCTGAAATTATTATAGAATATGTAAGTACTTGAGTAGCATGTTTTCGAAAATGTTGTCATAATTTGCAAAAATTTAGAAAGTGGCAGTCAAAGAATATCTTAATTTCAAAATATTTAGAAACACAATTTAGATTTCGAAATATTTCGAAATTTTGATTGTCGGGGGGCGGAGGCGCTAATCCCAGCGCCACATGTTCCGTGTATTTTTAGACAGTAAAGCGCAGCGGGAGGTTGGTAGCCCTTTTGCACAGAAACGTCTGTGTACCGTCTGTCTGGGACCGTCCTGTCTGACAGCATGCGCAAGCGGCGGCAAGTCGCGGCCAGACCTTGATTGATTTGATGGCGGCGACGGGCGGCAGCCCTTTGATCTGCGACGAAAAGCGTTGACAAGCTAATCGCTACAACTGGCGGAAATTTACGAAATCTGCCGGAGAGATCGCGATGTTCCACGAATTTTTGAAATATCCGCGTGATTGGTTGACCGAAAACGAGCGGAAACCTGCGAAATGTGGAGCCTCGATTTCTAGTTCATGTTTTACGTACATACCCTGTAAACATCGCGAGTCAGAGTACATTGTTGAAGGTGTCTGCCTTTCGAGAGGAGGCGGAAGGATTGCAGCCGCCAGGGGACCGCGGAGGTACAGGAAAAGGGTGTATTTCGAAAATTCGGTAGATCTAGGAAGAAATTACTTTGTGAGTTTGGAGGACCGGGTGTCCCGCAGCCCCCCTCCCTCCAAAAGGTTCCAAACACAGCCGGTAGGCCACTACGGAAAAAAGAATATCGTCTGAACCACTCCGAGAGACGATTTGCGTTAAAAACTTCGCCGTATTTTATTCATGAAGTGCAGTCGAAGTTAGCTTTTGTATGTTTTTTTCTCGGTAACGCTACTTTCCTGATGTAGCTTGTTTGTTTTGATAAGCAAGAGGCAGGCGATTTGTGAGCGGGGCAATGATTTTGATTTTTTGTTATGCTGAATTAGCGGAAATTTAACCTCGCAATGTGGTGCAAAATATCTAGTATTTGCTTCTGAACCGATCGGGCGATTTCAAACCGAGTGTGGGTTGGAGCATGCCTAACAGTACGGTCGGACACAATTATATTATCTCCAAGTTTCGTTGTTAGAGAACGAAGTTCTGTCCTGTTCTACCTGGTTCCACTGAGTCTACTCGCAGTTGATTATATCGTCGAGATCATACATGATATGCAAGAAATGAAACAAAATCTCTCTGAGGTCGAGTAACATCTTTATTCTTTATTTCAGACAGAATTGACAGTGCATTCAAAAAGAGAACAAAGTAAAACAAGTAAAACTAACTCTAGCTATATACAGTCACGCAGGTTTTCAAAACGGAAAAGAATTTTTAAAAACTGGCAAAGTTTTCAAAAACAAGAAAAATGGTCTCTTCGTCAACTTGAGTTTTGATCGGAATTTAAAACAAAGGTAAACAAAAGAAATACCAACTCTGGTTATGTACAGTCACGCAGGTTTTCAAAACGGAAAAGAATTAAAAATAAACAAAACTGGCAAAGCTTTCAGAAGCAAGAAAAACGGTCTCTTCGTCAAATTGAGTTTTGATCGGAATTTAAAACAAAGGTAAACAAAAGAAATACCAACACTAGCTATATACAGTCACGCAGGTTTTCAAAACGGAAAAGAATTTTTTAAAAATGGCAAAGTTTTCAGAAGCAAGAAAAATGGTCTCTTCGCCAACTTGCGTGAGTTTTGATCGGAATTTAAAACAAAGGTAAACAAAAGAAATACTAACTCTATGTACAGTCACGCAGGTTTTCTAAACAGAAAAATGGTTTTGTCTTTCGTTTGTCTAGTACCTCTCACTTCGGTTCGACAGGACATTGCCGCATTCTGCACAGTACTTGTGGCGTTTGTCACAGGTGTACCCACACACCTTGCAGCTGAAATGTCTCTTCTTGTATGGTGTTTTCCTCTGGGCCTCGACGGAGTATGTCGCTCCGCCCGACACGTTCTCCGCCACCTCCGCAGCCTCCTGGGCGGTTCCAACGTCTTTGTTGAAGTTGATTACCTCCGGCCGGTTGTCTGGTGCCCTCCTCTGGGGTGTGCGAAGTCCTGGCGCGTGCTTGATGAAGCTCCGGTCGGTGGCAGAGGAGCTCCCGAACTCCAGGACTCGGCGTTTACGTTTAGGTGTTGAACTCGCGCATGTTGGCGTTTGCTTGATGCTTCTCGGTGGTGCGAACAAACGCATCACCGTCTCCACTGCCGCCGGCGTGTCCTCGGCCTGTTGGCTGATCTTCTTCAGGAGATCCGTGCCAACCTGTTGCAACAGATTCAAAAGCAAGAAGAAAGTGTTAGAGTCTACTCAAGATCGATTAACAGTTCACATGAAAAGATTATAGCTTGCGTACTGTTTTCACGCCATCATAAATAAACACTCTTCATATTCATGCCGCCTGACATGCGTCTAAAACGCGTTTAAGATTGGAAGCATGAAGAGTCCAACATACGACGGCTCAAAATGACCGTAATGGGTTTGTCATAGGGATTTGTGAAAAATGCCCTTGATGAGCGATTGAGTTCGAAAAATGCTAATGGATACATGTATTTCGAGTCGCGCCCTCAAGCCTGGTAGAGGCTAGTGAGACGAGACGTAAACACAATCACAATTTTACCATCAAAAGAAATCTGAAATATCATAAAATTCAGTTCTTATTTCTGTTTACTTAAATTTATCACCAAGTTCTAACGATAGCAAAACTACAAGCGTTCGAAGTCAGGGGACACTGTATAGCGTACCACATTCACGAAGGTCATTTCACGAAAACGTCTCACGGTGTTTGTCGCTAGTAACGCAGGGTATTTCCTGTCCAAATATTTTGAAACGCAGACATGGCAGAGGCGGGGCAGCTGTAAAAGTATTAGTACATATTTTGTAAGAACACTCGTACGGGGCCCAATCTGCGTCATGATAAGTTGTCCAATCAAATCTTTCAGTGGTTTGCCGCGGGACGTATATGCGAGCTCAAACAGTATCCAGTGGTTCTTTAACCCGAGTGCTAATTATAAGTGAAAGTGCCAGGAGTTGTTTTTCCAGTAAACATGTGGATTTCGTCCAATGATGTACCTCTCTCTGCCCTTTAGCCTCATTCGCAGACGGCGTTAATTTTTCGATGCGCCACCGCGCAAGTCTGTGAAGTCACAACCGTGCCGGTGGCGGAAGATCTAGGAAAGCCACGTATTGTTTGTGGTTGTGAGTAGAGTAGTCAGAACCATGCCGCCGGTGGAGGGAGATCCGAAAAAGCCACTGTTTGTGGTTGTGAGGATTTTTCGTGGTCAGAAGAAGGTGGTTGACACGTGCGTTGAAGTACAAGAAGAAGAGAACTTCGCGCAGCTGTACTCGAGATGTATTGACGACCAAAACAATGACTGTGTGCAGGTGGGTTTGATGAACTATACTAGCATTTCCTTGATATGTAATTGATGATTGTTTTGAAGTATGTGGCGATCCGAAAAAAATCTGTACAGAGTTTGTTGACGTTCACATGTCTGGACATGTATACACAGTAAGTCAATCGTTGATTCATTGGTTTATTTATTGGTTTGACTGACAAAGGTTAGAGAGTTGTTGGTTGTTAATTGGAAAATGCTGACTTGATACACATGTAAGTCATTGGTGCAGTTACTGTAATACTTTATTGCGTTCCCTGTGAGGCTTGTGTTCATGAATAAAGGACAGAAATAAAGACTGCTGTTTCAGACTGTTTTATTTTCAATTTCCTCAAACCAGGATTGTACATACATAAAATAATTGCCGTCACCTCTCATCAATAACCATAAGTATAATAACAGTACAATTGACATTTTGTTAATTAGAAATCAATAACATCAATTGATCCTTGATACATAGGCTATAAAACAGCAATGTTTTAGCATGTATAGTCATAGCTTTGTTGTCAATCCCTTTTTCCAGCCTTAGCTTTACCATTTGGGCATTTTTTTTTTTTCGCCCTGTCGCTTTACATTTTTCATGAAAAAATCCGAGAGCCAACAAATTAAATTGGTGTGGCCTTAATAAGAAAATGTTGTATTTTGGTGTCATAAACATTTTGTTTTATAAAGTCCAATGTGAACGCAAGGTGCACAATGATGATATACGTTCGGAAGTTTTAACTTTGCAGTCATGTTGTTGTCCTGATAGTACAAGTGAAAACAGGGAATGTTCAGTCATCCCTCAGTAAGACAAGTTTACACATGGTTTCCAGTTAAAACTTTTATTCAGCCAGTTTTCTATTCACATGTTGCTTGTCCTGGCTAATGGAGGATGTTACGGATTTGTAACCATGATGCAAAAAATTAAACTTTGACATTGAAAATAAAAGTGACATCATGCATGTTTTACTTGAACATAGAACATACAACTGTATTGTATAAGTTGGATCACTAGAGATCGCCAAAGTCTGAAAAAAATTAATAAAATAAAATAAAATAAGATAATCCCTACCTACCGACCCTAATTTTTTTCAGGACTGAAACAGGAAACACAACAGTTTTTTTCCTTGGCCTTGGGAGCAGTTGGGAGAAGACATAGGAGGAGAAAGTCAGGAGGAAGAAGACGAAGAGCAGTTGGAAAGAGGCATGGGAGGAGAAAGTGAGGAGGAAGAAGACGAATAACACTTGGGAGAAGACATGGGAGGAGAGAGTCAGGAGGTTGCAATGTATGTGACGACAAAGAAAACACATGCATTTCCACAGCACCAAAAGAACAAGAAACTCAGGGAGTTAAGCGCAGGAATTCACGTCCAAGGAGGAGGAAAGACACAAAGAATGAGGATGAACTGAAGAAAAGACTATCTTCTCAGAGATGAGTTATTTCAACAAAACCCACAGTTCCTCTTTATTGGGCCCTGTGCCATTATGTCGGACAGTACAATCAACAACATCGCAAGGGACTGCCATAAAATACACACATTGGAGGACTTGGATAAGATGAAAGGTGTGTCAAGAGAACCCATGGAGCTGATCCTATCAGCGATTGATGACTTGATCCCAGAAGTACATGTAACACGGCAAGAAGAAAGAGAACAAATCTGTTGTAAATGTTTCGTAAGAAATAAATTACCTTCATGTATTTACAGGGCACAAGGAAAAAGCTTACCCTCAGAGACATTCTTCCACGTGAAGATGATGTGCTGAGCATAAGGGACAGACTACAATGAGCAGTTAAGGCCTTCTTGGGGAAGAAGTTTGTCCAGCCTGCCTCTATGCCTCTACCCCAGCAGCTCCAGCCCAACGTTGGGTTCCCAAGACGAAGTTCCGGCCAATGGAGCTACTGGATAAAGATGAGGCCACAACAGGGGACAACATCTCTATCCTATCTATCTTTGCTAAGGAGACAGGAAGTCTACTGAGGACTGCTGGGATCAGGTAAACTTGATTGTTGTCCTATTTCAAAGTTTGTAGTAAGTATCCGTTGCTATTTCATATTGTTATTTGTTTATTGCCCAGTTATGAGGACTAGATGGGCAGTCCTGGCTGTATATCTTTTATGCAGTTTAATAAATCAAATCAAATCTTCATGTAAAATGTGTTAGCTACATGTATCTGTGGAATAGACCCAAGAAATGAATGACCATTGCTTGTCACTTATCACAGACCTCAATGGCTTCTTAGAATGTTGTGTGTCAATTATGCTTATCAACATTTAACTTTGGTTGATTTTCAGTTAGTGATCGGGGACCAGGCGACGTGTAAAAACATACGGGGTGCCAGAAGGCTACGGCAGAATGATGAATTTTAAGTGCATCATGCCCCAATTCAGCCATGTAAGGCTGCAATGGTATGTGTGTTGCAAATAAACCAGACTATATGTATATGTCAGCAGGAAGGAGAGGCTGACATGGGCCAAGGAAAACCCAGGTATGGACAATGGCTTTATCCTGTGTGTTTTTTTCTTTAATTTCCCTGTTGGATGCACTGTTGCTTTTTTTTTTATTTGATTGTGTGTTTGACTGACCTATGTGCATGTGATGTCTCTCCTTCAATCAGAGTGATTTTTAAGCATATTGTGCTACAAATATATCTCATTGTGTTACTACTATTCTTAGGAGATTTCAACTTCCTGTGGGAAGTTGGTAAATGTATCCTGCTGGCCCACTGGTGCTCCTCTCGGGATGTTGGTTCCATAGGATTCTTGAGGGATTCGGTCGAAAGACGATCAGTCGACAAAAAAGTATCTCACTTCAACATCATGGTTTTACTATGTACTGTTCATAATATTGCCAAGCATATTTCTTGTAAGTTAACACTATATGATGTACATTTATCAGTGAATTTAAGAACATGAGCACAGCAATATTTTTATATTATTGCTGTATTGTGCACAGAATTAATGTTACATAAGTAAAATATTACAAAGGGCAAATTTTTGTGTGAAGTCGTGTACGAAAAAAAGTTTTAAATCCTTTTTGTGTCTTTACAGAAAGCAATTTCAACGCATTGGATGATTTCCTCCTCCACCATGCATATCAGGCCCATATGACAGCAGCGATGTTGACCCATCTTAAGCTAGACACCATATCAGACACATACCAGGGTGAAGAGTCAGCAGAGGACATCTCCTTATCATTCCTACAAACCTACATATTCAAGCCTACACACCAACAGAAGTCTGACGACCAGCTCCTACAGTTGTCAACATCTCAATATCACCTGCTGCAGGGTCAGTTCTAGATATGTGTGGACTATCCAGAATCGTCTATGAGCATAGCTCTGGATAAAGCACGGTTCTGGATGTAACAACTCTCCTGTAGAGAAGTGATGATGATGATGATGCGCTGTTCTGTAGCTCAAAGTTATTAAGACTGCCTCTGGCTGCGGTCAATCTTTCTTCATTTCGTTCCACTGTGTCTTCTCTGCAAGCAGCCTTAACTCTCAGAGGATCCACACTCTCTTGAGTTAGGTAGGAGCTACATACTAAATGTAAGGGTTCATGTGTTCAAAGACAAAAAATGCTTGACTACAACAAAGGAAACTGTAGTTAAAGGAGTATTAACGTAGAGAAGGGAGTGTTATTTTCCAACAGACATCAATCTTTTAAGTGAAAAATGCATATTACCTCACAATATACGATAAAATACCCATTATGCGCGCAAGTTTTGAAACGCATCGGATCCAAGACAAACTCCCCAAGTACCCTCCAAACTATCCCAGAATGCACCGCGCTACGTAGCTCCAATTACCATTGGAGATGACCCTCAGGAGATTGACAGTATTACTGTTCGGGGAACAATTGTAGGAACACAGATAGTAAGCCGGTTCTTCAAATGCAGTTCTTGCAGGAGGAAGATCCAGATAAGTGAGGGAAAGGTGTTAAACTGTGACTATTGCAAGATGAAACAGCTACGTAGTAAATCAAAAGAGAAGATGATTGTCAAGATTGTTCTGGACGATGAGGGCAAACAAGTTCACTTAACTTGCTTTTCAAACATAGTAAGTGACATTCTTAAGGTCAGAAGGGATATGAAGCAACAGCACACAAAATAAGGATGGAAGTGTAACAAAACTCCTGTTTTGCTACCAGGCTGAGTGGCAAAGAAGACTGCTCCACCTCTACGGCCAACAGATGTGTTTGCTAGATGCAACTTATCGCACATGTCGTTACCGTATCCCTCTATTTTTCTTGTGTGTCAGAACGAATGTATGTTACACCGTAGTAGGTGTACAGAGCAGACGGAAGACATCAGGAAGGCTCTCCACGTGTTTCGGGAATGGAATCCACTCTGAAACCCATCTCACTTCATGGTGGATTTCTCAGAGGTTGAGATAGGTGCACTGGAAGAAGAGTTCCAAGGTGAAATGCAGCATATGAAAAAAACCTAATGTATATAAGTGAATGAAAGAAAATGCATTGTAAATGTTACTATATTCAGAAATATATAAATGCAAAAAATTGTTGTCAAACAAACAGTATGGCAACGTTAGGATCTACTGTACTATTATACAAGCAGAGGTTTCGGGGTGCACACCCCAGTTCTTCCGCAACCGGGGTTCAAGTCGTGCAATTTTTATCATATAGTACTGAAATGTTCTTAACAGTCTTGATGATTAAAAGTTGACAAATGTTTATGGAGTTTACAGTAATAATTTGACCTTTTCAATGTTAGTGACCATGACAGTATGTATCAGTGACAAGTATGAAATGTTCTTGTATGTGACAACAAGCCTGACAAATCGGCCCGCAGGCCTCAACTGGGCTGTCTTTTATGGATTATTGTACTACTAGTCCATGTGCATTATTGCAATTTACAATGTACTTGTTTTTTTTTTCAGACCCAGAGGTCCTTCTCTGTGACTTTTACAGAGAAAAAGCGTGGATGGAGTGGGTGCAAAAGAAGGACCACGGAGTGATGCATGCTCAGGACACAGTGCTGAAACTACTCAGAACGTGGTTTTCTACCAAGTGGCTCCCAAAGCATGAGGTATGTATTAAGGTTAGTTATTAAATCTTGTTTTCTCCTTTCTCTCTTTGTTTTCGTGTCTTACTTTTATTTACCAGATCTACATGTTCAACATTGTTTTCTTCAGTACACAGACTTATCTTTCTTTCTTAACAACGTTTCGATAACCTGCCGTTATGAGTTTCAAGTAAACCTGTCCTATTTATGGACAGATCTACAGATATAATGACTTCTGTACTCTACATATTTTCCTTACAGAAATGGGTCAACGTGTTCCGAGACGACAACCTGAAAGTAGCAATCTACACCAACAATGGAGTAGAAAGACAAAAAACGCTTAAACATTCTCACCTCGAAGGGCGCAAAAACTGCAGTCTGAGTGAAATGCTCACGGTGGTTGTAACGGACTTCCTGCCAACATCATACCGAGAGTAAGCTGAAGCAAAGTATGCAACATAATCAATCCAGCTGCCAGTAGTTTGAATTATTATCATTGCACCATGGGCAGAAATGATTTGACTTACTTCACTTATAAGTTATGTCAGGTGCCATTCTTCTTTTGCCACCCAAACCACCACGACAGCCCATTAGTTTCTGCATAACTAGGTTCCCCATGCCATCAGCCTGTAGACGTGTGGTTAGAGATAAAGTTTTTTGTTATTTGCAGGAAAAATGTGATGCATTTCTCTACAAATATCTAGCCTTGGTTTCAAATCAGCATAGAAATTCCTTTGTTTTTGTTGTCCATTAGGTACATACAGCTCAACGTGGCATACTCATCTTGTTACCGCCGGTATAACGAGAACTTGCCAAGGTTCCTACAAGACCGACCAAGAGGGCTGGTGACCCATACAATGTCAAGAATGACAGAATCCACTACCAGGAAAACGACATAGTACAGGTGGGTGCTGGCATCTTCAACATCAAGAGCGCAACTCACCCAAGTCAACACCACACTGTCAACTTTGGCGTGAATACCACAAACAACCTGCCATCATGCACCTGCAAGGATTGGTTGAAGAACATGGGAACAACTTGTTACTGCCTACAGAGACAACCCCCTCCTGTCTCTAGATAACACATGTCTGGGACAGGCTTCAGGTTCAAGTAAGGAGGATGTCAGCAGCAGCCACTCATACCAAACCTCCACACCGTCAGTGTATGTCACTCTGCCTGTAAGGAAACACTCAAGGAAGAAACAACTGCGGACTGCATGTGGAAGCTTGCTGAGAGAGATCACAAACCTCACCTAGAACAGTCAAGACGTAGAGTACCTAGAGATGCTAAAACAACACCTGGTTTGGTGTAACAGCAGTATACCCCTCACGACAAGAGTGTACCGCACATGCCACTTGACGAGAGCCAGTTACCAAAAAAAGGAAAGAGGCCGACAACACCAGCAACTCTTAAACAGAGCCATTGGCAAACCTACATCTCTACAGGGCACCCAACAAGAGAAACCCTTACACCAACAGGGTTGGCCACCGTGCAGAGGTAATGATGAGGAATTGCAATCTCAGCGTGAATGATGATGACGAGGCAGAGGCAGAAGACATTCTACAAGTTTCCACGGTGGTAGATCTTACTTTGTCGATGGCGCAGACACATAATCGCAAGCCCTAGTTGCAGAAAGCATCGAGCAGGCAGTGGCACAAAGTATGTCAAGAGGAAGACTTGTTGTTGGCAACGTGTCATTGACAGAAAGTGACATGCAGAGTTTGTCCCTGGGGCAATGGCTTAATGACAAGGTTTGATCCTTATGCTATTTTTTGAGGAGGAATTACAACTGTTCCAATCTCAGTGTGAATGATGACGAACAGCCAGGTGTGACAGGTATGTCTGTTTGATGTAGAGCCACCATGCGTAACGGGTATGTCTGTGTGGTACACATTGTTGTCAATTTCTTTTGGAGATCAGGATATAGGTGACTTACTTTCCTAATACATGTATCTCATTAGGTACTCCCAGAAACGAGACTACACAACAACAGACAGCAGAAAACAGCAGACTAGCCCCCTGGAAACAACCTTCCTGTGAGACCCACCGGACATCAGATAGCATCAACACAGGTGAGCCCTGCCCGTAACTGAGGTAGTGAAATAAAATTTCCACGTGTAAAAATTTGTCCTTTTTTCAAAACATCTTTAGTATGTTATCATTTTTTTCAACTGTGTGTAGTTTGGTTCACCACCACTATCCCGACTCACCTTGCGCGAGGTTAGGGGGAAGATACAAATCACACCAGAAGTTTCCTCACTCGGGTTTCGCTTGTGTACTGGCAGAGATCGAACCAGAAGTCCAATGACCATGGGTCCAACAACCGCAAAGTGGAAGGGAGAATAACAGGTACGAGGATTGTATGCGTAAGTGACAATTAAAAAAAAAAAAAAAAAGGTAGACAACGGCAAGAGGTGGCATCTCCGTAGTCGTTTTGCCGCTGTTCGGGCCTCTGGCCGCAATCCCCGGCTTTTCACCCATATCTTAACCCGAACAGAGGGCAAAGTGACGTGGGATTTGGTACTGTCGCCCCGCCGATCTTCATCTGCCTCCTTCCGGTCATCCCAAATGTCCATAGAGCAGAGGATTTTGAAGAATGAGAGCGACATAAGGGAAATTCAAGAAATCCTTGAAAACATGCAGAATGGTGCTGGCACATCCGTTATCCGCACACCTGCCCGCCGAAGCACCGCTCCAAAGAGGAGAGTGCTGACCACCGATCACCGTGGGCATACGCTGTCAAACGAGGAGCTGGAACACGCGTATCTAGATGCTTGACGAACAAATACGCCTTTGTTTGCTCTGCACTGTGCTCGGCAAATGTTTACGGAAAGAGAGTTCCTCCGTGCAAATGTGAATGGGTCTGGGGGCAAAATGAAACTGGATGAACTCCGAATGGACAAATTCAAAGACTATATAGCAGAATACTACAACTAAAACACCAGCTTCAAGCTGAACCGTGCATGGAAAGCATGCCGTGACAGCACCAATACCTGGAGAAGGACTGTGCGCATACAATACGGTCACATCAGGTAGTTGCCAGCAGTGTTGGGACATCTCCAGCGGCCCACTGGCAACATAGTAACAGTTATTTTATATTTATTGTTGACTCCAGTTCAATTGTATTTTATAAATGATAGAACTGTTAAGACACCAACATGTCACATACATCAGGCTCCATGCATTCAACAAGTCCACATACACTTATTGTAACCTACCCATACATGCAGATTAGGTGCAGGTAGACATCAGAAATATACAGTGCCAATCTTAGGTTACCTGGTATTTCTAGCTGAGGTGATGTATCACTTCAAGAAATGAAGACTAATCTAGTCATGTATTGAATTTCCAATTTGTTCAGTAAAGCAGGTCAGTTGCAGGAGGAAAGGGCACATCAGGAGGAATGGATAAGATCCCTGCAGAAAAGCTGTCTGTCTTTAACAACTTCCGACAATTCTATAAGGACAAGCAGAACGTCTGCCTGGGTATGCTTTTAATCAGTTACATGATGTCTGCACTTCAATCAACAGTTATTTTAACCTCCTCCTACTTCCTTGCAATAATGCACATTTGCCCATATTATATTTCGCAAAAGTAAATATAATATACAGGCTGTATGCATGGTATGTGGCAATTCCTTAGATAGTGGATTGCATACTGCTCTGAGGACTTATATAAAGGCACCCAGTGCATCAAAAAAGTCCTATCGTGTATCAGTCTGAAAACAAAAAAGTTACATTTGTTCTTCATTGGTTATGCAATCAACACCTAATTATCTTAATCCTTGTATTGTTCAATCACCCAGGTGACCTTTTTTTCTCTAATGTTCTATCATAAATAGTCTGGGTTGTGACAATTCTGACTAATCAGTGGTTTACAGTAGGGTTTCACCTCAAAGTCAAGTGGTGAAAGTGGTCAGATTTAACACCCCTTCTGTTCAGGAAAAAACCTGCCGGGGGGGGGGGGGCAACTGTCATTATTACTTCTTCCTAAACCCATCAGCTACATTCCATCCCAAAATTACCGCAGCATGTTAAAAACAAAAGACGCAGAACCTACAACTTCTACTGCAGTACCAAAGAGAGACCCTAGGGGACTCAAAGTCTTAAATCATTACTGGATTTGGTCATTTGCTATCCACACATCAAATATCATCAAAGTCGATCCATACAGTCATGTAGTTTCTTAAGTCTTCTCAGTCCATAGTTTCTTGAGTTAGGACGTTAGCAAAAGAAACAATTCCCTGGAAACTTTACAATTTTTTGAACTCAATTTCACAGGACCTTAGGCGCCGCCAAAAAGGGTTTCCCACCCGGCTGCGCTGATTTCTAACAAGTTTGTGCTCCGTGAATGTCATTGGGATAGTGTTGTTTCAACTTACTACATGTATGCAGATAAGTGACTAGCATATTGACTTTGAAAATCCTGTTTCCAAGCCATAAAACTGCATTGTGAACCTTTAAATGAAAAACGTTGTTCTGTTTGTCCCATATCATACACAGCCCTAGCCGAAGACCCTGAGGTCAAGGACGAGTACTCGAGAGACTCTGGTCCGCCTGACCTTAGCCGCTATATGATGATGCCGTTACAGAATCTTCACCCAAAATTGCATTGGACCAAGGTACATTGTACATCTGCACCAATCATATTTTACTGTATGGTAGTCCGACAAATAAACGAGCCAATGTCTTCCTAATTTTCTTACCAAGGCCACATTGATTTAATTTTATGGATGTGCATTGACTTTCGTTCGCTAGAAACTATGGACTGAGAAAAAAAAAACTCCCCCAAGGCTGCGGGGACTGACTCGGGCACTACGTACATTGGCATTGGTGCGGGCTTGCCATTAAGTACTACCACAATTAAACTTCTTTGCTCGATCATGACATTCTTGTCGATAACATCACTTCAGCTAACATGACTTATTGTTTGTTTGATGCAGTGTTCTGAGGCTCAATTAGGGTTGGGGTGTAGGGTGATGGGCCATCTCAGCTCAGTGGCTAGTAAAACAGCCCTTTCCCAGCATGTACTAGGATAACTGCCTTCAGTGGTCAATGTGAGCAGAGGTTTTGAATTCTACAAAGTGCTACATATTTCTATAGGAAGTGTTTTTGTCAAAGGCTGGTAATAATACCTTTTAGCATTGTTGTACAGAGGGTTTTTTTCTGAAGAACATGACATATGACATTAAATAATCAATGTACATGTATTTCTCTGTTACTTTGTAGATGAGTATGAAGATGTGGAGAGTCAGAATGAACATGAAGGTGAGCTGTTAAATAACATTTGCATACAGGTAGCTAGACTTAGACGAGTTAGGTTGTAATACTCAGGTTTGCCACATGTAAATTCAAGATGACTGCAGCATTCAGTGTCAATTATTAAAATTGTTGTAAAATAGCCTCATTTGCATGAATTATATCAGTTTAGCATTTTCTCCACCTAATGACAATAAGGGAACCCTGATATGAACACTTTGCCATGGGGAAAGCGTATGAGGAGCTTGACCAGGACAAGTTAATCATAACATCATCTCACGTGGGATGGGGTCATGCCGACATTGATGTAAGAAGGTTTGACGAGGCTATGTGATCGCCAGAAACTGACCTGACATACCCTGCCTTGGTCGGTCTGCGGAAGCAGTCAGTAAACGACGCAGAGAAGCGTCTCTCACATGCAGTGAAAAAGTTTTTCGTGAAGAAAGGATATGAGGCTGAAGCAGAATATGTGGAAGTGGTGGCCGGCTGGCACGAAGCAGCAGATGGCCGGGGCCTCAACCAAGAAGAACGAAAGGCTGCCAACATCGGCATGAAAAACTACATCATGGACAGGTGGATGCCCTTCGTCTTATGCTTCATCCTTCCTGCCACGAGTCACAACAATATGGAATAAACTGGACGTCGAGACCAGGGCGTTGGGTGTAGCTGCTTTCAAAAGAAAGTGTCGGTTGTCCATGCGCAACAGGTTCAACCAACATTTCAGTGTGGACATTCCGTGTTCCTGGGTGCTGTCGTGTGGCTGCACCTCCTGTCGCGCTACGAGGCCCCGTTAAGTCTAGCTATCATTGCTTGTATTATTGTGTAAATTTGTATATACATTATCACTGTTTTGTATTTTGTCCATTAATTTGTTTTTGTAGGCATGGTGGCTTTGAAAAGGTGCACTTAGGTGCACCTGTTTCACCATGCCCTCATGTATATTATGTATGTGGTTAATCGTATAATAAATAAATAAATAAATGCCATGGCACCGCCAGGATGGGGACTTGTCCAACTTTGAAATTAATAGGTATTTCTACCATTATGAAAAAAATGCTATTTTTGGAGTGTCAGAATATTGACACAAAGCATTACCTTGCGACAGGTATATGGTTCAATAATTTCCCACAGCGTTTATATGTATGTGTGTGTTTGTGTGCGTGTGTGTGGTTTATCACGATAACCCAAGAAGCTTTGGATGGGTTGTTACGAAACTTGGTAGGTATGTAGGCATTGATGGACCTAGAAATGATTAGATTTTGGACAAGTCGACGCCGGCCAGGAGCCCTCACGAGAGATTGATGGAGCAAGTAGCGGACGTCAGCCGGGAAATAGAGGAGCTCAAGCTTGACCTGGCGTTCTTGTAGGAGGAGCAGGGCACCGCAGGAGCTTTGCCACAGGAACAGTCGTCAGTGTAGCCAAGTGTCTTGGGGTAACATTCCAGGCTGACTTGAGGTGGAATACTTATGTCACGGAAACAACCAAAAAGGGGAACCAAAGGCTATACTTGCTTTGTCGTCTGAGCCAATTCAACTTGCCAGTTGAAGATATTATTACAGTATATTCTAGTTTCGTCCGACCTACACTGGAATACGCGGTGCCACTATGGCATCTTTGTTTGACCACAGCACAAAGAAAGAAGTTTGCAAAACATACAAAGAGCCACCAGAATCATCCTAGGCAAAGAGTTCACTAGCTACAAGTCATCACCAAGTTTTTATACGTATCTTATCGATCATGTTTTTCCCCCGATAGTTTGGCTCCCACCGCACCATCAGGGTGGCAAGCCGTGCCCCGGGGAGGGACACCCCTACCTACATTTATCCTGAGGAGGTTCGCTGGGTCGTGAGGGAATCGTGCCCCAGCGTGCCAGAAACGGCTTGCCAAGCCACGTCAACACTGTAGAGCCCAGATCGGCACCGGGTGATTTATGGCCTAGATTATCGAAACTGCTAATCTACTCAAAAAGTAGGGACAAATTTTACAGACATACCCCCAATGGTGTCGATTTAACCCTATTTGCTATTATCCCGGAGCTATTATCCCGGCACGGTGACTGGCGCTCTGAGGCAATATCCCTCTACAAGGTAATTCCGACTTAACATATCTTCCAAGTCACTCAAATCTGTGCCCACTGTTCAACAACCTTATTGTACACGTTGTACCTCGGACAGAATCCGAGTTATCCTGTTACCTGAAGTTACATTCATCTTACATGCATTATGTTTATGCATATCATATGTACATTCGGCAACAAGTGTTCGGTGTTTCTATTGTTAAATGGAGCTGTAATGTTATGCGTAATGTTCTACACTATGACAATGTTCAATGATTCTAATGTTAGGTAAAGCTATATGTTATCCGTCAAGTTATGCATATGTTGCTTACGAGCTATGTTCACGCCATTGGGCACCAAGTGTTCGGTGTTTCTATTGTTAGATAGAGCTGTAATGTTATGCGTAATGTTCTACACTATGATAATGTTCAATGATTCTAATGTTAGGTAAAGCTATATGTTATCTGTCAAGTTATGCACATGTTGCTTACGCGCTATGTTTACGCCTATGTGCATTAGGAAAAGTCAAATGTTCCAGGTTCTCCCCTTCTCTCCTTGCCCTGGGTGTTGAAGGTTTTTTCTCTCTACTTTTGGCGGGGATTTGTGTTTCTCTATAAAAAAACATGGATAAAAATAAACTGCCAACACCCAGGGCTCTTACTCATTCGAGTTGTTCATCCTAGCTGGTAGTGAAATAGACAATTGTAATAGGATGCCGTTTGTTTCTTTTGTCGACTGTTTGTTGACCGATGCAATAGTAGTTGCAGGAGGAGCTAATGTCTAAGATAAGGTAGTCATGTAGTCGGGGATTACAAAATATTTCAAAGTCGTTAAAAAAACAATTCTACAATTCTAGCAGTGTACAGTGTAAACAGATATGGTACTGATTCCAGTCCACCAATGACAAAACATTATCAATCACTTTGACAAGAAACACCATGTATCGACTGTTCTCTGGCAATTTATGTTGTTGAATCTTTGATAAGGAAACAAGAACGGATATTAGGCACTTTTTTGTTGGGCAGAATTTTCGCAATACTAGAATACTGTGTCTATTAAATTCATTTTAATGTGTTCACTTTTTTTCCAGGCTCTTTTTTCATTTGAAGTAGCCGTCTTCATCTTGAGTACCTACTGGTCTGTTCTCCTTTCCTTTGTACAGGTTTACCGAGTCGATGTTGTCGACTTGGCGATCACCACCCGGCCGTCCTGCAGGTGTGCGGAAGCGTCTGGGGGGCCGGGACCTGTCCACAGGGGGCGTCGCGGTTCCAGTGAACCAACAAGGACGTAGCACTACATATGTAACGTCCAAGAGTGTCCGACGCGCAGAGCAGGTATAATCAGGCTTGATAGTGCGGCCATGTATATAAATCCACAGCACAATTTTTGGTTCTATTTTCTGCACACTTTTTTATTGTCTACTTAGCACCATTCACCACACCGGCCGCATTATACCGTGCACCTGGGCGTGATGCTCCCAAGAGGGCTTTGCCCAGTATCAATTGGATTGGATTACATAACTAGTTTCTATTTTCTATTTTAAATTACAGATTCCCGACCAGTGGCTTCACGACAGGAGAGACTCTTCCAGCCAGTAGGGGACAAGCGCCCACTGCCAGATGAAAGATCAAAAGAGACAACCTAGCCAAGGTTCTTCGGAAAGCAGTGCCAGAGGCTGTGCTTTTCACAGTCCTGAGGAACAGCCGCACCAGAAGGCGGTTCCATCAGCACGACCTCTGACTCCCCAGTCCCTCGCAATGGACGTTTTGGCTAGGCCATATAACTATGATAGCCGCACTCAGTTCATTAATTCTTTGATAATAAGTAAGGATGAGGTAGAAGTTATGGAGAGGGCTACCAGGGGTCAGAGTAACTCCCCCATCTGGAGCATGGCTCACCGAGGAAGACGGACAACTTCAAATTTCTACAATGTCTACACAAAAGTCCAAACAATTACATCAAAGGCTGACACGCCAACAGACGCCCTCCTGGCAAAAATAATGGGATACACTCGTGTTAGTGGAAGCGTGCCTGCCTTAAAATATGGGACAGAAATGGAGGAAGAGGCAAAGAAGTCACCGTTTGACACATTCTCCAGGGATCACGAAGGTGCACGGTGTACCCAGATGGGCCTTGTCTTACCAGAGCACAAGGCCTACCTGGGTGCCTCACCTGATGCAATGATTAGCTGTAAGTGCCACGGGTCACTAGTAGTAGAGCTTAAGTGCCCTATCACTTGTAAAGATACTATGCCAACCCCAGACATCTGTAACTACCTGTAAAACACTAGTGATGGAGTTAAACTCAAACAGAAACACGCCTACTACGCACAGTGCCAGGTGGCTCTAACAGGGTGTAAGTCGTGTATATTCTATGTGTACAGTAGACATGGCAGTGTCAGGGTCAACATAGAGTTTGACAATAGCTACTGGGACAACATGAGTCCTGCATTGGACTTATTCTTTGAAGAACATGTCGCTCCCGAGCGCCTCACAGGTAAGCTAAAGAAGAAGATGGATGCTAAAGATGCTGGTCAAGGAGCAGACATGAACCAGGCTAGTTCTAGTAGTAGACCAATAGATACCAGTAGCCAGGCTACACCAGTGCAGGCCCCCGTCATTTGCCCTACATGTGCAAAACCATACCTTGATAACTTCAGGAAGTTCAGTGATAGCAGTGTGGTATGTGATGTCTGTGACAGGTGGTACTATTTCAAATGTGTAGGTCTAATGACTTCTCAGCAGGTGAAAAAGCTCCCTGATTCCTGAAAGTGCTAAATGTGCCACAGTGGCTTTGTGGTATCCGCCATTATGATCTAAGTAATGTATTAATCTCACTTTAAAAGTTGTCTGGATAGACACTACTGACCAAATCATGAACACTCGTGTCAGCTAGTTTCATGTAGTTTTATTACAATTCTGCGTGTGTACAAACATATTTCAATCCTTTAAGGAGTAGGTATGGAACATGATGCATGATTCCCAGGAGCACAAGAACATTTATGTCCAAAGAATTGTAGGACATCCAGGTTGCCCCCGCCCCTTAATGTTTAACCTGACAGAGTTCCTGACAAGAATTAAGAATGCTTGTTATACACTTGAGGAACATGATTGAATTAAGCTGCAGTGAGCAATTTTTTTCAATAACTGCTTTGCAGGTTGACCAAGCCTTTAACAGGAAGCGCACTGCAGTCGCGAACGGCCGGCCGTGGATGCTCTCCCAGGCATGCATAATCGCCATGACGGGGCCGAGGGCGGGGTTGATGTTGAGGTTGATGTTGCGAAGTAGTCACCGTAGCCTATGATATTGGCTGGTATCTGGGCGCTGTGAAGGAGATTGATAACAACAACCTCAAAGTCAAGTTTAAAGTCGAAGGCCGCGGGCACTAATTCAGTGAGGACTCTTCCCATGCACTGTTCACAAAAAAATTCATTCTTGCAAAACCCCAGGTGAGCCCTATGTCCGGGGGCAGGTTGACTTTCACGGACATCTATGATGACATTTGCATCATGTATCAAAAGGGCTATGAGAAATACTTTGTGTGACTCTTGGACACCTTGTTTGAATTGTGGCATTCGACTTTAAAGGGGGGCAAAACTAAATTTTTTTTAGTCCACTGCAGTATAATAAATATACCACAAAGTACAATTCTTACTTGTTTTACATTAGTCCATGACAGATTAGCGTTGTTACACCATTTCAAACTCGCACCTTTAATCTAATTTAATCACTGAGGTCTCACGTCCTTTGACCCTTGTGACGTCAGGCCTCAGGATACTTGGATACTTTATTCAGTCCATTAGCTGACGTACACATATACATGAATACGCAGCTAATCTTCCTGGACCGTAAAAACATAAAACAAGGACATACAAACTACATAAGGGCTAACATCTAGTATTTACAACATGGATAATCAATCAATTAATCATACTTAGTGCTGTGAGATGCGTGGTGGCTGCGGCCTGACGTCACAAGGGTCAAAGGACGTGAGACCTCAGTGATTAAATTAGATTAAAGGTGCGAGTTTGAAATGGTGTAACAACGCTAATCTGTCATGGACTAATGTAAAACAAGTAAGAATTGTACTTTGTGGTATATTTATTATACTGCAGTGGACTAAAAAAAATTTAGTTTTGCCCCCCTTTAAACATGCTGTCGTTATCTATTGCCTACATTATTCAATATGCCTTATCCATTCATCTTTCAGCGTCAATCCAAACTGTGACATTTTTCCAAATGTCGACATTTTTCCAAATGTCGCAAAGTGCCGTCTAATTGCCCCTTAATGTCTCATTTTTGGCGAATATCTCAATTTCCTGTTCCATGTTAGTCTTTGACAATATTGATAACTTGGATTATTTATTCCCTAAATCAGTGAAGTGTTTAACCAACAAAATATGATTGTTCAGAGAATTTGAAGTGGATTTGCCACAGTCATCATACATGTATGAACTTATGACTTAGTCCTCTCTGCTGCTGATTAGGATGGAATTTTCACAGTTATTGTCAGATGCTTTGTTTTCCTGTAATGCTCTGTCAATATGAGCTGTGATTGAACCTTGTCAAACTTAAGGTTTGAAATGCATTTCATCTGTTTGTGGTAACCATTCTGAACTGTGCTATTTTTTGTGAGGAGGGAAATGCCAGCACGGCTCTGGAGAAATACAGCCAGGTTATCAAGAGGGGAAAGAGAAGAGTTAGAGTTGTAAGGACTGCAACGACGAAAGCAGACTAGGAAGTGCGAGGAACAAGCAAAATTAAAAGGAAAGAGCGGACTAAACTGCAAAAAGGGCATGACCGTGATCGGAATGAAGGCAGTAGATTAGCAGTTTAGATAAGTAAAGTCGTAAACCACGGGGCGCCGAGGTCAGTAAAACACATGTACAAGCGTGTTGGTAAGGACAAAAAATTGACGACAGCGACGGACGCCTTAAGAAGCAGATCGTACTGCCCCCAGAACTGCGTCTACAGATGTTTCAGCACTTGCATTCTGACGCTGGACATTTAGGCATCAACCGCATTCAACGGCTGATGGAGAGGCGATAGCTTCATGGGTGAAGACATGCAAGAGATGTGTATTACGTAAAACATCGGCGAAGGCGACGCCAGCCCCACTTTTTCCGATTAAGACTGTATATATATATATATATATATATGCTTGCAAAAGTTTACACCGCCCGCCAAAGTTTTACCCTATTCAGGGCTTCATAAACAAGTTGATGATGCATAAAAACGTATCACCAGAAACATCCTAGGCAAAGAGTTCACTAGCTACAAGTCATCACCAAGTTTTATACGTATCTTATCGATCATGTTTTTCCCCTGATAGTTTGACTCCCACCGCACCATCAGGGTGGCAAGCCATGCCCCGGGGAGGGACACCCCTACCTACATTTATCCTGAGGTCTGCTGGGTCGTCAGGGCACGGTTCCCTGACGACCCAATCCAGCTCCACGATGGAAGCGTGCCCCAGTGTACCAGGAACGGCTTGCCAAGTCGTTAGCCACGTCAGCACTGTTGAGCCCACATCGGCACCGAGTGATTTATGGCCTACATTATCGAAACTGCTAATCTACTCAAAAAGTAGGGACAAATTTTACAGACATACCCCCAATGGTGTCTATTGAACCCTATTTGCAACACCTATACGTAGTTGTTTTTTTTTCTTTTTTTTTTTACAAATTTTGTACTCATGTAGTCGGGGATTACAAAATATTTCAAAGTCTTTAAAAACAAATTCTAGCAGTGTACAGTGTAAACAGATATGGTGCTGATTCCAGTCCACCAATAGCAAAACATTATAAATCACTTTGACAAGACACACCATGTATCGACTGTTCTCTGGCATATTAGGCTGTTGAAGCTTTGATGAGCAAACAAGAACGGATATTAGGTACTTTGTTGGGCAGAATTGTCGTAATACTAGTATACTGTGTCTATTACATTCATTTTTAGGTGTTCACTTTTTCTTTTTTCCAGGCTCTTCTTTCATTTGAAGTAGCCGTCTTCATCTTGAGTACCTACTGGTCTGTTCTCCTTTCCTTTGTACAGGTTTACCGAGTCGATGTTGTCGACTTGGCGATCACCACCCGGCCGTCCTGCAGGTGTGCGGAAGCGTCTGGGGGGCCGGGACCTGTCCACAGGGGGCGTCGCGGTTCCAGTGAACCAACAAGGACGTAGCACTACATATGTAACGTCCAAGAGTGGCCGACGCACAGAGCATGTATAGAAATGTTTTTGTTGTTTATTTAATGGTCGTTGGACCTGAACTTGTAGCTCAGAGGATGCTCGCATGTAGTCCCAGCCTTGACTGAAACGTCAAATGTTTCTATTTCCTAGTACATGAGCTGTCGACATGTTGTCGCATGCACAGATGTTTTCTTTACGACGATCCTTTTGCATTTCCATCTTAAGTTATGCTATGCATTCTGTTCTATTTATCTATAATTTGTGTGCCCTTCTGGACTGGACAACTGTGTCCCCTCGTTTGCTAGGGGAGTGTTCGGTTCAGGTAAAAGATTCCTCCTCTGGAACCAGTCATGTTGTGTGATTTAGGGCCAGATTGATGAGTAGATCCATGATGCTCCTACCCAGACATTTAGTACATTGTTTTTAAGATACGTCATATATGAATCTAGATCTTATTAACTTGGATGTTATTTTAATGTTTTCTTTAATGCTAGAACACTCAGGAAGATGAGCTACCCAACTGCAGCACCATTCATCACTCATTTTGAAAGTGGTATGTACAGTCTTTGCAATAACTTTGACTGTCATTGATTTGTTTTGCTATTTATTTTTTATGTCTTTTATTTGAATATGTTTCCTGCATAGTCAGTGCTACCATAATTGATTTGTGGCATTCCTGGAGATTATCCTTTAAGAATGCTCAATACCTGAAGATTAAGTTGCACGAGATGTTGTTTGATTTCCTTTTTGGGTGATGTTTGGTTTTGATTATTTGTTATCATTGTAGCAGAATTGTAAAGGTAATGGTACTCAAGTCAAACTCGAATTATGATTTTATTAGGGTCTCTACTTTTTCCGCATGGATCTTTCTTTTCAGAGGATGAACTGTTGCGTAGGTATTGATACAATACTTCGGTTGCAATACTTCTGAAATATCTCACTTTTTGTCGAGGTCCCATGGCATGAAAGTCATTTTAGGTTTAATGCAGTGCAGAGGTCTTCTGACGTGGAACCAGAAGAGAAGCAAGTGTTGGTGTAGCCTGAGGGCCCAGTGTGTGATTTGACATCACAGAGAAGTTACAGGAAGAGGTGTGTTCAAGTGGGACGTTGAGCTGCAGGTGAAACATGTTTGTTTTCGGTATTTATGTTTTTTTTGGTGCTTTATGGAAAGTGGTGTTAAATGCTGCATGTTACAATTGTGAGACAGTTGTTAAGCTTGTGGGACAAATAGTCAATTTTATGGAACAAATTGTGGGTATGGTAAAAGTTATAGTGTGAGCTGTGGTTTGTAAATTATTATTAACTACTATAGTGATAGTTGTATGGTATTTTGAGCCGTGAGAACGTCAAATATTTGAGCCTGTGGTGAATACAGGGCTATTTTAGTACACAGTGATCATGCAGCAATATATTAATGTGGTGTTTTTGTAGCACTCCTTGTAAAATCAGTTAGATCAGCAGACGTAATATGAAATCAAGAGATTTTGTGGTGAATGATCAACGTTCTGTGGAATCAACAACAGACACTAGTTTTGTGGCAAAAGCACCAAGTATGAAGTGTGTGAGTGTGCAGGAGATCAGTAGTCTTCCTGTGAATGAGTTTGTTACTGTTCATGTGAAAGTTATGTCTATTGATAAAACAGAGAAAATTGTACTCAAGTCAGGGGAACAGCTAAAGAAGTCTGATGTGACTGTAGGGGATAGCACTGGAGCGGTTTGTTTGTGCGTGTGGCAGCCACATATCCTAGAGTTGGGAAGAAGAATGCTGTTAGTGGTACTTTGGCGATAGATGCACATCGTCAGGGATCTCAACAGGAGCTATCACATTAACAACAGTCTCTGGACTTGTACTAAATTAGTAACATTTTTCGGCTTGGGGATGGACATAGAGACCCACCTGTTCCACCTGACAAGCCAGGTCTTGGGGATCCCGGATGGACATGGAGAATCACCCGTTCCACCTGACAAGCCAGACCTTGGTGAGGGACAAAAAACTGGGTCTTACAGTGCACTCAGATAGGGATTTGTTATGTGACATTTGTGGAAAATGTTATAAATCCAAAGAGGTCCTCATAGAACCCATGACAATCCCAGAGTAAAGGAATTTGTATGTGACAAGTGTGGACGCATGTTCCATACGAAACAAGAAGTCTAGCTTCATGCACCTGTCCATATGTAGATCATGTGGTTATTCTAGTTATCAACTATGTTGGTTAGTTTCATAAGAGAAAATACCTTGTATCTTATGCACCTGTCCATATGGTAATTCTTGTTCATTCAATTAAACTACGTTGGATAGTTTCACAAGAAAGAATACCTCATGCATTATACACCTCACAGTGCTGACACTCTGTATTCGACTTTGTTAATCTTTTCAAGAGTGAAGCTAAAGTGTCTTTAGATTGCAAAATAATAATTTTTCAGGTGACCTATGATTGACACGGACTATGATTATGCCTTACGATTTTGTCTGTTTTGGTTAACATGTATTGTTTCTTATCATTGACTACTTGTACTCTTTGTTCATATTATTTATTATCTCAATGTTTAATTATTTGATAGTCTATGTCCTTTGTAACTTGTTCTATTGTGCTACCTTGAAAATCAGTTGTCCTAAACTGAAGGTGCAACCCAACTGTTTTTTGAAATCAATCAATCAATCAATCAATCAATCAATCAATCAATAAATTTGTTAACATGCAGACTACATCTTGTAATCTATAGCTATTAATCAAACTGCAGTACATCATGATTACAATATAATACTTTTTGTCATCAACTGACTAATAACAATAGCAAGAAATGAGACTGCCTGGACATCTTGAAGAACTTAGACATTCCGCCTGACCCTGACCATCCAGAAGCAGACCCACGGGGTACGGAAAGACCCAGATAAAATCATTGGAGCTCTTTGACAGGCACTTCAAGCCTCTAAAAAACCCTGCATGAGAGATACAAATTCAACACATGTGAGCAGGAACCAGAAGAGAGCACTGAAGTTTATGTAGCACGCTTGAGAAAGCTAGTATCGATATGCGAGTATGGCACATTGAAGGATGAGATGCTGCGTGACAGAGTCGTGCTAGGAGTTAGAGACAATAGGGTCCGAATCTTACATTACAACTAGAAAGGACATCCAAAACATGTTTGAAGAGGGTTACCACAAAGCCGGCAATAGGCTGTTACGGGAAGTCCTTGCGGACATCTCAGCCTCCCCACTTCTGGCCAGTTGTAGAGCTCTCGGCATCCTGTACTGCCATGTACTGAGCCCTACTGGAGACTCACGATGGATTCAAGGGTGCACATACTTGACTTGTCCAAACAGCTGCAAAATGCACTAAGGATGTTTCAGGCATGGAGTAGTGACGCGACTATGCTCATTGCGCAATGCCCACCTCTCTTCACTATCGGGGAAAGAACAATTGAACTGGGCAGAACCACAGCTGAGTACCTTTCTCTGTATGAAGACACCGGCGATGCACACTCGGATGCGATGACCAAACAAGCACTAGAGGTGGCATTGGCCAACATGATTGTAGTCTTGTCTTTTGTGGTAATCGAATTTCTTGAAAAGAGGACCATTCCGGTGCACCGTTGGCTTTGCATAACCTTCGGAGGAAACCTTCCACTGACTTGGCCGACAAAACCAGGTGAGTACACTAGCTACTATAATGTTTAGCTTTCTCGGGTTGGTTGAATTTGTGCACACAAATGTTGTAAGAACTGTGTTATAATTAGGTCAATGATGTGTTTCAGGACGATCACTTGTAGGTCAGTTTGTACTGATTTGTCCATTTATCTACAAAATGTATTTGCCCTTATATCATAGAAAAAGCTATCTTACAAAAGTGCCGAAATATCCTCAAATGTTTTGTGTACTTTCCCATATGTTTGTTGCTCTACTGCTTTCTTTAGTTTATAGACCCTATCATTATCAAAAAATTGTAAGCAAACGAACGGTTTACTGTTTTCAACCGAGTCAACGCCATTATACAATTGTGTACTATAATGCCTTACTTTCAGCTTCTTACAAAAGTGCCAAAATCTCAGTATTCTGATGACCCATAGTCTTAAACCTTTGGTACACCTTCCTATATGTTGGATAGTCACTCGACCGCTTTTGTTAGCTAATAGATCCTAGAAATTGTATTTGAAGTTGGCCGTGCTACCAAACAACAATTTATTCTAACAGAGATTTGTGGCTTAGGGATGTTGACATGCTTCCCTGCTGGCCTTTCTAGTCATTGCCGTCCTGTAGGTGAACTAAACCGACCCGTAACATACACCGGCATGCGTTATTGTGCCTGGGCGGGTGGGTAGTGCTTCCAGCACCATAGAGATACTGGGGGCATACGTTTCTGGCTGCCAGGCTATACTGTAAAGTAAAATAAACACTCCTAGAGTTTATATTCTTCTGTTAGTATTGCCATATTGTGAAAAAAATTCTAATACTAAGTATCCTTTGCCAACATATCGGAAATTATTTTCGGAAACATATTGTGAAGATTTTAATGCCCGATTTGCTGACTTCACTGTTTTTGTTCTTTGAATTGTGTGGTTTATTCCGTCCGTTTTGCTTACTTTCCTAGTCTCGTTAATAGTCTAACAGGATCTTTCCTTGTGTGGTTGCCAAATTGTGTGGGTTCCTCGGTTTGTTTTGCTTACTTCCGAAGTCTCGTTTTTGGCTATAGGTTTTAATTTTGCAGGATTGTTCACTTTGCAAATTGCGACTGAATTGAAATGTTAACCATGACCAAATACGGGCCAAGACATGTGTATGGCGTGCCACGCCAAAGACAAGGGAATGACTCCTTCTCTTCTGTAATGTCTTTTTTTCTTACATTTTAGGATGGCTTATACTATTTTATTGCCACGCTATCACTATAGTATCAGTTATTATTTCTACCTTGCAATTGTTTCCATTCCACTCCTGTTTTTATTATGTTTTTCTCTCTATTTTTTTCTATTTCTATTTCTATTGTGGCTCGGAGGCCAGCAAGTGAGCTCACAATCAGGGAAGATAAAACACGGGCTTTTCCACCAGATACATGTGATCCTAATTCCTCAGTATCAATTGCCAAATTTGACTTAAAGCTACAGTGTGTATTATGATATTCTGTACAGTTAACTTTTTTTTTCTTTCACGCAGATATGATCGAGATGATATCCTGTGATGACATCAGTGGCTGCAACTCAAGCATGGCGTCAAAACCGCATCTTTCACTCAAGAAGATCGAGAACATCGAAAGTAGCGTTATGGCGGACCGAAAATAAAAATAATTATAATAAAGAAGTGAAAGAATGACAAAGATAACGCACCTACACCAATCACATCACAAAATATCTACAAATAATCTCTTCTCTTATCATCTTATCTTTCCTTTATACAATCATTTGACTATTGGGGCACTGCTGAAGATCTGACAACCAGTTTTCTCCAACTTTCTCGATTTTCTGTTCTTAACGTTTCTCTTAGTGCCCTGATTCAACAAATCAATCACGTCACAAAACACCATCCCTTCATGCAACAGACTACCCCCTGGCCCTATCTTTTTGGTCTTGTCCCTTTGTTTCCAGTTGAAGACTGCATGTCCAGTCAACGTACATGGACAGTCACGGTCTTTGCTGCTTTGTACAAACAATTTGTTATCGATGGGCAGGCAAATATTTTGCAGCTGAATCTTGTCTTAAAATCTGATTTTGCAAGATTCAAAATATAATTGTGTCCACAGGTGGTCACATGCCGATATTAGTTGAAACAAAAAACTTATTTGAAGCATAGATTTAAAGCTTGAATATACTCATAGTTCTTTACTATGAGCAACAAAATGTTCTATATTGTTTGTTCTCTCTTGATAGAAGAAAACACACTTGAAACATCAATAAAGACAGCCATTAATTTTCTGAGTGCAAAAAGCCACAACTTGCCTGAAAAGGTGTCTTTTACATGCAAAGCAACAAAGGCCTTTCCTGCTCGGTCCAAAGACCACATGGCCGAAGGTTACCTCAAAACCAATTCCCTTGGGAATGCATTCGTGCAATTTTTGAAATTCATTCAAAGCGAACGTAATACAGATACACAAATGCCTCCGCCCGAGGCGTCGCCAAAAATATTTCAGCTGCCATGTACCACTTGATAATAAATAAACCATTCATTCATTCATTCATTGAGACCTGTGTGGTGAGACTGTGGTAAGACCTGGGTGGGGAGACCAGTTGCTGGATGAGTTAGCAGTAGCAGCCAGGTTAGATAACCATAGGGAGGTGAATGAATATCATTCTTTGGGAAAACGGCGTGTGTGGGGAGGGGTGTGTGGATCAGCGAAGGCATGGTGCCTTTCATAGGCAATATCCATTTTCGCACCTACAATCCCACTAAGCCAGACAAGGTGTGCGCCTCTGGCAGCGGCTACTATTGTCGGTTGTAATCCGAGATGTATGGTGGGAAATGCACGACATCATTACTCGGCTAATGGAACCATACATGCAGACAGGTTGTACACTTTGCTGCGAAAATTATTATACATCTCCACAACTATTTCTTGTTCTTTCAGATGCTAACACTAATGCTGTGGCACGATGCGAAATAAAATGTATGGTATGGGGTTACACAAAAATCGTACTGTTAAACCACCTAACGCAGTAATTGCCTGATTTCGTAAAACCAGACACATGCACCGCTTTTATTGTGCAAGGTAGCAGTCCTCCTACCGTCCTCTGAGTGGAGAGTATGAGGATATGTGGAGAAAAAGGCACACTCAAAACATAACGAAACTAGAGAGCAGAAACTCTGCAATTATTAGACAAGGGCCCTACACTCCATACTTCTGTAAATCAGTCTACATTTCATATTTACATTGAAAAGCAAAAGGGACAAGAGTGAACATGGAAAATTCATTTGAGGCATTTACATCCAACAAACCCATCTAACTCAGCTGAACAAGCCCCCTCTGAGCCAGAGGCACAGTCCCCGAGGTCTGGGTTTCCAAGAGGCTTGCCAGCTTTTAAAGAACAGCTGACTAACACACCCTGAGTAAGCTGGATGTTCTGCCATTTCCAGTCAGGGTTTGCTATTTTGTCACCTAAATAAACATCAAGATGTGTTGGATTCATCGAGCAAATGATGTTATTATCAAGGACTGATTGTATTCTCCCAGTGTTCCTGGTATGGATGCTGGGATGTTTTATCCTGATGAAAACTTCAGAGATCAGCAGACCCATGTGCCAGGCGAACACGTCCTCTCTGGGTTGACCTGTAGAAAGAAACATCTTCATTTAACAAACAAGATATCTATCAACAGGTCACAGAAGGCATCTATAGTACAGTATTTGAGCACGTAAGTACTGTTCTACTGACAAATCTATTAAACTGTAGTATCAAAAATCTCAGCCAAACTATTGAAGTGGAGAGCAGTTCCTCCTGCCTGGCCCCTCGTGAAAATTATCATTAACAAAAGGCAGCAATTACAGCTTTGCTCTCAGTGTCATAATAACGACGATTTATACACCGGGCTGAGGGTTACACTGTAGTACTAGTAGTAATCCGTGCACCTACTGTAAATAGCCAAGTTATACGGGTTGTTTCTGTTCATTGCATAATTTATTTATTCAGTATACACAAAGAATCCGTACTAAGTATGCAATAGAAACTTGCGTGCACAGGTATAAAAAAATTACTCACAAATATTTGCAGTTCACAGGCAAATTGTGCAGTACAGAAAGCAATAAAGGCTACTTTGCAAGCATTTTTCGGTACATGTATTCGCCACGCCACAGAATGTTCTGTCATTTTCTGACAGAGGAGTGGACCATGGCTGAACGCCGTGAGTGACCTTTATGTGAAGGACGGTCCCTTACTAGTACCAATACAAACCCAAATACACTCTAAAACAGCTATTCTATGCGACAATTGCATGTTTCCGGCGAAAAATACTGAGACAAGTGAACTCCGCCACTCACCTCTCAATGGCCGCCCTGCACTGACGCTAAAATTTGCAGACGACCGCAGTATCCTAACTATATCCATCCGCTTAGACATCTGGAGGGTCGCAAAACTCTAAATAAAGACTTGAAATCATCATACTAGTAGTTGTTGTTGTCCTCGTTTTACCAGTATGTGCTAACTACATATTCTACAAACCGTAATGCTGGAGACGTGTCCTTTTTTTCTCGCACTACTTTATGACGGCGAATTGATACATTCTATCTGGAGGGGGATATTTGCTGGGTCATGTCGAATGCCGCGAGGCTTGTTTAGGGTTTTACAAAACAGCGTTCCATCAGCACTAGCGAGCAAACGCTACATATTTCACTCCAACATTTCCTGGAATAACTATCTTCGGAAATCACAGTGCCCCAAAAAATCAAACATGCCAGAAAATTAAAAAGAAAAATCATTCCAAATCATCCGTGTCCCAATTTATAACTTTGCCCAATCTGACACGCACAGGAACAAATGGGATTTTTTTTATGACACTTACTGCAAAATGGACCATTCCAGGATAGCTCTAGCTATAATGGATTATATTATTATCACCCCAGTCCAAAATAGAATTTTTCAAGTTAACCCCGCGATGTATGCAAGGGGGCCCGCATGGGGGGTCCCGACAACGCTCTACGCTAAATTTTGAGAGCCGGCTACGTATTACGCTGAATTCAGGAAATCTCTCGATTACGTTCTACGGTAAATTAAACGTAGAATTAAACGGCAAATTACGCTCTACGGAAAATGCGCCGATTACGCTCTACGTTGAATTAGAGCGGTCCGTCTACGCTCTACGTAAAATTAAAACGGCCGATTACGCTCTACGGAAAAGGGCATGCGGGGCCCCATGCAATAATGGCGAATTCCAAAATCATAGTTTCCCCCTAAATCTTGATTTTTACCTCCATGCCTAAATTAACTATTCAGTAAAAAAGAATTTGCCCATTTTGATACCTATGCAATAATTCATCACTCTTCGGAATTGACATTATAAAAGTGACAAAAAGGAAGGAATCTGATAATGGCAAGTAGTTCAATACATTGACTTAAATCTTTCAAATTCTCAGTCATTTCCATGAGAGCATTATCTGTGGTGTCAGCGTTAAGTTTGGCCACTTTGGCTGATTCCTTCCCCGCGAACGACGGTGTCCCGGGCGTTTTCAGGCCGCAGAAAGCTGCACAGGGACCGGTCACGCTAACCGACGGCTCTAGAAGTCTTTTACACAGGCAGGACATTTCGGAGCACAGTGAAGGCTGGACGTTGGTTCGTTTTTACACTCCATGAAAATAGTGTGTACGGTTTTCAGTCTGGACGATGTTTTGGTGTATATCTCAAGATCTGTCTAAGGATTGGGATGATATTTGGCAGATATTGCTGGCACTGGATGGTTTGGGGAAAAGAGACATCTTCAATCTAGGTTGCAAAGGGAGACCCCAAAAGGAGAGGGAAGAAGATGTTAGAAATCTCGAAGAAAGAAGGAAAGGGACAAAAGATAGAACACAGAAAGTTGAAGATGACAACAAAGGAAACATCTGGAAGAAGAGAAAGCAAAACTTGAGGAGCATTTCCAGAAAGTGTGCCAAAAAGAAAAAGAGAGTCAGGAAAAAAAAGATGAACCTAAAATCCTTCTACAATCATTGGGTAAACTACTTGGCAAAAAGAGAATAAACAAAAGAAGACCCACAACTCAGGACATGGTCGACAATTCAAAATCAACATATCATAATAGCTGTCTCTCATCCATGGTGGGAGTGAGGGGGCGGTTGGAGCATGGCATTTTCTGTGCTCCTACGCCACCAAATCTCAGGTCGATCAATTCCTTGCTACTGATTACAAGAAAGGAGAGTACATGCAAGGTAAAATGAATGACATCACCAAGAAATTTGATATGTCTAGTGATGCAATGAAACAAGCTCTTGCAGAGGGTTTCTGTCACGGCGCAAATATAACATACAATGTCATCGGTGTTTGACCCTGAGAAGGCAGTTTGGCTTCCAAGAAATGTTAGAGTGGATGGAATAGATGTCAGGTCAATCAGGCAGCTTTCCCATCATAGACTTGACAAGTTTGTAAAGTCAATTGATATTGGACATGTCCATCATTTGCCGCAGGAACTAGGGCTGACTAGGTCTGTGACATGCCTTGTACACATGGTGGTGGACCTTCACCAGAGGCTGCCACATTTTGCTAACCAGCTGCGTTGGTTTAATGGTAGAACCAACCACTTCATCTTTCCGTTTTTGGATCATGGGACGCAAGAGGCAGCAGGAACACGTTCTCGGTTGGTAGCCTGACCTGTTGGAACTTTCACATGCGGGTTAACAGCCGAGACCTACATTACATGATTGTAAGTGTGCAGGAGACAGACAAGGTCATGAAAGACCAGAAATGGAGCTGCTAGAAGGCTCGACCTTATGATCAATGGGGAAATGGTTACTTTCGAGTTTGTGCCCAGTGCTGACCAGAAGTGGCAGTGCTGGGCCAACAATGAAACAACTAATGCCGCTACATTCTCGTCTCCATTTGCAGACGTGTCGAAGGAAAGTATGGCTGTTGTGGACGGAAATATCGGTGAGGCGTGGCAGCCATGGACGACTGAAACACGCTAAGGTATAGAAGTTTGTAGCGAGCTTGCCGAGCAACATATCTGAGGCTACCAGGATGACAAAAATTAATAACTTTTTTTCGTCAAACAGGATGAGACAGTTGGGGTGGGATGCCACGCATCGGGAAGTTCACAGAGATGCAGAGACCAGATCCCCTTAATGCTGAAATCAACTCTGCCGCCCATTATCTGAACCTGTTATATCATGAAGCTGTGTCTCGTGGTAGTGAATGCCTTTCCAGGTTTATTGAAATACTTGGGGGACCAGTTCATTCCACAGAGCTAGGTAGGGTACACGGTCTGGAAATTTGCAGCCAGAGTGGGGATGATCAGTTAACTTATGTGGGTGAAGGGGTCGGTGTTCGTGCCCGTGGTTGTACATCTGCATGTTGCAGATGCCACAAAGTCACTTGTGGAAGCGATGGAAAGATCTAACAGTACGTTTACTTCTCCACAGGACATGCAGGTGTTGTGGGTCGGGTTAAAGTGTTTGGCCAAAGACCTAGCCTCCAGCAACATTACAACAACGAGGAAACCAGACATGTAGCAAGTGCCCAGCACATTTGATAGGAGAGCATGCTATTCTGATAGAGAGCTTTTCTTTCAGATTAGTTGACTGCCTACTGCGTGTGCCGTATGAATCGCCAACTCAGGAAGTACGCCGCCTGGAGTGGTACTCAGTAAGGTAGGCCAGTGTTTGAGGATGCTGCTGCATCCCTCTATAGCCGCCTGGTACTTAGTAAGGTAGGCCAGTGTTTGAGGGATGCTGCATCCCTCTATAGCCAGGTGGATAGCAGTGAAGAAGACCTGCAGACCCTAGAATGGAACTGTAACCGTTACTTCAATCTGTTCATGCCACATGTAGTGTCTCTTCCAGCATGGACAGTGGCTAAGGCTATCCCCTACCACGCTCGCATTTTGTGGTCCAAGTACCAGATTGGCTATGGCATTTTGTCTTCGCAGGCAAAGGAATCGAAATATTTTGCCCTGAAGAAGGACCTTGGGCTCACCAACAGGTGTAAAGATCCTGGCAAAACAAACAAATAGGTCCAGGTATTCCGGGCAAAGTATATACGATCATTCTACCTAGAAGAGTATTGCCTATCACCTCAAACCTATCTCCACTTTCACAACACGGTCCCCAAGTATGTGAGAGAGGCTGGATACTGCCTCTGTGGGCGCAGTAAAGCGACCGAAGATGAGGTGTGCAGGACATGTGACAAAGCGTGTGATGTTGTGAGGTGTTCCGATGACTGGAAAACTTTCCCCAACAAAACGGCACTGTTAAAGCCACAATTCAACAAGTTTGTAGCCACTGTGGGGATAGATTTGCTGATACATGTGCACTACGTACATACAGGCACACATTGCTTCACACCAGCATTCACCATCCCAGGCTAACATAACAGATCCCCGCTCTCTTACAGTGTCACAACTGCGTGAAGAGTGTAGGCGCCATGGATTGGCAGTGGTTGGTAGGAAAGCAGACTTGATAAAAAGGCTAGAAGAAACCTATTCCTTACAGCATCGATAATGATTCTAATGAGATAGATGTTAGTAATGATACTCACACACTGTATAGGTATAGAATGGATATGTTGCACTATGTCTGCACCATTTTGTATTAATTTGTAGGGGTTTGGCGGGTCCTCCGCACCCTACCAGGTTTGCACTCTACCACCTTTTTTCAGCTTCTGAGAGCAGACATGTGAAATGGAGGCTGCAGCTGTAATATAATTGCGACTAGTCATTCCAGGATGTTTAATAGCCTTGCATTTTTGCCTTCTCACCTGTTGAAGTTCTCTTGAATATTGAAATTGTGTATTGTTACATCTTACATGCACATGAAATGCCGTGTATATATTGTAGCATGAATGTGATATGATAGATATGTGACACAAGTTTTTCTCAGTGGTGAAACATTATGTCTGACAGGAACCATTTTGTACTGATTTGTACGGGTTTTGCGGGTCCTTCGCCCTGTACCGGGTTTGTTTACCCTTTTTTCAGCTATAGTCATAACTTATACATTAAGATATGAAACATGTAGCAACTTATTGTAGCAGTCTGCATTGTTGTATGCAGAATATTGTCTTTTCAATACATGTCATTTATTCATATGTGTCTCATCCATATTACACTATTTCAAGTAGACCTTACACAAATCTGCCTGAAGAATATGACATCTGCATCTCTGAAGTAAAATCTTTATTATAGATTTATCCTTGCAGAATAAATGATTCTTAGGACTCTCAAAAATTTATTTTTATAGAATAAACTGAGATGGTGTCTTTCCAGATATTGCAGTGACCTGAACAGATATTGAGAGCATGCTATCTAAATTTGTGTCAGTCCTGCTAGGTATTAAAACTGGACAAATCAGCAGCGTCATTCCTTAATCTTGTTTATGAATAGTATGATTATTGCTACTAAAATAATTGTACTATGATACCCTCGAACTTTGATCTAAAGCATGGGGCCTTTACATGAATATGCTCATCAAATTTATGAGCTTTGCAAGATTGGACAGTAACAAGGGAAAGTGTGAGTTTTCTTTTTATAAATCTCTTTCCAATTTTACTGTGCATCAATTGAGGATTTTACAAATTGTTACTGTTGGCCATCTTTGTCAGCTATTCATAGAAATTACCATTTTTTGCTTGATGTAGGTCACCATTTCTCCTTTATTGTGAGAGATCCTGTTTTCCAGTAGAGTATGGATAATTTCAATTGTGATATCCAGAAATAACCTAAAATATAGAAAAAGACCTCATATCTTTTCAGAGAAAGAGACCTAACAGCTTTTAACAGGTTTAGAAAATGAAGTTAAAGAATGGTCCCCTCAATTCTTGCTTTGTCTAATGAGAAATGTGTAACACCATGCGTGTAATGTCCTTGGTAACACTTTGAACATTTATTGCAGCTAGCGCAGTAGGGCTCATATTGCGGTGCGAATTCGGGACGCGCGCCAACCCCGACTAGTTAAAAAATAGTAAAAAAAAATAAAAATCCGTCACCTACGATCATAAAATTTCGTCTGCTTCACCCCCGATATCTTAATTGGCCCTCTGTGGATTAAATTTCGTTCTCATACAATTAACGGCTTTTACGTTATGGCGTGATAAATTCCAAAACGCCAAGTCGACCGAAAATCGCCGCCGCGGTCACCACTTCCGGCCGGCGGTGGATTCGAACTCTCAACTTTGACCGAAAATCCACAAAATGCGGAGTATTGTGGGATAGTAAAACGTCATTTCCGGATAGAATACATTCTGGGGAGAATTTCAGTGTTGTCTACTAGTCTGTGCGTCACAGGTAAGCCTATTTGTGATTGATCTAAAAATTTCAGCAGGATTTTTTCCTCAAGCATATTGTATAAACTAGTAGACATAGTGGTGAAATAGAGTGATGTGTTAGCGTTAAATTGATACCAAATGTAACGCAGTAAAATGGAACACATTTTGTGGAAATCGATTTTCCCGCGCTCGTTCTGCGCAGCACTGTGGTGGGGGGGTAGATCAATTTCGCATCCACGCCAGCCTAGCGGCGACCAATGGGTGACCAGCATTCCGCGCGCGCGTCACGCCCGCTCTGCGGGTGATACCATTCGACAATGGGGATGGCCAGCATCGTGATCATATATTGCAGTATTCTGCACACTAAACACAGCCTTATTTCTTCCGTAGAGCAAGGCAGTACGTGACGAAAATATCTCAAGGCTTCAGGTAATCTGATGTGGAAGGTCAGAAGATAATAACAATGCCTCAAAAGCGTAAGAAGTGGTGTATTGGGGTGAAAATAACTAGAGTTTCCATGCAGGTCATATGGAGTTTCGGCTCGAAGTCTCTGTCACTTCCGGGTATGCTCCCGCGCGTTGAGAATTTGCCCCAGATTGCGACGTTTTGTAACCAAAGTTGCAATGATTCGTGCCGTTGATTGTAATGAAGTCACTACAGAATCCTCTTTTTTTTAATTGAGGCAGTAATACATGAAGTTTGCCTCTTTCTGGGCGAGTCATTTTTGTTGTGAAATAAGTTTACGTGATAATGCCAAATTTTAGCCGTAGTTTGACTTAGAAATGTTTGACCCTGAAATTTAGTGCAATTGCAGATTCTGGAGAAAGCAAAACCCCGTTATTCTTTTAGCTGAAGGGATATCCTTACATCTCATAGTTATTTTCCATCAGGAATCAGGATCATTCCCCAGAAGAGACAGTTGCTACTTGCTAGACTGGAACCTGTGCAGAATCTCCAAGCAGATGTTGCAACTTTGGCAAGGAACATCTCAACGTTTCTACCTTTCCCATCTTTGTCACAAGTGGGGGTTTGTGGAGAAGACTGAACTAGAAAACAATTACGCCAATAAACAGTTACTCAAGCAACTGGATATGATTTTGGAAACGGTCAGACGTTTCAGGTAGCATCCACTACCTTTCGTCAGTGACACTAAAGGACTGCAGGAGAATTGCTGGTTTATAAGCACGAACCATTGATTGATATGCAAATAAGTAAAGACAATTAGAAAACAATTATTTTGCCTTCCAAAACCTGTTTTAGATTAGGGATGTAGGTGTGTGCAGCCTGGAATTGAGACTTGAAATAAACTGGAATGTGCCTGAATAAAAGGCAGAGGCTTATACTTCTATTTGTATAATATTACGTAAAAGATGGTTCACGACAGAGGGTATTCATTGCTAGTTATTTAACTATCGAAGTTTAAAGCCACAGATAACAATTTGCAGATGTATCTTTTGAACAAGTTTAATAAACATCCTTCCTATATACAATTGGGTGCTTGACATTGACTGAGCTTAATACCACGACTCAACTCACATATTAAGGCCACAGCAAGTAAATTTTATGGATGACATCCTCCCCAGACTCGAAATCTAATGCGAGAGGGCGAAAAAAAAACAAGGCAGGCAAAAAAAACAAGATTTCTACATTTTTAAATTTTGAGATCGTTAACCTTGTTAAACAAGAATTGTGGCGACAAAACATGATATCACAAACCAACAGGTCTTTTATACCTGTATCTAACAGTATTACCGTCCTTGTACATGTGTATAAATCTCAATTAACAAGAACAATTGTAGAAAAGAGCCTGTACCATCATAGGTAGCTACTACATGGTAGTAGCTACTGGGTATTTGTTTGCAATGCAACAACTTAAACTGTCAACGGTTGCCATCAAACGTAAGTAATTGTGCCCCATTAAGTTTGTTGGATCCCTGATCATGACGGTCTCTGAGATTAGACACTGCCTACCGGAAATTGGGGCTCAATAACTGAGAGAGTTCATTTATAATCTGAACTGTCCAGAAAGCCATACTCTACTTATATTGTGCCAACTATTACAACATCAATTTGTCTCTGAAACAACTTTGAAAAAAAAATGAATTACTAAATAAAAGCTTTCAATCTTTGTATAAATGGTTTTGATTCATTGGCAACATCACTTATAACACTGTATCAAAGTAAAAATGAAATACTAAACAATAAATCAGAGCCTTGCCTTGCCCATGGCCATTTATGACATATTTTTGGCATGTTGACCACAGTTGGTTGGCATCAAAATTTCTTGTTATTTTTCCCGAAATCGAGCGAAAATCAATGCACGCGCGGATGTCATCCATAAAAATTACTTGCTGTGGCCTAATGTGCAGTACCAAGCTAGCATCTGTGAACAAGACGTCTTAGCACTAATGCATTTACATTAATTGTGTTTCATGTATACTTTCTGAGGATAAGGATGCCAACAGGCTTCTTCATGGATAAAGCGTGTTATTTACAATACAAAAAATAAATGTACTTACTACCAAGATAGAAGATATTCTACATTTACCCCTTGAGTCAGAACGACAAAGAATACAGTACATGTATTTCTCACTCTTTACGTAGCAGTGAAAGTACAGCCGATAGATACATATAAATATATGACACTGTAAATGTGTAAAGCAATGAAAATACATGCATTGTAATGGGCAATGTTTACTTTAAGCATTAATAGGGTTATGTATGACTTGTATGTTGTATGACTTTCTATGTACAATAATACACTTCTTTGGTAGGAAGAGAATTAAATGCATTAACGTGTCAGTCAATGGAAAATATGTACTGAAATGCTTTTCTGTATAAAGTACATGTAGTAGGAATGTTTACTGAGTGAATTCATAGCAATGTTCATCTGTCATATTGCACAATTACATGACAAAGGAACAAAATTTTGAAGTTTTACAACATTTCAAATTTCAACACTCTGAAATTTTAATGGTTTCAAAAATGAAACCATTCTTCTGTAGTCCAGCATTCTTCTAGGTATACAATAAATGATACATACTTCCTTCCTTACTAGTGTAAGAAATGATCATTTATCTATGTACATTGTACATGTATGAAAATATGACCATGGCTGTTGTACCTCAATTTCACTGTAGTATACATTGCATGTTAGTGTTTACTTTCTGTAATAAACAGTTCTTCTTCTCATGTACTGCTAAGCCCGATTTTCATCGGATTACTAGCAGCTGCACATGTGTTAGTTACAAAACAGGTGACCGGTACAAATAAAGACAAGGGAAACTGAAGGAGGGGACGCTAAGAAACACAAATAACTGAATCTGTGGGTGTAAAAGACAAGACAGGTGCATTTAGTGAGTTAGTAGCACATATATATATACATATATACAAGATGTGTAGGGGCGACTCAATGCAGCAGGGCCCTCGCCAGTCCAGTTTTGAACTGGGAGAGGGACCCCGCCTCCGCCACACCAGGCTCAAGTTCGTTCCACTCTTTGATGGTACGAGGGAAGAACGAGAGCCAATAGTAGTTGGATTTACTCGCGATGGTCTGCAGCTTAAGAGCGTGGTTGGTGCGGCGGGAGCATCGAGCCGCCGGGACAAGTCTAGACGCATGTGGCACAGAAATGATGTTGTTGATAATCTTGTATAATGTAGCAAGTCTGGCATTCTTCCTTCGGCTTTCTAGAGATTGCCAGCCAAGCTTGTCAATCATATCAGTGACAGAGCTCGTACGTTGAAAGTTGTTTGAGACATACCGGGCTGCTCGTCTTTGCACCATCTCTATCCGACCCACCTGATCCCGGGTGTGTGGATCCCAAACACTGCAAGCATATTCCACCTTACCAGGGCCATGTAGGCCCTTTGCTTGGCCGCAGTGCTGGCGATCCTCAGGCAGCGTCTCAGCATGCCAAGTGTTTTGTTGGCCTTTGATGATATGGCATCAACATGGCTGCCCCTGGTCAGGTTGGAGGATATAGCAACCCCAAGGTATCTAGTGATACTTACCTTGTTTAGAAGCTGGTTGTGGAGGACATATGAATGAGTAATTGGGGTTTTAGATGATGGTATTCTCATTACCTCACACTTTGATGGGTTAAACTCCATAAGCCACCTGTGCTCCCATAGGCAGATGTTATCTATATCTTCCTGCAATTTAGCACAATCAGATTTGTCACGTATTGGCAGTTTCATCACAGTTTTTGCAAGTTGTCTGTCCAGTTACTGCCTTCCCTTTTTTACTTACAGCAACAAAGTTGTTAGTGCCACAGTTCTCACAACGGGCTCTTTTAAATGCAGAATGTTTTCCAGTAGTCCATGGGCCAGAGCGCCAAATTTCACATATGGCTACCACCTGAGGTGGCAAATTCTCACTCGGAACAAAAGTAAAATTTTTGTAATCCTTGGTTCCTATTCTATCGGTCCATCAAGTTACATCGAAAAATATTCATATTTGATTATTTACCACCCCCCTTTGCATTATAAATGCAAAAGGACGAGGTCCATATGGGGTCAAAGTTCAAGGTCAGATAGCAAGGTCAAAGCTACCAATCTGCAACGGCTATCATATCAAAATATATTCCACAGACACCCTACTTTTCAAAAACCATAGTGAGAATTTGCCACCTCAGGTGGTAGCCATATGTCCTCTGGCCCATGGACTACAGGGAGGTGTATTCTTTTATGCACTTGTTTCACTTTCATTCTTTTCCCAGGCTTTCCAGCTGGAAAAGCAGGAACTTCAGGAAGCTCTGAGGTGGCTGTGGTGCTTTGTTGAGGTGCTGTTGTTCTTTGCTGAGGTGCTTTGCTTCTTCTGGCAGCCATGTTGCTGAGTTGAATTGTTTTTAACAGTCTGGTAGATGCTACACGCTCGTCTTTACTCTGTGGTTTCTTAATACTCCCACTTGTCTGAAGGTGACGCAAGCATGTTTCCACTACATCAAGGGTTTGTACAGTTTGATATGCTGTCATCTGATCCACATCTACCTGAGACAAGGCCTGTTGTAGTTTGCCTACCTGGGACTTTAGCTTCACTTCAGCTGACACACCACCTTCTTGTGCTTCTACATGGAAGGACTGGCTCTCAGCTGGCTCTCCACTGAAGGTGTGATTATGCTGTTGTGGGGGTGTGATGATAGACAGCATGCTGGGGTGATATCTCTCAAGGTACTTGTGTGCTGCCATGAGATGTTTGCATGTCTGTCCTTGTCTTGCATTGTCGTCACAACTGCAGTATTGTTCTGTGAGACTCAACACTATGAGTCAATCCCTGTACACTCACACTCTTAATGTGAAAGAAGAGCACCGTAGGGTTGACAAGCTTTACTATGGATGGATCTCGCTTGTGAGCCACCATGTACATCTCAGCAAGGTCATGGCGTCCACGCTCTGTTTGGGTGCTGTGTTTGGTGTTCAGACCTATGTCTGCCTCTTCTTGCTTTTTTGCATGAAAGGCAACAGTTGTTTGACCTCCCTGGAATGTCCCGCTGTTTGGGTGTCCGATCAAGGCATCAAGCAACCTGTCAACACGATGATTTGCTCGTCCATCAAATATAGTGTACTTTATAGTAATCCACTCTCTTTCAACAAGATTAGTGGTGTCTTGTCTACCATGGGGGAACATGCGGCCTGCTCTGACCCACATAGAGAGCCATTCCTCACAGTCCCAGCCTTTCAGATACTTTTCAATCACTTTCGAGTGAGCTTTGAAGTCGGCATACAGCTGCTCTTTTTCCTCTTCATACTTCTCCCATGTTGTAGCCATCATCATACCACAGAGTCTGTCATATACCTTGGCTGCAACATCTGTGGGTAGTTTGGGTAGTAGATTTTCTGTCCAAGCCTTCTTGGTGTGAAACCAGCAGAGTAACAGGTGACACTTCACCTGTTTCTCCCCCTCCCAGGACAGGGGATCATCCTTCACAGCCTTCTCAATTGCTCTCTTTTCAGTCAGAGACTTATCTATTATTATTGCATTCGGTCGTGCTTGCGTGTTCTGAAACACAGCTTTGAACCCTGCCTCCAACCCCATTTCCTCTTGCTCTCCTTTCTCATTGGAAGTGAGGAGAAAGAATATGGGGATACCCTGTCCGTACTGGTTTGGAACAGTAGCTGCGTACAGTGGAAGCCCAAATGAGTTCAGCCCAAAAGTCGAGTCTACGCGCCAGGCACTGTTGGGAGTGAAACGTTCTGCCATGGTTCGCTGCCAATCTGTTTGCAAGACTGCCACAAATGGGCGCTTTTCAGGGTCTTTGTTGTCAGGATCATACTGCTGGAAATAGATGCATTTTCCCTGAGCTTTGTAATCCTCTAGTTTTTGATAGGTGCTCAGCCAATCATCATGCGTTACTCTGTGTTTTCTTCTCCGTTCGTACTGCAGACAGGTAAGCTCTTTCCGTGTGAGGACCGTTCTATATCTGCGTTTGTCTACGTCCCCAATGGTGCCTGAGCTCAGAGCATTTTGAAGAATGTTCACTGTCTGTTGTATGCGTAAACCTGCATCTAGACAGTCAGCAGCAATGTCCAAGACTCGCTGGTCAACAGGAAGCCATTTCTGATCTTCATGTGAGCCCGGGGTGTGGTTGCTATGCACACTGTGCAGGTGGATTTTCAGAGGGATACCTGGATTGTCAGGCACCACAACTTTGACTCGGAAAGTACAACCAACCTTCTTAGAGGCTTGTCTTTTACGCTTTGTTTTACGTTTCCTGTTTGGTGCACCACTTCGCTGACATGCTAAGACTTTCTCCCTCCCATCATAGATTGTACCATCGGCTCCTTTGAACCTGCACTTCCGCACTTTCCTCACGATCAGATGCACACTGTGCTGCTTGCAGATGTCTTCAATGTGTCCGTCAAGCTGATCTTGTGGTAAGTCGTAGACTTGATAGTCCTCTTTCGACAATCTTCTGTGACGTTTATGGGGGCTTTGCGAACTCATGCTGGGTTTCAAGCCAAGGTGGCTGAACAAGTTGAATGCACATGTACTAGACTCCTCCTCGTCTTCATCACTTGATGTGCTAGTGTCTTCCTTCTCGTCATCTGAGCTGTCAGTCTCACTGTTGTTCTCGTCTGATGAAAAGTCTCCATGGGTTGTGTTGTTGACTTCTCCATGCGTCGTGTTTATCTCACTTTTTTCGACAGGCAAATGTGAGTTCTGGCAACCCTCACATTCCTTAAACAAATTGTGAAAGACAGCCTGTGATACTCCATAGCGAGTACTGTTTGTTTGATATGCAGACGATATCTGAAAATGACCAAAATAACATGTTTTAATAATTTGCTCACAGTTGTTATCACAGTTGTTATGTCATATTAATGTATTAGTACTATTACTGTTACAGACCACAGAAAGAAGAATATCTGAGATGTCAGCTAAATGGGGATCCTAATTATAACAAGACGCCATAGGCGACAATTCTCCGTGAAATTTTATAATTTGCAGATTGAGAGGTGGTATTGGCACTGGCATGCCTGCAGACGACGTATAAAATTGCATGCCGATTGAACAAAGGGGACCGTGGGTTTTAGCTGCGAACACGGAAAACGGGTACCGTCCAGGTCAACGTTAACTGCTTAACAAAACAACATGATCACAACAGCAACGGTTAGCACAGTTGCACACGGAAACACCGTCCCACATAACCGCTACGGTAAAAACAAAGACACGTACACAAAGTCAACTGCGCAACTGGCGGTCAGTCTAAAACCACGTCAACAATTTTAACACTTTAACGCCGCTCAAGTCAACTGCTTAACAAAACAACATGATCACCACAGCAACGTTAGCACAGTTGCACACGGAAACAACACATCTTGGCGCATTCTCCGCGCTCCGACCAATTTCAGGTCGCTATATTATAAGCTATAAATAGTACAGCGTGTGAGCTCTACCGAACAACTATGATATTAACATCTTGCCAGACAATAGACCTGACCTTAGGATCAAACCATAAGTCACAATCCCAACAGATACTCACAAACGAATATACACAACAACCACCTAATATCTGCTTAGAGAACCTCGCCTACCACATATCTACTTAACCTACGGCCTATTCCACAGGATTATAAAAATAGGGGTGATTTTGAAATATCAAATTTACCTTGATATAAAAACCGCTACAGTGAAAACAAAGACACGTGCATCAACACGGACATAACGGCACACCACATGCCAAAATTCATAGAAATACAACGTACACAAACATGAGTTTTACGTGCGAACACATTTCACAATTCCGGCCCATCCATAAACCATTACGGTCCGCATCTGGTCGGCATTAAAAACCGCACCGCACATCTGCATGAAGGATTCTTTCCCCACCCCGCTATTCAAAACAACTGGTTTTTCGCAGCCGGTCCCATGTGCCCCTAAATGTAGGGGTGCTTTTCGAATATTATCTTGACCGCGAAAACACCTACGGTAAATATTGATATACGTGCATCATCACTGGCATGCCTGCAGACGACGTATAAAATTACATGCCGATTGAACAAAGGGAACCGTGAGTTTTAGCTGCGAACACGAAAAACCGGCTGACCCGAATACTCCTGCAGGAGGTATGCCTTCTTCACGGAGTAATAAAGTCAAAGTTGACCTTGGTACCACATGTATGTACATGTATCTTCATCTCAAAATCAAGGTAAAGACAATGGCTTGCCATGCTTAAAATCTATAGTTCACATAGATATTGTGTCTGCTCTTGCATAACAAATCTCAACATCTCCTAAATTTTCTTGCTTGGTCAGCTGCTTGATGCTCATAAACTAACTTTGAACTTTATTTACGTAAACAACATAGCAGGAGTACATCCTGAATTGTGTTGTAGTTTACAATGCACAGCTGTTTAAAAACATTAGACATTTAAGTTTAACTAACATTTCTCTCCATTTACCACATGCGAATTATTTTGCTCTGCATGATAAAGGGTACTTTACAAGTTCTACCTGCATTAACAAAACACAGGCACACCCTTTTTCTGTCACACCGTATATAAAATGGTACCAACATACTCTGAGCAAGGAGAGATCCTTGCTCTGAGATACCTGAGACATTTAACCTTAGAGAGAGTTAGAGTCATCCTTTGAAGAGAGTAATGCCGCTATGCATATTCTGACGAACATGGCGGCGTTCATAATTTTTCACGTTCAAAATGGCGGAGTCCACTTCAACCTTCTTGCGGTGTGTAAATATTTTGCATTAAACTTTGACAGCTACACCATTAGGTTTATCTTGATAAATGGTACGTGTGGTACTATCTGTAAGGCCAGGAAAACTCACTAAATTGTGGTATCAACAAATGCAGCTCTAAATGAACTAAAGGCTCATAATGTTTGCTCGTAAGAGCTTCGTCCCGCGTCCTTGTTTACTAGACAACTTTTCCCCTGTGGTAACGTTTATCATAATTACCTTCGCCAAGAAGGTTATGTTTTCGTGGCCGTGTGTCTGTGTGTGTGTGTGTGTGTGTGTGTGTGTGTGTGTGTGTTAACAGCATAACTTGAGAAGGCTTAGATGGATTATCTTGATACTTGGTAGCTGGGTAGGTAGGTCTTGATGAGACCTCGAAATGATTAGACTTTGGGCCCCCTGGCGGCTTGCTATGGTACTGCAGCGGAACTTTCGGTTTTGATATCTCGTGATCTGGACATGCTAGGGTGATGATTTTTTGATGGTAGGTAGCTCTAATGCTCAGGATGAAGTGACATAAGTTTGTGCCCCCTAGCGGCTTGCTCTGGAACTGCAGGAGCATTTGCATGCAAATGTTTAAAGTAGGATAACTCAATAACCGGTCGACAGATCGTCTAGGGACATGTCCGAACTTGCGCCCCGACGTTGTGCCCTTGGGAAAGGCACTTTACACGTATCCCCCCCTCAAACAGAGGGACAAGTCTCCAACGGCAGTTGCCTTCAGCTGGCGGACGAGAGCAGCGCCAGGCGGGCTGGCGTGATCAAGGCGGACCTTGAGCGTAACCAAGTCATCCGGCAGCTCGCTGCAAGCATCCCAACCGGAACCAGCACGTCTCCCTCGATGTGGTGCCGCTGGAGAAGACGGATGCCCATAGTGTGTGGGTCTCAGATTCGCAACCTGTGATCCACCTTAAACAAATCCACGCGATGGCCACCGTGTCAAACCTCCCCACTCAGGTGTAGGGACTGACACAGTCATCATACTCGGAAAATCTGTATATCTGTACATGAATCTGTATCTGTGCATGAATATGTATCTGTACATGACTCTGTATCTGATTACAAATAAAGATCTCGAGTGATTGCCACTTAAGCTACTACTAGCTTAAGTGATGCTTGACATAATTAGATGACAATTATGCAAATTAGGATCTAATTTGCATAATTAATTAGGGAATTCTATAATTCAGCTACATTCCATTATAGGACTATTATACCTTGTGATATGTGTAATTAAGAATGCGAGGAACATTGCCATATATTATTTATGTAAATGAAGACCGTATTTGCATAATTAATGAGAAAATACTATAATTCCATATTGGTTGATGTTGGCAATTTCATACTTGCGCATTTCGAAGTTGACTGGAGGTGAACATCATTCAACATAACTTATTCAAATCAGCACCTCATTTGCATAATTTATGAGGAAATGCTAGAATTACCTTCTTTGTTAAGATAACACTGTCATTGGGAGGAGAATATGGTCAACTGATGTAATTCATGCAAATGAGGATCTTATTTGGATAATTAGGGGGAAAATCTATAATTCGTCAGTCATAAAGGGTAACCTCATCTGGCGAAGGTATGAGGTCGTGGAACTCTAGTTTAGTCTTACCTGCTTCCATGTCTCCGCCCACGAACGATGTGTTGTTTTGTCAGGCTGAAGATGACACTTCTGGAACGTACAGCGCACGGCATCAGAGGAAATAATGGCCAGATGGGGTGCAGCTTTGTGGGCGAGGAATCCCCTTTCCATCGTCAGCTTGTCCTTGATCTCACGCCATTTCTGTTGGTGACCGTTTGGCGACCGCTTGCCTCTAGTTGGGAACTACTCCACATCAGCGTTATTAATCTCATCCTCCTCTGGAAAATACGATTCGAGGATTGTCCGCTCCATGAGCAGCAGAGCGCCGCTGTTAAAAACGTAAAATTTCATGACCTGGCTTGATAGTTTCACACAAAGCGTAGAACAATCCTGTGTTCACTGAAGGCTGAAAAGCGCGGGTTGGGGGTGTGGCCGAAATGATGCACGGCTATTGGTCCGCGCGTGGCCGAAATACTGCGCGCCAATTGGTTCCCGCTAGGCTGGCTTGGATAGGAAAATGAGGTTCCGGGGGGGAGGCTTGGCACATGCGCACGAAAATTATAAGTTCGCGCTCGGGTGAATTTAGCTATTTGTACCCACGGGGGCTGAGTAAGGCCACACCGACTTAATTTTATGGATGACATCCGCGCGCGCATTGATTTTCGCCCGTTCTCCAAAAAAAAAAAAATCATGTCTTTTGAGGCTTCACGGAACTCCGGAACTCAGCTGGAACTCAGTACAGACTGCCGACTCATACATGCCGCAAAAGAGCGGCTTATCGTAAAACTTCTTTTGTACTACCGCAAAACGTCAATTTTGTCGTAAATGAACCTTTTGCACATGCCATGGTAATAAGTCTATGTTTAGTACCATGCACATGCGTACTAGCTACAAAACAGCACGTCGGCAGAACGTACTGCACCTGCGCAAAACCTGGATTTTCGCTGGATTTTTGGTCAACGTTGCATCAGAATTTTGCCTGTTGCAGACCATATCTTTTTCTACACAACATTTGAAAACTACAGACGGGATGTCACCCTTATATACGCGAATTCGACCTTATATGAGACGTTCTACCGAAGTGCTATGCACAATACATTACGGGTTTCGCGCAGGCGCAGTACGTTCTGCCGACGTGCTCTACAAAACAATGTAGAGCGCGAAGTTGCAAGATGGCGGCAGCGTCGTCCACCTCAAAATACGTCAGTATCAAAGTTCAGAGGAAAACTGGAGGCGTTGTCGTCGACTGGTATGCCATCGACATTGGCGAGGGGGATGTTACGTTTGCCCAGCTCTACGAGCGACTCGTGGCAGCCAGCGAGTTTCGCCCGGACAGTTTCAAAGACGTACTTTCCAGAGCGGCCATCACGCGATTCTTTTGCAATGATGAGAGAAATGGCATTTGAAAATATGGGAGAGGAGTTGAGGTATACGGTGGCCTTAAAGTTGGTCAGGCCACTTCTCAGTTCGGCTGTTTTGTCCGGATTGAGGTAGACAAAACTTTAACAACGAAAGCCGAAGACTGCCAGCGGAAGTCAGCTTTTGAGGTAAGAATAGTTCAGTTATCTTTTTGTTTGTTTTGTTTTTCTGATTTCGATCCAGGAACGCAGCAAAATTTATGGGGAGGGGCGTGTACACGTGTTATGATACAGACAAAATAAAGTTGTCAAATTATGAGTTACAGTTGTTGTATGTAGATTATGATGTTGTAATCATATGGCAAATTTCCAACAAGATGCATTTCTTCATGCAAGTTTTTGTTGATTTTCTGTTGGGTGTTTTTTTTTAAATATTGAGCTCCCGAGAGTTTTAAAGCATTATTTCTGTCATGTAGTGCACCAGTGGAGGTGTATTACTACTCTGCGCGAGTGAAGTCTAGGGCACTGACCATTCTGCCACTGGTATGCTGGCAGTGTGGGGAAACAGACACGCTTCCCATCCCTCCAGAGAAACTGCAAGAGTTTCAGACCATTCACCCAGTGTGCCAGGTAGGTTAAATATTATTGTGTACCTCATGTTTAAATTGTACATTCATTCTCACCTGCATTAGTAATGTTGTAACTTACAATACACTTTATTTCAATTTTATTTGGAAACATACATTCCAAGTAAATCAATTTTGCATACCATGTCATTTTTCTGTAGGTGTGCAAAGCCACTGGTGTTGAAGAGAGAACAAGAGTGAAGAGAAAGATGAAGAGGAAGAGATCTAGAGAGGAAGAAGATGACCACTAACTTTCAGGTGGGTACTTTTATTTGAAATAAAATCCACATCTATTCAATTCCCTTGTTGTATGCACTTATACAGGGTATAAAGTATAAACTATAAAGCACTATGTATATATCTACCTACAATGTAGGTCAAGCAATACCTTTTACTTTTTTCTATAGGGAGAGAAAGCTGCTAAGGAGGAAGCTGCAAAGGAGAAACCTGTGAAGGAGGATGAGACCTGAAGAAGACTATCTACATCTACCTCTTGCAAATAAAAACTTGTTTGTTTGATGCAGTCACTGTGTCCTGTGGTTCAATTCGCAATACCGGCTTTGTATTCCTGTGGTTAAGCACCTTTTTTTTTTTGCTGGATTTTTTTTTTCGCCCTCTCGCATTAGTTTTGTGGTCCCCAGAGGACGTCATCCATAAAATTAAATCAGTGTGGCCTAACACGTACACATACTACTCCATTCACGTAAATATTCTAATATTCTAGTTAAAGCCAAAACGTGTATACCTATTCTAAAAGTGACAAAGAAGGACTGGTCATTACCGGTGTAAGCCATAACAACAGCATTGAAAGGTTTGCACCAACCTGCAACATGACAGATCATCACTACGCCCTTATCACAGATCCATCTGGATGGTTGGACTGTGATATAATTCATCATGCCCACGTCCTCATAAAGAGAATCAACCCAGCAATGGAAGGGTTGCAGAGAACGACTCTAGGACCCTGGAGGACTTTCGCAAGAGTTGGTAATCCTTTCATCCAAATCCTTCATACAGGAAGGGACCACTGGGTTTGTACCAGCACAGTGAAGTCTACCGATGGCTATGTTGATCTGTACCCTTAGCAAACTATCAGTACTGAAATGTGACTGTCAGTAACTGTCACCCAGTACTGATATGCTACTGATATACTACTGATAGTAGCTGATCAGTAGTAGATCAGTAACTGATCAGTAACTGATCAGTAACTGATCAGTAGTAGATCAGTAACTGATCAGTAGCAGATCAGTAGTAGATCAGTAGTTGAATTTGAAAGCTGTGATTCAGCAGTTTAATCAGGCAGACAGCTGTAGTCAATTATAGTCAAACAGTGCAGTCCTTTAGAAATGGACCCAGCTTGTTTACTTTTTCTAGTGTGCCCTCAATCTTTACCAGAGTAAAGGCCAGAAAAGGTCAAAATATTTTAAAATGTATTCTAAAATGCCTTTAGAAGGAAGGGTGTTGACATCATGACTTAATTGTTGAAGACAGTTTTGGGGTGAAGTGAAAAGTAGCTAACCTAAGGCTGCATATTATGTTAAAAACTTAGTTACAAAATTAATCTACTTACTGTGTAGTATTGTCTGTTCTTTCTGATCTCTAGATAGCTGTGAAATGGTTACAACTTAATGCAGACTGCATGCAACTGGCAATGTAGTGAAATTAACCATTGGCTTTGACTGAAAGGAGAAAAACACTTCACATACCTCTTACTCATTGTCCTTGCCACAAAATCACATCAATAACGGTCATTTAGGCCTTTCTTGTTTCCTCCTAACCTTCCCCAAGTCTTGATGGTCAGAACGTACACTGAAATCCTTTGATTCGCACCAAACTTTAACTAAGTACAGAGACATGACTCTGTGGCAAGGCTGCCTTTTTTCAACTGAAAATGGTGGTTAACTGACATCAAATGCTTTTAAATGCACCAATCAGATGACTAAGAATGATCACATGATAAACATGCTGGGGTGACTGTGATTGGTTAAGTGTTCCAGTAGATGTCAGTAACAAAACAGTAGATGACAGTAATGCTTTGATTGGTCAGACAAGTCATCTATGAATCAGTAGTCGTCAGTTAAGCTGACTTACTGAAACGTTACTGAAATGTGACTGTCAAGTTACTGACAGTCACATTTCAGTACTGATAGTTTGCTAAGGGTATGACAGTCTGTTTCACAATACCATCCACAATGAGGTGGAAGAGCAGGTCAGGTGCTTAGTTGGGGCAGAAAACTATGTGGGCATTCGGGTTGTTGCTGTTCAGCAACAACCGAATTCATCAGACTGCGGGGTATTTGCTATTGCATTTGCCACCTCCCTTGCCTACGGAATCCTTCCTCAATCTGTACAATTCAACCAGCCAGAAATGAGGCCACATTTGATGCAATGCTTCAGGAATGGCAAGCTAGAACTGTTTCCAACTTATTGATGGATGTGACCCCCCTCCCCACGTACTGGCTGTCTCTGACTGAGCTGTGAGACGTCGCTTCAACTGAGTTACAGGTGAGAATAGTTCCTACTCTTTATGTGTTATCTCGAATTATTACCTGAAGATAATGTTGTTTGTGTCTGTTCCCATAGTAATCTTCCTTTTTCTTCCTGTTTTAGTGTGCAGTGGCTGTTGACCCCCCTCCCCACGTACTGGCTGTCTCTGACTGAGCTGTGAGAAGTCACTTCAACTGAGTTACAGGTGAGAATAGTTCCTACTCTTTATGTGTTATCTAGAATTATTACCTGAAGATAATGTTGTTTGTGTCTGTTCCCATAGTAATCTTCCTTTTTCTTCCTGTTTTAGTGTGCAGTGGCTGTTGACCCCCCTCCCCACGTACTGGCTGTCTCTGACTGAGCTGTGAGAAGTCACTTCAACTGAGTTACAGGTGAGAATAGTTCCTACTCTTTATGTGTTATCTCAAATTAACCTGAAGATAATGTTGTTTGTGTCTGTTCCCATATTAATCTTCCTTTTTCTTCCTGTTTCTTCCCACTGTGCATTAGGTCAAGACGAGCAGCAGGTGGCTCCCTCCCCACATTTCTTGAATTTGAGGTTTTGGTCCAGAAGACTGCTAACAAATCATACATCTCTACAGAAAGGAAGGTTTAACATGTATTACCAATTCCATGACTATCTGGGGTAATAAACTCTGAGTCATTTGGATAAAGATGGAAATAAATTCATGTATTGTTCAGTACTACATTCAATACTTTTATTGTCAGTCAACATGTCATTAAATTTGTTTTTTCACCCAATCGTGTCTAGCTGAAGAAGCACATTGTAATACTGTCACAATTTGAGGCAGTATCTGCACTAAAACTTGATTCAGCACTAACCTGTACAGTGATATTGCAGGCTGCAACATGACTAGACAAATAAAGACTGTTGTTACTGGTAATAACACTTCAGAGGATTGCTATTTTCAAAGATTCATAGAGCCTTGATCTACCTGTGACCATATCGTGTGATGACTGTGACCATATCATGTGATTAAAGATATTTTTATCTCAAGTAACTCCAGTATCCCTAGCATTATCCACCATCACACAGTCAACATCATATCAAGGTCTTATCAAAGGAATGTAACATTTATGTACAACAATAAAAGTACAAAGTCAAAACAGTTTATCTATTACTTCCAAAGATTCATAAATTCATAGAGCCTGTACAAGTGTCTGTACTTATCATGTGATGGCCCATACACCTGCACCTTTAATTTAAGTAAGGGGTACAACTGATGGGCACAGGTTTGTTAAGGCAGCACACACTCTGACAATTCTGTCTACCATGGGTACATCCTGTATTACGGATTACATAGTCAATCTCCAGAGTTCCCTGTAGCATCTTGTATTTTTGTTTCAACTGTCCTATCACACGTTCTACATGTATCCTTACATTGGCGATTCCTCTTGTTTGCTCAATGTCCATTGGATCCAGCTGTCTGCTGCCACGCGTGAATGTTGGAATGGCCAGCTTCACTTGGTGTAACGCAAGGGTCTCTTCAATCGTAAAACCGCGATCAGCCATGATCAAGTCTCCAGGTTTCAGTTTGTCTAACAGACCACAGTTTGTAGTGAGGTACTTGTCAGATGTACGCCCTCCCCATGCTCTAGAAACAAAACAGTTGGATCCTTGTGGTGTGATGGCTACCAGTAATTTAACTGTGTTGTGGTGTTTGTAATTGCTGAAGGTCTGGCCTCTTGCGAGAAGATTGGAAGACCTCAACAAAAACTTCAAAACAATCAATGATGATGGTTACCTTACTCCCAAATGAGTACTCAAAACAAGATGGCATAGTGCGGATGACTACTTCTCGTTCAGGCCATTTGATGAGAGGTGACAGTCGTGTGTCCATCACAGTCATCCATGACAAGAAAATCCTTGACACCGTAGGCTGACTGACATCAAATCGATATGCCAGATCCTGCTGAGGCACATTGAGCCTGAGTTTCATTAAAACCATTACAAACTCTTGAAATGGAGTCATGGTTTTAGACTTCCTTGACACATGAGGCTTAATAAAATTGAATAATGTCTTCAAGGTATCAAAGCTTGGCAAACCAGTGTAAAATCTAACCTTGTCATCACTGTCATGGCAATTTGAAAAGTATTCCTCAGTAAAGGATTGTACCTTTGTTTCTCTGAACAGGTATGTGAACTCAGATGTCTGTGTACATTTGTTAGAAGTGTTTTTGGAACTGGAGGGAGTCTGTGTTTCTATGTCAGTTCAGTTCAGTTTATTCGCACTTTAAAAAATGTAACAAAACAAATACAAATACAAAAATATAAATGAGATTTAACAGTGCAGGGAGGCCGGAAGCATAAAATGCTTATAAAGAGGCCTCCCTTCATACCTTAATTAACAATTCAAATAAATCGGATAAATAAGAAATAAGTTAGGTAACTGGTAAATGAAACAAAACAATGAAACAAAATACGATACAATACAATTTACAATAATGAAAAGTAGTAATGAAAAGTAATAAAGTAGTAAACAAGGAAACATAAAAATTAGGAATGTGTGGGGTTATTTAGGAAAGCTATTTTAATATGATTTTTGAAAATGGTGAAGGAGGGACTAATTTGTAAGGTTCTACTTAGGTTGTTCCAAATTGTTGGGCCCCTGTACGTGATTGTAAATTGACGTATATTTGATTTCGCATTGGATGGCCTTAAATAATTGCATTGGCGTGTGAAGTGGTTGTGGATATCTGAGTTTAATAAAAAGGTGTAGGTGTCGTAGAAGGTTTCAGGAAGGCAAGGACATTTATTTATTATCTTGTACATTAAAAGACTGGTTTGTAGTCTATTTATGTCATTTATGGTCAGTATTTTGAGTTTTTTAAATTACTGTGCAGTAGGGAAAGTAAATGAAACTTTTGACGCTATTCTGACGTATCGTTTCTGAAGCAGAAAGAGCGGTTTAAGTGATGTAGTGTACGTACTCCCCCATACAAAATTACAATAACTTAAGTAAGGATAAACAAGACTATAATAGAGAGTAATAAATGTTTTAGGAGATAAAAGATTTCCTACTTTCCGTATAATCCCAATGTTCTTTGATATTTTTTTACTAATAAGATCGATGTGATTTTTCCATGTTAATTTTGCATCTATTAAAATCCCTAGAAAACGAGTGTGAGTAATAAGGTTGTTGTTTATGAATATTTGCACGTTTTCCTTCGTGTATTTTCTATTTTTACCTGCGAATATTATTAAATTTGTTTTCTTAACATTTAAAGACAATTTGTTTGCTTTAAACCACTTATTTACTTTATCTAGTTCTTCATTCATGGTGTTTACTAAAATGTTGAGGTTCTTATGAGACATGAATAGATTTGTGTCGTCTGCAAAGAGAAGAGTAAATAATTTTTGAGATACGTGTGCTAAATCGTTTATATATATTAGAAAAAGTAAGGGTCCCAAGATAGATCCTTGTGGAACGCCACATGTTATTGAGTTATGTTGTGATTTGTAAATGCCATTGGTTACATATTGTTTTCTGTTCGAAAGGTAGTCTTTAAGCCAGTCATGAACTGTGTTATGTAAGCCGTACTTATGTAATTTATCTAGTAATATTTTGTGATCAACCGTGTCAAAAGCTTTTGACAGATCAAGAAATATGCCTACGGTATATTCGTTGTTTTCTAAAGCTTCGGTTATTTTATCAGTTAAGTATAAAAGGGGCATGTACGTAGAATATTTTTTGCGAAATCCATATTGATGAGAGTAAAGAATATTATTTGTTTCTAAGTGATTTAAAATTCTTTTATAGACTAATTTTTCTAAAAAAATGTAAGCCCTCCCCATGCTCTAGAAACAAAACAGATGGATCCTTGTGGTGTGATGGCTACCAGTAATTTAACTGTGTTGTGGTGTTTGTAATTGCTGAAGGTCTGGCCTCTTGCGAGAAGATTGGAAGACCTCTCAACAAAAACTTCATCTTTTATTTTATGTCAGGACTAGACTGATCCTCAGTTGGAGCAGATACGTCCACAGGCTCATCTTGAGAGTTTTCTTGAGAGTTTTCAGGTGGATCTTGCAACTGTTCACCTAAGTCCTCAGGACCAGACTGATCCTCAGTTGGAGCTGATACATCCACAGGGTCATCTCGAGAGTTTTCAGGTGGGTCTTGTTCACCTAAGCCCCCAGGACCAGACAGATCCTCAGTTGGAGCAGATACAGATTCGTCGGGACAGTTTTCACGTTTACGTTTTACAACAACTGATTTGCCTGACCTTTTCACTGTCTTGGAAACTTCCGGCTGGTCATGTTCCTCTCAGAGTTTCCGGCGTCGAGCTGTTCGTTCGGCTCGTTCGGCTCGCCCGGCCACTGTCCCCGCTTCTTCTTTCTTGTTATGCCCGAGGTGGAGAGTGGGTACCCAATCAACATTAAAGCGATCCCAGTCTTTACTCGGCTGTCCCGAGACAAAGTGTTTACCGCACACACGTTCATTTTGCAGCGTTTCTGTAAGGTTGGCTCTACTAATGGCAGAAAGCCACTGTCTTCGCCTTGCTAATGTCAGCTCCTCGACGTCTTTCCCTTGGTTCTGTATCACACGAGGAATGCGAAACAATCTCACCTTTTCTCCTCTGTGTGCTGTTCCCGTCTTAGAGACACACCCAACAATTGCGCAAAACACCATGATGATAAAAGGACGCAGTTTTGAACTGAAATTCTGGATCAATCAGGGAATATTGGTCATTTTCTCATGACCACTGCACAGCAAAGGACAAAGAATGCGTGTGCAGGCTGCATAGGACCTCAACATGGCGGCCAGACCTCGTTGCTATGGCCCGCGATTGGTTGCTGGGGACTGGGGTCACGTGACTGAATACGCCCTATATATAAAATTAGGCCACAAAGTACATTACAATATATTACACAAAGTAAGGGTGTGTTCTAAAAGACGTGGGTTGACTTATGTGTCCTGCTCGTTCAGAAGGGTTGTCATATATGGGATGGGACTTTTTTGGTATCTGTTCGTACATACTTTAACAGTGTCAAGGAGTTGTGATGATCTCGTAGTTTTAGAACTGATCTCACCACGATACGGGGGTAGCCAGTCTCTAAAAGTCTCTGAGTGCAGCAGCCGTGTAGCGAACTTGTAGCACAGCTGGCGACGGCGGCTTTCTAGGGTAGGTAGGTCAAGTAATTCGCATGCCTCTGAGTAAGATGTGTAAGCGGGGCCCAATATTGTCCGACAAGCCCTTTTCTGGATGGTCTCGATCCTTGCTTGTTGTTTCTTTGTGAGACCCGGGTGCCATGCAGGTGCGGCATACTCACAAACTGGTCTGACCATATGTCTTGTAACAAGTGAGCAGGTCGTCTGAAGAGAGGCCGAAGCGTCGAAGCATCCGTAGGATCCGGAAGACGTCTTGGATAAGGTGTGTTCAAGAAGCAAGGGGTGGACCACATGTGCACAGAAGAAAAGGTTTAACATCTGAAAAAGACATTTGAGGGGCTAGTAGACTAAAAGGAAAGTACTCAAACAATATGGCTCAGAGTCCAGTATTTGGCCAAGAGAAGGAGACAGCTACAACTGAAAAGATGTCAGGAACTTAAACAAGACCTTCCTGAATGAGCCATTCAGTGTCAGAGCCAAGAGGAATCCACAGCCACGGTGCCCACCAGCATCATGGACACCTCGGAAAATAGAAGAAAAGCTTATGCAAGAAAGAACTGAAACTAGAAGACTAAGCAAAAAAACTGAGCAAGATGGAAGAGGTAGGGTATGAAATGGAGAGACTACAGGCACTAGTGGAAGAGTATTCATCTGCGTTGCAGGACTGTGAGAAGTTTGCTGATGAGATGGAGACTGAACAGAAGCTGCTAGAGGTAAATAGGGGTCAACTGCAAAATCATTTGGTTGCAATGGAAGAAGCATATGAAGTTCAGTCAAAAAGATTGAAAGAGTCCACAGAAAAGTGGACACCCCCCTTTCACCCCCCTTTCGGCCCGGGACGAAATCCCTTTCAGGGGCGAGATCGCTAGAGATTAGGTCCCCCCGCTGTGTATATATATATATATATTTTTTTATTCAACATGAAAGAAACAAAGACGGAGTGGCGCAGCACTCAAGTAGCATAACTTATTTTAACTGCGCCACTAAACATATGAATAATCTGACTACACAAACAAAAAGACAAACAAAATAACATTAACAGCAAAAATGACAACATAAATAATGAAAACGACTGATGTGCACCAACTCCCCCACCCCCCAAGTACTAAAATAACGAGTGAATATCAGTGTGAAACGAGACGACTGACTTCTATATCTTTTCCACTGACAAACTCAGTCCAAAAGAGCTAGAAGCGCTGAGTCTCAAAGATGTATGTTTGTGTTAGTAGCATGATTTTGGCATTTTGCTCAGCAGATAGTAAAGGTGAGCCTCTAAGGACAAGATGAAGTTTTGCAGTATCAGATAAAGAATTAAAATCAAACAGTTGACTAATTTCCTTTGCTATGTTGTCAAGGTAGTTCGTTCTGTGTATAAATATAGGACATTCAAACATAAAATGAAAGATGGTTTCGGATTGGCACCCACAGACGCATGATGGACTTAAAACCAACCCACGTTTGAAAAGACTATAATTAAGGCTGTAGGTGCCAATACGAAAACGAGCGAGAATACGAAAACGCTCTGTATATTACCCCCGACGTGCACGTGGCGACCCCCGCTTCTTATGCTTAGGCCACACCGACTTAATTTTATGGATGACATCCGCGCGCGCATTGATTTTCGCCTGTTCTCAAAAAAAAATTAAACAAGTAACTGTTTTTAAAAAACAGTGGCGACGATTGGTTGTAATTGTTGTTTTTGTTTACCCCATTTGTTTACGTTGTAGTGAACGTTGAAACCTAACGCGTACGTTTACATATTGAAATTGTACTGGAACGTTCCTCGATCTTTACGTCGTGTATGTGAGATGTTCACTCCCCGGTGAGTAAGTATGATGAACTTTTATTGAAAATACAGAGTAACAAAAGTACTGCTCTTTTTATTCTTTAACACTAAAACGCATGGTGTCTCACCCAGGTCATTGACCTCGCCCGCGATTTGATTGACCTCGCCGAAATTCAAGTAATGCCACAGCAAGACAATTTTTTTCTGTGTAAATCATTTATCAGAGCTTACGTAATTTGTCCACGAATTTCTTCCACGTGCTATTTACCACAACCAGGGAAACAATATTGCCAGGTTGTTTTCAATTTACCTAATTTGGAAGGACATTCAGAGAGGCAAATAAATGTTGAGACAGTCCTTGGTTTATTCAAAATACCTGGTTTACGCGTCCACATCCACGCCGACAAGTTCGAGCGGGGCGCGGGGCGGGATCTTTACCGTCGTATACAATTTTAATACACACAAAAAAATACCCCTGTGCGGCTGGGAAGAGTGCATTTTGCTACGCAAATTAATCAAATGTTGTCTTCAGAAGAGGTTTGGCTAAATTTTTATCGATATCGTTACGAAGGCCGCTACAAAACGCGATTTTATTTGATTGAATCGTCGAGTTTTGGCTTCCCGCCACTCGTCGCAAATGAAAGCTTTCGAATGGGGTTGTGGGAGATTTGGGCGAATGTACTAGAATCACAGGGATGTGTATTGTTGGAACTTAACATTCTTCTGATTTCAATGACCAGCGAATCACTATATTACATGTACGTGTGGGATAGACATAAATCATGTTTTTAATATCAAAGCGTCGGAAAGTTTTGTGGATGTTGGAATTTTTCCTTAGACCCTCCTCCCAGGTAAAATATTTTTTCCTAACGCGCTTCCTAACCCCCCAGCTCAGTTTTTCCCTAGGCCCTCACCCCTCTACCCCCCCCCCCCCGACGACCGGCCCTCCCTCCCCATACTGTACACTCCCTTACCGCGGTTGTACACAGGGGATCGCAATGACCTATTTATGTATTGCAGGAAGAGGGCAAATCGTCACGTTTCCTATGTTTTCCTAATTGTGTGACGGTTTAAATACCTTGTCATGCATGGGAAACATATTTAGTAAGGTGACGGACTGTTAGGAATTTCGTGAGTTTATAATGTCCTGGGGGGGAGGCGAAATCCCTGTTTTTTGGTGGGGGACGAAATCTCCAGAGTGGGGGCAAGATCACTAGAGATTTTGCCCCCCGGGCGGGGCGAAATCGCGGGGGGGGGGGGAGAGATCGCTGTGACACCGGCGTTCCACGCCCCGAACTAGCTAAAAGAAAATACTACAAATGTAGTACACTGGCCGCGTGCCTTCTACTTGAAGTTTTGCGTTGAAATATTTACCTTGACTTTGTATTCCTGAGTGACACAGACACGTTTAGAAAGAATGCTAGGTATAGTCTCTGACATCAATGACCAAAAAGAATTTCTATTTGCTGCCAGTTGACCTTCCTAACACATACATGTAGTGAAGTTTACAGGATGGGTGGAAGAGGTGTGGACCAAATACACATATAGGAGAAATCAGCCGTTCTTCCCGGAGCCATACCATGGCATATATTCACTTTACTTTGGTTGAGCTCCCGTTTAAACCAATCTTAAAACTATCCTCCATCAGTGACTGAATTTTACTTCTGATCTGAGGTTGTCAGCGAAGTTAATCCTAGGTCTCCCTTGACTTCTTTGACCTTTTGTGGATTCCCAAAGGACAAGCTTGGATGCTACAATGCCAGGATGTCTAACACAGTGTGCAGCTAGTTTCATTCTGCGCGTTTTGATTTTCTCCATATCTAAGGGTAAATCCTGATATAGCTGCTTGTTAGGGAATGTTTGGTCCCTGGGGGTGTTGAGACACATACTGAGCATCCTTGTGTAGCAATCATTTATTCGTTGCATTTTTTCTTATCCATTTGTCAGTCACTCCACTGCATTCAGAAATTTATTGTTTCAAATGTTAACCAGCCTTGAATGTTGACTTGTGGCTCCTTCGGTGACAAAACTAATCTCCAAGCAGATCCTACGGTGGCTTTTAAAATTAAGACAGTATCCATCGGCCAAACAGTGATCATACTAGTATACTTGGTATCTTCTGCTAATGGACGGTGCTTGGCTGACTGAATAATTTCTTCTCACTGTGTGATCTGCTTGAATAAACCCACGCGCGACCCGCCGACATGTTCTTGGGGAGGGAATGTCAAATTCCTGATCAAGCGGTCGTTGACCTTTGCTTAAACTGGGGATGACAAACGACCAGTTAAAGATTAATTTGTCATGCTCATCAGACAGCTGGGTTTTCCCCCACCGGTGTAAGTTACCGGGGCTTACTAATCTCCAATCACATCCCTTTGGCTGAAAGGTACACCACCAGTTCATGTTGCCGAGTTATTCTAAGATAGCCAATAGGACAAACGTAGGAAACCAGATAGTACAGATCATAGTTACAGGGGGGTTGGGCTTCGTAGCTCTAGTCTTAGATGCATGCTTTGTGTTCAGGAGATGTGATGTAGCTGTGTCCCACAGCAGACGTGTTCTGATCCACAAGCCAACATTATGATTCCTCGGACTCAGAGAATAAGTATGTTAAAATCCGGTTTGTTTTGTAAACTTATCCTGAACCAAGGAGGTTTCATGGGCCTGAACACAGCTCGAACTTTGTCTTTTGTGGTAATCGAATTTCTTGAAAAGAGGACCATTCCGGTGCACCGTTGGCTTTGCGTAACCTTCGGAGGAAACCTTCCACTGACTTGGCCGACAAAACCAGGTGAGTACACTACTATAATGTTTAGCTTTCTCGGGTTGGTTGAATTTTGTGCACACAAATGTTGTAAGAACTGTGTTAGGTCAATGATGTGTTTCAGGACGATCACTTGTAGGTCATTTTGTACTGATTTGTCCATGTATCTATTTGCCCTTATAAGATAGAAAAAGCTATCTTACAAAAGTGCCGAAATATCCTCGAATGTTTTGTGTACTTTCCCATATGTTTGTTGCTCTACTGCTTTCTTTAGTTTATAGACCCTATCATTATCAAAAAATTGTAAGCAAACGAACGGTTTACTGTTTCCAACCGAGTCAACGCCATTATACAATTGTGTACTATAATGCCTTACTTTCAGCTTCTTACGAAAGTGCCAAAATCACAGTATTCTGATGACCCATTAGTCTTAAAACTTTGGTTCACCTTCCTAACGTTATATGTTGGATAGTCATTCGACCGCTTTTGTTCAAGCTAATAGATCCTAGAAATTGTATTTAAAGTTGGCCGTGCTACCAAACAACAATTTATTCTAACAGAGATTTGTGGCTTAGGGATGTTGACATGCTAGATGCTTCTCTGCTGGCCTTTCTAGTCATTGCCGTCCTGTAGGTGAACTAAACCGACCCTGTAACATACCCCGGCATGCATTAATGTGCCTGGGCGGGTGGGTAAGTGCTTCCAGCACCATAGAGATACTGGGGGCATACGTTTCTGGCTGCCAGGCTATACTGTAAAGTAAAATAAACACTCCTAGAGTTTATATTCTTCTGTTAGTATTGCCATATTATGAAAAAAATTCTAATACTAAGTATCCTTTGTTCAACCAACATAATGAAATTATTTTCGGAAACATATTGTGAAGATTTTAATGCCCGATTTGCTGACTTCACTGTTTTTGTTCTTTGAATTGTGTGGTTTATTCCGTCCGTTTTGCTTACTTTCTTAGTCTCGTTAATAGTCTAACAGGATCTTTCCTTGTGTGGTTGCCAAATTGTGTGGGTTCCTCGGTTTGTTTTGCTTTTATTAATACTTCCGAAGTCTCGTTTTTGGCTATAGGTTTTAATTTTGCAGGATTGTTCACTTTGCAAATTGCGACTGAATTGAAATATTAACCATGACCAAATAACCAAGACATGTGTATGGCGTGCCACGCCAAAGACAAGGGAATGACTCCTTCTCTTCTGTAATGTCTTTTTTTCTTACATCTTAGGATGGCTTATACTATTTTATTGCCACGCTATCACTATAGTATCAGTTATTATTTCTATCTTGCAATTGTTTCCATTCCACTCCTGTTTTTATTATGTTTTTGTTTTTTTTTCTATTTCTATTTCTATTGTGGCTTGGATACCAGCAAGTGAGCTCACAATCAGGGAAGATAAAACACGGGCTTTTCCACCAGATACATGTGATCCTAATTCCTCAGTATCAATTGCCAAATTTGACTTAAAAGCTACAGTGTGTATTATGATATTCTGTACAGTTAACTTTTTTTTTCTTTCACGCAGATGTGATCCAGCTATCCTGTGATGACATCAGTGGCTGCAACTCAAGCATGGCGTCAAAACCGCATCTTTCACTCAAGAAGATCGAGAACATCGAAAGAAGCGTTATGGCGGACCGAAAATGAAAATAATTATAATAAAGAAGTGAAAGAATGACAAAGATAACGCACCTACACCAATCACATCACAAAATATCTACAAATAATCTCTTCTCTTATCATCTTATCTTTCCTTTATACAATCATTTGACTATTGGGGCACTGCTGAAGATCTGACAACCAGTTTTCTCCAACTTTCTCAATTTTCTCTTAGTGCCCTGATTCAACAAATCAATCACGTCACAAAACACCATCCCTTCATGCAACAGACTACCCCCTGGCCCTATATTTTTGGTCTCGTCCCTTTGTTTCCAGTTGAAGACTGCATGTCTAGTCAACGTACATGGACAGTCACGGTCTTTGCTGCTTTGTACAAACAATTTGTTACCGATGGGTAGGCAAATATTTTGCAGCTGAATCTTGTCTTCAACATTTAAAAATCTGATTTTGCAAGATTCAAAATATAATTGTGTTCACAGGTGGTCACATGCCGATGTTAGTTGAAACAAAAAACTTATTTGAAGCATAAAGCTTGAATATACTGCTCCTAGTTCTTTACTATGAGCAACAAAATGTTCTATATTGTTTGTTCTCTCTTGATAGAAGTAAACACACTTCAATAAAGACAGCCATTAATTTTCTGTGTGCAAAAAGCCACAACTTGCCTGAAAAGGCCATGTCTTTTACATGCAAAGCAACAAAGGCCTTTCCTGCTCGGTCCAAAGACCACATGGCCGAAGGCAACCCGAAAACCTATTCCCAAGGGAATGCATTCGTGCAATTTTTGAAATTCTTTCAAAGCGATCGTATTATATACACAAATGCCTCCGCCCCTGAGGCGTCGCCAAAAAATCATGTCTTTCGAGGCTTCACGAAACTCCTCAAAAGGGCGGCATATCGTTAAACGAAGGAGGAAGCTGTGAAGGAGGATGAGACCTGAACAGTACTATCTACATCTACCTCCTGCAAATAGAAACTTGTTTGTTTGATGCAGTCACTGTGTCCTGTGCTTCAATTCGCAATACCGGCTTTGTATTCCTGTGGTTAAGCAGCATTTTTTTGCTGGATTTTTTTTTTCGCCCTCTCGCATTAGTTTTGTGGTCCCCAGAGGATGTCATCCATAAAATTAAATCAGTGTGGCCTTACTAAAGCAAATAGTGAATTTCTGTGTAATCATAAATTCGGGAATAAACCTTACTTGTTAAATGTAATTTTGATGATGTAATTTACATGAAGCTGTTGCATAACTACCTTTGCCTAAAAGGTCATTTTTAGGGTCCGTTGTTATGTGTTTGAGTTTGCAAATATGCAAATTACATCAGTCGGCTAAAATACAATTGGTTGTTGCCGAAGGTCATGGAACTCTATTATAGTTCTAAACTTCTGACGATATTTTTGTTATAGGTTGAGTTTAGGAAGAAGTAGTATGAGTTTGTTTAGTCACCCTCGACTGAGCTTTTTTAATTGCAGAGATGTCAAGTTCTGGTACAAACTTGGACACAGAAGCTAAAGGGTGCCTTGTAGCTATACCATGATGCTATAATTCGTAAATAGTAGTTGGTAAATAGACTAAAACTAGCTTATTTCTGATAATGCTGTCACCCCACGTGACCAAGCAATCAATATGCTTTACCCATCTGTTGGAAATGTCAGGAAAAAGAACACACAAAGTGCAGTAACTTCAGTAAATTGCATACATCTATGTTGTCATACACTGCTAATCTTGTCAGGTGATGTAGCAATCAATCCTGGGCCCAAGGACCCCTGTGGTATTTGTAATAAGTGTGTGAGGAAAAATCAAAAAGGAATCTGCTGTGACTTATGTGACAAATGGTATCACATCAGCTGTATTAACATGGATACCCATGAATATCAATCACTGGGAAATTCTGACGATTACTGGTACTGTAACTCCTGCTTGCTACCCTGCTTCAGTGATTCCTTTTTTGATTCACCTGGCACTAGCAACAGTACTGACTCTGATACAGACAATGTTGATGAAGTATCTGAAAGTTGTACTATGATACCTCAGTCTAAAGGACTAACCATTGTACATCTAAATATTTGTAGCCTATATAGCAAGTTAGATCAATTGTCTGTATTTATGACTACAAATAAGGTTGATATCATGACTCTCAGTGAAACCCACCTGGACAGCACCATCCTGGACTCCGAACTATATATATCGGGCTATCATCTATACAGGAATGATAGGAACAGAAATGGGGGTGGGGTGGCTATTTATGTGTCTGAGGCATACACCCATGCTGAAAGACCAGACCTGAAACAGCCTGGTTTTGAAGCAATTGTCTGCACAGTCAACTTACCTTTCACTAAACCCATCACTGTTGCTTCCATATACAGACCACCCACTAGCCCTGTGGAGTTCTACTCTCTGTTGAGGACTACTCTAGAGAAGTGGAGCCTGTCCAATACAGACTCTGAGCTCTACCTGTTAGGCGACTTCAACGTCGACCTTAATGGGCCCAGCAGTGCAGCAGCTAAAACCCTTACAAACCTGAGTCGAGAGTTTCAGCTTCAGCAGGTGATTGATAAACCAACCAGAGTTAACCAGCATTCTTGTAGTCTGATTGACCATATTTACTGTAGTGACACACACAGGTTGAATGACTCTGGGGTAGTTCACTGTACAATTTCTGATCACTATGCCGTATATTGTATCAGAAAGGGGAAACGTCCTAAATCAACAACTAGATATGTGACCTCCCGTAGGTTTACAAACTTCCATGAAGAGAGCTTCCTCTCTGATCTCAGGGATCAAGACTGGAACTCTGTCACCCAGGCCACCAGTGTAGAGGATGCGTGGGCGAAGTTTAAGTCACTTTTTATTACAATCAGTGACATTCATGCCCCCTACATTTCAAAATGCACTAAAGACACCCAGCCTAAATGGCTTACTCCTGACATAAAGAGGATGATGCAAAAAAGGGATGACATGAAAGCTAGGGCACACAGAACTGGTGATAACAAAGACTGGGAGGATTATAAGGCTAAACGCAACCTTGTAAACAAGAAGGTTAGACTAGCCAAAGCCAACTACTGTCAACAAAAACTGGAAGAGAATATGGTAGACTCCAAAAAACTCTGGACTACAGTAAAGGAAGTGCTACCTAGTAAGACCACAGTAGTTACCAAATCCTTACAATGGAGAGGGAATCTTATTACTGATCTCTCTAACATGGCAAACTGCCTTAACCAGTTCTTTATTACCATTGGCCACAAACTGGCAGAGACTTTTAAAAATCAATCTGCCAATCTACATATACAGTGCCCTCAAAGATATAAAAATCTGACATCCACTTTCAGCTTCAAACAAATAAGTGAACTGTCAGTGTATGAGAAACCTAAAGCTTTGCAAAGAAACAAAGCAACTGGGTTAGACAAAATACATGCAAGGCTTCTCCAGGTAGCAGCACCCAGCATATGCAAACCTCTAACTCACATTTTCAATTTGTCTCTCTCTACTAGCCACATACCTGCTGACTGGAAGACAGCAAGGGTTACACCAATACATAAAGGGGGGGGAGACAACTGATCCTAACAACTATAGACCCATTTCTGTACTGCCTGTTATTATGAAGGCTTTCGAACGAGAAGTACACACACAATTCCTTGAATATTTACACCAAAACAGTATTCTGTCCACCCAACAGTCTGGTTTTAGAAAAGGACACTCTACAGAATCAACCCTATTGGACGCTAAAGATTATATACTGCATAACATGGATAGGGGTAGTCTGGTGGGAGTGGTATATCTGGACCTTAAAAAAGCGTTCGACACTGTTGACCATAAACTACTGTTAACGAAGCTGTCCTGGATGGGGGTGCAAGGTACTGAATTCCATTGGTTTGCAAACTACCTGACAGGGAGCCAACAAGTTGTCTCCTTGAACGAGTGTACATCAGAATACCTACCTGTCACTCTAGGTGTTCCCCAAGGGTCTATACTAGGCCCATTGCTGTTCAATATATTTATAAACGACTTACCTGATATTGTCAATGAATGTAAAGTCTGTCTGTATGCAGATGATACAGCAGTTTTCTGTGCCAGCAACAATGCAAAACACATTGAGTTCACTCTCAACTCTGAACTTTCTGGTCTGGCTATGTGGTTCCAAACAAACCGTTTAACGCTAAATATATCCAAAACTAAATGGATGCTATTTGGTACTGCCAATAGATTAAAACTTGCACCTTCTCTTAAACTTTGTATTGACCAGGAGATCATTGAGAGAGTACAAACATTCAAATATCTTGGTGTTTATCTTGATTGTAATTTATCATTTAATGAACATGTAGATAAGGTTTGTGGCAAGGTAGCACAGAGAATTGGGCTAATGAAACGCCTTAGACCTTGCCTAACCCTTAACATTGCTGATATGTTGTACAAAACCTTGATATTACCCATTTTCGATTATTGCGACACGGTGTGGGAGGGATGTGGAGCCCTCAAACAGAGGCAGCTACAAATACTACAGAACAGAGCTGCCAGAGTAGTGCTGCAGTGAAGACTACGTGAGAGCAGTACTGACAGCCTTCACCAGATGCTAAACTGGAAACACCTGACTGAAAGAAGATTTGAACATGTGTGTGTAACTGTATTTAAATGTCTGAATGGCTTGATGCCTACATATTTATCTTCCACTTTCTCGCACAATTATAATCTTCATACCTATCACACCAGACAGACTACTAAACTACACTTACCAAAATATAATACCTCAACTGGTCAGCGAACATTCGCCTACACGGGTGCAATGTACTTCAATAGATTACCAGCTGAAGTAAGGCAGACTCCAACTTTAAAACACTTCAAGACAGCTATAAAGAAGACCTCTGACCTCCAATAATATTCAGCGCTCGTGACTGCGCCTGGTTTAGGCGCATATGCGCCCGGAATTTGCGAGCGTGCGACTAGATTTGAAATCACAGGCGCACGGTGCTCCTAGAAAAAATCAAGTTACGTTTAATCATTTTTCAAAATAAGGGCTTCCAAACACAGGTAAAGCTACAAATTTTGTGGTAACAATGACCCATTTTCCATTAGGAAATGTTCATAGAGAAGTTTCATCCGTAGTCAACTTGTTTTAATGCGCCTATAAACGCAAAATTTCATCCAAAACGCACGGCAATCAGCCGAGACGAAAATAATGGCGGCCATCTTGGATTCTTGGGAGAGAATATGCAACGCCCTCTAGCGACACCAGTGAGAACTGCAGGATAACAGACGTCGGTAGAGAGCCGATAATGACACAAATTAAATCTAGCACCGCGTTTCCGCCTCCATTTTATCTTTTGGGCAAAGAAATTAATTACTTCTTAATAACTATTGCTATATATAAATTGTACCAGGCTGAAAAATATTTTTTCTTAAATTGTATACATGAACTGTATAATAGTTTGTTGTTTACTACTGACTCTGTAATGTTATGTACTTAAAATGTTTGCCAACATGTAATTTTGTATACATGTATGACATGGGTTTAAGTCCAGCAGATGTAGATTAGACTGCAAGTGACATACCTCAATGGCCTGTAAGAATGCATTTTAAAATGAATGTTGTTGCCAATTTGGTCATTTTCCCGGGGGTACGTTTATTCCGGGGGGGAGGCTGTTTTTTTAGATTTTGAAGTTTTTCTGGGGGGTACTTTTATTCCGAAGGGGTATGTTTATTTCGGAAATGAGAGTAATATTTTTCGGCAGCTTTATAATTACGGTATCTTCTTGGTATCTCTATTTTACACAATTTTCTCATGTTCAATCAAGGAGGTTTGACCTTTTTGGATCAATGTAGTAAATAAAAGGATACATTTCTCTATACCTGCAAATCGCAGCAAGTATTATTTTACCTTTGCCGGCAGTGTAGTACCCTGAACACAGTATTCGACATTTCGTGCAAAGTCCTGCAAATTACGTCAATAGGATTATTTTTTCTGGTGGTGCGCCTAGATTTTTGCTGGTGCGCCCAAACATTTTGGGTTAGGAGCACAGTGCTCCTATGTCAAAATGTTAGTCTGGAGCCCTGAATATTGTATACGTTGATTATGATTATGTTTTGATTTTATGTTTCTTGTAAATATCCTCAGTTCATGTTCGTACTATTCAATTATTTCTGTATAACTTTCAGTTGTACTGATTTTGTTTACATCTTTTGTTATGTACTTTGTATGATTTCCCTGGGCCTCCTTGGAAATCAGCTTTTTGCTGAAGGAGCCACCCAGGCGTCTATGAAGATTTAATAGATAAATAAATAAATGCTTCCATACAAGTATATCGTTATATCAATGTCTATAATGCTTTTGACTAACAACAAGGAAAGTGTAACAGTGGGGTTCATACGCCACCAACTGACCAGCCCAACTGGTCCTGGACCTTTTGGCCTAGCGGTTATGACGATGACCCGCGGACTGGCTGCCCGGGTTTGGCGCGGGTTCGAATCCCGGCACCTGGGAGCCAGGGGTTTTTCCTGTTCTACTCGCCTCTATTCGTTTCACTGGCGCCCAACATCCCGGCACCTGGGAGCCAGGGGTTTTTCCTGTTCTACTCGCCTCTATTCGTTTCAAAACGTATAAAAAATAAAGAGTATTATAAAACGCTTTCTTCTCAAGTTAACGGGTGGGGATATCCGGATAGATCTGAATGGTCCGCTACCATTGATTTGTACTAAGATATTATTGTTTTGATTGCATCATTACACCTACCCCCCACCCCCCATTGTAGACAGTCAAAAGGAACAGGACAAGTGGTAGCTCATATATGCCCTGGGCGCCTTGGATGCATTGAGTTCTTTCTTTAGACCCCAAGTGAGTCTCGCTGGGCCACGCCACCGCATATCGTCGTCAGACAGGATGTACACAAGTGCCGACAGAAAGTAGTGCGAACAAGGACGAAACATCTAGGTAAAAGTGTTAGCTTTTAAACTGTTTGCATCATTTCCAGGCTGTGCTACATTTGTCCAGTCAAAAACTATAATTATGTTTGTTTATACATCATCTATCCCCGTTGGTATGCAGCTTACTAGTCCCGTGGCGGATGGATATCGGCGGAATTTCTCGTTGCACAACTACCCAGTTTCAGTTGGAGAGAAGGGTTGTGGTGTGAGGTGGGTGCCACATTTTCAGGTTTTGTGCTCCGAATTGTCGCTTCTGCGGCTGTCAACGTACGTAGAAGGAATCTTAAGTTATTGATGGTTACTCGTATATACATGTGGACACGACATTGCGAAGGAAAGTCGATTGATTCTGCCATTTAGTTTAGACGCGCAGTGTTTTGTAGGGCACTGTGTGGAAATGCCTCGCCACCAATAGTCAGTTTGTCCTAACCTTTTGCCACGAAGCTCTAGGTTATGGTTGTAGAAAACGACCTAAACACTATGCTGATTACAATAAGGCCAATTTTAACTGTTCATGGAAATCTTGCCAAGAAATTTGCGTGTAACATAAGGCTGTCCGCTCCGGACATCTGTGAATATGACGGATTATGCTGTGTGCAATACGTGTTGGTGGACCAGAACTGCGTACTTGGCGATATTCCCGGACGATTTGTCCCAAATGATTTCACAGCCTAACACATTTTTTTAAGAATCGTGTTGTTTATGCTATATAGCAACTGACTCCGGTAGACTTTTCTTGGCTAAAAATAATACTTGACCAATTTGTACCAACTTTCTAGAAATAGAATGTTGTCGGGGTATTTCAGTACTCATCATCAATCCTTCGTGTTTCCTCTACAGCAACTCCTGAGATGAACATCAAACAACATGGATTAGCTGTGAGATGCGGACCATCCTATATGCAACACCAACAGCCGTACAGTTAAAAAGACCATTAAAATAGTATCTCTCTGCAACAAAGCGCGTCTTGTAACATCTGACTCTCGCTCAATTCTTGAAACTACACTTCGTTGTTTATAAACATTGTGACAGAGCAAATAGTTAACTCACTAATGAAGTTAATTGATTGGCTTGCAGTAGATCATCCAGCTGTTTTCCAAATATGTCTTGTAATTGTGGCGTCCATTTGGCAGTATAAGAAAACAGTATAAGTCATATAGACTGGAGCTCTGTTAGAACTGTACAAGTAACTGCAAGCCAATGTCTGACCCTACCGGGTAGAGCTGCAAGCCAGTGTTGACTTTACATTCTGGGTTAGATGAGACTACAGTATTTCCTTACAAATGAATCATATTCAATTCCTTATCTGTTGTCTGTTCATTTTAAAGTGTCTTGAAGAGTAACTTGCTTTTTTGCCTTGGGTACTGTTGACTTATTAGCCAGGCCTCTGCCCATGTTACCACTACGGTAGTCAGAGGTAGACTGAGGTCTGGTAGTTTACGTTAGCCGAATTTATTGGTGATTTTATAGTACAATCTTCCTCTTTAACAATTCCATACTATGTACATACTCTTGTGACTAACAACAAGTCTTTAACATAATACCCTTAAGTGCCCTTCCGAGAAAGCACGCCCACGGGTTTGATGCCCTTTGTGTGATCTTGGTTTTCTTCTTGGTGGGTTCCATATCTGGATGTCCTTTTCTTACTCCATTCATGTAATCTGGTGGGAAACCCGTCGCCTTGTTAAACGGCTTATGGATCAGGAAGTCACTAGCACCCTTTACCCCCGTGACCTGTAAGTGAAAATATTACACCTTTAGGATCAGGGTAAGTAGGTGAGTGGGCCGGAGGTGGTACCTATATGGTGAAAGTTGTCAAGTGTCAAATTTCATACAATTCATGAAGCGTTGCTAGTGGACATGACAATATATATGAACTTTTGGTCACGTAACTGGAGACGTTGTTTAAAGCTATCTAGTGATATCTTTCTTGTATTAGTGAAAATTTACATAAGAGATGCTTACCATGACTTGTTCCCGGGGTTGGTTCACTGCTTCTGCCCTGAAGAACAGCATGCAGTTGATACAATTGGAGCTGTGCAAGTATTTGCGCTTTTGATCTAAGAAGGCTTATTAGCAAAATATGGCTTGGAGGACAGAGATTCTAATTATTAAGAATTAGGAAGACCACACTTCTGTGTAAGATTTCGTAACATGTATAATTGAGGCAGAAAGTTGATGCATGATAGTTTTGATTTTTTGGTGGTTTCAAGAAGTATGAAATAATTTATTTGTTATATCATGATTTTGTGGTATGTGGTGATTGAACAGTTGGCAACATTCTGTACATGTAGGTGTGTGGTTGTGTATAGGGACGAAATTTGCATATGTTACTAACCTGGTGGCAACAATGAGTTGTTCCAGAGAACGGTGCATAACAGTTGTAACAGAAATTTGATACCAGGGTGTACATTTTCTGAGGACAAAGAAGAAAAGTGTTGAGGTTTTTTAATATTGGAGGATGTAGGTCAGTTATTTAGTGTGGGTAAACATGTACAGTAATAAAGGTATTAGCTCTGAAAGAAATGAAATCAAAAAGCATGGAGAGATGAGAATATTGTTGGGCTGAAATTGGATGATGTAACTGTAATAATGCAGATCATTATAGAACTGTTTGAGCAGATATTTGGTATATCAATAGGGTTTCCAGTCGCTGCGCGTGTACGTGCGGCACCGCGGGGTTTTCTTACGCACATCGATTTTTGATTTATCGCCGTTTAAAATTGAAAAAGACCTGGACCTTCAAACTTACCAGGTTTGTTGTCTGTACTATGGTGGCCCTAGCAATGTAAAAAATTTAAGTTTGGGATCAAGGATTGCCGAGATATCGCTCTCGGAAAAGTGCTCCGCGAGCCGCAAAGTCACTTCCGCGTTGACCCGATTCGCGGCGGCTCTCGGGTATCGTGTTACGTCAGCCTCATTTGCATCGCAGGGTCTCATTTTGAAGCAGTCAACATGTCGGGACAGGATAGAGAAGAAAACAAGCTTCATTTTGGTATGTGTACATTTTTTATATCGCAGTCCTAAGGTGGTCTACCATCAGTTTGAAAATTTTGAAGCCGTTTTTTACCCTGAATATCTTAACTTTTCTATGATGTACAACCATGTGTATAACAAGCGTTTTCTAAGCTTTAAAATGATGTATAACATGTTGGGGTTAATTGTGAGATAGCGATGTGAGAGTTAGGAATGTGCGACGTGATACACGCTTTGCGCCGAATCCGGACCGTCTGTCATGGCCGCCTGATCCTTTCACTTGTGCACTGTACGTAATCGATAGCTTGAACTTCAAAACTTTGCATTTCTCTCATAGATTATGGCGTTTTGATACTTGTATTCATTACCAGACAAGTGTGGAAAATGTTGCACGTGTATGTTACAGGTTTCCGACCACGCGAACACAAACCTGCTTTGGTTTTGCCGTCATCTGCTTCATGAAAGAAACATAACTAATGAAAGTGAACAATGTTCTCTTTTGCATGAGCACAAAGTCATTAACATCTGAATGTAATGTTTGTTGCAAAATGTTTAGGGACAATGATTTTTTTACTAATACTCTTATTTCTTTTTTTATTTTCAGATAAAACCATTTGGCCAGGGAAGAGATGCCTTCATCTTGGAATAAAGAAAGAAATGGTGAAAAAAGGGAATTATCAGCCCTGGAAACAAGCTTCACCCCAAGCCAATCACATGATATGAATGACTTTTCTGATTTTGTAGGAAAAACAATTGACCATTTATTTGAAAATGAAGATGGAAATGGTACATAGAGTGGTTGTTGGGGTCAGAAAGACAGAGAAGGGAAAATATGAATATGAAGGCTATTGTCTATGAAGTGTCAGTCCTATGAAGGGGAAGAGGGCAGTACAAAATCCCCATTGGGAGGACTAGGTAAGGATGGATAAAAATATTGTAAGGTATGCAATAAAATTATTGCCATGGCAACAATTGAATGTTATAATTATAATAGTAATTTTTGATGGCAAATAATTTGATAATGATGTTTCAGAAAGAAGACATACAATGATACATTTCTCAGAAGAAGTACATGTACAAGTAATTATTCTTAAGTGAGAATGTTATACCAGTATGTAGCAGGTGACCTTTGACCCCTGAAAAATGTTATAAATTACAGTTATGTTATTAATTTCAATAGCAAATACTTTGATAATGATGTCTCAGAAGAAAGACATACATTTCTCAGAAGGAGTACTTGTACAAGTAATGATTCTTTAGTGAGAATATGTTGTACACTATACAGGTATCTAGGTATGTATGATGGGTGACCTTTGACCTATTGAGAAATGTAATAAATTAGCATTTTTAATTGCAGATAATTTGATATTGATGTCTCAGAAATGCCTGCAACTACTTGTATGAAGAGAATGTACTACATATTTCTCATTTCTGAAAAACCATAGCTGTAGGATGAATAGTTCAGTGATAATCCATCTTCAAAAAGGGCTCATTTGACTGTAATTAGTCACTTTTCCAGCTGTGCCATGCTGTTAAAACTTAATTTTCAGCAGGTAGACCTCACCTGTAGTGAAAGAAAGAAGTAATTGAACACATTTTCTTTACTTTAATGCAATAAAATGCTACTTGGACTGTGCAGAAAAGCAATTTTTAGTGTCTCAGTCTTTTTAATTTTTTAATTATCACTAATTAAAAATGTAATTTTCACACCTGGTGGCACACCTGTTCACACCTGTTCGCAACTTTGAGAGTCCATATCTCGGGAACGATAGGTCCGATTTTCGTTCTGTAACTTTCTTTTTTCATGTTTCAACATCCTCTATCTGAAAATATTAATGTTTTAATCCCTTTGCATACATAAAATTTTCGACTGGAAACCCTAATATCAAAAAGAAAAACTAACCTTGAAGGTGGTTCTGTATCTGTGTTTGTAATGGGCTTTAGCTATTTTTGTTGCACGGCTTAAAATGTCTGTGGGAAAAAACAGGAACAGTTTGCATATTTGATGTATACATTGTGTCTTTTTTGTGACAACTAACTTAAGAAATGCATTTATATACATTATTTTGGTGCTACTGAGGACAGTGCAAAGTAGTTATATGTCAGCTTCAGTCCTAAGTAGCACCGAAACCATGTATAAGAAAGGCCCAGGCTCAGCACGCTTTGTTTTTACACTATTTACAGTGGGATTTTATGCAGGGATAGAGAAATCGGTATAGTTTAACAAGAAACTAGCCAAAAGTATCAAATACGTTCTCTTATCGAGATCTCAAACATCAGGTAAGAGACATACATCAAGAATTATGTCCACAAGATGATCATCCTTGTTGCTGTTTTGGGATGTTTTATGGCGGACCTTTAATGAATGTCAATGTTGTCAAATACCGGGCTATAACCTGGACGACTGGCACCTCCACTCCTGCCCGTGTACGTTGCTGACATCTCCAGTGTGTGAGCTGTCGCCTCATCTCTCTGTGTTTTCTTCAATCTGCATGTGTACGTTGTTGTCATGTCCAATCTGTGAGCAGTCGCCTGCTCTCTGAGTCTTCAATCTGCTCGTGTACGTTGCTGACATGTCCAGTACTCGACAATATAAGAAACGAAGAGTCACATTAATAGCAACATTCTAGAAGATATCACTATGTGCATGTAGAACAGGTTTCAAGTGTTTTACTGGAATGTCTCATCTAAGATTGCGAACAACATTTCAACAACGCAACGTCCTCATCCCACAAACCAATGTTAGTTATGATATCGTCTCTAGTTACCAAGGTAGCGTAGCCGTCAACAATATTGTCAATAATTGAAAGACTCGAACCTGTGGTGATGTCAAAGTTGTACAGTGAGGGTTTCATCTCATCCAGGAGATCTGTTCTATAGTCGATCAGATATTCTTTCAACAGGTGCAGCTGTACTGCTGTGGGCTGACGATAGCTAGACACTTTCAATAGTTCCTCATCAGAAAGGTCGGGAACTGATGACATACCATCATGTTTGTTACAAGGAAAAGCATCCCCACACTCTACACATATGTCACAACATGTGTCTTTATCAGATATGCCCACAGCAGAACGTGTATCAGAACTTTTAAGCTTGAAATAATCTATTAGATACTTTTTACGACAACTCCCATAGCTCCTTACAGCTTTATCCAAATCGTCATCACTCAGGATTCTGTAAGTCTCAGACACTGACAAATTATATTCCCGCATCCTGCAAATTGAGTTCTATCAATTTTCAAGTCTGGTGGTAAAATATCCCGAGGTCTTTCCAACCGCCGTACTTCTAGACGTGGTCTAGGTTCTTTCCTTTGCAACATACTGTAGCATAATCGATGCAGGCCATACAGTTTAGTCATCAAATCGTTTGAGGTACCTGTCTCTGCTGATGTGCTTTCACAAATACACATCAGTCAGTATTACTAAGTCATTTAAACCTGTTTTTTGTTACACACTTTAAATAGCAGTAATTATCAGTTTTGTTGTAATAAACAATAATTGGACTCTATATCACTGGATGATAGGCATGGCTTCATCAATATCAGACTCAGGAGGCTCGGGCTCACTTGTGTCAGACTCGCTGTCACTGAAACCTGTCTGAAGAGTTGTCGTTTACTGCAGACGGTTCTGTCCCTAAGGCCGCTTCTCCCTCTCTCCGTGGTCAGATGCATGGCGTTCCTCGGTAGCCTCAGATGTCTCGTGTTCTCTCTTCCTCCGCATACCAGCTCGCACCGAAAGTCTGGCGGCGGCAGGGTGGCAGTGGGTTGAATAAATTGAAGTTTGATTGACACTTTCGACAAGAAGTCGTGCTAAATTGACTTCCTGTCAAATGAAAGAGTGAAACGTATGTTTTTAGGTTTAGTGACCTGAAACCTAGGGCAGATTTTGAGGAATTGATATCCTTTTGGGAATACTGGCAGATACTCAGTAAACTCATTGTTATATGCAGGAGGTATACATCACGTTGATATGATTATACTGCTGTGGGGGTCTCCGATATGAGTAAGCAGCAGTCGTCACACCATGCAGCTCTGTTCAGCAGGTTAACACCGCCTAACTGAAGGTGTAAAGCGTAAAAAACGTCTAAAACAATCCGAATTTCTGTTTGGAGTCGTTACAGGATGCACAGATGAAAGAGACGTCGCCATCTTTCTTGGTTTTATAAATTTTTCCCATTGAGCCGAGCATTAAGCGACTTGCCCAGGGTGGTCACCTGACAAATGTGGCCACGGTCACCAAGAATTGTGTTCGCCTATAATTTGATCCCTTCTAATGGTGGCTAGTCGACGGGGTCATAATTTAAATTTTTCAATTAGAGACAACATCAATTCTCAAACCGACCAGTTTGGTGAAAGTACGTGCAATTATGGGCTCCAGCACAAAATTGTAAACAATCAGGGGGGACGACCCTGATTGAGGACGGACATTGGATATAGTGCGTTAAAATTTTGTAGAGACATCTTAGTAAAAGCCTCAGCATCACGGCAAGGTGTGTCTCTGTCGCTGAGGTAATTTTGATGTCTGCTTGACTTTAAGCACCAACCTTCTCTACTTAATGTTAAGTATATCATCTATTATTATGTTAATATAAGATGTAGAGATTGCTGGTGGCTTTGTCGAAGAGAACATCTAGTAGCCAAAGTAATCATTATTTCAGGTTTATTCCTTTTGAATATTTTAGCTAGTGACAGCATGGAGAAGGTTAATATTATGTATTTTATATATATATTAACAGGTATTAAATAGGTACGCTGCAAAGGATGGCATCAAACAAGTGTACCACAGCAATCAGCAGCTTCTGCCGTTGAGAAGTCTGGACATCAGGGACTGCTCAAAGGCATGAACTTCCAGGTCCAGTTGTGTCTTTGACTTGGCACACGAGGGGAATGATGAGCTTGTGACTTTTCCGTCTGAGGGGACTAACTCGGCTCGTGGATTTGGTGAAAAACGTCAAGATAGCTCAGGGCATCCAAGAGTTGTTCGCTGAGTTAGACATGACAGTACGGAGGCCCGCCGTAATAAAATAGTAATAAAATGGACATGATGTCAAGAATATTACAAATTTGTATAAGGAGCTAGTGACAGCAGGAAGAAGGTTAATATTATGTATGGGTAACAGGTACGCTGCAAAGGATGACGTCAAACAAGTGTACCACAGCAATCAGCAGCTCCTGCCGTTGAGAAGTCTGTATATATATATATTTATATATATATATATATATGGTTGCATATACATGTAGGTTGCATCCATGGTTGATGAAAGCGCCTCCGCGTGTCTGCGAGATTAGATATACCTGCTAGGGGTAGGAAGGCAAAATTGGAACAGTTTTAAACTCCTTTTTCTGTCACACTGTTTCGTGACATGCAGGTGAGACCAACTGTACCGTAGAGTTGACGGTAAATCAGTCATGCATTCAAAACTATCAAAATACACAAGTCAATGATGAAAAACAACAGTTAGTAGTAATAGAATAATATCGATATGTCTGCCCCAGGCGGTTAACCAGAGGGCTGCAGAAAAAAGGTCGTCTTGGACAGGTTGCAATTGTTGGCTTGAAGAGGATCGACTCACATGACAAATGAGTTCCGATATGCTTTATTGTCAAATAATACGCACACTCACACTAAAACACTAATTAGGTATAAATACAAATAAAGGAAACTTGATAGTTTTTATTAAATGAACAAAACGAATCTAGTTCCCAAACATTATTTCGACTACAAAATAAAATGCGTTTTACATTTCTGCGGCTCCAACCTGTAATGGAATAAGGTACTACGTGATTGGTAACTCATCAGATACTTGGAGGACGGCATTTCAGCATCGGTACAAGCGGACTTGACGTCATGCCTTGATCACGTGGAAATGCAAGGTATACATAACAGTTTTACATCCTGCAGTTGGCCTTAATCATGGTACAAATGTATTTACCAAACGGACAATAAATAAGAAAACAGCACGCGTTTTGCATGTGTAACTCAACCTTACACTCAGTATGACGTGCGGCAGTATGGATTAAAGGTCATACGTACATGTCACAACCTAGGATTTTGAATGGGATTTTGGGAACATAAAAAAAACCTTTGAAGTTATTAAAATATTTACATAGAATGTATATAATAACGGTAATAAAGGTTTACTGATGACCCGATGACTGTTGGAACAACATGACTGTTCCCATTACGGGTAAATTTACAAAGCAAATCCGCTGGGGCCAGGGGTAGACATAAACCTCCCACCACGCTCGTTCCCCGTGATAACTTTCCCGCCCCGCCAGCGCGCTCCGCTCACACGCTCCTCGTACATTTAGATATTGTTTCACTGTTTAAAAACATGGCAGATAATGTAAAAGAAAACTAGCGGTAAACAAATATCAGTTCAAAAACAGTGTACAAATCTAAACTTTAAACAAAGTCATGGCAGATGAAGTATACGAAACTGGCGGAAAACAAATTTCAGTTCAAAAACAGTCGAAAAGGCGGTGGGTTCCAGTAAGTTAGATCATGAGACTTGCATTATATATTCGAATTTTACTTATCTTCAGCGTTCTTGGTTTTGGGCGGGTTCCTAATGAATCTACATTTTGTGTTCAGCGCTGAGACGATGTTTTGCCTGAACTTCTTCGTTACCTCTGTGTTCTCCATTTGCGCCGCCCACTCTGTTAAAACATAAAATGTTTGTAGTAAGGTAAAATACCGAACAGTTAATATATATTCGAATACAATATGATTAGTTTCTATCTGTGCCAACAATAAGTGCAGCGTCATAGATGTACATGTATACAGGACAGTTGTTTTTTTTAATGCAAGCTCCTGGTCCCGCTGCTACATGAACCTTATTCCGAAGTCACATTTCAAACTGGGCAAGCATTTTACCGAAAAGTGTTGAGACTCACCAATGATGGCTTCGACTTTGTTCTCGTCCAGCTTGCCGATGCCCCTCTCCACATCGCCGCCAATATTGTTCGTGCGCATCTTTTCAGTCGTGAAGAGGCAACTGGCCATGACCCGGGCCGTCGGCGTTGACTTGGTCGTGCCCATGCCCATGGCCTTCGCCATTTGGTTTGGCATAACGAAGATTCCTCTCGAAGTGTTTCCTACAGGCACTGCAAATACACAGGGTATACATTCAGACCAACTGCTTGTTAAACAATGTATACCTAATACGGCATGAGAAACGTTTTGTCGCTGTGAAAAGGAGGTAACTAGGACCACGCCGCTGCAATCATCTGCAAACAATTTGCCTACTCCGGATGATGGACACCGCCTAATTTGAATAGATGTTTACATAGCAATGTCTCCATGATACCATGGTAGAAAGGTGTAATGCGTCGCCGTCGGCATAATGAAAATGGAAGACAATGTACATTATTATCTCCATGAAAAATGGAGATATTGTTTTGGGTCTGTCTGTCTGTGTGTCTGTGTGTGTGTGTGTGTGTGTGTGTGTGTGTCTGTGTGTGTTTCCGCCAATTACTGGTGAGCATAACTTAAGAACGTCTTGATGGATGGTGATGATATTTGGTATGTAGGTAGGTCTTAGGAAGACAAAGGTCAAGGTCAAATCTGGGCCTCCTGGTGGCTGACCTTGGCACTGCAGCAGAACTTCCGGTTTTTGTATCTTTTGTCCTGAACATGCTATGGTCTTGATTTTTTGGTGGTAGATAGCTTTTCCTGTCAGGAATAAGTGGTGTGGGTTTTGTCCCCCTAGCAGCTTGTGCTGGAACTGCAGGAGGGGTTTTGGAGAAATCTTTAAGAGCAGATAAGTCCAGAAAGGAGCAACGTATTATCATGATTTTTGGTATGTGGGTAGCTAAAACAGAGATGTACATAATTAAATGCAAATTATGCAAATGAGGACCTAATCCGCATAATTAGTGAGGAAATTCTGTAATTCCAGTGTTTTACATTATAGGACTTTCATACATGTAATGTGTATAATCTATCGCAGATAGAATATCAACAGATACCAATTATGCAAATATGGACCTCATTTGCATAATTAATCTGAAACTTCTACGATTCTTTAGTGGTAAATGATGGGAATTTCATACTTGCGACATGTGTAAGTTAGTTAAAAGTTTACAACACCATGCATATATTATGTTAATATACCGGTCATTTTCATAATTTATGATAACATGTTGAAATTGGACTTTCACATCAAATACATGTTATTTGTGTTGAGGAAACCATATTTCATGGAGATATGAGGTCTCCGAATTCTTGTTTGTACTTGCAATTTGTATTTTAAAAAAAGTGGCGTCACCACCACGACAGCAAGTTTGTGAGACTTCTTTTCGGGTCTTTGTGAGACTTCTTTTCAGGTCTTACCTGTTGGGGTGGATTGGGGTGCTCTGCCGTTAGCGCTGTTCTTTGGCGACTGGTTGAGGGATTGTGGTTAGGACTGTTGGTTGTTTCTGTTCTGTTGGGGCTGAGGGGCAGGTAAGGTGGTGCAGTGGTGCTTGCGAAAACCACTGACCGCTGCAGAAAATAAACATACAAGACAGTTATAGAAGAGAAGGAAGCAAGGCGCGGTACAATATATTTTTCGCAAATACCCCTTGTTACATACGAACGGGCAATGTCAGTATACTAGCAAGTGTCATTATCAGCATGATTGACATTATTGACTGCAAAGTGTAGCAGGGCTATCCGTCGATCAGAACCGCGAGAGGTTGGATGGTTCTAGCACGAAAGTGAACAAGCTGCAAACATCCAGATTCGGTTGTGCGCTCATGTATCATCATCGTGTTCTATGTAAATTTGAATAGAGGTTCCAGCAGAAGTTTGACAGGAAGCCAAGATAGCTCAAAGGTATGCTACATGTTACATGCTACAAAAGTAAGAAAGTGGTAGGGCAATCTTAGCCTCCTTCGCAGCCTTGTGAGCGGCGTTATTTTTTTTCGGCGACCGACGCGAGTTATGTCGCGAAAGGACGGTTTGCAGCCAAGGGAGTTTGCCGAGGAGAGAAGGATTCGCCCGCTCAACAATCCTTCTCTCCCCGGCAAACTCCCTTGGCTGCAAACCGTCCTTTCGCGACATAACTCGCGTCGGTCGCCGAAAAAAAAAATAACGCCGCTCACAAGGCTGCGAAGGAGGCTAGGGCAATCTAAAGGTAGAGGTAAAGGTTTGAGAAAGAAGAAGAAGCCAGTGAACAGAACATTTATATAGTCGTGATCCAGACGAGGAATCATCAGATAGCTGGTCACCAGTTAAGGAGGATGAAGAACAGGATGAAGAAGTTGAAGAACTGTAACTTACCTTGACTACTCCACTCAAAAAGACAGTCTCCTTTGTCCCCATGTCCTGTACAATTCTGTCGCAACTTGCATGACTTCCTACTTATATTGACTACCCTTGTCTCCAAGGACAGATGAGCAGGGTTGACACAGAGTCCATTGTGGCTAATATGAGAAACGTCTAGACCATGAAGCTCGAAATGTCCAGTGTAAGCCATTTAGGCAGCCCCGTGTACATGAGTTTTGATACGTTTGAAGTCTGTAGAGTTGGGAAACCAATGTTAATCAAACCATAAGCCGAAGATTGAGATTTCTTGCCACAAGTCCATAGCAAACAAGTAGAAGTAAGTTGAGGCTGTACTTTACTCTCTATTTTGGCCGTGTATTTCAAACACCAGTTCTTCCCCTCCCCCATGAAGAAAACTGTACATATGTATGTGAAAGGCTGGAAACGTGCACGTGTGAATAAAAATGTGTATAAATGACTCCAGATGTGTCTTTGTCTTGTAGGCTATCATGTTTCAAGAAGTTTGAAACGTTTCATTGTGAAACTCTGTACTCTACCTTCTAACCAACTTTTCAAACTTGTGCTGTCAATTATGTCTAATTGCAATGATTCTTCGTCTCATATTATTGTGTCTGCAAACGATAAGAACTCAAGAAACTTAACTAGAATGTATAAAATATGTAACAAACAAACAAAGAAGTCAACATCATGACAATATGAACTTTGATACAATCGTTAGATATTGCAGTTCTTAGCTACAAGTATTGTCAACTTTTTGTTATATGTACTAGTATTGATTACTACTAATAAAACAGAAGAACTTGAAACATGTCCTTATGAAACTCTACCTTCTAACCAACTTTTCAAACTTGTGCTGACAATCATGTGTAATTGCAATGATTCTTTGTCTCATATTATTGTGTCTGCAAACGATAAGCAAAGATACAATGCTTCGCTGTTGCTTAGTTCTTAGCTATTGTCACTCTATGGTCTACTTACAGATCAAAATTTTTCCCTCGTGCAAGTTAAAGTACGCAAGTGTATAAACGATGAAACATCTAATAAACAAATAGAGTTTGTAATGGTATCAAGTATAATATACAATTATAAATGGAGAGAAATCTTACTAGAACAAAAGTTTAACATACAGTAGGATGTACTTTACCTCTATCTAACAAACGTTTTCAAACTTCTGCTGTCAATCATGAAACAAAATGTCTAATTGCACTGATTGTCTTATACTACGTTATAGTATTGTGGCTGCAAACGATAAGCAAGGATACAACAGTTCGCTACTGGTTAGTTCTTACCTATTGTTACCTTTTTGTGATACACTGTTGTCTAGGTCTGCTCACACATCAACCTTGACATATTCCTTTGTGGAATGTTACTGTTAAAGAAAAATTTATCATACAGTAGGATGTGCTTTACTAAGTTTTTTTTACCACTTTTTCAATGTTCTGGTGTCAATCATGAAACAAAGTGTCTAATTGCATTGATTCTTTATATTATAGTATGTTGGCTTCAAACGATTAGCAAAGATGGTTGAAGCAGGTAGTAATATGTACATGAGCTACATTTTAGGAATAATATTGGTGCAGATATTCGTTATTGGATTGTACTCAAAAGTGATCATGTTTTCTCCGGCCTCTAGGATGTTTTCAATTAAGTCTTCCTCTGGGGTGTTGACGGGATCCTTCACTGAGATAGGCTCTGTACTTTCCCGGAGTGTGAAATGAAAAAAATAGCAGTAACTGTATGCAACAAAAATATACAGAACAAATTCAAACTGTTCCCTGAAACTTCAGGGTACGACTGTAACACTCGATACGAAATTAAAGAATAGAGAAGGAAATAAACAAAATTATAAGGAGCCTACCAACAAAGGGTATTCAGCCATGGGTGACCTCTGATGTCTTGATTCTCCAGCTCTTTCAACTCGTTCTCAACTTGCTTTCTCATGTGGAATGTTATGCGCCGATGTGGTTGTCTGACCGGTGACACCGTCTCATCTACGTGGAGTTTGATCTGCGTGTCTTTCAGCTTGCCAATACCATCGAATATGTCTTGGTATTCTTGTACCAGCTGTTGTGTCTTGTCTGTATTGACTGCATTCGGCTTGAAGTGGACCAGTGTCAGTTCTATGGCTGTGGAGCAGGTCAGCAGGTTGCTGTTTTCGTTGGAGCATTTCACTACGTATACAGTAGCAACCGTCATCCTCTTGTCACATTCCAAAACAGTTAGGAACTTCCCCCGAATATCTAGTGGTTTGCCCCCACCATAGGGTTTGATTACAATGTTGCATTAGGAGAGTTTGGGTTTTCCCAGCTTCTTGTGGACGTCTTCTCCAATGATGTTTATGCTAGCTCCAGTGTCAATCAAGAAGGTTACATCTGTTTTGCCAATCACCACCTTTGCATGAGGAAGCTTTGATTTGCCGGGAATGTTTCCCACTTGGAAGGTGTAACCCTCGTCTGAGGAGCTGTCTTCTTTATTCTCTTGCTTTATGCTGTGAACCCTCTTTTCGGACGCTTTCTTGGCCCTACACACTTTGGCAAAATGGTTCAGTTTGCCACAATTCAGGCACTTCTGCCCCTGCAGCCTTGCTGTCCATGTGGATACCGCCCTCCACAATTTCTACAGGTGGTACTTGTAACGTGTTTTCTTCCTTTTATTTGTCGGTCATTTTCTATCCTTCCTCTGTCTCCAGTATTTCCATCCTGCAAGAAATTGGTCTGGTAATTAATTTTATGAATGAAACGTTATTAGCAACAAATTAATCATTGAATTCATTGCAAATATGAAAGATTGCACATGGCTATAGAAACATTTGGAGCCTTGCTATGTAGAAAAGCTCGAATTTTGCACCTGGCATAACGTCATTGGTCACCCCAAATCTTTAATTACCATATGCCATGTGACATGAGGTGTGGTGGCGTAACGCCATTGGTCAGCCAAAATCTTAAGGCAGATGTTGCGGAGAACGTGCGGTGCATGTCCTTCATTCCCTGATGCCATGATCGTTTTATTGCGTAATTTGCATAATGAACTAAATCGTAAATTGTAAACCTCGTTCGACAATAATTGAGGCGACGGGAAATGCTATCACAACCAACATGTTTTTTATTCCAGAAATAGATAAGAAAAAAAATAAAAAAAAAATAAACTAGAAAGGTACCACTTGCACAGAAAATGCATAATGTTCATCTTCACATGGTCTAGCCCAACAAACTACTGCTCTGTTTATTCTTACCCAAACATATTCATATACATATATATGGTGACCAGCCCCTCCAACTCTGTCCTGCTACAAAATGTGATCCAACAGTACAGGGTGTTATTTTAGTTGCTTAAGCATTTTCTATGTGTATGCAGTAGATCGCCATGTTGATTGTGACGTCACCTGGCACCTGCAAAAAAATGAAAGACTGTTAACAGATGCAACTGTTGTAACAGATTAAACCTCCTTGGTTGTACTGATCATTATTTACTATGTGGTCGTGTCTCTACATATACTTACATATGCGTGAAAGAACTAGGTCGATCTATTCAAAACAATAAATTTCTCTGAAGAGAAGGGAGGGAGGAAATGATATACAAAAAGATAATGTGTTTAAAGGTGTTGAGTCAGATAATCAATGATCCTTACCGTTCCTAACCCGTTAAAGCCGGGTGCTGCCTTCCTTTGTCGGTTATGTGGACGACATGAAATGTGACTGAAACAGAAAGATATCGTCATCATTTGGGCCAGCACATATATTTGCCAATAAAGTGTCAACATGTCACTTCATTTTACCTACCAGTCGTTCCTTCTCTGCCCCGCTCTTCTGCTGTGGCCAATAGGGTACCGTTGTGCATGCTGATGTGCAATCTCTGGCGCGCAGCAGGTTGTCGCTCTCTTCTAAAGAAATGATATGTAAAATATGTAGAGCTGATTATTTACCACCTTTATTACCTTCGACAATAAGGTTATGTTTTCGTTACATACATCCGTTCGACAGATTGTCTTTATATTTAGTATGTAGGTACTTTCCAAGCAGAGGTTGGTGGGGAAAGATCGTTACCTTTTTATATGCCCCGTTTTTTTTCTGTCGCTATCCATCACCGGTGGGGATAGCTGCTTCCATTTACAGCGGGGGTGTGAAGAATACTGATTTCCACTCTTCCGTTAAAATTTTACTTCTATTGAAATATCTATATTTAAAGCCAGTGTCAAGAACAGACGTAACTAATCTGGTTCTGTACATATTATTTTGTATATATATTTTTGTGAATCCCAAAAGTATTTGTATTGGCAACTTTACGTTGGGTTTGGACTAGACAGCAGTTATATCATACGGCATATTTTCAGTTCTTGACAAACGGATATGTAAGAAGAGCCTTTAACTGCTCCTGATACGATAAGAGAACATTCATATTGAATTATTTCGACAAGAGAGGAGTCTTCAGCAGTACAGCCATGCCAAATCACATTTGCATATTCCAAACAGGGACGAACAAATGGTTTATAAATAGTTTCTAAAACATTGCGAGGTAGTATAAACTTTAAACCACGAAGTACAGTAACCTGTACAACCAGTTGTAGTCTCAGTAGCAAGCGTTGTAGCCTGGCTGGAGCCTTGGTTGGGTTCTTCTTGTCGATCTGTTCGAGTGGGCGGCGGTCGCTCTCGATCTCGAAGTATCTTCCGTACAGGTAGGTTTTGAACTTCTCGCATCCGTACACTACATGTATTGCTAGCATCTCTATCTCGATGTTTGCATATCTTGATTCTGCCGGCGTGTGTGCTTTTGAGGCGAATGCTGTGGGTTGCCCTTCTTCTAGCAGTGCTGCGCCTACACCCTTCATTGACGCATCTACTTGTAAAGTGACTGGTTTCTCCCTGTCGTAGTACTCCAGGGTGATGTCCTCGCTGATAAGCTGTTTGATTTTGTTGAAGTTTCTGGTGTGGGATGCACACCAGTCGTACTCAACATCTTCTTTCAGTACCTTTCGGATGCTTGCTGTGCAGTCTGCAAGTCTTGGGATAAAGGCACTCATGTATTGTATGAGTCCTAAGAAACTCTTGAGCTCTTTCTTGTCCCGAGGTTCTTCCATGTTTGTGATGGCTTCTACTTTCTCGGGGTCTGGTCTTACTCCATTTGCAGAGTATACCATGCCGAAGAACGTGCATTCGCTTTCTTTTATGGTGCAGTTTGCTGCGTGTAGCTTTATGCCAGCTTGTCTGGATTACGAAGTTTAAAAAGGCCTAATTACGCCTTACGAACTTCTTCTTCTACTATGAATAGTCCTATTCACTGAATTAGTCTGTATATAGTACCTTTATATTGAACGATGTCAAAGATGGTACAAAATATTAAAAATATTAGATGGTCTAAACTCTAACCTGATTACGTCACGAACTTTTGCAGAAACCAGAAGGCTTCTTCGCCTTTTGTCATCCTCAGATGTCGACCTCTGTTGGTTGCCTCATGGATGGCCTGTCGGCTTCTGATGTTTCCTTCCCGTAGACTTCAGCTAGGAAATGGCCTACATAAACGACAAAAGACAGGGACAGGAGTGATTTAAGCGTACAACGGCGACGCAGCGTGACGGGAAGTCAAGGGCAAGTTCGTGTGGATTTTGGTAGTGTTTCTCCAGTTAGTTACGGGATGAAACCCCCGGAAACTTGAAATTTATCTGCTACCACATGTTTCAGTGGAGTATTTTCGACTTGAAACTTTTTCCACGCTGGAGATGCCGGAAAAAAGGTAATCATCATTTTTATTCCTTCTAGCTAATTTGCATACATGATTGCCTGGATATAGGGCTACAAACACGCCAGCCGCTCATCTTCCTCTATCCTTTCTCGGTCCAGCTCATCCTCCTGGATGACCCGCTGCAGGTAATGCTGTAGCCTCATATCCATCTTGTGGACATCGGCGTCCAGCAACTTATAGATCTTCAAGAAGATCCTAAGGCTAATATGCAGGGCTGGTACTATAACCTGCAAAAAATATTAGTATATCACTGTTAGAAAGACAACTAAATATTTGTGGAATTTTGAGAGGTTATTAACATCGTTTTATGGCTACCAGTGTTGGTTTTATCATGAGTATTTACATGTATGTACCTGGTTAATCTGAATGGGAAGCCTGACGGGCGCTATGACATTATGGTATTCCTTTGCATGCCTCTTCTGGCCCCTGCCCTCATGGATGTACTGATGGGGGTGTTGTTCTAGAGTCTGCAGTGCTCTCTTTGGGATTCTCAATGGCTGGTCATCCCGCTCATTCTTCATTTGTTCCTGTATGACCTCACACCACAGGCATGGTCTGCAGCCTGTAATTGTAATTTGGAAATAGTGGCGCCGTAATATATAAGTCCGAAGTCCCAGTTCTCTTCAAAGTTGATATATGTTTAGCCTATATTCGATAATGCCCCTATGATTAGAATTGTGTTTTTCCAGATTGGCTTCCTGTGCAATATCTTTGCATGCTTTTTGATTTTAGAATAAAATGTTTGATTGCAGAACTTTATACCTTTATCAGCCAGCTGAGGATGCCAGGTAACCCCTTAGCTCCTTCTTGGGCCACTGGCTACTTTGCGGAACTTCCTAGCGATGGCCTTTGTTGCTGAAATGGATTTAGAATGTACATTACATGTAGTTATTGTTTGTAATATTTCCCAGGGGTTACACACAAAGAGAACCAGTTTAAAACAATACAAGATGCAATACAACTGCACTGAAGAATCAGTGAAGACCATTGTTTGGACATGACTTATGCTCTTATTCCTTATCGTTTGGTAAAAAAAGGTGTGTAAGTATAAGAGAAGTGCTGCTTATCAATTTCAAAGCTGGTGATGATTTATTATGTGTGTCTAAAAAAGAGTACATGTGGCAGCCTTGGCTCATATGGAAGGTAAGGCAAAATGATCAAGTTGACATGTACACATTAGTGGTAAATGTATGCTTACCATGCCAGGTGTCATTCGAGTTAGTCGTCTTGGATCCATCAGCATATGGCGGACGGTTGCGGATTAGGTTGTTGATAGTGGTGCTGCGGTCGTGTGCATGGTCGACGATCTGCACACCTGTTACAACACAAAAGAATGACATGCTAAATTTAAAGACATAGTGGAACTATGAATGAGTTAGATTATAGTACTAGTGATTGAGACAATATTTGTTTCCCTGCTAACACTATATATACACATCTGATTTGTATTATGAACAAGTTTAAACTGTAAGTTCCAACACAAGGAATTTGACTTACCCAAATTTTCGACTGTACAACTCCAGTCTTTGTCAAGGAATGAGAAATCCACCGCTTCCGTCTTCCTAATATCTGTGCCACTCCTTCTGCGTCTAAATAAAGATCATTCTAATTTTCAAGGGTGTGTTGCTCGGCCTTGACCTTGCTCTTGTGCTTGGGCCGGGAGCATCACCATCTTGGGCGGACATTTGGTCTGGGCGTCACGGCAAAAACTGCTGAGTCACGGTTAACGACCACCTGCTGCGTCAAGGTCACCTTGCAAAATGGCGGACCGGAAATTGCTCCTTAATCCTGTTTCCGTTATGTGAAAGTCGCTCGTGGCCTTGCAGAACGTCGTAAGCTGTTGTTGTTTTTGCATCACGGAATGTTTCATTCTAAACCAATTGGCAATAACAAGTAAGGTCCTAAGTGGATTTTTGAAAATAATCTAAAAAGGTGTTTCCCTTACCTGATGATTCACGTACTATATACAACAAAATACATTAACTATACAATGGCTATTTTTCGCTTGCGGTGATGGTTGTTTTGTTTTTAATTAGTTATCTGAACCTTATTTTAAAGTAAGCAAGTCCATTATATACTGTAGATATACACGAATCGAACACATGATAACTAACTGCAGTGTTTACAAGTAGCAAAAGATAACTTCGAAAGCAAAATCTCGAAGAAGGGCAGAATATATTGAAGTCTGATGACGCAACTGAGGTTTGTTTTTACTTAGATACATATTTTATCTACATTAGTTCCAACGATTATGTTTATGGTGCACAAGAACAGGAAGTTTGGCACCTTTTTATGTCCTTCAGGCTAGAGGTGTAACCTCCGGTACTGGTAACGGATGTTACAAAACAGATATCTTGCTTGTTTTCTCCGAAAAGATCTACAGTTTTTAGTTAAATCTTTTAGGTGCAAGAAGTGCATAAGTACGGCCATTCAAAAACTGGGCAACGGTCTTATACCAGGTGAAGTATCTAACGTTGAAACTTTTTGGAAGTAACAAACAACTGTAACGGATGTTATAGTCATTATTGTAAAGCATTTTGTTCAGCAAGGGTGGCTACAAATGGCAGCCAGCACTCCTTTCTTCTTTGCTTAGAAACCCAGAAAACCTGCAAAAATTCTTCAAAACGTTAATTTCCTGTCTTATATGTGACGGTTGTGACCCTATATAAACTTCTTACCTGCGCGGTAACGGATGTTACAGAACTTGGCGACATGTATGAACCACCTCGCACGGTGAACAAGAATAGTGACAGGAGCGATCTGACTTGATCTGTCAGAGGCCCTGGCTAAGCCAACTTCACCGGCCAGCAAACTATTGCCGTTATTATATTGCTACGTTTTAGGATGCTTTCTAAAGTTTTCATGTCTTCTCAGGCGACAGCCGTTTTTTCGGGTGAGAAGTCCAACGCGCGGCTATAATTTCTTCCAACTCATCAACCAAACCTAGTGCTGTGGTACATATTTCGTGAAACATATTATGAGTACCGTCAAGCTCGGTTGAATTTATATTGCTCTTCATTCCCCTTCCTCTTGAAGCTGGGCTTCTCTGAGGAGCGCAACTTCTTGATTTCCGAGAGCTGAACTTCCACGGAAGCCTCGTTCGACCTCTTCAGATCTTCTATCTTCTTGTTCATCATGTTGGATACTGCATTCAGGATGGAACGGTTGTTGAGCTCGAAAGCCTTCTGCAGTTTTGTCCTAAAATCCTCCCCTTCCGCCATGCTGAACCAGAGACAACAGCGAGCAACAAAAGAAACGGTGTGCTCGCTGTTGACGAACGGCCTCGAATGAAGCTCCCAGCTTCCCTCGTGTTGTCTGCACTCGCACACCTGGATGCCACTCCCTCATTAGTCCTCACCTGCGTACAGCTCGAACACAACTATGTTACTGCAGAAACACAATTTCACGCTAATGACTACGTCAACCGCTATAAATTGTGATCATGTGGAACCTGATGCTTACAACATGGCTGTGCTGCCGGTAGGTGTCCAGGAAGAGGTCAATGTCCTTTTCTAGAAAATATACATGTGAGCTGATGTTTAAGGCATGAGTGTGTAACGGTCTTCACATACAGCTAAATGATGTGCGCATATTTTTTTCTCAATGGTAAGTGATGAGTGGGTAGGAGTCTTACCTAGCTGGTCTGTTTCCGTCACCCCATTGGTTTACTGTGGGAGTAGGCACGGTGGCACTTTGCAAAGAGTTTAAATAGTAGGTTGTTCTTCCCGACCACCTCCTTCCCATTGGGTATAACAAGTGTGAGGGGGAAACCTGGATGGGCCTCCAGGACGTCATTTACCGCCTCGTCAACTGTTGAAGTTAATGCTTAAATGGGTTCATCCGGAGAAAATATACAAGAAAGATGTTTGTCCAGTCAAATTCGTATCACTTAAGGATTTAAAGTAGCAGGGAGAAGGTTAAAGACTGGAGTGATTTTGCAGGACATAGTTCACCAACCAGGGCTCCAGACCAACTTTTGTACCTAGGAGCACTGTGCTCCTAACCCCCAAAAGTTAGGAGCACCAGAAAAAATCTAGGCGCACCACTATAAAAAGCCAGGAGCACATTCAACCAAAAGTCTTGGACATTATCATACCAAGTAAATTACTCCTATTAATGTTAACAACCAAGAATAAAGTACTTGAATACTAATCTCTTATAGATATATCAGATTCTGATTATAAAGGAAACAAAGCCTACACTGATAGGTACAAAACATTGGCAATGTGTGGCATAAAATTTAGGTGGACAATGTATGGTTATTGGAGAAGAAAGGCAAACCATATGTTACAACCAACTGCTTTATTCCACATCATGATACATGATGCATCCACATCAACAGATAATAATATATATTGTAAATACATATCACACATATGCTGGTTACTGGTAACTTTCTTCCCATACAGCATATTTATGCACTGTTTGCTTATCAATGTCATTGTAGTAAAAAAGCTCACTCTAATTGTGACAGGGTTGCCAAAATAAAAAGGATGGACTGATATGAAATACAAATAGTAGTTCACTTTAGTACATTAAGTAACCTTTGATCAGTAAATGATGTCTAAAAATGTTACCATCATGACTTACCATGGATGAATAGTCATATAATGTTAAAGCATATGTACATATATACAAAATCCACATCAACAAATGTTCCTCCTTTGACGGATAACTCATTCATATATATGGTCAGACAGAAGTCTAAATCCCTCCTACTATATACCTCCAACATGAAGAGGAAACGTAGCAAAAACTATATGTTTTACTTCGGCTAAACATAAAAACTCAGTCATTCAGAACACGCCTGTAGTCAGGCCTCCTTGACCTTGGGCCTGCTTTTATCTACTTTCTTACCGCAGGAAGAGCATCGAACTCCTCCAGAGGAGGACCATCCGCAGAGATGGGGATGAGGTCCTCCACCGTATCCACAGCTAAGCTTGCCCTTGTGTTGTTTTTTATCCTGGGATGTGCAGAGAACCCCCTTTCACATTGGGCTATCGAAATCGGCAGCACCAGCATGACATCTACCAGGTGTAAGATGATCTTGAAAAAAGGGGGAAATCAGTAATGGTTAGAAGCTTTCAAGGACATGTCCCTGTACTGTAGATGACTACAGAATAAATTTTTCCAGAATAAATTGTCTTCTTTCAACTGCTGTCTGCATTAAGTAATATTGCACAACACTCACCGTGTACGGGAGCAATGAGGCTCCTTTGTCAGCAGCGTCTCATACAAGTTGTTGAATGATCTGTCTCTGTTGAAAGTTCGCCGGACAGTCATCTTTAGCGCCCTCCACTCAGCTTGGCATCGCTGGACTTCAAAGCCATTCCTGAATAAAAGAAATTACAGTAGCAAGTAATTTCATTGTTTTCAGGTTTGATATGATCAATTCAATGGCTATATGCTACCTTTAATAGATTTGAATTTTCTCTTGGCAGTCATGACATTTACAACTGTTACTGTTCAGGACAGGCCGGAAATACCGCAGCAGGAAGTCTAGGTACTCCACCCCATATATATCCCAGCAACTCCTCCATACTGTCTGGCCATTGGTCTGGGTTGAAGGTCAGGCACAAAAAGTGTACCGCCTTCATGTGCATATAAGCCTAGTACATCAGTGCAGGTAAGGTGCAGGTATACCGGTAGACATCAGAAATACTTGCACAACACCAAAATTATCTGCACTAACCTGAAATTGTAGGTGGTATTTTAAGCCCTGCTCAATACATATTACCCATGAAATAAACCACATAAAAACAGAATATCAACTAAACATCAGTGTTCTAACAATGCTGTTTGAGTATAGGGCCCTCTATGTTCCTATGCTGTGAATTGTACCACCTACATATTCTGTGATTCAGACAATTTGCTGTCTTCAAACCAGTATAGTGGTGTTTCTTTCTGTGAAAAACTCTTTCCCCTTCATAAATCTTTAAAAAGGAAATTTGTCTTTACAATTCTTGGCTAATACGGAAAAAAACTTCATACAATTTATCCAAGACCCTCCCACGCTTTGTTCAGGACTCGGTTTGCACCATGCAAAGTTGGCCGCCTTTAACTGACCCCTATACTGTGAAAAAAATCTGTTCAGAACGCCGAACATACCTATATACTGTCCTTTGACGACATCATGTAACGTCGATCATCGATCAGCTTTGGCAAAGACTTTGCCTTCCAATCAACTGCCATCTTCAGCACGTGATTCATGGACTCGCAGTTGTTGTTGCACCAACCTGCTGGGACCTCACCTATGCTGAGGACGACATTGATGTTATCATCTAGGACTGGTTGTAGCGTATTGTTGAAGTAACTCATGACGCCCGGTGCTTCATCACGGATTGTCGCCTCTGCTCGCTTTTTGCGTAAGTCATAGACAGCAAGTGTTTCTGAATGACTCATACCGCAGTCGCCGAAGATAGTATTCAGTACACTCCTTCTGACCGCGCTGGTTGTGCCAACTTTGTCTTTAAAGTGGTCCAATGCATTGGTACGGAGATGCCGTTCACATGCAATTCTTGGTGCGTTTGGAAATGCGCCTACCATTGCCTGGCGTATGGCAACCTCTCCATCGGACCCTAACACTGGCTCCCCAGCTCACCCTGCCAGTTCTGTATTCAGTGTACTGAGAAAGAACTGGTATGTTGCAACATCAGAATCTCCCTGGATCAGCATTGGTCCAAGAAACAGTGGATGATTGTCTGTCTTTGGCCTCTTGAGCAAAAGGTGTTTGAAGACAGTTGGAGTGACGTGTAATTCACCAAGATTATACGTCTTATCCATTCCTAGGACTGTGCCTTCGTCCGCTGGTCCCGAGCAGCAAAACCGCTTAACATCATCTACTTGATCAGATGTGTACAACACTACACAGGGCACGTGGCCACTCTTGTGATTTACTTCCTGCACAAAGGGAGATGACTCATGAATCTTGTTAACAACATGAATAACATGTGAGGCCAAATTGTTTCCAGCGGCAGAAACACCCATTTCTTTTCTATGTCGGAGCTGGTCTTTGTGTTTTTTTGTCTTGGACTTGCCTCAAGTCCCTTGGCCGATCACTCTCCTCGTTGTTGATCTTCATTCTCTGATATACCTCGTGAGGTTTGGAATGTTTAGATTCTTTTCCAATACGTTCCAGGATGTGCCCGGGTGTCCGTACATATGGGTCTGTTTTCGTCTGAGCGTTTCCATGAGCTCTAGGGCCCGGAAAACTGCCAACGTACTCCACACATACAACATTGTCAAGCTGGTGGTTGTCAACCCATGTTACGCGACGTTTGTATGTAGGATTAACATTCAGTGAATTATAATTACGGCGTACCCTTATGACTCTGGCTTCCTCTGGCTGCGGTTGTATTGGGACAAGAGTACGTACTTTGTGCACAGACTTTGGTGTGCAGTAGAGATTCTTGTATCGTACAACAGTTCGGAGAGTGCCATTGGGCAAAGCAACAAAGTAGGATGCCGGGGATCGGCAGTGTTGCCAAGCCCAACAGTCGTCAACGTCCTTACTTCTGTACCCCTGCAATCTCCTCTGATGGTTTCTCTCATTGTTGACAACAAAAAACACATTCTCCTTCTTGACGGGTGGGATTGCTTGCCGAAGGTTGATATGCAAGAGGGTATATTGCATATGTATTTTATAGATTCTGATCATTATTGACTCCAGAATACTACTACTTTTCTTTGCTGTGATTGACGGTGAATGGAATCAATACAAGCAACAGCTATGCAATTACATGTACTCATTTTTCTAACCTGCATTTGTCTTTCCAGCTTGGAGACCCTTCCTGCAAACCGCACAGTGCACTACTTCACGCGCTGAAAAACTACTCAGCTGATCTCTTGTGATCGAGGAAACTTTTTTGTTGTTGTCATGTTTGTAGCTTTTTTGTTTGAAATTCATTGTTTAATTGTTTTCCCATTTTGAAATGAATGAGATATAAATAAATAGATGACAAAAGAACAATCCATGTACCACATGTGTCATCCAGTGGTAGGTGACATTATACATTAACCTGGATATACCATTATGGCATGGAATGAAGTGATTAAAGAATGAATGAATGAATGATTGAATGAATGAAAGAAGACATGTCTTGTACAGATGTACCCACGTACCCACTATATTCAGTAAAGGCCTCAACAAAACAATTAAATAAAAAAAAAACACAAAATGTACCTCACAATCTGCTAAAAAGGGGCACACTTAGACCAGTAAGAGATTCGTGTCTTTTGCATAAAAATGTGCCAACAATGTAATTTCAGTTCATGTCCATTCTTGGCTTAAAGTTTGGGCCGTGTGAGGAGGAGGAGCTAAAGAAGCTTTTCACCACTGTTAAGCCATACCTGCAAAAACTTTCAAGGGGAGAGGTAAGTTGTGAAAATTTTTTAATAGTGTCAAACACTGTGTGGACTTATTGAAATGTGTGTCAAGCCATACATGTTTCACCTGGCTGTTCTACATCACACAGACATACTCCTGGCTGTTCTACATGACACAGACATACCTGTTACACATGACTGTTCTACATCACACAGACATACCTGTCACACCTGGCTGTTTTACATCACACAGACATACCTGTTTCACCTGGCTGTTCTACATCACACAGACATACCTGTCACTCCTGGCTGTTCTACATGACACAGACATACCTGTTACATATGACTGTTCTACATCACAGACACACCTGGCTGTTCTACATCACACAGACGTACCTGTCACACATGGCTGTTCTACATCACACAGACATACATGTCACACCTGGCTGTTCTACATCACACACACATACCTGTCACACCTGGCTGTTCTACATCACACAGACATACATGTTACACATGACTGTTCTACATCACACAGACATACCTGTTACACCTGGCTGTTCTACATCACACAGACATACCTGTTTCATATGACTGTTCTACATCACATAGACATACCTGTCACACCTGGCTGTTCTACATCACACAGACATACATGTTACACCTGACTGCCCCACACTGCATCAGGGAACATTTTTTAATGTGACTATGACATTGAGTTTTATTTCATGTTTTTTCCCCCTTATTTTAGATTCAAGACTATGACAGACATAACATCTTCTTCTGGCGGGATGAGGATGGTCGACCATGCTCAATGATTTTTTTAAATGTTGTATATACTATATGGCATTGTATATTGTATAAAACTGTTGTCTGATATCCATGTCTGCAAATCTGAAAAATTGTAGTTCCGTATGGTGATGATTAATGGTCTGGCACACTTTATTTAATTTTTCATAATTTCAATTTCATTAGGCTTGCTTCCCAACTCTTGCGGAGATGATGGCAACAGTCGCCGTGCGAAATTGAGTTTGGATTAAGGGGTCATCACGTTACCAGATCCTGACACTCTGACCGAATGGGAGGACTCTCCAGTTGGTTTCCCGACGCTGATACAAGCATCAGTAGAGGATTACCTGGATAAGAGTAAGTGTATCTTGTGTATACAGTCTGTTGTGTTTAAGTATGAATGAAAGATATTCTAAATCTAATTCAGTTTTAATAGGTCCTGCTAGGGTTACAATATTATACATACTAAACAGACCTATTACATATATAGGATTGGGATTGACATTAACAACTTTGTGTTAGATTTTGACAAACCAAAATGTCCAAGATAAAATTATTGTTACATTTGATACTGGTATGAAATATTTACACATACACTTATATGACTTTGTTTATAATATATGGTCAAACTCAGCCATGAGCTGAATTGCAGACTTTTAATACATTTGTATGTTCAATTTGTCCAGTTGGACCACTCATCAGAACTGTGAACTTCTGTTGTTCCTTTCCAAGTACAACAACTTCAAGCTAAAACTGTTGCACAAAGGTAATGTTGCACAATGTTTCTCTTAATTTTTTAATTTTTAGTGATAAATCATTGATGAGAGTCAGTGTATATGAAATGATTAATGCATTTAAACATGTATGTTATATTCTTTTACTCTTGTTCCTATTTATATTTTATTCTTGTTTGGTTAGTGGTACAGTATACCTCATTCATTTTTTTTAGAAAACCGTGGCATTGGAATAACGACTGGGGGGGAGGAATCCCTGCGTGATGGGAAGTCCCTACATGTCTCTGGACATGTAGGTTCAGTGCAGTATCACGGCGTGGGGATGAACATCCCCTACAGCTTCATGCGGTCTGCCTGCCAGTGTCAAGGAGACAAGTTTGCGGGAGCAGCCTTACAGGCAATGGCTCGTCATTCACAAGGAGAAGGAGACCCTGGTGGAAAGTTTCTGCTGGGTAGGTATACTTGCACGGACAACATCTTATGAAATTTAGAACAACTCATGTTTTACACAAAAATAGCTGACATTTATTTCATTTCTGCATGTTATATCTATTTCAGACTCCCTGGAACCTGCAAACACGTTAGTGCGCTGTGCCATCACATCATCACAGTGGCTGCACGTGGAGACAACACTGCCGTAACAGAAAGAAAGCAGCAGTGGCATGTGCCAAAGAACCTACATCCACCAGAGTTTTTGCACAACATCCACATCCAGAAAGTACAAGGTAGATGCATATCATGCATAGAATATTACTTAATTGAGTCATCACATATTTCTTGGGCCGCGATAATGTTTTACAAGGTTATTCTAGAAAGGTCCGGATTTTATGATATCACACAGGCTGCTATTTGTATCCCAATTAGATCTGTTGTTGAAGGCATTTGCCTTAAAAGAAAGAAGAGCTTACGTTGACTAATTTAAAAAAAAGAATCTCACTGTTCTGAGTTACATGTACTTTTTACAAATTATGAAATTTGTATTACATCTCAGGCAACTGTGTCATTGAAGAGGGGGAAACGAGGCTTAAACGTTTCAAGTTTGATCCTCGAGCACCAAGGGACCAAGAGGACCGATCTATCTACATACAACATCGATCGGCATACAGAAACACAACTTAGCTGCTGGTTGGTTTCTTGACAACGTGCCTAATGTATTTAATTGACTCAGGGGTTCCTTGGATTATCCCAAAGACCAACCCTTATCATTCGTGTGCTGAATACATGTTACTTCCGAATAGAATTCTACCATCGAATACATCGTATGTGAAGATGTGCTGCGTGTGGCGTTGTTTACAACAATGATTCTACGTTCCTGTAGTGGTAGACTAGCTGTTCCAAACCTACCTACTCTGAGAAAAAGTCAGCTAGTAGATCTCTTCAAATCTATGCTGGTCCCTGTCCACCCTCTTCGCGACCTTGTTCTGCCTGAACGTGCGACTGCTATGGCGGCCGTCTGGCCGCACATGATGCCGAGGCAAGCTCGGACTTTTCTCTTCTCTTGTCACTTACAACTAGGGAGACAGCTCAGGGACAGCAACATGTTCACCTTGCCAAAAGCTAGGACTCGACGCTTGAAAAAGTCTTTTTTACAATGTGCTGTAAGACTCTACAATACAAGTTTATTGCAAGTTCTTGCCCGAAGGCAAGTTACAATCAATCAATCAATCATGGATAAAAGAACAGTCAAATAGAGTAAAAAAAGACAAAGGTAAATACAAAAGCGTTTAAACTACAAAGTAGGAAATAAATATCTAGAGCTACAATGATTATGGGTGATAATGTTAACCCACGGCTGTCCTGTTTTAGTTTGAATGTTTATACACGCTTCCCGATGACGTCAGGACATTCCGCTGGCGGCCATATTGGATTACAATGAGAGCACATGACGTAATGTAAACAAAAGGCCGTGCGTGCGTACGCGTGCGTCTTGTTCTTTGCTGCCCAGTCTTTTTGAACGGAGATCGGTAAATTTTTTGTGTCAACATTTTAAAAGAATTGATTTTTGCTAATGTGACGATGGTTTAAACTTTCTTTGCATTTTTCCATGGCAAGTTAAATTCAGGATTTCTACGGCGCGGGGAGAAATGGCGACTCGGGAACATAACTCCTCACCTTTGTACCATTAACTTAGGTCATCATTTTTTTTTTTCAAACTTTTCTTTCTAACTAAAAAATTATGAATGATTTCGGAAGAATTTCAAAATGACACATCCTCTAATTCACACCATACTTTTAGTGTATCTAGAAAAGTGAAAAACATTGAGCTAACTCACGAAGTTGTTGTGGCAGCAGCAGCACCAGTAAAGTTTCAGCGGTCGACCGCTAGAACACCAAGTACAAATAATTTACAATGTCAGGATGGGTGACTGATGGCCATGGGTCAACATCCTCACTGGAACTCGGTCTGGACATCGACCCTAATAAGATACCAAGAGCGAGTTTCAGTGAGGATGTTGACACATGGCCATCAGTCACATTGTAAACTACTTGGTGTTCTCGCCGAACCCCATGTATACACTAGAGCAAATGAAAGCCTACAAGAGCCTGGAAGCTCACAACCAGTTTACATCCGGATGGGTCCACGATGTTAGGGTATGTTACCCAAGAGGAGATATAGCAGTCATTACAGGGCGGGTAAGTGTGTGTGACTCATGCAGACATCTACAAAATGGAGTACTAAATATTTTTTGTATGCCTGGTGTATGATGGTGTAGAGAAGAGCTAAGAGTATAGTCTCTGAGTCTGAGTAGATTAATTCATCCATGGAGGTATATGTAGCATGCTTCACCCACCAGGAAGATCACATTATTATAAAATATCACTCAATTTATGATTAACATAGCATGATTAATTAACATTAATTCATTAGCTGTGAGACTCAGGTGGAACTATCAGATAAGATTAAACTTTGCATCTTCACTTTTCTTTTCCAAATAATCTTTATAATTATTTCAAAAAGCAAGAAAAAGCAGAGAACATGTTCACACACAAGAAAAATAAATGTTGAATACCATAAATCATCTGTTTCCATTTATTAGGAATACTTGCTAACAACTGTAAATACATAAACTCATTACAGAATCTTCCATATTTCTCAGTAAATGCTGTATATGATAAGAAATGTCCATCCGTGTCCAAGAAGTCATTAATAAAGAGTATTTTCCTTTGGCTGAAGGTCTTCCAAAAAAAGGGTAAACCATCTTTGTCTGTTTCACATTTCACTGGGAAGGTAGCGGGGGGTAGTGCTGGGAAGGTAGCGGGGGGTAGTGCTGGGAAGGTAGCGGCGGGTAGAGCTGGGAAGGTAGTGGCCGGTAGTGCTGGGAAGGTAGCGGGGGGTAGTGCTGGGAAGGTAGCGGGGGGTAGTGCTGGGAAGGTAGCGGGGGGTAGTGCTGGGAAGGTAGCGGGGGGTAGTGCTGGGAAGGTAGCGGGGGGTAGTGCTGGGAAGGTAGCGGGGGGTAGTGCTGGGAAGGTAGCGGGGGGTAGTGCTGGGAAGGTAGCGGGGGGTAGTGCTGGGAAGGTAGCGGGGGGTAGTGCTGGGAAGGTAGCGGGGGGTAGTGCTGGGAAGGTAGCGGGGGGTAGTGCTGGGAAGGTAGTGCTGGGAAGGTAGCGGGGGGTAGTGCTGGGAAGGTAGCGGGGGGTAGTGCTGGGAAGGTAGCGGGGGGTAGTGCTGGGAAGGTAGCGGGGGGTAGTGCTGGGAAGGTAGCGGGGGGTAGTGCTGGGAAGGTAGCGGGGGGTAGTGCTGGGAAGGTAGCGGGGGGTAGTGCTGGGAAGGTAGCGGCGGGTAGTGCTGGGAAGGTAGTGGCGGGTAGTGCTGGGAAGGTAGTGGCGGGTAGTGCTGGGAAGGGGGTTCCTGTCCCCAAGCCTAGGTGTACCCTGGGGAAGGTAGAGGGAGGTAGGGCTGGGAAGGGGGTTCCTGTCCCCAAGCCTAGGTGTACCCTGGGGAAGGTAGAGGGGGGTGCAGGGAAGGGTCCTTCCCGGGCAAGGGGGGTTCCTGTCCCTAAGCCTAGAGGGGTCCCAGGGAAGGTAGAGGGGGGTAGTTCAGGGAAGGGTCCTTCCCGGGCAAGGGGGGTTCCTGTCCCTAAGCCTAGAGGGGTCCCAAGGAAGGTAGAGGGGGGTAGTGCTGGGAAGGGTCCTTCCCGGGCAAGGGGGGTTCCTGTCCCTAAGCCTAGAGGGGTCCCAGGGAAGGTAGAGGGGGGTAGTTCAGGGAAGGGTCCTGCCCGGGCAAGGGGGGTTCCTGTCCCTAAGCCTAGAGGGGTCCCAGGGAAGGTAGAGGGGGGTAGTTTAGGGAAGGGTCCTTCCCGGGCAAGGGGGGTTCCTGTCCCTAAGCCTAGAGGGGTCCCAGGGAAGGTAGAGGGGGGTAGTTTAGGGAAGGGTCCTTCCAGGGCAAGGGGGGCACTGATGAGTAGAAGGCAGTGGAAGAAGACAAAGGGTAAAAGGCTTAGTCAGTTTAAAGTAGCGCAGGGTAAAGGTGAAGTTGTGGGAGGCATAGGTTGTCAGGGTGAAGATGTACAGTATGTAATATGTCCTACAGGGTGGAGTAGTTGTAAGCTTAGGAAGGGCAGGGAGAGTACCGCTGTGTCAGGGGGGGTTAGCAAGGGTCAGACTAGGTGTAGGAGGGTTAGTGGTAAAGCTAAGAGGAGGGACAAGTACCCAGTAGCAACTAAACTAGAGGTAAGAATGTTATACAGTGGTCCCCTTAATCCTTCAGGGTGGGTGGAACAGGTTAGTACTTGTGAGAGTAAGGAGGGGGAGGAAGATAGTGTAACAGGTAAGACTAGTGAGGAGGGGGGAGTAGATGTTAGTGATAAGGTAACAGGTAAGACTAGTGAGGAGGGGGGAATAGATGGGAGTATAGTGACCTCTGGGCTGTTTCCTTTCTTTGTTAATTTTCAAAGTAAGTTATATACTCTTGTGGCAAATAGTAAATTTATTCAAGTGTGTAAGTTACAGAAAATGGTAAGTAATGTGGCATCAATATCTTGTCTAAGAACCTTAGTTTAGGTGGTTGTTTTCTCAGTGATGAAAATAAGATTGTAGAAGTACATGATAAGACTGTTACTGTAACACTGTTTGGTTGTGGGGGAGGTAAAACTGCTAATTTTCATCCCGGTAGGCCATGTTTCTCAGCATGTGCCCATTGTAAGAAGACAGCCTCTTTTGAATTTGATGATTACAGGCATCCACAAGGATGGAATGAATCACTTAGAAAATGGGTAAGAGAAAACACAGAACTTAGTGATACAGACTGTGTGTGCCGTTCTTGTGAGCGCAAGTTTCGACGAATGCTGGCCAAAACATCAGATCTTTCTGAAAACATTTCTAATTCTTCAACTGACCTTGATTCACAGAAGCCTGATGCACTACAACAAAAAACATGTTTTATGTCAGACTTTGGTTTATGCCACGAATGGTCAAATTATGAACGTAAAAACTTTTCAGTTGATGATATGATTTCTTATATTACCTCCATTTCGGACTCAGCAGCAGGGTGTAGTTCTTTGCCAAATTCTGTTTCAATGTGTACATTTCATTATTATCAGTTTTATCGATTTTGTGAGGATGATAAATGTGAGCATTGTTGTAAGGTCATTAAGTCACATAAAAGAAAACGATTTTGTCCAAAACTGAATATAACTCAATCAGCTTTGAAAGTGGCAGATTCAAATTTGTCAGAAGGTTCTATTTTGTGTAACTATTGCTATCAATGTTTATATAGATCAGGAAATCTTGTTAAGGGTGAGGAAAATTTGGCATTACGTTTGGATATGTTGAGAAAGTTTGAGGTAGAACACAGCCCTGAAAATTTACCACAAATAGCATTGCATCAGGTTTCTTGTGCAATTGGAGAAATGTTTTTGGAAAGCAAATCAATACTCCTTGTGGACGCCTATGATCTTTATATACAAACACTGAATATGCTTAAGCGAAGATTTGAGAACAAAACACAAAGTGATGAGACATTTTACTTTGACTCCCGTTGGCTTTTAGTTGGACTTCTAAATGATTTGGGAAACTGTATTTTGGTCCACAAAAGTTCAAACACTAAACTTAGTTTGATGTTGTACTATAAAGATTGTAATATTATGGAATCTCTACATTTGGCCCTGTATTCTGCAAGAGTAAATTCCCAAAAACGTGCTCAAGAGATAGATTCTGTTCAATCCATCTTTTTCTCTAAAGATGTAATGTTAAATAAGGATAGTATTAATTCTGGTCTTCTGTCTTCTTTGCTATATATGAATACTGTTATTCATGAAGAATCTTCAAAATTCATTGATAAGTTTGTTCAGAATCCAACCACCCTGCATGAAATCAACCTGTTGCAAATTTCAAAAGAAATCAATCCTGTTGTTTGGAACTTTATTGTTGTGCTAACTATGCAAAAGTCTGAAATTCCTATTTCTGATTTTGAAAGATTTGACATGAATGAACATTATTTAGCATTTCTTAAGGATAATTCAAGCCATAATTCTTCTAAGTTTTTGAGACGACTTTTTGCTACCTTTCTTATTCTATTCATTGTTTCTGAGGGTCAGTGCAGTTATCCTTTTCATATGATTAATTCTGAATTGATTCATTCTTATAGTCAGTCTACTGATTTAATGCAATTGTTAAATCGCATTGGTGTTTGTTGTTCTAATGATTCTCATAAAAGATTTATTTCAGGAATGTTAGATCAATTGAAATTGGAAGATAATTGTTATAATTTAAGGCCACACCAATTTATTTTCTTGGTTAACGGATTTTTCTTGAAAAATAATGGAGCGGGCGGGCGAAATAAATAAAAAAAAATTTCAGACTACCTGCCATACAGCCATGTAGTAAGCAATCCAGACAGCTTATTAAGTTACAAAATGATAGTATAGGGCACATTGAACACTTATTGAACTGGAAGGACCATTACTACATGATCAACTTCTGTAACATCCCTTTTAATACAATTATTCGTAACATAATATATAATTTTTGCAAGTTACACATCTTTACTGTATGACTAACAAAATTATCGACAACTGACAAGACTCCGATATTCAAGTACTGTAGTTTCAACTTCATTAATCTTTTCATTTAGTTTAACAGTATCTTGTCAGATTGCACCTGGTGCAATTTGGTGCTCTCAATATACAAGCAGTACTTCATAGATATAAAGCTTGTTTTGTGGTGCTTTGGGGTTGATATTCCTTTTCGTACACGAGCAAATTTGCAAAACTGCATATACTTTAAAACATGACACAAGCCACACAATGTAAACTCTCACAAGCAAATTTATAGTCACAAACAACTTTAAAGGAGACAAAATTTATTCAATTTACATGTATTTACCTAGATCCTGCCTTGATCCAAAGTTACAGCTTTCTTAAACAAAGATAAACTTGCCATGTGGCCGCCGACAATAATGACAGATCATGAGCCAACATGGCTTCCAGTCAGAAAGTAAAACAATGTAATGTGCAGGAGCGACTCTAGCGACATTGGCATGAACTGCAGCAAATTTCCCTGTTCAAGCAACCGACCAGTGGGGTCTAAACTATAACGTTTTTTTATTTTTATTTTCATTCGGCAAAAAAAGCAAGCGGCGAATCCGTTAACCAAGGAAATAAATTGGTGTGGCCTAACAGAAGGTTCTTTTACTGTAGCTTCTATAGATAATATCAATAGTGGTAGCCCCCATGCAGCTGTTACTGGTAGTCCCCGTGGATGGAACGGTACATCTATACAGGCAGTACAACCTAAACCTAAATCACTTCTTATTTCTAAGCCCAGTCAGGATATTTCTGTAGGTGTAGATAATGAAAATGAGGAACCTGTATCAAAAAAAATTAAATTGATTTCAAAGTTAAGGCAAAGAAAAAGATCTGCAAAGGAAATTGATAGTTCTTTATCCCTTACACCCCCATCTTGTGTTCAGTCTATTATCCCTTCTACCCCAAGTTCCCTTAACTTTAAACAATTTGGCATGTCTGAAGAAGAAATCAAAGCATCGCATACTTTTAACTCTGAAGTTTTACTTTATCAACTTGAAAGATGTATCTCTGATTTGAAAGATTGTTCTCATAAATTACCTGGTTTAAAATGTAAACTGTTTTTAGAAAGTGACCCTGTTATAGAAAAGTCTAATGTTGCATACCTGTCCATTATGAATGAAAATGCGGATTGTAAGGAGACTATGTTAAAAGCCCTTAATTTCCTTTACACTTCATTTAATGTTGGAATTGATGTTGAATATTTAGTTGTTGTTGGAGATGCTAAAACATTTGACTACCTTATTAATTAAAACAGGAATATGGCCCCGCTTTAAGTTGGTTAGTTATTTTTCCAGGAGATTGGCATACTTTGAAAAATTATCAAATTGCACTGATGAAAGTTTATTGGGAGGGAGGGTTAAAACAGGTTGCCTCTGGTAGGATAAGGGGACAGACTTTACTTTCAGTTGGCCTGTGTAAAAATTTTAAACGTACGCATAAATTTTTGTTTCAAGTATGGGAGGCCTTTTATAGATGTCAAATTCAAGCTTTTCTTGATCATAGAAGAACTTGTACTGATCAATGCTCATCAAAGTGTACTTTTTCAGCTGATACTATTATTGATAAGGTAAATGTATTTCTTGAGTCAAGACCCCACTTTACTGACCCAGATTTTAGTAGAGATGATTTTGTTAGAAGACAGGAATTACTGAAAATTGACTTAGAAGGCATAGAAGATGATTTTGTTGAGTTTTGTTCCAATGCGTGTGCTCGTGATGAAGTATTCTTATTTTGGCATAGATTTATTCATGATGATTTTATGGCATATATTTCTCTTTACATAGCAATTAGATCAGGTATTTGGAATTTACGTTTGTATGCATATAAGAAGATGGCACCTCTTTTCCATGCTTTTGACCATGTAATATATTCCAGAATCATTCCTTTGCATCTTTGTGATATGTTGTCTTGTCCTGATCATATTCTTAAATATTTCCAAGATGGGGGGTTTGTAACAAGTATTACTTCAGTTAACTTTTCAAATGTAGCTTTAGATGAAAGCCATGAAATGTTAATAAACCGCGACACAAAACAAGTTATTACCGGCCCAAACAAATTTGTTATTGAGGATCTTGTTCTTTTTTTTTGCCATATCGAGCTAAATTGATCAAACAGGTAAAAGATCAGATTCTTGTAAAGCCACATAATAGAATTCAAACAGATCTTAGTCCTACTATTATTGAGCAGGACAGGCAGAATATTGTTTTTTATGCTACCAAGGTTTTAGAGGCCCACATTTTTTCTGTCCCTGTCCCCAATATGTTTGTCCCAGCCCTTCACAGCAGTTTCTATATCAGAATACAGAGGGAAGACTTGCTTAAGTTTAGAAAAATAGGTAAAGCCTCATTAGACACATTTATTAAGTTTAGAATACTTAATCACCCAAGTAATAAAGCACCTCAAAGAAGAAAATCTTTAAGAACTTTTTCCCAAATTAAAATGACAAAATCTAAGATTTCAAAAAGTGAAAAGGACAAAAAGTTCGTCTTAGAATACTATCGTAGAGTAGTTTCCTGGTCCCAAAATCAAAACAAGCCATTATCCCATATAGCTCACTTGTTAGATTTGCCCCAGCTAGGTCAGTTTCTAGAGCTGCCTCGTGCCTTATGTGATGCTGATGGTGTCCCTCACAAGGGGGCAAAATCAGCCACTACTTCTTTCTTCCAATCTAGGTATCCTAGTGCATTTACCAAAATATACCCTACAAATTTCTCCCCCCAGTGCTCTGTTTTAGAAGGGATGTTTTTGATCAATACCGCTCCTTTAGGTCAGCATAGAACTTTTCTTGAGTATTCACATTTTCTGTTTCTAAAATGGGTTTTGCCTTTACTTCAGTCAGGTTGTAATGAAGTCCATATTGTTTTTGATGATCCAAATAGAAATGGCATTAGTCCAAAGGATATTGAAAGAAGTAGAAGAGGCACTGTTTCGGAAAGTGATGATCTTGCCCTTGATTCTGTTTCTGATGATACGTTCACGCCAAAAGACTGGAGAAAATTTATTTCCTTACGTCCAAACAAGCGTTTGTTATGTTCTTATTTGTGTAGTTCTTTACTTACAGTATGTAGACCTTTTTTGAGGCAGCAACAGAAAGTGTTCACAGCTGGGGCATTTATAGATGATAAAAGAGACATGTGTTTTGTTTCCTCAGTTGAAGGCATCTCTCCTTATCCAGACTGTAGGTCCAATCACGAGGAAAGTGATACTCGTGTTTGGCTGCATGCTGCTTCAAGCAGATACGAAAACATAATGATTTATTCACCTGATACGGACACGTATCATGTGGGCCTTCCTTTTGTGAGGCAGATAGGTAAAAGAATTGTCATTTTACAAAAAGCTGAACCAGGAAATTGGCAATGTCTGGATGTGAATGAGTTGCTATCTTGTTTTGACAAGGACCCTGATCTTTCCTCCCTTTCCAGAAATCTGTTACCCCATATCATACAGTCACTGTTTATCAGCACTGGGTGTGATTATGTTTCTTTCTTTTTTGGTCTTGGTAAGGTATCATTTATGAAAACTTTCTTTCAGTATTCAGAATTTATTTCTAGTGGAAACTCTGTCAATACTTGTGGTTCTCTTGTGCAGAAAAAGATACAGGGTTCTTGGCTTTTATTCGTTTAGTTGGTAGTGTTTACTTTCAAAAACATCGTTCTGCTTTTCTTAAGTACTCCTCTCCTGCTCAACATTTTAGGGAAGCTGTGGGGGACACTATTTCACAGAAACATGAAACTTGGTTACAGATTATAAGAAGTGACATATTTGAGAGAATAGAATTTGAAGACAATAGTTTACCTTCCTTTCAGTCTCTTCGGTTCCATTGGTTACGTTCTTGTTGGGTTTACCTCACCTGGGCCCAGGCCTTAGAACAGGATTTTTCTTCTGTATTATTAGACAGGTATGGGTGGGAAATAGCAAATGGGAATTTAAAGATTATTTGGGATTCAAAGGAAAATATTGAAAAGGTTCAGAAAACTGTAGAGTTTCTTACCAGGGGGTGTAAATGTAAAAGTGGGTGTTCTACTAAAAGATGTAAGTGTGTTAAGAAAGAACAGGTCTGTGGCCCAGGTTGCAGGTGTTTAGATTGTGTAAATAATTGTACTTCTAGTGAGCAAGATCAGGTAGCTATAGGCCAGGACAATGTAGAAACAGATTTTTCAGATATAAGTAGTGATGATGAGGAGATTACAGATGACTTTTATTGTGGTAGTCTATCTTTAATAGATAATGTTTCAGATTCTGATTTTTCTGATGTAGACTAAGTCTTTAACTTAGTGATGTAGGTCTATCTATAGGTATGGGTGAGGGGATGCTGGACTATTCTGTACTATTTTCACCCCATCCCTCCCTCTCTCCTTTTTTTCGAAGAACCCCTTCCTGCTAGGTTTAGCCATCTGCCCCCGTAGGTAGGTAGGAGGCGCCTGGCCCCTGTAAAGGTCCGACATATCGACGTCAACTTATGGGGTACATCACACAGATCCCCTAGTTGACGGGAAAGGCGTAACCCCGCACTTTGGTACGGGAGCAGGTTGGAGGTTCTGACTTTCATCTTCCTTAACCAGCAGTCCCTCACCTATGGGTTAGATAGCCTCACTTGGGTACTAGAGTCAATGCTAAGTATACAATATAAATCATAAATTTAAAGGTGCATGTGGTAAGTATGACAAATGAATATTAACATGTTTTCTTGTATTTTTGCTTTTAAAGGTGAAGTCCTACCGCAGACCAGTTTAGGATGTGCTTCTTGAGCATGCAGTGTCACTTTGATTTCTTTGATTGGCATTTTATCATTACAGACGATGAGTAAAGTAATTCAGATACATGTGTACACTATTTATTATTGTAAAGTAAATATTGTGAAATATTTTACATAATGAATCATTGAATGCAAATTTATCTCAACATGCTTTCTGTTTTATACAGGTGATGTTCTGCAGGTGTTTCTGAGGAGGAAGACAATTTTAATTATTATTCATTTCATTCGGCTTGACTGGAATTATGTCATTCTGACCCAAAAACAATGGTCAGATATTTGGCAGCAGATTCATGAATTGTTGTTTGATTTGAAGTCTTGTTTCCAATTAGGCACTGATATTTATCAATAAAGTTTGGCTTGAATTTAAATAATATATGGCTCTTTGTATTATATATTCATATTGTACAATAGAAAGGGCAATTTATTGAAGGCAGGACAGAGAAGAAAAATTAACGCTTTTTGTTTTTGTAAGGAACCCGTTAACTCCCTGCTTCTGTGAATGTTAGGTTTAGGTACTATTAGTAAATTCATTAGTATATGCATGTGGTTAGCCTGAATTTCTTAGGTCTGGTACAGGTCTGCCATGGTAAAAAAAAAAAAAATTACAAATGGCAACCAGGCTAGTCTATTTGGTAAATGTGTAAAACCATTCTGGACGCGGTACACAGAATGAGTTGGCGAAATGTAAATGAATGGATAAACTGATCGTGAAGGTTGGAACCCTGATAAGATTACTAGTTGATAGAAGCTCCTTGGTATACTATAGCAGTGTCGTCGCAAACTCTGGCTTTTTTTCCAGTTTTATTATTTCAAAGTTAAAACATTTCCATTTATGTCTCTTTCTAGAATAATACTTTTTGAAGTGTACTTTTTGAAGTGTACTGTAGTTTATGTAGGATAGAGGTACAGGTATATGTACTCAAAAGTTACAAATTGATACAATTAGTAAGACGACACCTGACCTTGTGTACTTGAGGGCTCTCGCAGAAACGGTCGACATGCCGGAGCTTATAAACACGATTGGCGATCAAATACTTACCGTAGGAACAAACCATAAGAAGACGGTTTAAATCAAACAAGGCTGTGGTGCTATGATGACTATTAACACCGGGAATTAACCTCGTTAATACAAAATTTAATGCAGAAGTGACGGGCGCGCAGCCCCGCCGCAGGGCCGCCGCCGCATACGCGCGGCTCAGGCGCGTTCTATTCTGGAGTGAAAATGACCTCTCCTGATGACATGACCTCGCGCGGATTGGGGGCATTTGCATTTCGCCCTCGAAATCTGTAATAAGTTATATACCAACAGAAAGTAGAATCTCTGCCCTTTCTTACAAGGTAGATTTCCTGTTGGTTTGAAATCTACAACAAATTAAAAACACAGTGAGAATTTGCACGAAAATCACTCGGTTTCGAGTCAAATTATTGAATGGATAACGTTACGACATTGGCTCAGAATTTTTTAAGAGTAATAAGTGAAGGTTAGCTATTGTAGATAAGTTGAAATTAGGCAGATCCGTGGTTGACTATTGCAGCGACGAGCTTTCTTGTAAGGGGTGTTGACGCCCGGAGTCGTGGAACGGACTACTTTCTCTCGCGGAAGGAAAAGAAAACTGCCTGGAACTCTCGACGTGGCTTGGCGGCTGACAAAGTCGATCTGTGACTAAAAGAAGGACACTTCGAGGCAAGTTGTTTGTCAGTAATGGAAAGTTTATTAATTCTTCTTGTATACGCCGCGACACTGGAGGAGTTGCATGAGGGCGTAAAGGAGAAAGTCTCTACATTTTAGGCACTGCCCTCCCTCCCACGACATGAATACCGGTACGAAAACAGATTCGAAACTTCATGACCTCGTCGTTACAACATGTAGCCTTCGTGAGCTCATCATCGCAGGTTTTTACGTTGTTTACCTTATCAAGTTTGTAAAACGGTTCAAGAATTTTGCATAGGAAAGGTAAATCTTAACAGACAGAGGATTGTTAAAAAGTGTCGGATTAAGGTTGCGTCGGATTAAGGTTCACTGCCGTGTAGATATTTGGCCTGCTGTATTACCAATTATATTGTCTTGACTTGTAGCACAGTTTGATAGCACTTACTAGCTATGATACTGGGTTCACTTTTTCATTCGTCCTCTGTTTGGCACACTTCGTATACCCTTTCTCATTCTTTGCAAACAAATGCTGCCAACTACTTGGGTTTTCAATATTACTGCTTTCCTCATGCAGGCCTCGAAATTAACTTTTTTTACTATTGTCCCAGAATTGTCCCGAAAATAGATTTCAATTGTCCCGAACTGAGGATGGACTGTCCCTGCCTGCTTTTCAGGAAAAAGGTTGATGACAACAATAAACAACAACAACAACTGAATTTATACAACTTGAAGTCAACTTTATTTATATCCATTTTCCACAGACTGTAGAAATACATGATTGAAGAAATGTCTAGTCTTTAAATGCTGGTCTCCTTGCCCTCTGCCCTCCCACCCACCACTTTGCCACAGCTGCCTCTGTATTGTAATCTTCTGGGCCGTGAATGGAGATCTGTAGGAGGTAGTTTAACATGTCATTGCTTAATGAGCTTCTCCAATCTGACTTGATACGATTCACACATGAAAAACCTCTTTCACAACAAGCGGAGTTCATGGGGAAGACCATGTACACTTCTAACAATACTTGCATATTGGTGAACTGATCAGGCCTCCCAACTACCCCCTGCAGCAGTCTTTGCCATAATATACGAGGTCTCACGTGCATGTAGTGGCGATGAACAACCACTTTCAGTTCCTGCCATTCCTGTCTGGCGGCATCTTCTGATGCGAAATCATTACATTCATTCAAAATATGATGGAAGTGTGTCATGAAAATGTTAAGCTGTTCAATCCCAAATGTAGCCAAGTCCTCCCCCTCAGGGCCCTCACCATCAAAGTCAGGCCAACTAGTATGATTGAACAACGTCTCTGCCGCCTTGAATACCCCCTCCTCTAAGTTGCCAAATCTGACTGTGAGGAAAGAATTAAAGTCGTCTATCAGTGTGTCTTTGACAATGCTAATGGCTTCATCGTCTCTCTCGCCACGTGTCAAAGCAACATCCATGTACATTCTTGCCGGCCACGGACCAACATCATCCAAGAACTTTTGCAGCTTTGGACCTGGAGTCATCTGAAATAAACATTAAAAATTCCATTTAGCTGTCTTTGTCTTTACTTCAAATGTCTTAATTGATATTTCCAATATATCAAGAAAAAATAGAGGTAACAAATACAATCTGCAAGGTATTAAATGGATATGGGATATAACATTCATTATAATCTAAACTGAATGACTACAAATGAAGTCACAATGACACAAATATATTTAGTACTTAGTACATATATACATATAACACTGACCTGCATTTGAACCAAGGCAATCGCCACCTGATGTAGACCATCTGTTACATCCTGCAGAGAGAGGCCATCCTTTTGGAATAGCAGACTCACCACCTTTAGTTCCTGTAACACATCTAACATTACATGTACAAACTTCACCATTTTGTACTTGGTGAGCGATCTATTTACCACTTTGGCTCGCCCTCTCATCTTAACACTGGCTTCAGCATGGTTTAAGTCATTTGCCAGGTTTTCAAAGTACACAACTATAGCCCTATAGTTAGTGACAAGTGCTTCAAGAGCCCGGCACATGTGAGGTAACCATCTACATCCACTGACATTCCCTGGCTTGACTACCTTAGTGCCAAGGGCTTCCCCCAAAGACTTCAATTCACGAGTGGCTTTCGCCGAATATGTGTAATGCTTATGAATAGACTTTAAAGTGTCTTTGAGCTCAGACAGAAGTGGCACGTGTTTTACTGTATCTAAAGCTGTTAGCTCTAGGCGGTGTGCCACACACCAGATTGACACAAGGCTTGGGCAGATTTCACGTAACTTCACTGCCACACCATTCTGTACTCCTAGCATAACTGAAGCACCATCTGATCCAAACCCCACAAGTCGTTGACTCAGGTCATTTCTTGTTACTGATACATCCTCTAACCCAGATAATATAGCCTCTAATATCCCATCACTGTGGGCATGCTGCAGTGTCACAATATTTACCAGGTGGGTGACTGGTAAGCCTTCTTCCAGGTAAGTTATATATATCAGTTCCTGGTCTAGTATTGATCTATCCATTGAAGAGTCGGACATAATGGAAAAGAATCTTGCTGACTGAATCTTCCTTACAAGTTCTTCATACATGCACTGGCCAATTGTGGTCACAAAGGTACGACACGCCTGATCATTCCTGTAAGTCAAACCTAAGTTCAAACCATTAAGCGCATGTAATCTCACTAACTTCGGGAACATAGTGAAACTTGCTTCCTCTTTAGCAATAAAGTAAGCTATATTAAAAAGTTTGATCAATTTGTCTTTAGTAGCATTATCCATGTTCTGTAAGGCACAGGCTATGGGTGCCTGCTGTGGATTTTCCTGCGCATCTTTTGCAGCTTGACAGTCCACGTGAGCCTGGGTTGTTTCATGAATTTCTAATGTCCGACGTCGAATAGAGTCTCCAGTGACCCCATGAAAAAGGGTATTACCTTTAGCTTTCTGAGGTACTAATCTACATGTTTTGCAATACATAATGTGTGCTGCTGAATCATAATCAACGAAATCAAAGTCTTTGCGCCAGCTGTCCTTGAATGTTCTCTTGCGTTTCGCCTCGTACCTTTGCTTTGCAGACAATGGTTCCTGAAAAAAATAAGATAAAAATATTCAAAAACTAATAAAAAATATGACATCATGTCATGTACTTCACTGTTCAATAGCAACCCAATATTTAAACCAAAAAAAAGTGAAATCCCCAATGGCACAAAATACAAGAAAATTTCGGATGAAAGCAGTAAAGGAATTATTTTGAAGCAGAAAGCAACAAGGTAATTTGGTGTTAGACATTTGAATCCTTCCATTATTATAACTACGCAACAAACATGAATGACAAATTATTTCTGGCAGCAAAATCCGTAACATGTGTTATGCGTGTTCATGAATATTAATTAGAACCCGCATGGGTAACAGTAAACTCCTGACTACGGCGTATCGCCAGTGCTCATGAATATTAATTAGACCAGTTGGGGTAGAAAAATACAACTTTTAGCATGCGACGTCAGCCTACTCTCCCGCTCAAAACGGGTACATAATTTTTGTATATACAACTGAACGAAAATCAAAACCAACGCACCGATAACTTGGACTTCTTTGATGACGTTGATGGTGTAGCGTCGGCAAGCTCAGATCCTCTTTTGTCATGTTTGTTGTTGTTGTCCTTGGGCGCGGCATCTTCGCCGCCCCCCTCCCCGACCTCGCTACGTGAAGGCGGCTCTTCAGCGTCAGCAGCAAGTTCAGACGAAAGTTCAGACGCAAGTTCAGCCCTATTGTCCTTGGGCGCAGCACTAGCCGCCGCACTAGCCCTCGCGGCCCCCTTCCCCGACACGGACAAGAAAGAAATTATTGACCTTTGAGACATGACACCCATGACGCGACACGGCCTGCATTTTCTCTGGAAGTTTCTGCGAATTTCACGGAAAGACACGAGAAAACTCGAACGTTGGGTTGACCTTATTTGGAAACACGCACGCTTCAGCGGCGGGAAACGATTTCTACCGAGCCGGTCCGAGCGAGTCCGAGTGAAAATGGCCGGAATAAATTAAAACATGACGTAATGCTGCAATCGCATGCGGTTGCTGATTGGTCAAATCTTTTTAAGACTATTATGGGCTGCGGCGGCCCGCAGAAGGCCGTCTGATGCGGAAGTCAGTGGTGTGCGCCGACACACTGTTGCTTCCTACGGATGGATCGCGTTCCTAAATGAAGCGGACGGTCTCAGAATTGTCCAATTGCCCCGAAATTGTCCCGAAACGTAATTTGAATTGTCCCGAGCTGAAATTTAGTGTCATTTTGACATCGGGACAATGTTAATTTCGAGGCCTGTCATGGCATTTCCTTTAGTAATTAAGCAGCTTCCTATTGCTGCTATCCAAAATAGATCCAATAGTTGTGTAGAATTTAAATGTTTAATACTTCACTGGCATAATTTCAATCGTAGTAGATAGCTTATGTTCAAGGATACTAGTATTTGATCAACATCACATACCCGTGGCTCTTCAGGTTTAAAACCATCCACACAGGTCTGTTAACATACATACACCAATATGTAAGTCGACTCTGAGACTCCCATAAAAATTTCAAATTTGGGTGAATACTTACTTTCATAGACAAACTTTTTTGCGAACGTTTGCAGGGTGTGTACCCTAGATTTTTTCGTCCTCACGTCCAACTTACTGAAGGAAAGTGGCGGCTTGCCAGTTGTCAAGACCGTCTGTACATCTTCAAACGAAGGCTAGGTAGATCAGAAAAAGCATTGCAATTTGTAACTTGTAAGACATACAAAATAACGGTCAACGTTACCAATTTGCAGATCTGAGACAACCTTCCATCAAACCAACATTTCACATGTAGACTACAACATTTGACATCATATTAAAGAAATAATAATTGTAGGCACCTTGTACTCGGCGCGGGAGCCCGACGACACACCGTCGGAGTCCGCCATTACTGGAATTACTGTGACCAGTAGTAAACGATCTGGTCTGACACTGGCCCTGATTTGCTCATTTTGACACGCTCTGATAGCCAAATAATGACTTAAACATATGTCTTTTAAAACTCTTGTATCCGTTTCTGATGGATTTAAGCTAATATCGCGATTCTACGACTGAGTTGCTGCTGGGGTGCGTCCACAGCTTGCCATATTTCCCCGCTGCATATCATTATCTATAGGGTTTGCTAAAGGTCTGTATGGGGTGTACCAATTTTCAATCCCATAAAATACACGAAGGCAAATACCTAATTTGAAAGGTTCCCTTTAAATTTCTTTATTCATATAGTATTCACTGGTAAAGTAGTCGGTTAAATTTTGTACAAGAAACGTTAAAAAATAGGTTATTTCATTTAAAGTATTGTCGAATCGGCTACTAGCAAAACATCTGCTGGTTTCTATAAAGGCTGTTGCCATAGTAATGTTCGCTGCCTAATAGTTGCTCTTCCCCTGCAGTGCGCAGCCGCAGTACGTGACCTCTCACGGATATGGCAGCTCAAGGATTTGGCGCCACACCGGAACGTACTTGTGGCGAATAGTTATTTGTGGCCTTTTGTGCGTTCATGCTGAGAAGGCATTTGTATGAAACAAAGTAGTTAGCATCATTGGCATACCAAGCAACGGATCGTCCCCGTTGACATGGCTTCGAATGCAGCAAGCGGCGGCGGCGTGGCAGACACTACAGTACAACGCCTCGCGTCCGCTGAAACCTCCGTACGTCTTTCATTCCGATGCGCAAAGTACTTGTTTTTTAGACGCATAAATGAACCCCCATATCTCGGCGAATAAAACTAACAATAAACCTGGAAAATAGTTTTATTCAACATCTTGGACGTACACCTACAGAAACATACCCGATATTACGTCGCGTAATAGGCGGCTGACCTGTGACCTTGATATTCGATCAATTACCATGGCAACACGCATATAAAAAGTCAACAACAAAACTTATGATATAACCCAAAAACATCCTTTGGCACCTAAAATTGGCCTTTGAAAAATAGGATTTAAAAAAAGTGGCGAATTAAGCCCCCCCCCCCCGTTATATGTATTGTCTGGAACATCAACAGGTTACACTTCCCCATATATCCAAATAATACAGAACTTGATCATAAAAAGTATCCCATAGACTAAGGCTTAGTTATTGACTACAGTACATGTTTAGTATAAAATCTTATTATACATAACGGCCATATGTGATACTTGGAAAAGTTTGGTCTGTTACTTTCACAATGTTAGTTTAACAAAAGGAATGTTCATGTCCTGCGTTTTGGCTGTGGGACACCACCATCCCGTCCTGGAGTAACTGACAACAAGTGTTTCTCCAGTACTGTTTTCAGCTGCTTGACAGGGTCTTTGATACCGCTGTGTGATCTTTCAATGGCATTGAAAACTGAATGGCAACTTTCAAATCCCTGTTCCCCTGTGAACCCAACTCCAAACCCCCATTGTTTGTCCAGTCTACAACATGTTCTTCCAGAACATGGATCTTCAGAGGGATTGTGGTAGCAGGTAACGTCTCTCTGAGGTTGGTCATGAAGGCACGGATGCTCTCATCTGTATGTACAAAAGGAAAAAATAATTTAGTCATTTTATGGAATACAATTTAGTCAAGCTAATACTCTAAGTAATTACATGTGGCACACTAGTACAAGAAAAAGATTCCAGAGGAATAATTTGCGAACATGTGAAATAAATCATTGCACAAGTCCAGGGTATGTTAAGTCTGATGTACCTACATGTTTTAATGTATCATAATGTGTGGATGTATAAGTAAGCTGAGGTCTGTCTAGTCGTAAACTAAGACTAGATGTAAATAAACATGCTCAAATTAGCTACAGTACATGTACATGCAATATTAAATACCAAGAGACTCAATGTCTTCTGGGGACATTGGTGAGGCGTGACTGTACTTTTTGTGACAGGAGCTGAAGAGTTGAAACAGCCTCTTAAACTTCTCCCCGACTCCCTTTACTCTGGTATATACTGCCAATGGAAAGTCGAAATCTTCGACAAGTTTGTCAGCCACCTCTTTGGCGACGGTTGTTAGTCTCTCAGTGGCCTGTTGCTGTACTGTTAAGGATCTCATATTCAGCTTTAAGGATCACACTTAGATAGGTGTAATGATCAAATATTGACATTGCTGACAATGTTGGCACAGGGGTCGAATTCATTTTGGGAAATAGGTAAAAAAAAGTGGGTGCACGAAGAATTTTTTGGGTGCACCATATAAAATAAAAAAAGTAGAATATCAAAGTAGAAAAAAAAACTAATCATGTTTCATTACCAAAATGATAAAGTTATTGTTGTAGTACTTTTCTTTAGCAACTGATTTACCTTCAACATTAAGTTCACGTGATTGGCCGTGGTAGGCCTGTCGCTTTACATTCAGTTCCTGCAGGACTGGGTCCAGTAAATCTGCCAGCGGGCCATCTTGTGTCTTAACGTGTCCCTCTTCAAGCACACTTTGTGCTCCTGAAATGTAAAAATTTGTTTTAATGGGAGGATATAAAACATTAAAATCATGACATGTACAACCAAGCTCATGATGTGGTCTAGTTTTAGGAATAATAAGAACTGAAATCCATGTAGAATGCTGCTGTCTTACCAATGCTCTCTTCTCTTGGTGCAGTTTTTTATGTCTAAGCTGAAGCGACAGAACGTGTAATGTGTCTTCTGGTCCATTCAGCAGAGCCCAGGCCAGATCGTCCTCTATCTCCTCCATCTCCTCCGCCACCTCCTCTGCCTGGGACTGCAGGACTCGTGCCTCACTCACAGCATCCACATATCCAGTCAGCCCCACCAGGTTCGGGTGCAACAGAAGCTGACCTTGGTCCACATCTGCATCCAGCAGCATACGGTTGAGGTGGTTGGCCATTAGCAAGTCAATGTCGTGCAGCGCAACGACAGGTGTATTCTTGCGACCATAGTTTGGCATCGTAGAGCAATTCGCATTTAACACATTTTCCTATACACCACCTGTGGTCTGTTCCTTTTGATCGAATCCCTCACGTCGACCGTGACGTCGGGTCGCAGACGGACATAAGCTGCCTATTCGGGTTTGCTGTTTCCATGGTGGGGGGGGGGCTCCTAGGTATGATCCTGTACTCCACACAGACTGGCTACCTCGTGCCATCCGTCGGGTTTTCCATCCAGGAAACCCTCTTCTCATATGTTTCTTCCCGCGTCAGGCGCAAATAATACCAGCGTACTACCACGGCATTGTCCTGCTGTGGCTCTAGTGGATAAAAGACCACAACACTGTAGTTTATTTCTTTTTTTACACAGGTCACACTGATGGATACATATAGCAGCAGTACGCTTCAACATTTTATTAGTTATAGGGTGCATAGCCATAGAGGCAAATATTTGTAGTTATTCCTTGGTCAGTATTTCATTTCCATTCTATGTTACAATACACTGGGACCATTTGGTTATGCTTTACACATCAAATAATACAGCTGGAATTCATATTAAGAAACAGCCCGATAGCCAAGAGTGTGCAAGGAACACGAATCGGACTTGGTCCTGTGTCATTGTATACAGGCTTGACATCAAAGACCCAGTTACATGTCTTACACTGACTTACTTAGTCAGAAAATGTTCTTTTTTTATCAATAATACTTATGGTTCGAATACTTTGTGACCAAAAAATCGGACAAAATTGCCGTTGCCAGCAAACATCAAGAAAAAGGACAATCAGCTTCATAACGCCGTGTGTTTTAACGCCACGTTAACGCCATCTGTGTGCTCTTCGACGCCGTGCTGTTCGTCAACGTCCATAGACCCCTGGTTCTGAGACCCGGCCGTGTCCATTTTTGGGGGGGACAAAAGATAAATTCTTCTGATGTTAGGGAACATCTAATCTTGCAAATTATCATTCCAATTCTTGATTTCTGCAGCCAGGTTATTCAATTAAATATTGCCAGTGACGTCATGGTAAGTATGGCAGCCAGTTCAGAACCTGGCGCCACTGCTCGTAAAAATGAATTAAATAAATTTTTTTCGAGAAGCAAACAATTCATAATTATCGTGACTACATGCAATTATTTTTTTCATGCCAACATGAAAGTTCATCTGTGTTGGTAGTTACATGGTTAAGGTTAAAACCCCTGATCTAGGACAGAGAGGTTCTTAGAGCTGCCAAGTTTCAACTCCAAACATACATTTCATACCGTTTACAATGTATTCAATATAATAGCAATGTACAGCACCTTTAAAAACAGAACACTAAAAGACATCTGTACAAAAACTCAAGGGACAGACCTGAATAGAACAATGACAACAGATGTACTAAATACAATGAAGGAAATATTCTTAGATATGGGGGTATTTGGTGATTCTGTTGTTAAGGTCCATTTCAAAGATTCTAAACAGGTCTGTAATATACAGGTGTGGGTTTTTCCTAAGCCATACCAAGGATTTAAAAATAGTCCATTTGGCTACAGTTATTGTAAAGGTTCTTTTCTTCACGTCATAAGTGCTTAGTGACTGATTTAAGTTTCCAAATATAATCTCCTGGTAAGTAATTGTTGTGTCAGGGAGAGGTATAATGGAATGTACTAAGTCCCAATTACCGAGTCTTTTGCATCTAAGAAACATGTGTTCATAATCTTCAGCGCTTCCACTGTTACATAAAGTACATGTTGAATAAAATATTTGCCCGTTGCCATTGTGAATGTTGTAAGCACATGGCAAAATCCGGTGTAACAATTTGTAGTTTAACTCTGCTAACTTAGTGACCTTACAGGTCTGTGTGCTTAATAACACCAGATGTTTTCCCATGAAAATGTTACAGTTGGAAATTGAGATTGCCATTTTTTGCAACAGTTGGGCACCATGATATGTGTTTGTATAATTATACAGGACTATACAGTAAGTTGCAGAAATTCCTGGATTTGATTTGTTGTCTTGTTTTACCATAAAAAATGTGGGGGGTAAAGGTACTGAGGTGTAATGTTTGATAAGGGATTGGGCCGTCATGATTTTTAATAAGTTTCTTCCATGTTAGAGGCATAGCTTGAAAAAGTGTTACATATTCAATGAAACCATTTGGTCTTGTGTTTAGTGTAAGTTGCTGTTGTTCATTCATGACCACTCTTGACCCGTACACCACAGATGGGATACTCCTATTGAAAGCACAAAAAAATGCTTTAAAATATGTGGCAAATCGGATAGCATCATAAAAACATTTAGATATTCACTTCAAAATTGCACAACTGGTATTTGGGAAGTGGGGAGAGAGGTAGATAGCACTCAATGCACATGTAGAACAGATGTTAATATGTCAATGATATAGATCACAGCATATTCCCCCTCCGTTCTATGTTGATATTCCCCCTCCATTCTATGTTGAAAGTATGATGTCCTAAGCAATGGCATTGTGTACAGCTGAAAGTCTAACATATCATTTAGAAGTGGGGGTACAGAAAACTTACCAGACAATGCAGCTGTTAACTGCCCTAGCTGGTTGATTGCTTGTAAGTTTTCAGTCAGCGCTGCCTTCATGTCCGCTTGTACGGCAATAATTCAACTGATAAGGTGTCGGTGGTCATCAGATTTCTGCCAATCTCCCTTGACTTCCTTCAGCATTTTGTCATACAGAGGTCCTTCTTTTGTACTGACTCTCTGGGTTTCACGTTGTATTGTGAAAGTTCACTAATGGCTTCTTGTACAAAATGGGGGTTTGGCTCTGCTTCAGATAGGATTTGTTCAATGTTCTTCAATCGGTTCTCCTCAGCTTCTCTTTCCTGGCTGTTGCAGTGATGCCATCTTTTTCCAACCCACCAAGATCAGTTTCACCCGTATTAGGTTGGACCTTTCTGCCGTCCCAAGAAAGTATCCACGCACGATTCCTCTTTTCCTTGTTGGTGCTGAGATAACTCCTGCAGAATATTGGTATGAATCCCTGGATCCAACCCACTGACAGGCCCCATCTGGCTCTCCTTTTCCCAATGGTCAAGCGCAACGTGGCTGGGGATAGCGAAGATAACACCAGCATTATTGATGCCTGGCAAAGGTTCCTTTCTTTGGCGAAAGCCACCCATGTACTTCCATCCCCTAAGTGTGTTCAGAACTGCAGCCAAGTAATGTCACGACACCGCATGTGCCTGATGTCCTTAAAGTTCTTTAATTTCACAGTATCATAGAAGAGTAGAAAGGGAACTTCTGCTTGTGTTATTTTGCCATCGTTGATTGCTTTGACAAGTTCTGCAATCAATTCCTCAGGCTCTGTTTTCTGACGAGCCATCATCGTTTTTTTTTTTATCTCGTCCATGTGTTCTCTAACCCCTGCAAAAGGCAACAATTTTTCCGTGGAAATATGTCAAACTGCATCAAGTAGAGGTGGGAATTGGTTTGGCTTCATCATGTCCAAATCCGGATTCAGGTCCAGATGTTCCGAACCCGCTTATTTGCATATTGGCAGTGCCACTGGGAGATCACTGGACTGTGATATACACCTGCAAAGGAACAAATGAAGTGCCATGCCCCCACAAAGTCTCTGTGTATAAATGACAATAGATCTTTTGTTTCTTTCTTACGCTTATACCACGTCGACTTGTAATCTCCCACCATCTCATGAGTTGTTGGCTTTCTCCTCCGGGACATATCCCTATCTCGTAATGATGTTTGAATGGACTCCGAAGCATAATCTCTGTCTCATCTTTGTTTTCAGGGATTCTAGCATTATCTCTGTCTCAATTTCTTTCTCTAGATCTTTCTCACACATTTTCTCAACATCTGCCTTCACCCTTTCTTTTTCCCTCAGAACTTCTAGGCTTGTTTTTTCCACACTTTCTTTCATTTCTTTCAACTTTCTCTTGCCCATTTCTAGTTGGATTTATAGTTGGATGTAAACGCATGGTCTTTTTGTAGAATGACCACAAAAGACCACTCTGGGGCCGTCCTCGTCGCACCAATCTGAATTTTTTTATATGGTCATGTCCGGATTGTGCTCCCATTTATTCAGATAAAGTTTGAAGCAAATCCATCGATCCGAAGTTGTATAATCGAAGTTGACTGTATTACGGAAGTCTTTTTGTAGAATGACCACTCACTTCAGTCTTTTTGTAGAATGACCACTATTCCTTGCAAAATATCGGCCCTCGCGCAATGGCGGCAAAATCCACCACCACAAACATCTTCAAATAGGTGCCCCCTGTATTTCTGCGAAGTAATCAAAAGAAATACATTTAATGTATGAACAATGCGAATTTCTTTTCATTTGGACAAGAGAGTCCCTGTGAAACTGTTAAAAAAGATTTACGGTTGAGACTGGCTCCACGGAAACCGCGCGCGGGAGACCCTGTAACCTGATATCCTTCCTCAGAATGGAAACTTTACCCTAGGAACAGACCGCCGTGTTGATCCCAGTCTAGACTTTACTTTGTCAATTGTCCCTGGTTCGTACGGATGTAGTCACAACTTCTCTTGCTGGACCCATGGGGAGCACGTCCAGGGAAGGTAACCACATATTCGGCAACGGCGATCTTGGGTAGGTCCTTTGCACTGTTGGTGATCCAAGAAATGCGGCGGCTGTAGTCGGCACTCAGTTTGTGTTTTGAGTATGCACGGCGCAATACAAGGGGGTCTTCAGGTCGGGGTTGGGGCTGAAGGGTAGTGAAGACACGTTGACGACCACCACTAACACGTTTTCTGTAGATCGTGCCATATAGAACATCCCGTACCTTTACCTCTGTCAATCTGGACCGTTCCTTAACACAAGAGCACTGTTTTGTTCCTTGCACGGCTTTTCCATGCAGCACAATCATCCCACCAACGTGCACTTTGGTTGTTTTCATGGCGTTTTTATCAAGTGGCGCATTACTGATTACTTGCATCACTGAGAACTCACAATTTCTACAGTATCCAGGAATTGACCAGGTATAGGCAACTTGTGTGTTCAAAACCATACTGCCCACTGAAGACACATCACTGCTTGAGTTGTCACTGTCATCCTCCTGCGATTGGTCGTCCATGTCGTCGGAACCCTGTGACGATGGAGACTGTGATGCTGGCAATTCAGTGTTATTCCGTGGTTGGTTGCACGAGTCACTGACACAAGATCAATGATGATTGTACGCCGTGAAACTTTACGTCTCAGCACGACATGGTGGTCTGGATTGAAGATGGTTTTCTTGGTCACAAAGGATGCCATGGTCCACATCAAAGTCAGGTATGACTCAACAGTGTTCCTATCCCCACGACAATGGAGGGTATGGCTGAAAGGTTTGTAGCCAATGGCAGTATTGTCGTATACGGACCGATAAGACGCTATTTCCAGGGCTGTCAGTAGTCGAATGTGCATGGGTAAATCCTCTTTGCCGTAGAGGCCACGGAACAGTCCGCGATACAAGCAGTAGCCATCTCCGACAACATAGAGTGAGTCATAAGTCCGGAGCTTATACGAATGTAACTCACGCAGAAGCCTGGTAGTTACAGGATCGACATCCCCAGTGGTGACATTGTCGGGAGGTGTAGGTAGCTCGATGCCGTAGGTCTCCAACAGAAGCACTTTAGTGGCAACACGTTTCTTGAAACTGGTGTTCGTCGGGGCAACACGAGCGACGGATGCCAACCTGCACAAACACAAATTGAGTGGGTATTAGATTATGAAATGACCATGTAGTCAAATCAAAATGCAGGACTAGTGTATCATCAAATGAGGGGGGGGGGGTGGATGCTCACGGTGAGAATGCAGGTCTATATTCATGACAGCAGTCACCAAGTCCCGTGAAAATGGAGACCTATGATAAGTCTGCAATTAAAAACAGGAAGCTAATGACTCTGTAATAGTATGAGAAAAAAAAAGATTAAAGGAGTACAAACTTGCAATGACTTTGTATCTGTTCCTTTTTGCCTTGACAATGTTGGGCAAAAGAAATATCGAAAATATGGTTACAGTATATCTTTAATTCAGTCTTAGCCCGATAAATGATAAATTAAGTCCACACGGCCTTTCAAAGTGCACGTTTTGGGCGAGCGGCCGTGCCGGTTCTGGAATCGACGCCATTTTGTTATGACGTCACCGGGGGACGCTTCTTAGAGCGTTTGGCCGCCCGCTAGCAATGAACAGTAAACTAAGCTTCTGGCGTTGCGCATCACCTGATCATGAATCAGTGCGAGGACGGCGAGGTCAATGACCTGTATGAGACACCGAGCCTCTACTAAAGATACGATAATGTGAAAAAACTGTTTCCAGCCAGTGTTTTATCCTTCTTTGGTGCGTTTTGTGACTGGTCAACCGTGATCTCTTCATACTTGTATACAGCTGCGGAAAATGTATTATACTGGTGTATCTTTGTCCCATAAGCAGAATTTTACGAGGAAAATCAAACAAGCAACAAAAATCTAAAGGTGTCAGGGTTTTTTTTTGCCGAATGTTTCCCAAAGAATTTGAAGACTTCATTTCGGCCGGGCGGATACCTTGCTATGTAGTGTAATGTGCTAACATTGTCTAACTTTTACTTCGCCAGCCTATCATAAATAAGCATAAACATCCACTTCCAGTGCAAAAATAACAGACAAAATTGAGTTTTATTCAGCAAACAACTTGAAACAAATCAATTCGACACTGTACATTGCGCTATATTACGGTTTACAGTACAATCAGGTTGATCTTTGCGACAGTGTGACTTGAAATTACTACTGTAACAGTACTGCCGCAGTTTCTATGTACGTGGACAAGTATTGTAACATCATGAAAAAGTAGTAAATCGTGATGAGTGCGAAATAGAGTTTGAGTGGCTTTTCAAACAGCGCAATTTGCAAGTTTATTTTATGTATATAATTTGTGGTGATTATGTTCATTTTCTTTTAATGTCAGTATGTTTGTATGTTTGAAATGTTTGAGCCCTGGAAGATTAGTCATTGACTAAAGGGCATCGAAATAAACGAAATGTAACAGGTCACTAGATTATTAACACGAGAAAGATATAGATTTGTTCATGAAACAGAGTTCTATTCTCTCTGTTCTCCTTGTAGCCAGTGTAGTCAACGGAGAAAAATCTCTCCCTGATGGGTGCCACAGCACAGGACGGTACAGGTACCCGGATTTCTCTCCCCAATGTGCCGTAGCACCACCGGACGAACTGCCGGTACGCCGTGTATCTCTTCCACCTGAAATGAGGAAGACCGGGCATTTGTAACGTGATACATACATTGTACAGCATATTCTTGTTTTTGTATCATTTATATACGGCGCAGTTGTCAGTCTTTATTAGACTGACTGACTATATACTACATGTATATTTATACAACCCATGTCATACAAATAAATTGAGAATATTTTCTACTCCAAACCCCTGTATACTCACTCGTTTCCGAACGTCAGTCCGTATTGATCCGTGTAGCCGGCGTATGCCGTCTTCAGTACATGAACGTCCAGGCACACAGTCGCAAAGCCGGGGTGCTGTGTTATACACTGCAGGCCATTGGTTGAAAGGACATGTACATTGTAAGTTCGGTCGGGAAACCGATAAACAACAATTTTTCCTACATGTATGCCCATTGCACGTCCTATTCGGTACAAGATTAATATGTTTCATGCATGTATAAATTAACAAAAACTCTTACCGGTCAATCAGTAGCTTTTGTATGTCAGGCGCTGTGTATTCGTCGTTTTCATCCATGCATGCATCGATGAAATCAAGATGCATCACTTGTAACTTGGCGATTCCTGAGGTACCAGGCCTGGCATAGATAACTGCCCCTTCAGTCTTAATTTTGGCCTGATATTTTGCCGCGGTCTGCCTACATCCTCGCAACACCTCTTGTTTCAGCGTCTTCTCGATCTTCACAGGTCCGTTACCTGACGAAAGGTAGTGGATGCTACCTGAAACGTCTGACCGTTTCCAAAATCATATCCAGTTGCTTGAGTAACTGTTTTTGGCGTATCTTATCACCTGGATGTCTAACCTTCACCGACGTGTCCGTTACCTTGGTTGCTTAGAGTTACTATGCGGGAAATTTACGATTGCAGAAGCATAACTTAAGACAAAATTAAGATGCCCAACCCACAAAAAATACGTTCTTGGGAGGGGACGTTAATCAGGAACTCGCCGCTTCTGCGGGGTCAATGACCTGTGGGCGCCGCGTTGACGTGAGGTAAACAGGCTCATAGCAATCGGTTATGCAAAACAAACAAATGCGTTACCGTCGCGCCGATGACGACCCTTGACCACCTACGTTATATTAACTAATAACGCAGGGCAAGCAAGAGGCTCAAACCAATACAAAATGCGTCAATAACGAGTTACCGTGACGAGTCACCGTCGCGCCGATATAGCGTCGCCGACATGATTTTCCGTCTCGTAAACGGTCGATGCCATTTGGAACGGTCGATGCCATTTCGCTGAATGGTCGATGCCATTTTGAACGGTCGATGCCATATCCGACCGGCCGCACATGATGTGTGCATAGCACGAACACTTTCAGGTTGTGTTCTTCTGTGTTTGAAGTTGCGTCTATGAAAACCGGTTCTCCTGACTGCTGTACTTCTTTGTGCACCCTTTTCATCAGTGGTGTCACAAGTGCAATAATGAGGGGTTGACTGTCTTCCTCATAAAGCTGGTAGCTGGTGCTGGCCTCAGGATTCTCCTCTTCATATGACTTAATTCTTTCCACGAGTTTGGCAAACATCAGTCTGTCTCTCCCCCCATAGTTCTCCTTCCCAAACTGAGTGTAGAGATGGCTGAAATCTCTTCTCCTTGGTGTAATGGCACGATCTGCTTTCCTCTGGTGATAGGTGATGTCATCTTTACATTCACGTCTGATGTCTTTCAGGAACTGTTGTCTAGCTGTAGATGGGGTATGGCCTGATTCAAAAAGCTTGTATACTTTTTCGATAGTTTCTTCAGACAGGTCTTTAAAGTTAGAAGCCTCCAGTGTACAGACTGAATGGTTGTGCTCCCAGTGAATGTCAATTGTGGTGCAACCTTCTGTTGATATTTTTAGAACTAGCTGGAAGGGACAGTTTGTGTTCTTGACCCTGGCAGTTGGATTCGTGGTTAGCTTGCGCTGAGTGTCCTTGCTTGGACTCCACTTCCGTGTGTTGTGCTGGCATCTGTAATAGTTCTGCAGCAAATAACTAGTCGTCTGACTCTTGGTGGTTTTCAGCCTCGTGCAAGTGTTGTTGATGACATCATACTCTGCTAACCAGTCCTTGTAGTTTTCTTTGGTCAGGTCTGTAGTTAAGATCCTTGCATGAAACTTTGCTGAAGTGCCACGAAGGGTTGTGACCTTGTAAGTGTAATCATCGGGCAAAGTTTCAAGGAAAGTTTCTGTGTCATAACTGTTGCTGTCATACAGTTCCTTCAAGCTGTTTACCTCATTTATGGCTGATTTCATGAGCTCTGCAAATGGTGAGGTACAGTCTTGTTCACATGCCAATGGGACTGGGTATGGTTCTTTTCCATAGTCCAACCCAGTAGCTTCTGGTTTTCTCTCACCTGCGACCTAAGCAGAAATAAGAAATTCATTATGTTATTATTATTATAAAACCCCATCATTTGTATTCAAAGTCAAGCAGGCTTCAACCTATTATATATATAATATATATAAAACCAACATCTAACGTTTACATATTCACCTAGCAGCCACTCCTGGTGTCACAACCATTACATTTCTGGGTACTGTGTTATTGTGCAGGATGTCCTAAGTAAATACTGAGAATTTCAACATTTTCAGGACTTAATTTATTTGGCGCTTCTACCTACTGGCTGGCCATTTCACAGCTTGGGGGAGGGGGGCAACGGAAGATTACTTATATAACGCAGACTAATCTATGATTATGATAGCGATGGTATTCCCTTCTACTCTCTTTCACTACTACACACTCTAGTTGTGCTATAACATCTATGTAAACATCTACAAATAAGACTTACCGACTGATAAACTTGCGGCTGTGCTGTGACCGCCTCCATGTTTCCGCCGCGCAAAAGAAGTGTGAATTACCCACAATTCGGAGAATTCCGAAGTATACCGACAACTTCACGAACATGACCCGAGCACTCGGAATTCAAGAGCGGCCGGTCGGATATGGCATCGACCGTTCAAAATGGCATCGACCATTCAGCGAAATGGCATCGACCGTTCCAAATGGCATCGACCGTTTACGAGACGGAAAATCGCGTCGCCGACGCTAATTTCCGTCTCGTAAACGGTTGTCGCCTTTTGAAACGGTCGATGCCATATCGCAGAACGGCTAACTTTAAGTGTATCAGCACGGTCCATCCACACCGTGATATTTCGTGGTGTAGAGGTTTAGGGTGTAGGTTAGGGTTTTAGAGCTACACTTTTTGACCCGGGTTCGAATCCGAGCTTGTGCTTTTTCTTTTTTCAATAGTACCTTTACTATTTTTCATGATCCTACCTTACATTTGCAATTAGAATGTTGCTTTTTATACGTTTTATACTTTTTTGGACCTAAAAAAAGTTATGATACACTCGGATATGGCATCGACCAGGCATCGAAAGGCGACGACCGTTCTGAAAGGGGACGACCGTTTACGAGACGGAAATTTGCGTCGCCGACGCACATTCCGTTAATTGTAACACGAGCAGTACTGTAAGTATTTTTGAAGTCACTATAGCTAGAGAACTTGTATTATAAAACTCAATGTCTCCACATGTAGGTAAGGGGTAAAATTAGGGATGCGTACCGGTACTGACTGTATTCGTAACCTCCAATTTTTAATAGATTTAGGTACGTAGAGTATAAACTATTCTGCTGCACTACTATATGGTGTCTTTCTTACCACTCCGTATTTTGAATCCTCTGGATGTCCATTGGGATGTTTTGGTCTTCCGGCTCTTCTTCTGCGTGCAGCTCATCCAGATACGGCTCAAACCGATACGGAACGATACCGCCTTCATCCCCGGCCCCTTTTGCTATCTCCGATGAGTCAGAGAAGAAATGGAAGTTGTCGGTGCCGTCTGACATTTTTATTGTGGATGTGTTGAAGCACCGATCTCTACTTGTCAGCTACAAGGTCTCCTGATCCTTCACCCATAGGTGTAGAGATGACCGACCAATATAGGTGGTCGACCATACTGGCAATCCATGGCCCGCCCATCCCCGCCACATACTATAGGCCACACTCAGCCTCCAAAGTGGACAGCATCCATAGCTGCTGTTCTCCCCAAAGACGCTGTGCAGCTGTGAAGAGAACTTCCTTCTTGTGGTGGAAGTAGGACCTCGAGGACATGAGAGCAACATTCATGTGTGGCAGAACACGGAACACTTTACTGGGGCATGCACCACTAAACAAGACAGCAGCTGATAGCAAAATGTTGCCAGCTGCTATTCTGCCAAAGAATGGTTGACTGTTCCACTTTCCCAGGTGCGAGCAGCCGGAACACTTGACTCGGTGCCAGTTGTAGCTGGGTGCCAACTTCCTTGTAGGACCAGGAAAGCTGCCTGCATCTTAGTAACCATCTCTTTCGTCGGGGTAGAATAGCCTATGTAATGATATCAACATTTCTTTCAAACTTACGAAAGAGGTTAATTAACCTCCAAATTGCATAGTTTTGAGCGATATTCTTCAATTCTTTGATTCCTTTTTTTGACAACTGCGACTGCGTTTAGAAAATACAACGGCTAGGCCAACTCACTATTTTCAGTGAAGAGACAGATTGGTACGGTCTACCTACTCGTTTCTATGCGGTACATTTTTTATGAGTTTTTAAAAAACATCTTATAGCAGTTTTATATATTAAAAATAACTACCGGAAATATATTTTTGTGTATTTTTGCCAGTTTCTTCAATAAAAACTTTTGCTCTTTCTATACAGAACCTATACAGAAAAGTTCAAACAACACTAATGATTCGTAGACTGTCAAAAAATAATAATTCGATGTTGCTTTGTTCCTTCCTTCCTTCCTTAGATATAAAAAAAAAATTAGTCATGTGCCAATCATTTGATTTAATGCATCGTGTGTAACCTCATTGTTATAACGTGCGTGCTTTATTTGCGGTTAGATGCGTGCGGAATATAACTTCCGGGTGTTGAGAAAGAAAAACAGGGTGCGTGCGTACGGTAACAACAACACTCACTCACAACAACAACAACAACAACAACAACAACAACAATATATATTTTCAGTGACTATCGACGATGGACAGACCCTGGCTCCATAGGCCTGGTGATTTATGGCTAGAAATATGTTTGCAGTGGTCTCTTTTTATGACTGCCAAGTTTTAAGTCAATACACCGATCCGAAGTGTTATAAATCTGACTTCAAAATTTCTGTCTGCCTGTCACACCGAACCAGGCGCCATTATGAGACAGCTTTACGTTCCATGACCCTCCGGAGTCGGGACGTCTTACTACTAAGCTTGTTGCTTGCGTTTACAAATATGTATCTCCAATATTGCATCGCATCTATGATTTTAAAGCTTCCTATTTTACTCCTATAGATTTTTAAAACGATTGTTAACCTGTACTCGTATGATAATATGACCTGAAATCAGTTGATTTTAGTGCAAATTCCCCCCGCGATTTTACCTTCTTGCAGATGTCAGAACAAAAGGAATTCTAGTACATAAAGTAGACTCAAGTCTCGACTTTCTGGTGGTATATAAGGCCCCGTTCATACTAGGCTTCGCCTATCCGGATATATCCGGATTCGGGGTGGATTCGGATATATCCCGTTGCGTTCATACCAGGGTTCGTCGAATCCGGATCAGCATAATCCTGTCCAAAAACAGATCCGGATTCCCACCGCTAGATTCCGCTTGGTAAAGGCTGACAGGTCAAAGGGTCAAGTTAAATAGATTATAGTAGAGTTTTTAAACAAGTAGAGTAGTAGCTATAGAGTAGAAAAGATAGTTTCGGCCAGGCAGGAGCACTTAAGAACAGTTCTAAAACGTCTAAAAGGAAAGAAGTTCTTTAGAACAGTAGATCCATCTTTCAAAATGGCCGGACACGAGCTTTTGTTGGTATTGTTACTGTTGAAAGTGATATGTAGTTGCGGAAGGGATCGCACGCGACGGCTTCTAATCGCAAGAAGACGCGACAGAGAAAGGTTGTTTGCTGCGCTCGCGGTTGCAGCCGCCCTGAATGCTGCAACAACGTAACGAATGTTGGGGGCTCATGAACGCAGTGAAACCTGGTGGGAGAGGGACGTTTCAAATGAAAAATGGATGGAGAACTTCAGAATGACGAAAGCAACATTTGACTACCTGTGCGATAAGCTACAGCCGCGACTGTGTCGGAGGCATACCCGCTTCAGGAAACCTGTATCCGTGCAGAAACGGGTTGCCATAGCACTATGGTATCTGGCCACTGCAGGATGCGATTTCAGGACACTGTCAAACTTGTTTGGAGTCGGGAAATCTTCCGTTTGCACTTTTGTGCACGAAGTTTGTAAAGTCTTGATAAAAGTGTTTCAAAGATCGGTGCATCAGATTGCCAAAGGGAGACCACCTTTGCGAAGTAGTGTCAGGATTCGAAGAAAAATGGCAATTTCCCCAATGTGCAGGTGCCATTGATGGAACACATATACAAATCATTGAACCAAAGGAAGACCACTGTGACTACTTTAACAGGAAAGGATGGCATAGTGTCATTCTACAAGCCGTCGTGGGCCACTCACATCGGTGAGCATTATTTGAATCTTTGTAATAATCGAGTATTTCCAATGTATGTTGATTAGTTTAATATATGATAAAATTTAATTCTCGTGTATTTCTCCTTCATTTCAATAGCAAATTGTAAAAGACTCTGTAGTCCAGGCGATTGGTGCAAAAATTGCTCAGATTGTGATAAAAGCATGAAACTTGGTAGAAATATTCTGTGCAGCATTAGAAACAATTTTAAGGGGGGGTGCCAATTTGACAGTCCTCTACATAGCAACTGTTGCTAGGCAACGTGTTTTCCTAAGCAACTAGTAAGATATGAAGCTGGCATTCACTGTTTGGTCTTAAAAACCAATTATAACATTGGAAAATGTCTATCTGTAGAAGACTGTTCATTTTCAGGCCTTTGGAAATCACTATCATGTTTCTATGGTAACCGTTGCTAAGGAAAATATACCTCCCTAGCAACGGTGAGAACAATACTTTTATACAGTTTCATAAAGTAGGTTAAACTCATGAATTTGTGGGAAAAAAACTATTGTATGTCATAGCGGAAGTAGTTGTAATTAATTTTTATGAAAACTAGAATTTTGTTCTATTTACCCACAATGCATTGTGCGCATCATAACCACAGGGCTAATATAACCAAATTGACACTAAAGCAGCATAGCTGCTGTACTACTTATCTAAATGACAATAGAGTGAGACTTGTGGGGAAAAATGTTTATTTCTTTACCATTTTGGGTGAAGCACCTCAAGGTAGATATGGAGGCATCTCAATTTTTGCAATTTTGTGACATTTTGGGAGTATTTTTAGCTAAAAATGTATATTTTTGGTTCCTGTACTATGATAGTTGAATCAAGTATGCTGAAATTTAGCATAATCATGTAACTTAGTAACCTTCATAAATAGCAGTGTATCAACTGCTAACTACTCAATTGTTCGGAATAAAAAAAACTGGATTTTTTTGTTACTTTTACCCAAAAATGTACATTTTTGGCTCATGTGTGATAATGATTGAAGCAACAATGCTGAAATTTGCTATGAGCATATGGCTTAGTAAGCCTCAGTCAATTTTGTACAACAATCACAAAATGCTCCATTGCTGTTCATGAAAAAGGGTTTTTTTCGCCATATTTACCCCCCTAAAGCCTGCCTACAGGCACATATATATCGCCCATCCTTCGTTAACGTGTGCAATTGCTGTCGCATGATAGTAGCGGCCCACAAAATTTTTAAAACACGCAATAACTGCGTATCTTGCGCTTTCCTGTTATCAGTACATGATAGTAATATACTAAGTTATGTTTTACCGCAACTGTCAGCTGCCTTCGGGTCGTCCAGGCGAAGATTTTGCTAAGAAACACGCTAAAATCACCTGTCGCAACCACTAGTAACGCACAAAACGTCGGGTTCAAACAATGAAAACGTGTGAGTTGACTAAATTTTCAGTCATAATTAACACCTATCCACCAAACCGTCTTGCCACAGGTGGATGAACTTGTCCAGCTGGCGTCCATACTAAATCTGATGTCGTTTTATTTTTGTCGCAAGGTTTTGTCTAACTTACGTTACCGAAAGATAGACGGGTATAATTCGCCGTTTGTCAATCTTTAATTCTAACTTACGTTACCATGGTTATTCGGATGATATCACATTGAGATTAGAGACAGAGACTTGCACTTTCATTCATCAGAAAGAGGGTTATCAGATATACATTTGCATGTAAATTTTATAGTGTAAGGGCTGACGGCTTAGATTGTATTGATCATCATAAGCATAATTCTAACTTACGTTACCGTCTAACTTACGTTACCATTTTTTTCTTCACTGTGTTATCGAATTTACAGGAAAAGGATACGATGCAAAGTTCGATTAACAGCATTTTATCAACTGTAACAATACTGTAGTTGGCCTTGTCTTGTACAGAAGGTTTACTCTCCCTGCTTTAATCTCCAAGCAGATGTAGCACGTGAGCTTGTTTTGGCTATTTGGTGGTGTCTTTGGTGGTTTGTTCCGGAGATTACCATTTCTACAGACAAAAAACTTAATATCTCGAAAAGTATAGGTGGTAGCACCGTACAAAATTGGCAAAAGATGGTCGACAATACTGGTAACAAGTTCAGCACATTTGTTAGGTATTTAGAAGAACTTTATTTTTCACCATTTTCTACCCCCCAATTGCACACGTTAACGGAGAATGGGCGATATGTCTGTTCAGGCCAAGTTGTGCACCCTGCATAAGCAGTTGGCGCAATTGCACATTGGGTGGTACAATGACAGGTCAACAGCTCGACCAAGCCTCTTGGTGCTGGGTCCGTTACGGGTACAAGTGTCACGGCATCTTCTTTAACCTCCCAGCAATCACCTACCAGGTGTGTCATGTTATTCAGGCTTGTAGTACATAGTAACCCCCGCCAAATGCACGTTTGATATGTTCAACTGTGCATGCGCATGTGTAACTGCCAATTTGAGGTACAAGATCATTGTGCTACTTCTCCTAGTAGAAGAATAGTACATCGTTTCATCAGCACTGTCTAACCCCCCCCCCCCTCCATGATTAGAAAGAGTCCGTCCATGTTCAAATGATCGTATCTGGTGTGACAATTACACTGCTCTTTTGCCATCTTGAAGGCCACCTCCCAAAATTATCTTCTGACTTTGCATCACGAAAGATTTACTTGTTCTTTGGGTTGTCAATGTGCTTCTTCTATCATCTGAAACAAATAGAGGCGAGTAGAAACAGGAAAAACCCCTGGCTCCCAGGTGCCGGGAATCGAACCAGTGCCTAACCCGAGCAGTCAGTCATCGTCATAACCGCTAGGCCAAAAGGTCCAGGACCAGTTGGGCTGGTCAGTTGGTGACGTATGAACCCCACTGTTACACTACTCCCCCTTTTCTTTCAAGATTCGTCCTCGAATCTTCCGAGTTCGACATCCCTGTGCGCACACAGCCTACACACAGGGACGGTGTGGGAACCAGTGAAACAAATAGGGGCGAGTAGAAACAGGAAAAACCCCTGGCTCCCAGGTGCCTGGAATCGAACCCGCACCTAACCCGAGCAGTCAGTCCACGAGTCATCGTCATAACCGCTAGGCCAAAAGGTCCAGGACCAGTTGGGCTGGTCAGTTGGTGACGTATGAACCCCACTGTTACACATCCACTGGTGAGGCGGTGTAGTGGGCCCCGAATCTTTAGTTCAAAGTCTCTAGTTTGATCTTGATTTCTTCTCATTTATCTTTCTACATCCTTTCCACATCCACTCTGTGGTACATTCCCCCTACTTTCAAAGTCAGTAACCTGTATTGGACAGCAAAGTCGCCAAAGAAGGCTGTGCCTCCTGTCTGTACAGACTGTTCCATAGCCATTCCATTGCCAATCATATACATGTAACAAGTGTTTGAGTCTTTGAGATACGAAAACTAAAATCTTATTCAACTTACCCATGATTATTCATTTGATTACTATATGCCGATTCTAGGCCGATTTATCCCAAATTGAACAGAAAGCAGCAAAACGTATCTACGCGTCATTTAGACAAGAAGGGCAAAAGTCATGTTGCTTTAATTTTCGATTTCGGCATATTAGCACAGCGGGTATATGATGCACACAATGCATTATAGGTGGATTGAATAAAACTTTTCTTAGAAATGACCTGTTGACCTGTCATTGTACCATCCAATATGCATGCGCCACCTGCTTCTGCAACTTGGCCTGGACAGACATATATGTGCCTGCATGGACAGTGACGACTGCCATAACCCAAATAAACTGTCTAAATTGATGAGACCTCTGTCTGTCTGTTATTGAAAAGCAACTATGAAAAGTTCCACAAGATTCCACAACATTGTATCAGGCCTCCAAAACTTCACCAGTGTTTGCACGTATTTTGGGTTAATTGTTGTAAAGCACTGTAATCTATTTAGGCAGGCCTTGGGGGGGGGGGGGGGGGTAAATATGGCGAAAAAAGCCTTTTTTCATGAACAGCAATGGAGCATTTTGTGATTGTTGTACAAAATTGACTGAGGCTTACTAAGCCATATGCTCATAGCAAATTTCAGCATTGTTGCTTCAATCATTATCACACATGAGCCAAAAATGTACATTTTTGGGTAAAAGTAACAAAAAAATCCAGTTTTTTTTATTCCGAACAATTGAGTAGTTAGCATTTGATACACTGCCATTTATGAAGGTTACTAAGTTACATGATTATGCTAAATTTCAGCATACTTGATTCAACTATCATAGTACAGGAACCAAAAATATACATTTTTAGCTAAAAATACTCCCAAAATGTCACAAAATTGCAAAAATTGAGATGCCTCCATATCTACCTTGAGGTGCTTCACCCAAAATGGTAAAGAAATAAACATTTTTCCCCACAAGTCTCACTCTATTGTCATTTAGATAAGTAGTACAGCAGCTATGCTGCTTTAGTGTCAATTTGGTTATATTAGCCCTGTGGTTATGATGCGCACAATGCATTGTGGGTAAATAGAACAAAATTCTAGTTTTCATAAAAATTAATTACAACTACTTCCGCTATGACATACAATAGTTTTTCCACAAATTTATGAGTTTAACCTACTTTATGAAGCTGTATAAAAGTATTGTCCTCACCGTTGCTAGGGAGGTATATTTTCCTTAGCAACGGTTACCATAGAAACATGATAGTGATTTCCAAAGGCCTGAAAATGAACAGTCTTCTACAGGTAACCCATATAAAGGATTGAAATATAATGAAATGTGTCATGAAAGTAGATTTTGGATGGCAATCTTATACATATAGCTCTTTTAGGGCACATTTGTTTCCTAGCAACCGTTGCTAGGAAACGCACTTCTCCGATGGCACCCCCCGCTAAAAATGATAAGTGCAGACTCAGGCTTCAGTATGCCAAGTTTCATGCTTTTATCACAATCTGAGCAATTCTAGCTATATTTTGCACCGGTCGCTTGGACTACTGGGAAGATAACTACATTTTAAAAGTTTTTTAATGTTAATGCGCATGCTTTGATATCATTACATTTTTATTTTTTCACAGCTTCCTGAACATCAATGTTGGCTGGGCCGGAAGTGTTCTGCGCAACTCATGGATCAACCCTGTTTACCATGGCTGAAAATGGTAACCTGTTTCCCAATGTATGTTTTATTTTTCTTTAAGCAGGTATCTCACCGGACTGTGAACAAATAGACCCATTCGACTTTCACGGACCGCATAGACTGCTTACGTCATAGGGGGGACATTTCGAAAGAACGCCGTTCTAGAACACGGAAATCGAACGCGGCTTGCTTGATATTGATTTTTTCACAGCTGTTGGTCATACGGGCAATCTGAATGAGTAATTCAGATACACCACTCCACATCTTCCACCAATGGAGGGTGGAGGAGTTGAAGGATTACTTAAGGGTAAGGGGCCTAAAGGCGTCAGGATACCGCAAACAAGAGCTCGCGGCCTTGGCGTTTGCCGCTACGCAAATGAAGACAGCAATCCAGGAAGATGCCCAGCAGCTCAAACGACAACAGGCCCAAGAGTACGACCAGAAACTGACATTTTCAAACGTTTCAAAACTACCTGATCCATTCTCATTGAAAGGAGGGTGGCTGCAAGAAGAGGAGGGATTGAAGCACTGGCCAGAGTTGTCCTTTCCAGACGTGTGCAACTTTCTAAAATTTCCCGACCTGCGCCGGTACAAGGAATCTAAAGCCTATCGGTACTTTACCGAAGGGTGGCTGTCCCCTGTTTCCTTCCACCCAATCTCACAAGATAGCCCATTCTGTTATCTGAGAGCAGAATGCAGACCATCGCAGAGGATAAATAACCCTCCACATCAAATATGGGCGTGCGTTGAGACACCAAGCGGTGTAGTACGGACGGCGCATTGTACATGCATGGCAGGGTGAGTGACTGGACATTTGCATAAGGTATATTTGGTATTGGAGTAACACCGTTTTGTTCAATATACGAGTATTTCACACCTTTTTGTTAATGGCATTTTTCTTCCTAAGAAATATTCTAATCGTTAGTGAATAAGGAACTAATTCTGCATTTTCAGAATGGGAGAAATGTGCAATCACGTAACAGCTCTTCTCTTCCGGGTCGAGACAGCGGTTCGACTGGGGTATAATAAGCCCTCCTGTACCGAGCTACCATGCAAATGGGCATTACCTTCACAGAGAACTGTGGAGCCACAGAAGGCGAAACAACTGAACTTTTCTAGGAAAACACCCAAAAGCCAACATCAACCGAAAAGGCCTGTTGGATCAGAGGAGAAAGAAAACTTCGTTCAGGGTTCGTGTGCTACAGGAGACATCGATGAACTGACAGACAGACTGAAGGTGATCCTACCAAACGCAGCCATCTTCACTGCGTTAGAAACAAATAAGGACTGTGACCAAGAGGCTGCTGATGATGATGATGAAGAGGCAAGTGTTACTACTGAAGAGAAAGATCCCATTTCTGTTTCTGACGTGGCCGCAACATATGATTTGGCCCATAAACTAGACTTTCTAGATGCACTACATTCCATGTACACCACCAAAGACCCGGAAACCATTGAGTCTAAAACCATCGGACAAAGAAGGAATAGTAAATGGGTGAGTTATAGGAAAGGAATGATCACAGCATCCAAGTTCCACGCCGTGTACACGAAAGTAAACACAATTCAGTCATCTAGACATACAGATATCAATACGTCATGTCTACTAAAGAAATTGACTACAGTTGGTGATTTGCAACATGTACCAGCAGTGAAATGGGGGGAGATCCAAGAAGAGACTGCAGTTGACAAGTATATAGAAACAATGGTAACACATCGGAACTTCGAGGTTAGGGAATGTGGACTTTTTGTGTGTCAGAATTTCCCGTATATCGGTGCAAGTCCTGATAGAATTGTCCATTGCGATTGTTGTGGATGGGGGCGCCTGGAGGTAAAATGTCCGTACAAGATCAGGTTTGGTGACCCTAACAAATTGTTTGATCAGACAGATTTCCTAGAAGTAGGAAATGACAAGAGCATCGCACTTAAGAAGACCCACAAGTATTATACGCAGTGCCAAGGTCAAATGGCCCTAACAGGTTACAAGTACACTGATTTCTTTTCTTGGACGGAACATGGATATATCTGTGAGAGAATAGGGTTTGACCAAGAGTACTGGAAACGTGTACAGTCTAATATAGTATTATTTTTCGATACGTATTTGTCTGATGCGCTCCTGCAAGAAAGCCACTACGTGTAATATCTCGCCTTTCATTAAACTACATCGTTTCACATCTCAATACTCTTACTCAATTTTCTAATATCATATACTTTGTTACATTGCAATCTATTACAATGAATATATGAATCATATGTTGACATGATTCAATTTGAGTTATTATAAGTCTATTGTAAATCCACGCCCGAAGGCTAATTGCAAGTTACATTGAAAAATTGACTGGACTTAAGCTTGGAAATAGGGGGCAAATTTTTAATGACTATCAAAGATATGTATTCCAAAACAACAAATTGTATCAAAACTAGCCGCGGTCTTACCGAAACTTTCGTAACTAACTGTGGGGTTCGACAAGGCTGTAACCTGAGTCCAACACTGTTTAATTTATACATTAGGCAGTAAATGAGTTTAATTATCATTCTTGTAACCCTCCCCATATTGCATAATAAGATAGTGCCCTGCTTGTTATACGCAGATGACCTAGCTAGTTATACATATTTTCTAAATCTCAACGCGGTCTACTTTAAACATCTTTAAGTAGATTAGAAACATATTGTAAAACATGGCACTATTGAATGTTAACCTAAAGGAGACCAAAGTAGTCGTCTTTACAAAGGGAGGCCGTCTGCCAAAAGACTGTAATTTTTATACAACAGCAATGTAGTAGAAATAGTAGCAAACTATTGTTACATTGGTATTGTTGTTAATGCAGCCGGTAAACAACAAAAACTTGTACAACAAAGGTCTGAAAGTACTGTTTGGAGTCAATCAATTTCTAAACAAAGCCAACGCGACAATATCTCTCGTGTCAACTTGAACTTAGTACATCAGGCACTAATGCTGCGCTTCATTTGGTATTTCTCCTTCCATGTACCTGTCCTTGGTACAACACATGGGTAGAAAGCAGAGAGCGGAAACCACTAATCATCTGGCCGTCAAAAGACGTAGTAATAATAGTGATAATGGCACCCTTCCTGCCACCGTCAAGGCGTATCCGAAAGTCCGCTGCATTATCGACTGCACGGAGATTCTAAAATTTGTAATAAAAAAATTACACAAGTGGAGGCATAAGATTACATATTGCTGCACAGATTGTGACTACTTCATCAGCATGCGGTATCATTGAAATAGGGAGTTCATTCTTCAGGATTCTAAATGTCTTTACTCTTTGAATTGCTCTGTCCACGTGTATACGCACGTTGGCAATCTTTTTTGTCCTTTCGACGTCACCTCTTGACATTTGTGATTTCCCCGTCATAATTGTTGTTCCGGCAAGCTTCACTCACCATACCTCCTGGGGCCAGACTATTGGAACACTTCATATTATGGACAGGGTTGATTTAGGAACAGTCCATTTGTACTGGAGGGGTATACGTCCATTTTTGTTACAGGGAGATTCTAAAATTTGTAAAAAAAAAAATTACACAAGTGGAGGCATAAGATTACATATTGCTGCACAGATTGTGACTAATTCATCAGCATGCGGTATCATTGAAATAGGGAGTTCATTCTTAAGGATTCTAAATTTCTTAATTCTTTGAATGGCTCTTTCCACGTGTATACGCACGTTGGCAATCTTTTTTGTCCTTTCGACGTCACCTCTTGACATTTGTGATTTCCCCCTGGCCCCAGGAGGTATGGTGAGTGAAGCTTGCCGGAACAACAAATCCTCTTGTATATTGAACCCCCGGTCGGCCATGATGTTATCATGTGGCTCCACTTTGTCGAGGAATCCAGACTCCAGTGTAATGTGCCTGTCACTTGCCCTGCCTCCCCAGCATTCCGACAAGAACGATACAGCGCCATTTGGTGTGATTCCGATTAAGAGCTTTAGTGTGTTATGTTTTTTGTAGTCCGACCAGGTGACTGCTTGGCTATCCAGATTTTTCGGAGTTTCAATGAAAATCTCCGTGCAGTCAATAATGCAGCGGGCGTTCGGATACGCCTTGAAAGGGGCAGGAAGGTTGGCCCTTACTACGTCTTTTGACGGCCAGATGATGAGTGGTTTCAGTTCTCTGCTGAGAAATGGTACCCATGTGTTGTACAGGTTACTGCACACGGAAGGAGAGATACCAAACCTGTCGGCCACGTCTTCATTTAGCAGTCCCAGCCTGTTTCGCATCAGGACCATTAGTAGTTCGTCCTTTAAGTTTAACTTCCTGGATGTTGCAATGTTCCTCCTTTTTGCGCTTTGCCGCTTTGCACCTCTCCATACACGAAGTTTCTTTGCCCTAGGTTCCAGGTATTGAAATAGTGCGTTGAATGTAGCTACAGTTGGAAGACCTGTGTAGAAATTCATCTTTCTGTCTGTTTGTATCGAATTTGCGGTGATGTTGGGTTTGTTTTGCATTTCTTTCAGCTTTTTCTGCAGTGTTTCACACTTTCTTTGTAATGCCATTATACTCTTTGACATAGATGATATAACATTCTTTTTATCTCGGCAACTTTGACACTCACTACATTGAGTGGGGCGTGCGTACGAGTGGACATGGCTATACGAGTACGTCAATTTACGTCGTTTCTTGTTCGGTGTCAGTCGATCGCGAGGCGAGGTGCTTTGTTGTGGCGTTCCGCGGGTTGGTGTTTTGGGTGTTTTTAGTCCGTTTTTCGTTCCGCGGGTTGGTGTTTTGGGTGTTTTTAGTCCGTTTTTCGTTCCGCGGGTTGGTGTTGTCGGTGTTTTTAGTCCGTTTTTCGTTCCGCGTGTTGGTGTTGTCGGTGTTGTTGCTCCGCGTTCTTCAAGATTTAGCTCGGGGTCCGGGTGAGTGGCAGTTGGCTTCCCATCAACAAAGTGAGTGGAACATATGAAATAACTGCACTTTGGGTGCCATTTCAAAGACTGGCGATTCAGATCAAGGATCCTCCACCATCTGTTTCTTCGTTTATCTTTTTCTTCGTTCCCATAAGGGAATCTGTGTAAGGAGAACGGTGGTTGACAACTACAGTGTTCCTGAAGGTTGCCAGGATGTTCTTGGCATGGTGCCTTTCTCCAGAGTCGTAACTGTCCTGTGTTGTTTTTACAAGCTCGAACGCAACAGGATCCCGAAACCATGCTGTACGTACGGATAGGGGGAAGGTGCAGTGAGATAGGGGCGCAGATACATGGCTTTGAAGTTAATCAATATCTTATATACTTAACTGGGACAAAGAGGTAGTTGAGTAACAAAGGAAAGTGTAGTATATGGTCGATTTCCAGCATCGATACTGGCAATCATTTACGCGACGCCGGGCGGCCCAAATAGCGCCTTGAGATCAGGTGTCAACACAAATTACCTTAACTGGTTGTAAGGAATGCCACCATATAAAGTTGGTGTCTGTTTTTCTGTCATTTCCGCGTATATTATTATCGAGAAAATAGACACCTACCTTTTGTGACTGATCTGCCAGGGGAGACACCGCAAGCCGCGTTCTAGAACGCCGTTCTATTCGAATTGTCCCCCCTGTGACGTAAGCAGTCTATGCGATCCGCGTGTAAGATTCTTTCGAAATGTCCCCCCTATGACGTAAGCAGTCTATGCGATCCGTGAAAGTCGAATGGGTCTATTGCACATTCTTTTATCACGTATTTTATTATACGGCGTTGGCGCCACATAGCGACGATTGGCGCCACATTTCGAATTTGTGAATTCATGCCGCAAAGCGGCGCAATTTGTTCGCAGTCTGGTGAGGTAACACCTTTATTTCCATACTTATTTACAATCAATACATTGACAACATGTATACATTTTGGTGTCACACCACTAACATAAGCCAACCCAAACGAACCAAAGTGTCACAGCATACATAAACACCATTGAGGTATACGCGCGAAATATAAGACAAATAGTTGGAGCCTGGAGATATAATGTCGTACGTAAATCATTCGTAGATAAATGTAAAGGTACAAAATGTCAGAGAAATCATGCATTTTATTTTATTCATTATTATTATATATGACCCTACCACTACATTGTCTAGTATGTAAAGTTCTTCCCCTTCGGTAATGGTCATATACCTGTACCGTGTTAGGATACCAGAGACATTCTCGGCACACCAGTTGCCATTATGCTGCTGGGGGATCCAGCGTATCCTCTCCTACCCTGGCTCATGAAAGGATACACAGAGAGTGGCCAGCTGACCAGGGACCAGCGCCACTACAACTTAAGGCTCAGTCGAGCACGTATGGTGGTGGAATGTGGCGTTTGGCAGGCTGAAGGGCAGGTGGCGATGCCTCCTAAAGCGCCTTGACGTGGACGTCTCATCTGTTGTGCACATTGGGTGCGGCGTGTGTTTTGCATAATGTGTGTGAAATGCGTAATGAAGACTTTGACGAACAGTTAATGTCACATGATGATGACTTACTTCAATTAATCAGTTAATCATGACAACCAGCCTTGTGCCGTTAGGGAGGCTCTGACACGGTTGTTTGCCCAACAGGGCAAACAACCGTGATAGAGATAGTTACTCTAGCTTGTACTTTATACTGTGTCATAGAGTATAAAGTACAAAAGTCGCTTGTGGAGCGTGGCAGGCTTCCGTTCCTTCGGTGAGTTGCCGTTCCTTGGAAGGCTGACACACGGCGCCTCGCAAAGTAGCCACTGGGCGATCTCGAAGTACGAAACAGGTGGCCATTCTTTCACACCGTTCTTCTCTCCAACCCATCCTTCAGCCAAATCTACAAGGGGATCGGGGAGCTTTATGCCCTTGTCCTTGATCTTTAAAAGTTCCGCGTACTCAACTGACCGTGCCCGGTCTTCCTCAACCGCGTCTGGATTCTCTGGTATACGTAGCTGCACAGCGCTATATGCCAGAGCTTGTAGGTCTGCTTTCTTCCCTGACGTTTTGAGTCCTCTAACACTTAGAAATGCCTTCAAAGCCGGCACTTTCCAGTGTCCAATCTCTTCTAAGGAATGCCCGTAATCTTTGTCGTCCATTACGAAAGAAAATCTCCAGGTAACATCCGAGCTCACGTGCCGTGAAACTCAAAACGATCGCGACTTACTAACAAAATAATGTTACCCGATATTAAAACCGTGGCTGACCGCTATGAAATCAAAACTGTAACCGACGCTTCTAGAATAGAACGCAAGAAGCGGTTCCATCAGAACGTCGTTCCAAAAGCAGCAGGTGCGCGGCCACGTGCGCCGGATCACGTGCTTTCATCAGGTGATCCGATGTGGCACATGGGCGATGCCGGTTTGTTTATCTCCAAAATGGCGGATTTTACCCATCATGCATTTCGCGCCGCTAATGGCGAAAGGGCTTATAATTGACAGCACTTCCGGGCACGGTTCTGGACAGTCAGGCTGTGTCCCGTCCCGTGCCCACACAGGCACAGAACGGGACAGGCACGGTTTGGGACACAACAGTCACTGAAAGGTAAGTAAAAGTCGCATAGCGGCGCTGTTGCACTGTAATTTATATGAATAAGGACTTTCTACGTCCAAATAACAGTTTGGCATGATACACTGATTCGTCTGTAGTCACCGGAGACGCTTGTTATCTATGTTATTACCTTCGCCAAGAAGGTTATGTTTTCGTGGCCGTGTGTCTGTCTGTCTGTGTGTCAACAGCATAACTTGAGAAGGCTTGGATGGCTTATCTTGATACTTGGTAGGTGGGTAGGTCTTGATGAGACCTCGAAGTGATTAAATTTTGGGCCCCCTGGCGGCTTGTTATGGTACTGCAGCGGAACTTCCGGTTTTGATATCTCGTGATCTGGACATGCTAGGGTGATGATTTTTGGATGGTAGGTAGCTCTTGTGCTCAGCAAGAAGTGACGTAAGTTTGGGCCCCCTAGCGGCTTGCTATGGAACTGCAGGAGCCTTTGTATGAAAATGTTTAAAGTAGGATAACTCAATAACCGGTCAACGGATCGTCTTGATATTTGGTATGTAGGTAGCTTAAGTGATGCTTGACATAATTAAATGACAATTATGCAAATTAGGATCTAATTTGCATAATTAATAAGGGAATTCTATAATTCAGCTACCTTCCATGATAGGACTATTATACCTTGTGACATGTGTAATTAAGAATGAGAGGAACATCGCCATATATTAATTATGTAAATGAAGACCTAATTTGCATAATTAATGAGAAAATACTATGATTCCATAGTGTTTGATGTTGGCAATTTCATACTTGCGCATTTCGAAGTTGACTGGAGGTGAACATCATTCAACATAACTTATTCAAATCAGCACCTCATTTGCATAATTTATGAGGAAATGCTGGAATTACCTTCTTTGTTAAGATAACACTGTCATTGGGAGGAGAATATGATCAACTGATGCAATTCATGCAAATGAGGATCTTATTTGCATAATTAGGGGGAATATCTATAATTCGACAGTCATAAAGGGTATTCTCATTTGGCGAAGGTATGAGGTCGTGGAACTCTAGTTTGGCTCTATTTTGTTAGAATGTAATGAATGTCTTATCATTCTTCAAGGTGCAAGAGGGTTCGATTTTTTTCGACACTTAAATCGCCCTCTCAACAAATATTTCGGACGATCTTGATGTTGCTAACGTTGGGTTGATACGCAGGTATTTGTAGAGAAGCGTAGAGGAGTTAAAGGCCCATTATGTAAGATTTGAGCGTTTCATCTTAAAACAAAAAGTCGATTTTCCGGCCATTTTTTTACATCCCTAGTTGAATAAACCCTACCTCGTTACATCGCACCATTCAGTTTATGGAGGTGAGACGATATTTTTGCGTTGCGAGCGGGTTAGAAAGCTGGAAAACTGCCCGCGCGCGCCTGGGCGCCAGCCATGTTTGTTGTTTTCCGAACGTGTCCGAGTACTCCCGAGTCTGCCCGAGCCGGGCCGGAGATTTGTCACGTGATCTAACGTGACCTTTCACACGGGTCAGGGTGGCGCGCGATATCCAATTATACGTCGCTACCCTCCGAAATACAATGGCGTTTTCCCTAGAAATCGCAAGGTGGCAGTTCTTCACAGAAACAAAACAAAGTACATCCGGGCACTAACCCAAGTGACCTCCTCTTTCCCTTCACTGCCTTCGGCTAGGTACGTGGATTTGGTAGTTCTCGCTTGGTGGTGTTTTTTTTTTTTCACTTTTTAGCGATCTTTCCTGTTTCCTTTGGATCAGGAAGGTTCCGGAGGTCCCACTGTATCCGTGGGTCCTTGTTTTTGGTGTGTTTAGAGTTTGAATTTACTCTTTTTGCTGGTTTTTGTCTTAGCATTTTTTTCCAGCAAAATGGAGCCCACTACGTCTTTGGACGCACGTGGGGAGTTTGCTCCTCCCCCTGCAACTTATGTGCAGGCAGGGATTAGAGGCGATACACAACTCTCTGGTGCGTTTGCTCCAGTTGGGTTGCCTCACCTTGGACTTACGCAGCCCGCTGCCACTTTTGTGCCGACGGGACTTGCGAACAGTACATATCGTGCCATGTTCTCTGCCACTTCTGTGCCGGTGGGACATGTTGGAGCACGCCCAGTTGCCACTTCGGTGCCGACTGGGGGAGGTACTGCGGGCTTTCAGCCCAACTTCCCTTTGCCCACTAGTGGTCAATGGGATGTTTTCTCAGAGTTCAGCCGTCTTATGACGGACATGAGATCTGTTCTGGACCAGCAGTCCTCGCACAGAGGCCGTCTGAATCAAGGCACTACTCGTGCAATGGTTCACCGTGAGGATGATGAGTCTGAGGACTCAGAGGATGACGTTCGGGCCTCGAGACGTAGGTGGCGTTCGACTTCTGCCACACGTGTTAGGTCCAGGTCCCCTATCAGGGACGTGACATCTGTTTCTACAGATCCAGAGCTGGTCGATGCTATTGAACTGCATCCTTCTGAATCTGAGGTTCTTTCAGAGTCAGAACATCCTCCCTCAGAACACCCTTCTCCGGGAGGGTTAACAGAGCACCCTAGCACAGAGCACTCTGAGTTCCACTCGGACGTAGCAGACGGACGTAGGACGGTGAAACAGACGGTGCAGGCTGTTAAGCAAGACAATGCATTGAGAGCTATTCAGGCTCATGCTCTGGAGGCTGTCCAGCCAGTCTTGCAGGTGATGGACCTTCTGCAGCCTCTGCTTTCGCATGAGGACGAGTCTGTCCGTGACCGGGCTAAGGTCATTGCTGATCACTTGAACATCGCTGGTCAGTTGAATGCGGGAGTGTGTTCCCACATTACTTACTTCAGGCGCCGTCAGGTGCATGATTGGGTCGAGGACAAGTTCAAGTGCTTGGTCAACGACAAGATCAGCGTTAAACAGCAGGCTGGCGATGACCGCCTGACTGTGCCCACTTGCGATTGGCTGTTGGGAGATGACATTCTACAGAAAGTAGAAGAGATCGATAAGGCTGGTAAGACCGTAGAGAAGGTCTATAAGGACCCGAAGCCGCCTGCACGGCGGGTGGTCTATAGTAGTCCCTTGGCCGCGGTTGATTCTTCTCAACCCAAGATGATTTTTGGGCGAAGACGTGGGAAGCAGCCCTTCCATAACCGTCAGCAGCCTAAGGGCAAGTCAGACCGTAAAGGAAACCAGTCCTTTCGGCAGGCAAAAAAGTAGGCAACCTCCCACTTCGTCTCGTGCCAGGGTCGCCCTCTGGGATGGATCTTCTTCCAGTTGCTGGGAGAATTCAACATTTCCTCTCTCAGTGGAAAACCATATGCTCAGATCCATGGGTTCTGAGCACTGTGAGCAAAGGTCTGAGGGTCCATCTCACAGGGCGACCCCATCCCTCCGGAAGAGGTGACAGGGTTAGGTCTAGAGGCCGAAAACCTCATGGCAGCAGAGGTTTTGTCGATGGAACAAAAAGGGGTGATTTCGGAAGTACCTCCAGTAGAGGGACAATTCCTGTCACGTCTTTTTCTGGTCCCGAAGAAAAACGGGACCTGGCGTCCAGTTGTCAATCTAAAGCCTCTCAATCAGTATGTGGTCGCAGACCACTTCAAGATGGAGGGAATGAAGGAGGTTCAGTCGCTTTTACAGCCAAACGACTGGATGGCAACCTTGGATATCAAGGATGCCTATTTCCACATTCCGCTACACCAGTCCATAAAGAAACTTTTGCGTTTTCGTTTCAAGGGCAGGATTTGGGAATTCCAGTCCATGCCGTTCGGGCTGAATTGCGCACCAAGGGTCTTTACAAAGGTCATGAAGCCCATTGTTGCGGTAATTCGATCTCAAGGGATTCGAATTGTGATATATCTCGACGATATGTTGATTTTGGGGTCATCCCAAACTCAATGTCAGCAGAATCTCCAGTTCGCAATAGACCTTCTATCACGTCTGGGTTTTCTGATCAATTGGGAGAAGTCCCAGCTGATTCCCACACAGCAACTGACTTTCTTGGGCATGAAGATAGACTCACGTCTAATGACCTTGTCACTCCCTCAGGAGAAGGTGGTGAAAATTCACGAGACCTGCACCTCCTTGCTGAGGTCGCAGCATGTGTCCCTCCGGCAGATTGCCGAAGTGGTGGGTCAAATGAATGCAGCATCAGCAGCAGTCTTGCCTGCTCCGCTCTACTACAGGAGTTTGCAGAGTTGTCTAAACGATGCTCTGAAACAGAATTGTCCATGGGAGAACAAAGTGGTGTTGTCTCCTCAAGCTCGTGCAGAGTTAGCGGCCTGGGCAGCTTGTTTGCCTCAGTGGAACGGTCGAGCCATTCTGTTGAGTCCAGTGGTTCTAACCATCACCACGGATGCATCTCTCCAAGGTTGGGGAGCAGTCTGCAACGGGCGCAGCACTGGGGGTCGCTGGTCTCCTCAGGAGAGAGAGAGACACATAAACGAGCTGGAGTTGATGGCTGCATTCTTCGGCCTGAAGTGTTTCGCATCCGACCTGAGCGATTCCCACATTCGACTCAGGTTGGACAACACAACGGCAATCTCATACATCAACCGACAAGGAGGATGCCACTCCTTGCCTCTCTGCCAAACTGCCGTTTCTCTATGGAAATGGGCTCTAGCAAGGGGTTTGATGTTATCAGCAGAACATCTGCCGGGTCGGGTCAATCTGGAAGCCGACACGATCACACAGAGTGGAAGCTCCACCCACTTCTTTTTCACGAAGCATGCCAGATGCTTCATTTCCATCCAGAAGTGGACTTGTTCGCCTCGAGGCTCAACCATCAGCTTCCACTTTATTGTGCATGGCATCCCGACCCAGAAGCATGGAGGATCGATGCCTTCCTCTGTTTTTGGGGCAAAATGCGGGTGTACGCGTTCCCACCTGTTTGTCTGCTCACACGAGTCCTGAACAAAATTCGGACAGATCAGGCAGTAGCCTTGGTCATAGCACCTTTTTGGCCCTCTCAGCCATGGTTTCCACTGCTCCGAGAGTTAGCCATTCGGGATCCGCTGTTCTTCCCTGTGGAGAAGAACGTCCTGTGTCTTCCCGGGGTAGAAGAGGTACATCCTCTTTGGAAAATTCTCAAGCTGACCGCCTGGCTTGTGTCCGGCAGGCGTTGATATGTTCAGGGTTGTCGTCTGAAGCGGCAGCGGTGGCTTCCGCAGCTCAGCGAAAAAGTACCCAAAAGCAATATCAGTCAGTTTGGAAACGTTTTTCTAGTTGGTGTAGGACTAAGTCCTTAAATCCCCTCAGTACTACGGTTCCTGAGGTTATTGACTACCTCTTGTATCTTTATCAGGAGGGTATGTCTTATAAGACCATAAATGTCCATCGCGCTGCGATTTCCTCAACTCGTCAGACTTCAGATGGTGTCCAGATTGGGCAACACTGGATGGTTGTTAACTTTATGCGGGGTGTTTTTAATATGCGCCCCCTAGGCCTAGGTACCTAGTTACCTGGGATGTTAGTAAAGTCCTCAGATTCCTGAAGACTTGGGAGCCTCTAGAGTCTCTTACTTTGAGGCAGATTACTCTGAAGACTTTATCATTGATGGCTTTGTCATCTGCTGATAGATGTGGGACTTTGGCGTCCTTGTCTATTGATCTCATGAGTGTGTCTGACGTTAAGGTTTGTTTTGTTCCAGTTGAGTTAACAAAATCTGATAGGCCTGCTCGGCCTTACAGAGAGATTGTGTTTCATGCTTACCCAGATCATAGTAGTATCTGTGTGGTAAGACATATTAAAGAGTACCTTAGGAGAAGTCAGTCTCCTGTTAGGTCAAAGAAGTTTTTCTTATCATTTAAGACTCAGAAACCTGTTGTTTCTGCCACTTTAGCCAGATGGTTGAAGTCTGTTATGGAGCTTTCTGGTATTGATACCAGTGTTTTTAAAGCTCATTCCCATCGTGTGGCCGCTGCGTCTGCAGCTTTGCGAAAGGGTTTGTCTCTGAGTGAGTTATTGCGTTTGGCGGACTGGGCCTCGGCCAGAACCTTCCAAACCTTTTATTTCCGACCAGAGATCGAGTCGGATTTAGGTAGAGCACTCATCTCAACCTTGAGTGGCTCAACCTTGCCCGGAAGGACTACAGTTTAGTAGTTCTGCCTTTGTATCCGGCACTTCAGCTGTCAAAATGGGGGATCAGTCATCCTTCAGCAGCACCTGTATGACAGCGGTGGAAGACGAGACTCCAGGATGATCATCCATCTCTCCCCTTGGGATCTGGTGAGTCTCGTTTTATCTTGCTGTTTTACTACCCTCATCTCGCGACTTTGAATATTTCAACAAGGTCGATGTATGTCATCCAGTACTGTGTGAGGCGGCTGTTCTCACTTCGGAGGGTGGTGACATAGTTAGCAAACAAACACATGATTCTGGTGTGTGTTGTTGACTGTAGGATGTCTTGTAAAGCTTGTTGTGATACATCACAGGACAGGGTGTTGATGGTCTCCATTGCTTGTTCAAGGTCAGCAACATCCTCATTGTGATTATGTTGAATCCAGGACAGAAAGCCTGACCAAACAAGCCTGAGCAAGGCTTCATACATCAGTTTGTGAAACCTTACTGCTCTGTTGTACCTGCGTCCATCCATCACCCCCGATACCGAACCCTCTGCTATCACGCCAGACTCAATTGCAAGATCCCTCAGACCTGCATCCTGGAATCTTTTCCCAATGACTGCCAGGAGTGTGCATGATGTGTGGAAAGTTCCCATTCTGATGATGATTGGCTCGAAAGTTTCTCCATGTTTCCATATGACCTCCGTCGCCTTCGCATAAAGAGCTTGGTCAAACACGCACACGATCTTTTTCAACTGTAGATGCTCCTTGATTACCAAAGACTGTCGAAGTATTTCGTGTACAGTGGACATCTGTGTCGCGGGGGAATTGATCGTAGAAAGGTAGGAAACGGATTACTTGGACGTCACTCCGAGACTGGATATTGAAGCCAGCCCAACTGCTAATACTTTGCTCCTTTTGTTGAAGTGCGCGGGCTATCACCCAAATCATATTCTTCAGGCGTGCAGTATGGGTGATATCATCTGACTCGAGGTCGATAGCTGGACAAGGCTCGGGACCCTGCCTTTGGCCAACATTGTAGGTTGGCAATGTCGGCTGTGGGACATCGATGCTCCTTCTCTTTGTTTTAGTTACCGAAGGGAGGGGTTCTACCTCTGTAGATTCTGTCACCTTGGGTTGGACAGCAATCCCATTCACACGGTGAGATGTTCCGCCACCGCTTATGGTCTCTTCCAGCCGGTCGATGTTGTCCCAGGCAAGTGTGGTAAAGGCTTCATTACGCAAGGTACTTGGAAGTGTTACGTCGCCATCAGTGTTTGACAACTTCTGAAGGCATAGAGCCGTGCTGATTTCTTCCATTTGCGTGTAGGAAACACAGTGGCCAAGCCGGTTCAAAAGTTGCACAAGCTCAACATTTCCTGTCAGCGACTTGACGGAAAAAGCCAATGTAATGTGTTTGGGTGTTTTCACCTTTCCTTGGCTCATAGCATATACTATGTCATACCCGAATGAGGTTACAAGTCGTTCAACCTTCTTAGATACATCAGCGTAGTTAAAACCACCTGTCAGCAAGTAGCAAAGGAACTTGACAACTGACGCAGGGATTATGTCTCTACTTTGGTCCTCTTCTGTGATCACCGGTGGCCAGGCTTGAGGAAGATCATGCTTTCTTATGTCATCTCTTAGTAACAGGGCTGCCTTAGCAACAACATCTTTGTTAAGGAGTGTTTAAAGGGTGTGGAGCTCCTTTTCTAACTCCTGATTTGCCTTGACAAGGTCACACCTAGATAGATTATCGGGATAGACAAGCAGTCTGGAGTTGCCATCAGAAAGGAAGTGTAATGTATTGCCAAACTCATTCTCCAAACTCCGCCGCATGTGGTTCTTGGTAGCGTCTTTGGTGTGCTCAATACCAAGAGACTTCATAGACTCGACTAATCTTGAAGAGAGGTCTGTCATTCTCATTACTCTTGGATTGGTGAAGAGATCATTCCGTATAAATTGGAAGAGCTCTTGGTACGCAGTATTTACAGCAGACTCATATGAATCTTGCCTCATACTCCCTTCAGTCTTGTTGTCGTTGCCTGCTGCACAGGGTTCAGTACTCTTGGTGTATACTCTGTAGCATGATCTATGGTATTGGCCTTCTGCTGCTATACGGTCCCTCGAAGCCAAGCTTATCATCCTGAAATCCATTTTTGCTTCTGCAGCCTGCCGTATCTTGGCATCAGCCGGGAATTCACTGCATTTCACTAAAGGTTCTCTGGTGTTTTGTCCTGGCAGATACTTCGTTTTCTGGCAGAACATACACTCAGGCTCGTACACCCTTGATGTTGAACCTTGTTTCCTTTTACTGTTGCACGTTTTTTCAACATCGTCTTCATTGTCGGCGTTCTGGTCGGTGTACTGTTTGGTCATTAATCTGTCAAGGTCTTTCGTCATAGTAAATAAGCTACGACATGTTCTGCGGTACTTCACATCTGCGATTTCTCCCGTAGGCAAGTCTTTAGACAGCTCCAAGATCTGTTTGTGGTTTCTGATTTTAGCGGGTCTTAGTAGTGTCATCCATGAGTCAATGGTTTGTGGGCTAATTAATTTGGAGTCAGTTTCATTCTTGGGCGAACAGTGTATCTTGCAATCAAGGCGGGGCCGTTTGGCAGGAATACAGTTTGAATCTGCCATTTTAAGAGCCAATACTACATCTCTGTAGTACTAGACACTTTGTTTCACCTGTAAATGAAACAAATATTATGGCCTATTATGAAATGACTTTGATGCTTTTGGAATTGTTTTGCTAAGTTTTAGAAGCATTTAATGATGCAAATGTAGATAAATCTAATAGATATGGAGGTCAGGATCTCTTTCAAATCATTTGTTAACAACTTATTGGTGTATAATCCGCCTTTTCCGCCATCGTTTTATCATTGCACCTACAGAATATTCTAAGTTACATCATGGAAAGTAAGCGTAAGGAAATTTCATCGTTTGTGACATGAAACATTTGCGACTGATATAGTTACGTTGTGAGACATTTTTAATTAATCGTTTTAGAATAACTTACAGCATCCATACACACATAGCAGAGAAACCCAAACTTCCCTGACGTGAAACATGACCCGCCGACAGGTGTTCACAGGAAAAGTGATTTGAAACTCTAAGGCAGGATCTAGAATGTGATCTATAGAACAGGTGTTCTATTGTTCTTTTCTGTTGTTCTTTTCACTCGCATTGCCATCAGGTGTCATAAAAGTGCCTTTCATGATATGTATAGCTTTGTTGAATGAAGGTTAGTATTAAAGCATAGTAATGAAAAAGATAATAAGATAACATGTACATTATATGCAATACATTTAAGTGGTTTAACACAGTGACTAGAATGTCCCTAAACTATAATAAAAGGCACACACTCCAGAAAAAAAGGTTTCTCTTTTTTTATTGCATTATTACAAGTCTCCCTCTATTGCCATTTATAAAACCGTATAAAAGTATTATCCCAGCGTTGGTAGGGAGGTATACTTTCCTTAGCAACGGTTACCATGAAAACGTGATAGGTATTCCCAAAGGCCCTGAAAATGAACATGTTTCCACTGATAGAAATTCTCTCCAAGTTTGACATATGGTATGCGCTCCATTTTGCTGGGATAACTTCCCAGTGCCTCCTTAGCAACGGCCCTAGCAACGGTTTTCCTACACAAGGCCTGCGGGAGTGGAACCTTTGAAATACTCATATCTCCAGATAGGATTGATGGATTTTCATGATTCGAAGCTTAAAATGTAGGGAAAGATACAGCGAATCGGATGAACACATGAAACAGGCTCAAATATGTAATCTGAATATATGACAGGTTTTGAAAAGTAAACATTACATTTTTTTACCAATTTTTACCAAAAAATCGAATTTTGAAGGCTCATAACTTCTCATTGAAACGATATATCGAAAAAAAATTAACATTTTTGTAATCCTTGGTTCCTGCTGTATCAGTCCATCAAGTTATATCGAAAAAGATTCATATTTGATCATTTGCTACTCCCCTTTGCATTATAAGTGCAAAAGGCCGAGGTCCATATGAGGTCAAAGTTCAAGGTCAGATAGCAAGGTCAAAGCTGCCAATCTGCAACGGCTATCATATCAAAATATATTCCACAGACACCCTACTTTTCAAAAACCATAGTGAGAATTTGCCACCTCAGGTGGTAGCAATATGTCCTCTGGCCCATGGACTAACATGGTATAATGTACAAAAGTAAAATATTCATTGTCAGCGTTGACAAATTAATAACTTCCCACCACATGTTATTGAGTCATTTCGCGTAATTGCGGGGTTTCCTGTTAGCACGGTGGTCTGTTGCTACGGTATTCTTTCCCATTGCCAGGCGCGTTCGAAAAAGTATCGGGTTACAAGACGCAATTTTGGGCTAACCGTAAAACATTTGAAAATAAACAAACAGTATCGAAGGGTAAATTTCGTCAAAATAAAATGAACTTATCGTGTTTACATAATTTTAACGTTAGATGTTTACGTTAAATCACTGGTTTGTAAAAATTTCGCTCCAAAAGACATTTATTTTCGTGTTTCGGAGCGCCTGCCAGAGTCAGTCAGAGTCATCGTTTTAGGCAAACCTCGTTAAGGATTGGCTACGTGTATTACCCCAAATCCCTGATTCCTATATTTTTCGACGACTGGGAATAAGATCAAAAATCGTGTTTTTTTTAATTTCTGATTTTAAGTATGGTTTTTGGCGACATATTGGTGAAAAAACGGCATTTTTGGACATTTTTCGCACTAAATTACCCATAATTCAAAATTTAGGCCATTTTTCAAAAATCCCTAAAACACGATTCTGGGGACAACTGTAACAGTAATTTTGAGCCGTGAATGAGGCATGTTGGACTCTCCATGCTTCCCATACTTAACGAGTTTTGCAGACATGTCATGTCGCCCGGAAAGTGGGGAGTGTGTTATTGATACTGGCGTTAAGAATCATTACAATATTCAAGGTCACCCACGAATACGACAGTAGATTCGGTACATGTTACATGTCTACAACAAAATGATAGCGTACATATACTGTCCCGGAAACGGTTTGTATCTGTAGAAAAGTGTTGTTTTTATCTGTTGCGAAGCACGGAGGGGGAAGGGCCTGTTTTCGCGGGTTTATTGTAAATGACCGGAGATGACCCCCAAATAGAACGCGGGTTCGGTTCGAATTACCCAGATCGAACACGATCGAACCCAGTTCGGGTTCTAGAAAAGGTGGGAACTTTGCAGCCCAGATTTGACCACCGTGTAGCCGGCAACATACATTTGTGCGTGTACATGTATGTCACTGGCTACAAGCTACGAAACTTTTTTTTCACATGCAAGGAAACGCTAGGAACCATTAATTCGACACCTTTGAGCATACGTATCATTGTATGTTAAATCAACACGCGGGCTTTTGAGTATGTCGGTAATAATTGAGTGTACTGTGTACATTGTTTTTGCCTTCATTACTACATGTGTCTCACTCTTCCAATCATTGACATATCTCGGGAAAATTACGTCTTCAACATAGCACCCGATATGACAGTGCCTTTCGTAATCTGTTCCAGGCGAACCATTAATCCGACACTATACAACAGTGCCACTGTTTACCTGTAATTTTCATATTCACGGCAACGGTTATTTCTCAATTTCTTTACCAACCAACAGCCACTTACACTAGTTATCATCGGAGCCATATGTCACAGTCGGTAGACCGGTACACTACCGTCAGCTGCGGTCAACAGATGGTCCTGAAAATATTATCTCGCGGCTGATCCGTTCTTGTCGTTCTTATGTTCCAATTTGCACGGTCCTGACTATTGTAAACGTTAGCTACAGGTGTCACAGTGCAAGTAACAATCGTTAACGGTCTGCAAGCATCCAAGCCAAGATTTGAGGTCATGGAAAGGAGGTCAGGGGCCTATACCAGGAGCAACCACTGCTGCTGCGGCGGTGAGGGAAGTCTGGACTCCCGTGTGCCGCTTTTAGATCCCTTTCCATTACCAAAAAAAACAAAACAACAACAACACACAAACTCTTCCAAAGAGGTCATTACGTTGAGACTAAGTCGTACATAAGGCTTGGTCTGAACCAAAAGTTTAACATTCATCTTTTGTTTTATCTATAGCAACTGACCCTACAGACCTTCCATTACTATATCAACGCCGAGAAGGTGGTAGACAGCATGGACGCACCACCCCTTCGCGTGAGGCATTACCACAGACCCGGAGCCCCAAAGGCCGGGATTATGACTTATGCTCTTCTCGATGGCCAGTGGATTGAAGTTGGCTGGATCCGGGAGAAGGACAGGGAGGCAGTGGAGGAGCTTGCCCGGGGGTCAGTCGAAGAGCTGAAAGTCAGCATGCGAGAGGTCTATGTGAAGAAAGGCTTCTGTGTAATCAAAGTTGACGTCACCGTGTGAACACAATGTGATGACCAGTCCACTTGATTCGTCTGACTCTGAATATGTGACGGCAATTGAATTCAATCCCCGATGTAAACATGGTGTGTCGTTTTTAATACTTGTAACAACAGTTCTTTCAAAAGTTAGCAATAGAATGCATGTATTAATGTCATGATGTAAGTAACACAAAAATACTGTCACTTCCTACTTAACGAATACTACAATAATTTAAGAATACCAGTCAGTGGTTTAAAATTTTAAAAACAATAATACACGAGTTTGAAGTTGAACATTCATGAATAGATGACAAAAGTGTTATACAAGTTCTTAGCAAATGGAGTTGAGTCTTACATCTTTGTATATGTAGTCATGTATACGTGTATGTCGGTAAAGCAGAGACTAAGTTTTACCATTTTCAAAAATGTATACTTACAATGTTTCTCTAAGAGCGAGCCACAGATGTAACGTTACAGTAGTAGTACGGTTATTTAAAATGGTGTTTCTCTGATGTTTCACTAAGCTAATACCACAGATATAACGTTACGGTACGGGTATTTAAAAATCGTTTCTTGTTAACTGAGAGAGGAATGTTAATATAGCAAATTCTTTATATACACTACTTAAAGAACGGGCGACAGAATAAAACGCCTATTTCTGATTATTATCAGCACCGATAGTACTTTTAAGAAAATAAACACAACTAGAGGTCAACGATCTCATGCCTTCGTCAAAGGATGTTATAGTTATATAACTTAAGAAGGTAGAAGTGATATATTAGTCCCCCTAAATATGGAAGTTGGATCGTGTAAACTACCCCTGCCGATGCAGTCTGCAATCGTGCATTGTTGGAAGGGGTGGACTTCCCTGCACCAGTACCTGAGCCACTGTCTGCTGCATGTGACAGGCCCAATAAGGAAGTTGCTATCAGGACTCACGTTAACCGTTTCACTCTGTAAAGTGTAAAGTACACCAGCCTTGTTGGGGGATAAGGTGCATTTTAGTGATGGAATGTACTTGAAGATAAAAGAATTGTAATTTTTTTTCTTTCCTATTTCAAAATACTGCCAACAATGTCCAGACATGTAAAAATAGGGATGCTGGCATTTGAACATGTCATTTAAGGAACTGTAAAGTTTTTCCATTGTCTATGCCTATAGTGGTATACTGACAACAATGTATAGACATGTAAAATAAGGATTTTGGCATTTGAACATAAAGGAATTGTAAATTTTTTTCCTTGCCTATTCCAAAAGTGGTATACTGCCAACAATGTCCAGACATATAAAAATAGGGATGTAGGCATTTGAACATGTTACTTATGGAACTGTAAAGTTTTTCCATTGCCTATCCCTATAGTGGTACACTGCCAACAATGTATAGACATGTAAAATAAGGATTTTGGCATTTGAACATGTTACTTATGGAATTGTATTTTTTTTCATTGCCTATCCCTATAGTAGTATACTGTCAACAATGTCCAGACATGTAAAAATAGGGATTTGGGCCTTTGAACATATGTTACTAAAGGAACTGTGAAGTTTTTCCATGGTCTATCCCTATAGTGGAATACCAACAACAATGTATAGACATGTAAAAATAGGATGTTGGCAATTTTGAACATGTTACTAAAGTTGAGTAAAGACATTGCAAATTTACTACTCATTAGTTATTGCTATTCCTAAACCCTGTGTAGCTGTTGTCTGCTGAGGGGAATGTGCTCCTGATTTTAGTGACAGCACAAGCAGACAGTGGCACCCTCACATGTTTCCCGAGAAAGTGATAACACCAGACGATGAATACTCCCTATTCACACCGCGGCCATGTTTGAACGAAAACGAGGCTTGGTACGCAAAGAAACAAAATGGCGGCGCCGAGTTCGGTTGCGTGGAGCAAGTACTTGGGTAATGTTCCAAATCTCACTTTTACAATTGTCAATGAGTGGGCCAACAACACCGCAAGGATCCCGCGTGCGACACAGAAGAAAGCGTACTCCAACTTATTGAAGGATATGTACATGATATTGAAGGTAAGGGTTTTTATTGGCCGTTTTGCCGACTGTACCGGCCGGTCCGGGTACCAGTCCCAGCGCGCTGTGTTGATACTAGAGTTGACGATCGGAACACCGGCCGCCAGCCCCGCCTCAGGTTACCGCGACCGCCTCAGGTTACCCTGGCGGCAAGTTACATCAGACGTTATATCGCTGCTGGCGGGTGGTGTTTTGGTTTGGTTTGTTATGAAGTAGTATCGATATATACCGCACTGGGCCTGGTACATTTTTATATATCTACACATTATTATAGCTGCCCAATGTGCCTACCGGCACAGGAGGACCTAAGGTAAGGTAAGGAGGGTGGTGGTGGAAGAGGCTGGAATGGAGGGAGGGTAGGGTTTGAACCAATCTGGATTGGAACTAGGGAGGGTTTGAGCAAATTTGGATTGGAACTAGGGAGGGTTTGAGCAAATTTGGATTTGGAACTAGGGAATGTTTGAGCAAAACTGAACCAGGAACTAGGGAGGGTTCGAGAAAAATCTGGATTGGAAGTAGGGTAGGATCCAAAGTTGATTTTTTACCTCTCCCATCCCCCCTCCACATTTATTTTTTTGAACAGCCCATTTACTAGGGCTACTGTATCTGATGTCTTACTGATTATTGATCTTTGACAGTCTTTGTCCTCATGATCTATGCGTATATTGAAGCAATACAATTTTATTCGCAAACGCATTTTTGATGAACGTTCGGAAACTGTATGTTGAAATTGTACTGTAGTCAACATGGTTTCAAAATATAACTCTATGACTTTTTTTTTTTGCTGAAAATGATAGTCAAAGTCCACGTAGAAGGAGATGATGTGTGCACAATCAGAGGAAAGGCTTACCCCTCGATGAAAAAAAACGACGCACCATACAAACTGATGGTTTGTAGAAAGGATAGCTTCGAAACAGTTTGGTTGTTGGTTGAATTTTAGCCCCTTTGCAGACTTCTTGGAGCAGCGAAACAACTAGTATTCCGTCTGCTATCCAACTTCCCGGCCGCCAGAAGCTCCGTCTGTGGGAATAACAGCGCCTCCCCAACAATAAACGCCGCGCTGCTCCAAGAAGTCTGCTAGTTGAACTGGGGCTTGAAACAGTTTTTCTAGTACAAAAATGTTTATTAGCATACACAATTGTCAAGGAATTATTTTTTCCTCAGTTTTAATCATGTACCAAGTTTTTCAGGAATGCAACAGATAACGGTCCCTGATTTAATATACTTGAGTGCATATCAGCAGTCAATTATGTTGGTGCATATGAAATATGAAAGTTATTTGAGATATTATGCAATTACTGGTAAAAGGGGAGAGGCTACTAATTGACAGGGAGGCTTAAGATGTTTTGGGCCATTTGTGAAGATTAATCATCCAGGGACTTGATATTGGTCTGTTGGCCAGTGTTTTATATTCTAGTTGTGTTCGCCATAGAAACCAGACATACAAGAAACTACATGTATGTCAGAGTGAGAAGAAATGTAACAATGCTATGACTATGTTGTGACTTGCGAATAACCTGAATATCTATTTGTGTTCTGATCTACAGGTAACCCTGGCAAAAACAGAACCTACCACCATTAGGTCATCCAACTGTGAGTGTAAAGCAGGTGCTGGCCACTGCAGCCACAGTGTTGGACTACTTTATGTCATTTGTCATTACATGAAGTTAGGAATGAAGTCAGTGCCACCAATTACAAGCCAAACCTCCATGCCTCAGACATGGCACATCCCACAGAGATCAGACGGTCTGAGTGCCAAAGCGGTAGATTCTCTGGAAATCAACAAGGTGAAGCCTCAGTTGCAGCCTCCGACAAAAAAGAGACGTGTTACAGAGGGCATCCTGCCCAAGGTGTACTGTCCGGTCCAAACACCTCTACCCAGTGTGGCATTCACATCAGCCTTGATCGATCAGCTGAATGCGATCCAAAGTGATGCTCAAATCCTGAAGGTGCTGACTTGCTCCCCACCTCCCCCATCTGTGACAAGTAAATTCGGCCCAGTCCCCTCTGGCTCTGTCCTTTCTTACCAGCAAAGACTAGAGCAAGACAATGGAGACATCATAAATCATTCAGCTTACCCATCATTCCCTGCGTTCCCACTTCCAACACTAGAATCAACATATATTCATGTTCTGTCACAAGTGGAGCAGGAGGTGTACCTGGGTTTGCACCTGACGCGAGAACAGGTACTTGAAATGGAGAAGAGCACCAGACAGCAAAGCCAGAACAAGACCTGGCATGACATGCGCAAAAACAGGCTAACGTCTTCCATCTTTAAGCAAGTGTGCTCACGACAAGGTGACCATGAAAGCCTTGCAGAAAGACTCCTATCAACTAGGACCATTAAAACTGCTGCCATGAAATTTGGCCTTCAACACGAACAGGAAGCTGCGAAACTGTATGCTGACATAACGGGGAACAACATTTATACATGTGGCTTCACTGTTAATCCGACAGCCCCGCACCTGGGAACATCACCTGACAGAAAAGTGTATGAGTCCAACTCTGCAAGCCCTCACGGTCTTCTAGAGATCAAGTGTCCTGACAAATATGTGTTCGCTGAATGCAAATACCTGAAAAAACAAAACAACGGCACATACAAACTTAAGACCACACATGACTACTACTATCAGGTCATGGGTCAGATGGCGCTGACAGGGATGCAATGGTGCGATTTCCTTGTGAAATGCAGGAAAGACTATCATTTGGAGCGCATTGTATTTATTGAGGATCAGTGGCACACCATGAAAACTGCCCTAGATGCTTTTTCTTCAAGTACTTCATGCCGCACATGTGCAAAATCTAAGCTTATTAATATCTGAACAAGTCTTAAGATAGACCAATTGCTGTAAGATCCATATCACTTCATTATCTTCTCATTCAAAATTACATGTTGCAAATAGCAAATCACTTATATCAAAGTTTTATTTTCAATGCTTTCCAAAGGTAAGTAGGAGTGTGTGACTATAAATGTTGTAAATTTTGCATGAGGCATATGGTAAGGTCACAATCTTCCCAATCAAACTCTGCTTGGAGAGTAGTAAATGGCTTTGTCAATATGCAATGTACACATGTAGTATGAAACCAGTGATGACACCAAGCACAAAAGTGCTTATGTCTGAATGAAAGACCTTTATTACACAGTAGTGCTCTTACAAACTTGTATATCATTCCCATATAAAATGTCATTCCCATCCCGAAGTCAAAAGGTGCAACTAACCCGAGTGACATGAGACCTGTGTCCCTTCTCCCTGTTCTCGCTAAGTTACTGGAGAGGTGTATTCTCAAAAGACTCCTCCCCTCTATTACACCCGTAATTATCAACCAGTACGCCTATCTGAAGGGATCCTCTACCGTCATCGCCGCTGTTAGGATGGTTCACACGTGGCTGACATCTCTTGACTCGAGAGATCAGAGGACAATTCAGGTTCTGTTCGCAGATATGAGTAAGGCTTTTGATAGAGTAAGCCACTCATTACTACTTCAGCGTGTGAACGACACAGTCATAAACCCACGTATGGTAGCCTGGTTATACAACTATCTACAGGGACGCAGGCAGAGAGTCTTCGTGAACGGCAAGGTCAGCAGTTGGCAGTTGCTCACGTCAGGGGTACCGCAAGGAGGGGTGTTGTCGCCCTACTTATTCCTTTTGTACATGAGCTCTCGCTCCACAGTTTATAATGACACCCTAGATGTGGGGTATGCCGATGACGTTGGCCTGTCCAGGTCAATCCCCTGTCGGTCATGTGGCGTAGACAATACTATGTCAGCAGAAGCGTTGCAACTCGACACGTGGGCAGGTCAAAATGATATGCTACTGAACGGGAAAAAGAGTCAGCAGTTGCAGATCTGCTTCAGTAGGAACATCCCTGTACCACCACCCTTGTCTCTTGGAGGCGAACTTGTTCCTGTTACAACAACTGCAAAGGGCCTCGGGTTTACTTTTGACAGTACTTTATCCTGGCAAGCACATGTAAAGTCAGCAGTTTCCAAGGCCTCCAGCAGGCTGCATTATTTGCGGTTATTGACAAAACAAGGAATGAGTGTCGCCGACTTGGTGCAAGTGTATCTGTCGCTGATCCGCCCCATACTGGAGTATGGTCATGTTTTGCTCGTTGGCTGCAGTGACGAGCTGTCCACAAGTATGGAACGAGTCCAAAAACGCGCTGTGCGCATCATCTCCCTCGGGGGAAAGCGAACAGTCCCGAAGCTCCCTTCTTTGAAAGAAAGGAGGGAAGCGGCCACTTTGAAGCTGTTCACAGCTATGATAAAGCCTGAGCACCCACTACATGACCTAGTGCCCCCCCCCCCCAACGGTCCACAGCTACAGGTAGATGTTTGCGGAACGACAGTGCCTTCACTGTGCCAAAAGCCAGGACTGAGCGGCTGAAAAGGTCATTTGTTCATTGTGCGATAAAACTGTACAACGGGTCTGTTTCATAAGCTACCCCATGCTGTATCTGCGTCCAATTTTGTTATCTTTATGCTGTATTTTACTATTGTTTATTGTTCATTGATTGTATTGTATCATGTGTATATTGTAACAAACTACCCAATTCAGGGAGACTTGTGTCTTTCCCTGCATATGTATGTTTGTGGTTGGAAAACCAATGAAGACGTCGTATATATCATTCAAAAATATTTATTGTAACGCAAGGTTACCAGTTTACGTGCAGGACCAGTTTACGGTCAGTTAGCGACACAGCCGCACTTCGAGGTGTATCATGCAAAAATCAACTGTCATGAGCAATAAAGATTAACATGGATATGATCCTTGAACATGTCTCTTATTTATTCAATACATGGAAATAAGTTTGCATCCAGCAACACAACAAATATATTCCGAAAAGACAGAACAGCAAGGTAACATGGACGCGGACGCAGGTCGTGCTTTTCCACAAAATTCAATACTCCACATTTCGTCGCTTATTTCTAAGTCACTAGAATGTTAGAAAATTGTAACAACAGCTGACATCAAACCTTAGTTTCTTATCTTAATCATCCATGGTCTTCTGAGGTATAAAACTTTCAAACACTGTTATAATCAAGCATAAATACAGTCGACCCTCCTCACTGACCGGCGTTTTTTCGAACGCCATTTTCATCGTCATCATCGTGGCATCACGTGACTTCACTGATTCGAACTCCAGTCACTGAAAGGTAAGTAAAAGTCGCACAGCGGCGCTGTTGCACTGTAAATCATCTAAATAAGGACTTTCTACGTCCACATAACAGTTTGGCACGATACACTAATACGTCTTGAGTTACCGGAGACACTTGTTATCTATGTTATTCGGCTCGCTTTTGATAAAATTAAATGTCTGTCTTATCATTCTTCAAGGTGAAAGAGGGTTCGATTTTTTTTTACACTTTTAGAGTGCCCCTTGCCGAATTTTTGGGACGATATTAACAGTTAACGTGGGTTGATACGCATGTATTTGTGGAGTAGAGTAGAGTAAAGTTGTTTCAGCCAGGTAGAAACTCCGGCATACCATATTTCCAAACTTATGGAATAAAAGAAAGTTCATTGCCATCACAGTTGTTGTTATTATTGGTCATTTGTATTAGTTATTGTTGTGTGACGTTCTGCCCTAACTGTGGACTCCTTGTAAGAAGTGTTTTGGTGGAAAACGCCTTGGTGAGACGATAAAGGTGTTTTTAAATTACACATCTTTACTCAATCATATTTGTAGGATGGCTTCAAAGATGAAGAGGCGTCAATGGACCGAATCAGACATGGCCGCTGCCTTTCACGCTGTCAGAAAGAAGGAGTTAACTCTTGGTCAAGCTGCCAAGGCTTATCACGTCCCAAAAGAGACCCTAAGGAATCGAGTAACTGGGAAAAGCCGGCTAGGGTCAAGACCCGGCCCGGAGGGTGTGCTGACGGCAGAGGAGGAGGCAGGCTTTGTTACCTATTTGACAACAATGGCAGAACTGGGATTTGGGCTAACTCGATCCTTTGCGGGAGTGATATTAGTAAGATTGTTAAAAGCACTGGGCAGAGAGATTCCGTTCAATGGTCTGCCTTCCAGTAAGTATTGGCGTAAGTTCGAGAGAAAGCACCCAAATCTTACCCTCAGAAAAACAGACCCCCTCAGCCTTGCAAGATCAAAGTATGCAACACCAGGAGCAGTCAGGAAGTTCTTTTCCATTTATCAGGAGCAACTGGAAAAACTAGGGCTGGTGGACAGACCTGATCGCGTATTCAACGTTGATGAGTCGTCGATGAACCTGGACCCACAGAACGAAAAAGTGTATGCAACAAAAGGGGCGAAGAAAGTAAGTTCACAAACATCAGGGTATGCACAACATGTTACCTTGGTTGCGGGTGGCAATGCCATAGGAGGAGCAATCCCTCCGATGATAATCTTTGAGGGAGCACAGCTCCGCGAGTCTCTGCTACCTAGTCCTGGCTGTGGGTATCCAGGAGCCACATATGCCTGCGCCAAGAACGGCTACATGAACGGCAAACTCTTCAAAGAGTACATTGCGAAAAACGTCATTCCAAACATTCCTGGCATCCCCAAGACCCCAGTCCTGATAATCCTTGACCAACACTCGTCACACATCTTCCCTGAAACGCTGAGACTGTGCAAAAAAAAACAACATCACATTGCTTGGCTTACCCCCGCACGCAACCCACATTATGCAACCACTCGACGCCGGCGGGGTGCTACACTCCCTTAAAGCAAGCTACTCGAAACAAGCTCGAGCCGTCATCCTTGCCAAGGAAAGCCACGTGATACAGCCATCCGATCTGCCGGCGATCTGTCCGGGGTGCATACCTGAAATCTGTTGCAAATCCAGATATCATGGGAGCCGCATTCGAGAAGTGCGGCCTGTGGCCCGTGTCGGTAGAGAAAGCACTCTCAAGCCAGCAACTGCGGATTTCCGTCACCCATGTCACATCCAGTGAAAAGTCAGATGAAACTGCCAACAACCAGTCAGAAGATCAAAGTGGCACCGGTACCGACAGCCAGTCTTCGCCTTCTGATGACGACTCGGGGCTCAGCAGTGACTCATCCGGGGTGTGTTTTGAAACATTATTCCATACATTAAGTTTCTGTCTCTATTTATGAACTCAGCTTTGAATGTTTGGTGAGTTTAACCATAAGAATATTTTCTTGGTATAATGAAACAAAAACTGACATTCCTCGATTATTTTTCAGAATTCATCATGGCTAGATAGCTTGGTCCAGCAACAGCTCATCCCGAGGCACTTGGCCAGGCATTTGTTGGCCCCAATCTGCACCAGTACTCCCAAAAAGAAGAGGACGGGTATCCAGTCAACAGGGGCCAAGGTGTTTACGGAGGAAGACTTCATAAGTGAGAAAGAAGCACAGCTGAAGAAGAGGGAGGAGGCAGAGCTACAAAAAGAGGAAAGGAGGAAACAACGAGAAAAGAAAGCAGACGAGAAGGCAGCACAAAAGAGGGAGGCTGAGAAAAAGAAAGGAAAAGTGATGAAACAGCAAGGGAAAGCTGGGTGTTCCACCACACTGCCACCACGGCGAGGTGATCGCGTGTGCAAGGCACCAGCGTACCTGAAAGACTATCAGTAAATAATTCTTGAGTAGTTTAAAAAAAGTTTTTCCTGAGGTCTTTAATTGTACGCGGGCCGGGTTTGTGTTCTTGGGTAGTTAAAAAAATTAGTTTTTCCTGAGGTCTTTAAGCTCAGGAAATTAGTTGGGGTATATTTTAGAGGTAAGAATAGATAATACATTACTTGCATTTTCATTGAATGGACAGTTTGAGATAAAGTTGAATCTCGCCTTCGTTTTTGTAGCGCTGCCATAAAAAAGAACTAATGGATTTAGTATTTTATATTAGTATTAATAGATTGTTTTAATGTTGAACCTTAAACTGTTATCTTTATGTAGTTAGTGTGTAATAATATGGATATTATCAAATAACAAGCAAGACACAAGTTAGCCAATGAATCTTTATGACCAACACAAACTAGCCAATGTAAACGAGCATAGGCAACAGGTTTATGGAGGGTGTCTTACTTTCGAACCTCTGCTTACTGGACGGTGTTTATCTACAGTGGGGCAGGTGTGATTCAAGATAACTTAAGTGTAGGCCAATCTGAGATCTACGGAAATGAGATTTAAATAATGTTTTACTATTTACTGAATGTTACAACATCTCTATTCTGGAGACATCATTTGTATTGTTATTGTGCCTCCATTGTAAATAGTATTTTTAGATAGAAATATTAATCTTGATGACGCAGTAACTCCGTTTGATGTAGGCATCCTGAACCGTCAAGGTCAGGTCCTCCACGGGCACGGCCGCCCCCTGGGCCATCTCCTCCACCGCCACCCGGTCGTTCTCTCTAATCCAGCCCACCTGCAGCCACTCGCCGCCGATACGGGCATAGGCCATAATGCCGGCCTTGGGCGCACCAGGGCGGTGGTAGTGCTTCACCCTCAATGGTGGGGTGTCCGATAACTCGATGAGCCTCTCCGCATTGGGATAATGGTGGTATGTCTGTAGCGTCAGTTGCTATAAATGAAAATAAAACGAAAGGTGGATTTCAAACTTTTGGTTCAGACCAAACTTTGTCTCGACGTAGTGACTTCTTTGGAAGAGTTTGTATGGTCTTTTTTTGTATCTGTATTGTAATGTATTGTAATGCAAAGGGATCTAAAAGTCACACAAAACAAACAAAACCGACCACTTACCATTCTGGCAGACAATTTGATCACAAAGTGATGATATCGATAGCAGTGTGTATCCGAGCAAGGACGTCCTTGGTTCGTGAGTCGTGTGTGAATATATTCTGTCATGAACAGGTCGTAAGCGCAATTGGCGGGAAACTGGGCCATGGGCCAAACCATTGTTACTCTAGTACTTCACTTGAATGTACGTACGTGGATGTAGCAAATGATCGCAACACTTGTATATCAACAAAATCATCGACAACTAGTGCAAGATTAAAGCTTTCTTTGCCGTATGTATGCTGAAAGGTGTCCAATTTATTGTTCCTAGCGCTGAGTTGTCCCCCATGTTTCATAACATTGAAACGTCCATTACCATAGAAATAATTATGGCTTTCGGCGATACCACTGTGACTAAGGGGTGCGGAGCATTACTGGTATGTAACAGTAAAATGAGTTTCATATAACGATACGTATGACCAACGATTATGAAACATAACACAGAAAAACCATTTGAAAGTGTTTATTTTTATTTCAAATTCGAACGGCATCGTATCCTTATCGCTCACTGAATGAGACACCCTGGAGACAGGAATGGTTGACTCTCGTGACCTCGCTACAAACAGCTGGTGACAGGGTCAGATGAGAGTTTCTGAACGGGAAGGAAGAGCTACAAGGTCGTAGTTTATAATACTGTACCTCATAATACCACAGAATGTGCGTTGCTCGCATTTTGAAACGTTGTAAATAATATTGCACACGTTTCATGGAACGTCATGGGCCCATGGCGCGCCTTGTTGAATGACGTGACGTTCTACTGAGGAAAATTTCGCGGCCTAACCCCATCAATCACTACGGCGCTACTCCAGGCAATGGTGGGATAGACACTGACATTTTACCGTGTTTTGTTTGTTACCACTTCGGCATTTTTTTGCGAGATGTGTTTAGATGTATGTGCTTATAAGTATAGCACTACAAGGAGAAAGACTCAAGTGACCGTTAATTGGTCACCCTAGAGCAATTCTTAGCTGCTAACTACTTCATAAATACACGCTGGCGCGGCGCTAAAGATACAGGGAAGAAAATAATACAACACGCACTTTTTAAACTGACGAACTACTGTTTCCTCACATGGGTTAAATATCTGGTTCTGCCCACGCGTTTTCTGAAAAAATACCATTTTCCATAATTCGACCGTAAACTGGTAACCTTGCGTTAGTATAAAGTACATTCTATATGTACAATGAAATACCACTCATCTTCTGCATTTATGAAAGGAACAGTATTTGCAAATGACATAATTTATTTATATATTATATAAAATTAATTATTACATGTATTATTATTATCATTATTATATAAGTTATAATGATAGTTACTACTAGTTATGATTACTAGAAACTGCATCATCCATGCCCTATATTTTAAAAACCAACAGGCTGAAAGTAGAAACGAAACCAACATTTAGGAAACATATACTTGTGGTCATAGATCACTAGGTACTGGTATTCAGCTAAGGTTACTTTCAGAAGTAAAAAAGGTAGTGTTAAAAGCACTGCAGTATATTATGATATGGTTTTCAGATTAACCACCCATCCCCACACACAAGTACCCAGTATACTCAATATTGAACTCAATTTGTTCATTATTCCACAAATATTCTTGTATTGCAATATCGCAAGATTGGAGAAGTTGTAGTCATGTGGGTGCTACATGTTCAGTTATAAACCAAATATGGTTATTGTCATGTGTACAAAGCATTTGTGAAGGAATTCAATACCAATATTCATAACATCAAAGACATCTGCTAACTGTTACTGTTCACTGTAGATTGTACATATCAATTTTTCCCTAAGACATATATTTTAGATTATACTATTTGACTATGTCTAATATTATAGCAAGTTACATAATTTAGTAACCTGCTTGAGAACAAATACAGCACTGATACTAAGAGATGATAATTGATTCCATGCTTTTTTATTTATTTATTTATTTATTTATTCAACTTCACAGAAATAAAATTCTGAGAGGAGCCGGCAACAGGAACATAGAGTTCCTCTACTAGGCCGACTCCTCTAGAAACATAGACACAAAACAAACAAACAAACAACAACAATTAAAAAGAGTAATCAAATCAAATCACTAAACAATTATGACATCGACAGGTAGAGGTCCAGGTGCATAAGTTGTCGGTTGAAAATGTGTCATTTAGGCGAGATCTGTAGAACGAAATTAACAGTTTTTTAACAGACGGCAAGCTTAGATTTGAATACATGTGTTGACGTATGGAAAATGGTAACATGTTCCAGATTACAGCAATTCGACTAAAATAGGAATGAGAGAAGGTTTCGGTTTTACATGGTCGCGGTACAAGTAGAAATTGATCTGTTGAGCGGAGAGACCTAGTTGGTATGGATACAGTGAGCACACGAGATATGTTGATACAGTAGAAGTTTCTAAAACATTTGAACAAAAATAAAATGTCAAAAATTTCTCTTCTATAACACAATGGTAAAAGTTCAGTAATCACTAATCTGTCCTTATAACTAACTTCATAATTATTGCAGATATATTTGCTGGCAAGTCTATGAACACTTTCTAGTTTACGCAGGTGTAACCTTGTATGTGGAGCCCAAACCTGAGAACAGTAGTGTGGAATTACAAGAGAACGGTACAGATTTAGTTTAACAGTGAGGGGGGCATTATAACCAACTGATCTCTTGATCATAGCAAGAATTGAGTTACATGTGGATACCTTCTTAAATACATGTGTGTTCCATATAAGGTTGTGTTGTACATGAATGCCTAAGTCGTTATAACAGTCAGATCGGTTTAGTACAGAATCAGCAATGCTATAAGAGTATTGAACTGGTGATAGTTTACGTGTAATGCTAACAACTGTACATTTAGAAGGATGAAATGTCATTTTCCATCCTTCCCCCCAGGCTACAAGGCGATCTAAGTCAGATTGGAATCTAATACAATCAAAAACTGAAGTGATTCTTCTAAAACATTTTGCGTCATCTGCAAACATGGCCATGCGCCCAAACTGAACACAATCAGGTAAGTCGTTAACAAATAACAAAAATAAAAACGGGCCTAATATAGATCCCTGAGGGACCCCTGACACCACCGGTAAGTACTCGGACACGTGACCTTCTACAACAGTTCTCTGGAATCGTCCAGACAGGTAGTCGCCAAATAGTGCAAGAAGTTGGCCGGAAAACCGGCTTCATACATTCATTTCTAACCAGTCAAATAGAAGAAGCATCAACTGTTGATATTAAGTAGAATAACAAGCACACCATAATGTGTTGTAAGCAATTCTAGTACATGTATACAAAACATACATATACAGGCATGTCACACTTGATACTAGTAGTACATACTTCATTTTCATATTAGAATAAGGATCCCCGGAAATTTGATAAAATAGCACATATAGTCCAAATTTGGTTCATGGATGGTGCAAGTGACAATGGTACTACACCATCAAATATATGATACTCTTTTATTCTTCTTATCGCAATCTCCACATGAATTCTTAATCTAGCTATGTTATGAGTCTGTGTGACTTCGCTGGCAGTGAATTTTCCTCTCTTTCCCAGGAAAGGTGGGATCACTAAAGTTGCTTGTTTATTGCCCAGTACATCCTGAATCAAAAACCCTTTATCTGCCATTACCGAATCGCCAGGCTCAGTCAAATCCACCAACCCTGTCTTACATGTAATTTCTTTATCAGAAATAGAACCAGTATACAGTTTACTTACAAAAGATGTAACACCACATGGTGTGATTCCAATGAGACCCTTGAATGTTGTGTGGCTTTTGTACTGTGAGTATGTTTCGGAATTGAGTACTTTAGAACTTGGGGTTTGAACTTTCAACTCAGTACAATCAATAACAACTCTTGTTGTTGGATAAGTCTTACGGAAACAGTCAGGCATATTCCTATTTACATTGGTACGAGACGGCCAGATATTCAAACTACCCAACATGAAATACAAATAATTCACCCAGGTAAGTAATAACCTACTAACAGAAGACTGAGACAAACCAAATCTAACAGCTAAATCTTTCTCAGGAAAACCTTGCCTAACACGACATAGGAACATGAAAAACTGATCAATCAGGGGAAGACATGATGCATTGAAAGTAGAAATTCTAACATTGTTGACATTAGAGGAATGTCTTTGCATCTGAGACCAGCTTATCATTGTATTCGCTGTTGGTTGTAATGCTGTAAACAGACTTAATAATGTTTCATAGTTTTTAAATCCAGTGTAGAAATTGATTGCTTCTGGATCTGAAGAAAAACGCTCCAAGAAAAACTTTTCCTTCTCGAGCTCCCTAACCTGTGCTTGCAACTTGGAAATTTCAGCCTTTGCAGCATCCAGTTGACTCTCTACTGAGATTGGTGGGGATGCATAATCATGGATCAGCTGAGGGTGTAGGCAGTGGTGTTTGATCGGTTGGGACTTCTTCATGGGTTTGACATCTGGGTCCATCTGGTTCCACACTAAAATTCAAAATAAGAAATTGAAAACATACCAAAAACCTTGACTGGCTAAAGATTAAGAAGATTTCATACTTTATTGCATTATTTTGATGGTTTAGCTTGATTAATGTTTGATTGTCAGTGGATAACAATTAGTGTAGGCTTGAGCGACTGAAATTATTACTGTATAACAAATAAGCAATACAGGTCAGTACACATCACCACACAAAATAAGATAAATCTTACTTGTCAGGAGACCTCCTCAGACTTCGCCGCTCGGGAACAGGTTTGGTCCAATCGAACATTGAGGGCACTGCCCTGGCTTCAGTCTCGTTAATCCTGACAAGGTCCGAATGAAGTCCTGCTCCCGAAAATGTGCAGCACAGTCACTCTTGTTGAGGCAGATATCTAAAATTGATTGAAGATGATATTGTTTGGGACCATTGATACTGTCTTGATCATATATATTACACATTATATATTACCATACTCAGTTTTGTTCACTATATGAGAAATCAACTGATCAAACAATAACAGCTGATTACTAGTCAATTATGTAGATCATGTATTGTGAAACGACCTGAGATTTTAAGACTCAAATCAGAAAAGTTCACAACTTCTAATATAACCTCTGCTTGATTCGACTTTAGTAGATTTTTGTACATTTATGCATATATCTAATTTACCTTCAGTTTACCAGTTATGTACCAGTTTTCCAGTTAAGTAAAATAGTGAATGTGCAAAGTATACTACCGTGCTAATCAGAAAACTCCACCCACCCACCCCGTAAGTTTAGCGTTCAATATGATTGAATATATCACTTGACAGCGCTGCACGAGTCACATGTTGTTATTTTGCACAAACTGAACTTGAAACGCTCGTTTACAACATGGAAACGTCGTATAGATATACATACAAGGGATACAGCCTACATATGATGCTGGTGGCAGATCTTAGAGTAAATTACGTTGTGCGAGCGATATAATTTTGGCGGGGAATAGAAGCTCGTAAAAACACGGAAGTAAACAAAGGTCCAAACAACAGGCAACTTCGATCTGTGTCATCACTTCGGACAAATGGATCGACTTGAAACTCAGGGTTCACAAATAGGAGACTACTCTGAAGATATTCTGAGAGAAAAGTTTGAGATTCTTGGGGCGCAGACTTGCCCAGTGAACCTATATATTTATGATACACAGAGTTTACGCCCCGCCCCCCCCCATTCGCCCCCCCCCCCCCCATTCGCCCCCTTACGTAATCCCATAATGCAACGCGCGCTGGAGAGGTAAACAAACAACAATGGCGTCCGTACCGGGAAACGTCGTCTGCAAGTTTTCGCCGGCCGGCACCAGCAGCAGTACATCGCAGGTTCGTACTCGTGTGAAGCTTTCCTTCGTTAATTAAACTGAATATGTCGGAGGGAGTAAAATCTGTGTGGTTTCTTATGTTTAGGACCGAAACTAATGCCGATATCCACCGTAGCCCCCTGCCGGCGAAAAAAGCCGGTTGCCGGTTAACACCTACGGCAAGCGGCCGGCGAAAAATCGCCTCCTGCTTTTTACTCCCCTGTGCTTATGAAACCAAGAACATTATATACAAGGACTGAGCACTGAAACTGAATTGTGGACGGAGTTAAGTCTGTGCGTTCCTTACTAATGTTCAGGGCCGAATATAAGTGGCCATATCCAACCAAAACAAGAAGCCATAGGCGACAATTCTCCGTGAAATTTTATAATTTGCAGATTGGGAGGTGGTATTGGCACTGGCATGCCTGCAGACGACGTATAAAATTACATGCCGATTGAACAAAGGGGACCGTGGGTTTAAGCTGCGAACACGGAAAAACGGGTACCGCTCAAGTCAACTGCTTAACGAAACAACATGATCACAACAGCAACGTTGCACACGGAAAACACCGCCCTACATAACCGCTACGGTAAAAACAAAGACACGTGCACAAAGTTAACTGCGCAACTGGCGGTCAGTCTAAAACCACGTCAACAATTTTAACACTTGCCGCTCACCGGCCGGGCGACAACATTTCATACACAACAGGAAAAATAGGGGGGAGTCACAAATATGGCAATCACCACAATATAAAAAACGCTACGGTAAAAACAAAGACACCTGCATCCACACGGACATAACGGCACACCACGTGCCCAAATTCAAAGAAATACAACGTACACAAACATGACTTTTACGTGCGAACACATTTCACAATTCCGCCCCATCCATAAACCATTACGGTCCGCATCTGGTCTGCACTAAAAACCGCCCCGCACATCTGCATTAAGGATGCTCCCCCCCCCCCGCGCTATTCAAAACAACGGGTTTTTCGCGGCCGGTCCCATGTGCCCCTAAATGTAGGGGTGCTTTTCGAATATTATCTTGACCGCGAAAACACCTACGGTAAATATTGATATACGTGCATCACCACTGGCATGCCTGCAGACGACGTATAAAATTAAATGCCGATTGAACAAAGGGAACCGTGAGTTTTAGCTGCGAACACGAAAAACCGGCTGACCCGAATACTCCTGCAGGAGGTATGCCTCCTTCACGGAGTAACAAGCCCTCCCCCCTCCCCACCGACAAAAAAATTATAATTTTAGCATTAATAATATTGTGTACTTTATTGCAGCGCAAGTTGTTCAGTTACAATGACGTCGTATCCTTATCCAAAAAACAACTCAAGGGCGTGTGTCGACAGAAGAACATCGTAGATTTAGACCATGGTAAAGCAGCCTTGCAAGTCTTGGTATGTGAATTGCTGGGTATTTCCACGACGGGGAAAGGAGTGCGAGAGAAGGCAGAGCCTAGGAGAAAACAGCACGGATTGGAGCCAGACGTGTTGCAGGAACTTGGGAAGATGACATTTGCGTGGGCCTCGAGACTGACGGGGTTCACTAAACAGCTTCACAAGTGAGTTCTTTTTAAGATTAATATCAATCATTTACTCAATTACATCATTAGCATACATACTAGCTGAATAGTGTCATAGTCATAAATGTATATGATAGTGGAAAAGAAACCATTTGGAAACATTTAATGATTTTTAAACATGGTTTAGGAAATTTCCACGGATAAACAGCATGCAATATCAAACTGTGTTGTGCAGGTGTCCAGAGATCGACGACGCAAAAGTAAAGGGCTACCTCCTAGACACCAGCTGCATCACTCCTGAAATGGCGAGGAAGTATAAACTGACAAGGCCATACCAACTAAAGCACATGATTCATTCAGTGAAGTTTAACGAGTTACCATCATCAGTACACCTTTGCGTGATTAAGGGAAGATGTAACCCTTCCCAGTCGACAAACGAAGACGATGTGAAGTCACTGTTTTGTGTTCTTGAAAAAGAAAGAGGCACCCCTGTAGGGGGCTTCTGCTCATGCACTGCTGGGTAAGTCACATATTGAGAATTTAGTATTCATCACTCCCAAGGTGTAACTGTAAGGTTTGCTTCTCTATGCAACTTACAATTTTTTTTTTCAGTTGCTATATGAATGAATGTTAAGCAGCAACCATTGACAATCTGTTCACATATAGCAACAGAAAAAAAACATGTGTAAGTTGCATAGAGCAAAACAAATCTTACAGCTACACCTTGGGAGTGATGAATACTAAAATTAAATTTTTGTTGTTGTTTTTCCGCTGAACTGATTATTGGACATGTTGGATTGAGTTTGCTTTGCTTTGCCTCTTTGTACAAGGTTTAGACCTGATAACAGTGATATGTTTATTGATGCACTCAGTGTTTTTTTTAAGTCTTTCTCTCTTTTATTGTTATGGCCCAAATCATTTACATGTAATTTGTTATCCAGGCTGTCTGTGCACTGACACTATCTTAATACGATATAACAAAGTCAGGTTGGGAGAAGCAGAGATATACCAACCAAATAAATGTTTCCTGTACTTATAATGCACACAATATGCAGACATCATTATGACAATCTATCATTTATTCATATTTGCAGTCAATCCCAGTCATGCGGTCATATTGGGGCTTTGCTGTTTACAGTTGCTGACGTCATCTCATCAGGGGGTGCGGCACTACCACCTGATGCAACTTGCACAGATGTGCCATGCTACTGGGCAAATCCTAAAGGTAATTGGTGATGATGACTGTACTGTGTGACTTGTACAGTATATTAAATTTTGTTGGCTCTACAACAAGATACATTTGTTCTAGTAAAGTTGAATGATTTTACCTTTGTCAAGTGTGTCTATCATCAGAGATGGGGTCATGAAACTGACTACATGTAGTTTTCTTCTGAAGAGCAGGTGATCTCATGCTTGAAGGGCCACGCAATGCCTTCTTGATATATAGGAATGTTTTGCTTCTTACTCAAGTTACACCATGATGATGATGATGAGTGAATTTGTCAAGTGTAACATATTAATAGAACTTTTTAAATAAACAGGAGCTGCAGTCAAGCCGAAGCCAATTGACAGCATTCAGCTCAAGCCAGAAGAAAAATGCAGAATGAGAAGAACTTCAACTGACTACGGGCTACTTTTCGCAAATGCTGTACCACCACCGACAAAAGATGAGGTGTTGCAACTTCGAGGGGATTTAATAGATGCTACTCTCCCCCTTGGGATAATCCTTCCAGCTGTAAATGCACTCCATGCTTCAAGGTTCGGTCCCATCAAAGGTTCCAAAGGTCCGGTTGCCCTGCCTGACAAGGTCTGTGAGTTAGATGCTTCATTAGCTCCTGCAGCATTTTGTGAAGTCTCAACTGGGCCCCCTTTGCCTCCGTTGCCTGTTGCTTTGCATCCACAAGTAAGAGACAAAAATAACATTGAGGACTTCCGTTTTACTGATCAAGAGTGCCACCTGGTCGAGCAGGCAACAAGGGGACAATCGAAAAATGTGCAGTGGTACAAGCAAAGAATGGGGGCCATTACTTCTTCTGTTGCATTTGACATTTCCCAGTCATACCTACCTCACAGTAGAGCCTCTAAAAATCGTTTGGCCAACGGTTGCCTTCATGCAGACTGCATCTCACTAACCAAGCCACCTGAGACAAAAGTTGAGTCACTCAGATACGGCACAGAGAAAGAAAAAGTTGCACGCACACAGTATTTCAATGAAATGGTAAAACAGCATCAGGATTTCAACATCGATGAAACTGGACTAGTTGTGCATCCAGAAAAACCTTTCTTGCGAGCAAGTCCAGATGGAATAGCAAAGTGCTCATGCCACTCATAAAGAACAATAGAAATCAAATGCCCCTTCACTGCACGAGACATGACAGTTGAGGAGGCAGTAAGAACAGGAAAGATTGATTACCTGCAACAAGGACAAGGCGACTTTGCTTTGTCTAGAACAAAACGTGACTACTTCTGTCAAGTGCAGATGGCAATGGCTGTAACTCAGCAAAAAGAGTGTCGCTTCATTGTATGGACAGAGCACAGTTATGCTGTTGTTAACGTTGACTTTGACCCTGTGTACTGGGCAGAGCTTGAGAAGAAGTTGGTTGATTTCTTTTCTGACTATGTCTTTCAAGCCATCAATCATGGCCCCCTTCCAGTGCAAAAATCCATCCTTGGTAGCTCAGAATCCCACTCCAATGTACAACCAGATGATCATCCAGTCCATGAAGACACGCTGCAGCCTGATGTTACCTCAGTGAACAAGGAGAATAGCAGTTCAAGGACTCCAGGATCTACAAATTCAAGGAAGAAAGCACGGGTACAAGAGCCAAGGGTCCGTAGGCCACCTTCATGGTTGCAGCAATATGAGACTGATTGACTTACCTTATAACTCAGTGCATTACAAGTTGTGCAGCGTGCAAGACTTTGTTCATTGGGAAAACTAAACTAAAGTGTTTAAGTTTTGAACATTTGTGACTGCTGGTTGATCACTTCTAAATTTACATGGAAGTACTGCACTAAGATTCAAGTTCACTGGGTTAAGATGAATCATAGATAAGATTAGATATTACATTATATTGTTATTGAAGACAAGATAAGATAGATACAATATACTATTGTGTACAAGTAAATACAAGCAGGAATTCATCTTCAAGAATAGAGTATAATTTACTTAACTGATTTCAGGACTAGTGTAGAATTTCTCGCATTAAGCAGACTCAACAAGAAGACTGGAGATGGAATGATGTGGGAAGTTGTCTCTATAATCTCAATGAATGTCATCATTGTCAGTGTACAGTGTACACCATGTGGAGATTCACCTCTAATTCACCTCTGACCCCGGGTTGGTTCATACCACTCCAACCGGGGGGTGTACTTCTTTTGCTTACACTTCTCATTTTGAATTACAAATAATTTAAAATGTACACTATCTATCATAGTAATCCATTGCATATACAAGTAATTACCTCTTAATTATGAATATTTAATTATGGGTTGTAAAAAACTGTTAAACATTTTGAATTCAAGAATTCAAGAATAGAAAGGTCCATTCTGTGAACAAGGCTGACCAAGCATACTGTAATGTCCTTGGGTTGACAGAGTTGGTCGAAAATTTAGGTAAGTCCCAATTTACTTTAGTGTTGACTACAAAGTTGAGCCTTTTGGTCATTTTGAATTCAAGTCTTAAACAATTGACTGATAACTTGACCAATAACACTTTAAATTACAAAATGTACATGTTTCTAGTAATGTATAATTACAAGATGTACATTGTTTCTAGTAATGTGAACTATAAGGAACAATCTATAGCTGTCTGAGCAGTCTTAAACCAATCACAGTGAGCAGTATATATTACATGAGTCCAGTATGTAGCATGTACAGCCCAAAGTTTAACAAATTGTTCAGACCCTATTAAAAAGAAGTCTTCAAAACTCCTTGACTGAACTATTTAACTAGACCAGGTGCCTGCATACAAAAATACATTTACATTTTAACAATGGGGAATGAAAAGTTCACCAGATATGCACAGCATACAAAGACTTGTTCATAAATATCAAGCATTGATAACTTGGCTCTGGAATCAAGGATTTTAAAAGTACGAATTCTCTGAATGATACGTTCCACATGGATTCGGGCCTCTGCAATTCTTTCAGAGCTTTCAAACTCGTCACGAGAGAGCTGACTCCTACCCCTGTCCTTGAAAGATGGTATGATGAGATCCACACCAATCTTCTTCAAATCCTCTTCAATATTAAAACCCCTGTCGGTCATTACTGACGACCCGGCAGGGAGAGACTGTAAGAGCTCACCTGCTTCCAAAGTTATATGCTTATCTGAAGCACGTCCACCATATGCTCGTGAAACATAATTTACAGTTTGATATGGTGACAGTCCAACTAGGAATTTGGTGGTCTCCCTTCCCTTGTAGTTTGAATACAGCTCCTTTCTAGCCTGAAGATCTGATGCCTGCTCTATCCAGACTTCTGTACAGTCCAGGACTACTTTCAGCCCTGGGAACTTTCTATAACGGCAGGATATCCAACTGATCAAGATCTACATCGGGCATCTGGAAGAGGTACTTTAACTCAACTGCTAAGAGGTTAACGTATGTTGAAAAGATTAGGCTTACTGAACTATCGCTTATACCAAACAATTTCTCCAGTTCTAGGTTCGAGAAGCCAGTCTTCAGTTTTAGAAGAACTAAGTACAGTTCCTCATCAAAGGAAAGCCGTCTCTCTGACATCCTGTTGTTGAACACCCCCACTCCTTGACTGGCCATGGCTTTACTTCCACGTCAAAGGGTCACCTACAAAGTTAAAGGAAGAGTCAGGTATGTGTGTTGACAAGGTTCAAAAAGCATTTTTTACAGAATATGTGCTATTCGGCTGCTCATATAAACACATGATGGATGTTCAACTGGATTTTGAATAATTTGGATGGATAACTGAAAGGTATCATTTGCCCGATGATTTGGTCATACCTTAGCATACCCACGTCGCTGCAAGTGGTTGCTTAACGCATCAAAGACTTTTCTGTTTGGTAGCCCCGTGAACAGTGGGAAGTCTTCCTCTGTCATGCTTTCCAGCATCAATGTACGCTGCATGGTTTTGGTGCACAATGACTCGTTCTCTTTTAGCTTTTCTTTCAGATACTCCACTTCCGTCATTGGGCCCTGCATAGATCTGGTCTCTATATAGTCATGGTCAATTTCTTCATCTGCTATCTCTTTGCTACCACTAGTAAGCTTTGCCGGTCTCCCCTTGCTTGCAGCTACAGCTTGGGATCCGGACTTTGAATATTTCTTCTTACCACGACTTGACAGTGACTCGCAGTGTGCTGAGGCTGCCTTCATTGCACTTCTGGTGGTACGTTTCTTCGGGCTCAGCCCTCCTGTCCCACCCAGGAACAACGTTGGCAGGTACCCAGGAGATCCAACTGTGTCTGTCTTCACACCTGCAGTGAAATATAATATGGGCACACTCTAAGTAAACATTTCCATTTTAAGAAATTTAAGAATTCAACACAGTACTAACTTGGGATTACAAAGTTAAATTACATGTGTAAATTATCTAGAGCACTTATTATTTCTGCTTGAAAATGAAAAGAAAGCAAGTTATACTTTGACATGTACATGTAATCACGATACATATGGTTAAATAGCAATAATTTGACCAAGGAGGTTATATAGTGACTTGATCCATATTATGTGACAGAGGCTAAACTGAATTCCAATTTAGTTTTTTGTGTGAATAAGATGTCATGAATATGTACTATAAACATTACTTACCCACCACAAAATGGTCACTGCAAATTCGGCTGTACTTTGTTGGCGTCCAATTCTTTCTTGGTATCCTTGACATCCAGGACCTTAGCCTCCCCTTGTCGGCCAGAGGAAACCTGTAATAGGACCTTTTCAGGCCCAGGGCCTTGTCCCTGCCCGCGCTGTGAGAGCAACCCATTGCGGAGCAAAAGGACCCGGAATACTTCACCTGTAATAAAACCACATCATTAGTTACTCGTGTTATGCTATTTGTGCATATTTCATAATTCTGGATCTATAACAGAGGGGAAATATGCGCTCGGGCTATAGCCGCTGCGTCTTCTCGGCTGTACGTCCATGTCTTCTCGCTGCCTCCCCTGCTTACGGCCTTACCAGCCCTCTGACGTACTTAGTACTTGAACATGTCATTTCCACAATACTAAAGTATTTCATTGGGGCAAATCGGATGTACGACTACCAGTTGGGTGTTAAACCCCGTTGCGAGGAATTTAATAAAAAGCAGGAGGCGATTTTTCGCCGGCCGCTTGCCGTAGGTGTTAACCGGCAACCGGCTTTTTTCGCCGGCAGGGGGCTACGGTGGATATTGGCATTAGTTTCGGTCCTAAACATAAGAAACCACACAGATTTTACTCCCTCCGACATATTCAGTTTAATTAACGAAGGAAAGCTTCACACGAGTACGAACCTGCGATGTACTGCTGCTGGTGCCGGCCGGCGAAAACTTGCAGACGACGTTTCCCGGTACGGACGCCATTGTTGTTTGTTTACCTCTCCAGCGCGCGTTGCATTATGGGATTACGTAAGGGGGCGAATGGCCCTTTTCACGGTTCCGCGTCTGCGCGCTGCGTTCTAGGAGTCGCAAGGCATTGTGGGTAATCCAGGGGACAAAGAGAGATAAAGATGGCGGATTTGATGGATTTCAGTCAATGGGATGTTCAAAAACTGCGATCATTTCTTATTGAGAGAGAAATACCGGTACATGACAAGCGAAAAGAGGAACTGATCCAGTTGTGCAACGCTGCACAACTAATAGGCTTGCCAAAGGTACTCTCTAACGCTGGCCATTCAGCCAGTCTCGAACAATCTGTCACGCAAAAGCTGACATTGGACGGCGGTTTGATTACGCTACCCAACCCAACTTCTTTGTCTGCAGGATGGGAAGCAGACGGATCAAGTTTACCTGATCTGCTACAAGCAGGTGTGGAAAAGTACTTTGAGAGAAGTGAGTTTCGCCGAAAATCCTTGCTATCGACGTTTTGTTCGGTTCTTTGGTTTGCTATGATATAGTTGGTATAACTATAAGTTGGTGACATTTGTTTACGTCCTGTTGCATGTTCTATGTTTTGCTAGTAAAAGCACCTGCACCATACGTACACGATGGAAATGTTTTTTGACATCTTGTTTACCTGTTCCAACTGTTTTGTTCGTATTTTTATCATTGCAACATACTGACATGATGAAGACTTTGTACATTCTTGACATTCTGTAATGTGTAACATGTTCTTACTCACCTTTCTTACTGTTTGTTTTATTTGCATATGTTTTAGCATCTGCAGCATACATTCATGATGAAAATTTTTAAAGAACTTGTTTACGAGGGTAAGTGTGCACAAGGTATTATTTCTTATTTTAATATTATCATTAATATCAACAGATTATAAAGGCATGTTCTTTACTTCACCCCAGAGGAAGAGTTCAAACATAATTTTGGCATTTATAATCTAACTTCTGCTTTGTCATACTTCTGCCATTGTACCTGGCTAATTTTTTACTGTGCAATGAGTTTATGTTGAATTTATATATGATCTGTACAGAGGTCAAGACGTTTAAGTGACAGGGATGCTGATGTGTTTCACTTCACTTTCACTTTATTTATGTGTTGATGTGTGTATCTCATCATACCAATTTCAGAAAACAAGGATGTCGACATTACAACAGCAGGCAAGGAGGCTCTCCGTGACGGAAAAAGTCTGCACGTTTCGGGACACGTCCGGAATCTCTGTGTCCATGCAGTTCATCCTGACAGCCCCTACTGTTTTGTGCGCTGCAGCACTGTCAGAGAGACCAGTGTCTCTCCCACCATATGACACTTGGATCATTGTCCACAAATCCAGAAACATCCTGGTTGATGGTTATTGCACCTGCCCTGGAGGGTATGTGAATTTTAGCAGCCTTGCCACATGTACAATTAACCTGTCCATTTGTTGTCTTACAAAGTCTTTGTTGTGATAAGTAGTTGCGTGTTGATGACCAGGTCTAAGTCAAATAATTTCTTTGTGATTTCTTTTTTTTTAGTATTCGAGGCACCTGGAAGCACGTCGCAGCATTGTGTGATACTGTTATTGAAACAGTTGCTAGAGGAGGTGATAGGGCAGTGACTGACAAAACCCAATGCTGGCATGCACCATCGAAGAAGCCACATGAGCCACAGTTCACAAAGGATATAACCATCAGAAAAGTCAAAGGTACAATTTTGATGCTAGGAGAGCTAGCATTACTTCTAGGAATCAAACAGTCTAACTACTTCAGACTTGTGGAGAACTGTAATAATATCATACATTGTGCAAGTACATATTATGGCCATATTGCTGGTCCTAAAGCTACACCACATATGTATATTTACTGTGTAAGAAGTAGAATGACTTCATGTTGTGGTGACCAAAAAATTATGTACAGCCACTGTGTATGCTATACAAATGTATATACTGTATACACTAAGCTTCTTTCAGTTTTAGCTGATGGGAAATTATTAATGTTTCAGGTGATTGTCAACTTGAAGAACTTCCCAACGCAAAACGCACAAGGTTCAACTACGATCCCAGAGCAGTGGAGGACAGGCCTTCCAAGTCTCTTCACCACCTTGACTTGGAAGGCCTTAGGATAGCAACAGATGGCAGAGCGGGTATTTTGGCTTATGTGCCTGCTCTGCCATCTGAGGGATCCAGTGTTCCTGACATTGAGCATGTTGTTAGCGAAAATGTTGTAGACACTGAAGACTTCACTTCAAAGCCCGATCTTCCAAACACTTTACCAGAAATGGCACAGAATGCCCACAGTGCTGAAGATTTATTTAGAACAGCCACAATGCCAATATCAGAGGAAGTCGCTAACATGATCAGGGACACCACCAAAGAACAGGGTCTATCAGACAGCTGGTTCCAGTTCAGAAAGGGGAGAATAACCAGCAGCAAGATATATGAAGCAGTAAAAAAGGTTCGTTTAGATGGAACGGTTAGCGACAAAAATACTTCCTTCTTAAAGCAAGTGATGGATTATGGTCCTCGGCCATATACCCCAGCCATTCACTGGGGATAGTACAATGAAAGATCTGCGGTGGAAAAGTTTGTCAAGCTGAACCGGCGACATCACAAGAAACTAAGAGCGGATGCTTGTGGCACACTCATATGCACTGACTACCCTTTTTTGTCGGCATCTCCTGATGCAGCTATAACATGCAAATGTTGTGGAGTGCGGCCACTCGAGGTCAAAAACCCCTACACTAATAGACATTTGTCAATAAACAAGTTTGCTGAATTGCCTGATACCTGTCTAAACATCACTCCATCAGGACAGATCAAGCTAAATGCTCTACATCCCTACTACTATCAAGTACAAGCCCAGTTACTGTGCATGAAGGCCGATATTGGCTTCTTTGCTGTCCAAACAGCAAGCCCATATAACAACTTCCATTATGAGGAGATATGTCTTGACACTGACTTCCTGGAGGAGGTAATTTCCAAAGCATTGCTGGTTTTCGAGAAAGTAATAGTTGATGAGCTTGTTCACGAAAAGGTGAAGAAAAAAGTCGTGTCTAATAATGATGGACAAACAGGACAAAACACGCAGTCAACCTCAGCCATGCAGTCATCGTGTCAAAACACGCAGTCAACCTTAGCCATGCAGTCAACCTTAGCCATGCAGTCAACCTTAGCCATGCAGTCAACCTCAGCCATGCAGTCAACCTCAGCTGCCATGCAGTCAACCTCAGCCATGCAGTCATCGTGTCTAAACGTGCCATCAGTTTCAACAGTACAGTCATCTGCAGCCGAATACATTTGTAAAGTGTGTAAAAAAGAATGTGAGGATGAGCCTCAAAGTTTTCAAGACATGAGCATCTATTGTGATTTCTGTCACAACTGGTTCCACTGGGTGTGTGTGGATGTAAAGGGAACTGAGACATTTCTAAAAAAGAAGAAGCTGAAATGGAAACGTTTACTTTGTGTACACAATGATTAGATTTTTATATATGTATTGTTAAGCAAGCGTGTTCAAGTCCATATGACACATTTTCTAGTGCTGATTTTAAATGTATTAGCTGGGTATGCTGGAAATGCACCAACATACTAAATTCTAGGTGCATTGGGTGTACAGACTACAAGAAATTTTTATGCAATTAAATCTTTTTGATGCATTCTTGTCTGTAGTTAAAACATTAATTAGCACTTCAGAGAAACAATAGGTGGTTGGAGATTCACTAATGCACAAACTATGGTAGTGATATGGTCAAACAAGTCTCTCATGTTGAGGGGGATTGGACCCTTCATTATCCTGAAATCTTTGACCCTACCAATAACCCTTTCCACATGGATTCTGGCCTTGGCTACGCTTTTTGTTATTTTGTTCTCAGACTCCGCAAACTGGTTCTTCTTCTTAAGGAAAGGAGGTATGATGAGGGTAACACCCTTGTGAAGGAACAGTTCCTGCACATTGAACCCTCTGTCTGCAAGAAGCGTGTCGCCATAATCAAACTTTTCTACTATGTTGGACCTGTTACCAATGTCTTTGTCACTCATCTTCCCCCCAGCACTTTTAGAAATGAAGGATACTGTACCTGCTGGGGTACAGGCAATGAGAATTTTCAAGATCGGTCTATTCTTGTAGTTTGAGAAGATTTGGCCATTTGCCTTGGCCAATGAGGGCCTCTGGATTTCAACTTCTGTACAATCTATAATTGCACGTACATTTTTGTATCTTTTGAAACAGTTAGGGTAAAAAAGTTTGATTTCATGTTGTGCTGGCCAGTAAATTAAAGGGGATAATTCGAGGGATAGCAAAGGCAACCAGGTAGACAAAATTTGTGATACTAGAGTGGTACTGCAACAGAAAAGATGTGCTAGAAAATCCTCTAGTAAGTTAAGTCTAATCTTCATCAGAACCAATAGTAATTCATTTTGTGCTGACAATAAGCGTTTAGGCCCCGGTTTGTTTGTCTTTTTCCTCTGATAGCCTTTCGTTGTGGCTGATGTTGATCCTTTGTAGTACTGCATGTATGGTAGTTTTGACACAACAGTATTGAAGACCCACATAAATAGTGCAAAGGACAGTCCTGTGTGTAGTGACATTTTTGCATCTGAGTTCTGTATTTGTTCTATGTCATATTGGCGCTGTTGCTTGGATGTGTTTGTTGCAGATTCTTTCATAGTTGTAATTTCCTCTTTAAGTTGTCGAACTTCACCCTCGAGTACATCATTCTGTTTTTGTAGTTCTCTGTATACCTTCTTGCAGAAATTACATATTTTCACACACTGACAACAATCGAGATTGGCTGCATCAGTGTCTTGCGTTGAAGCATAGGTGTGATCGAAGATCTTGCTGCCATTCTGTTCAGCATTGTAGTCTCCATTAGCAACGTCAGCATTGTTGTCTCCATCACCATCATCATGTGGGATTTCTTTTTTCTCTTTGTGTGATTTCTTCTCATAGGCCGCCTTGCGTTTCACAGACCCTTGAATAGGAAAACAAATTTCTCAAAACCTAGAATGATATGACTATCAAGAAAAGATTAGTGGTAGTCATGAGGTATTACAATCATATCTATCAAAATCTAAAGTGCATTCATCAAGCTGTACTATTCTACACTGGATTTAGTATTGTCACTTGACTCTAAAACAATACTACTGGTAGTACATGTACCTCTTCTGGTGTAAATGTAGGTATTATCGTCAGGAGTCGCTTCTGTCATCATATCAAGCAAGGAATGGTCTTTGGTGGCAGTCTCATATCCTCTCATATAGAGGACTGGGTGAGGACATTGCTCTGTTGGACGTCCTAAGACGAAGTGGTTACTGCAGACTTTCTGGTTCACTGTCAGGCTGTGCAAGCCTTCTTGGTTCATATGTTCTGCCCAGACCTTGCTATGCCTTGCTGGGCAACTGAAGAACTGCAAAGTGTTCACGTGGTCCTTCACAACCATTCTACAAAGCAAATACATATTTTATGTGCATCACATTTTCTCAAAATATTCATTTTGCATTTCACTGACAAAATTGACAAGCCCGAAACCACAACATGGCTAAGGCAACTATTAAACACCGGTTTGTGTTGAGCGTGGTAACCAGACTACCGTGGCTGGGGCTAATTCCGCTCGGGCCTACAGTGCTCTATTCCCGCCTATCTCAAATACAGATCGCACGCCGCGGGAACTAATGACGGTCAAATACATTAGCGTGCGATCTCTAACGGGGGAGTGGTGGTACTTGAGACAGGCGGGGGTACAAGCCCATAGGCCCGAGGAGACGCAAGCAACATTGGTCTGGATACTAGGCTACTTTGTGCTAGATACAACCCTCTACTGTCAGAAGAAAAAAATACTGTAGAGTCCAATTCTTTTCACGTTTAGTTAAATTCGTCGCCAATTTTTGAAGAGAGCAAGCGTTATCGCACTTCTGAAACATCAGGGTAACACAAAGTTATCTACGTATACGATCGCGAAAACACCAGCGATGGAGCGCCGTGAGATCAATGGCGTGAAAAAAGCGACGAAAAAATTAGGCATCCCCCCAATTAGATTAATAGATGAAAGAAAACATACCTTTGTGGATAACGTCTGTCGTTATTACAGCCGAAAACAACGCATCTGTCTGCTTTCCCCATGTTTGTGCGGCTGCAGCGCGCTGTGTTTTTGTTTACGTCCGATATGGACGTCCAGGAAGATTTTCGCCAGGGGTCACTTTTGTCCCCTGGATTACCCACAGTGCCTTGCGACTCATAGAACGCAGCGCGCAGACGTGGAACCGTGAAAAGGGCTATGTTACGCAACAACCATTAAAATTCAAAACACAGCGAAAAAAAGCATAAATACCTTGAAGTTCTTGCCGACGTCTCTACGTATCTTCAAGATCCATGTTTTACGCAGTGCTTGGTCGTGGGGGATACGGTGAAACGTCAGTTTCTTTTCAATATCGTAGCGAGAATCGTTGGTACACGATGGTACACAACAATGGAGGGCCGACATGATGGATCGATTTCGCATTCCGCGGTCTTGCGTACCAAGCCTCGTTTTGGTGTGAGATTGCGCAGAACGTGAATAGGGTGTATTGACGGTAGGCTGTGTATCTCTTCCATCTAAAATGTGGAAAAAATCCGAGGCAATGAGCCTTTCCAGCCGAACATTAGAACGTTACCATTTGACCAATCAGGGCGCGCGATTTGGTATCCGCCATTTTGTCGGTCAAAACCTCGGTCAAAGTGGCGGCATTGCATTGGAAAGTATGGTGAAGGTGTGTTGTTTTGGAACCTGCAATTCTGACTCCAGGTATCCAGACCGGGTACCCGAAGTCCGATTTTACCCGTTCCCAAAGCCCAAGACGCGCTTGGAAGCGTGCATGAGGTGGATAAGGGCCTGTGGGCGGCCCCACTGGCAGCTGAACGTCGACAAAATCACGAAAGATACGTACGTCTGCTCAAAGGTAAGGCGGGGAGCTGGGGGTGACGATTTTGTTCAGAAAATTCATCCAGAAAATTCATCCAGTCTCCGGGAGCTTTTTTTCGCCCTCTCGCATTAGTTTTGTGGTCCCCAGAGGATGTCATCCATAAAATTAAATCAGTGTGGTCATACGCCGCAAAACAAGCCCAACGTTAACATGCCCTTACAATGTAAAATATATTCTTCAGCTCATTTTCGTTATTTATGGGGATGAAAATTGACCGGATATAGCTCAAACTGTATCATATTTTCGTACAAGTGACTATTTTTTGTAAACTTGTCCAAACAGCACTTTAAGGATGGAGGGCCGACTGCAAGATTCCCAGACCCTCAACCTGCCGACGGCACCGACATCAGACCGCTCAGAACACCAGGGGAAAGACCACAATGCCCACCAGATGACTGGTAAGACTAAGTTCTGTCGGTTTTCTCTACAGTAAGTTACTACGGTCATCTATTCTTGTTAAGCTAACCGTGCATGCTTGACAAAGTTTGATGCAAATAAAAGAGGCATAGGGCAAAGATATGCCTGAACACATTTGCACTTATTATTTATGTATAGTATATATGTCAAAGTCTGTGTAACTGTTGTCTGCAGTTGGTGAAATAAGCATTAATGGAATACCAGTCCTGTAGTAAAAACAATGTTTTCTTATGCTACCAAATGAATATTCTAAATACATGTCATTTGTATGCACAACATCGTTACAGTTTTTTAATCAATAATAATGATGTACACTGAACAAATATGTCAGGGGCTGTAAGAGCAACCTTGTAGTCCAGTCTAGTTACAACATGTAAATATTTTGCCAGTACTATAGTGCAATACACATGTTACCTGTGCATTTACTGTGAATGTGACAACTTCAGCATCATGTTATTTATTTCAGCAAGAAAAAGATCAGGCTGTCCCCACCCCAAGAAGCAAGTGAACTGCAAGAAACACCCTCAGAGGAAAGTGAGTAAACACATTTTTTCTGCTTATCTTATTGTGTCATTTTCCCACACACTATTAAAATGCCAATGGGATTGTTAATGTTAACAGAGCACACATATTTAGTTATTTGTATTTCGTTGCATCATCCGCTGCACAAAAGGCATGGCATGGTTTTTGTAGAACTCTGCTAATCCGAACAGCATATCCTGGCAGAATTTCACATCAGGAAAAATGCGCTCTTTGTGTGTGTCGATGCAGTGACAAACAAAGTCACAGAATGGTGCCCCTGTGAGCAATAGTTGACCCTGTACCTGATAGAAATAGTCGTGTGAGAAAAATTGATCTCCAGGTAATTTTTGTTAATTGTCTGAAAACTTGTTTCTTTTTGCTTTGGCCCATCACGGTGACCTTTGACATGGGCACGGTCACGTGTTTCCTCAGTTCAGTTAGCGGCACGCGGGTGCCGGACGTTATTTTTCTTGTTCTCTTCATTTCTGGTTCCGTGAAGATGGAGGGTAACCCCGTGAAAAAGAAGAGACGGAGATGTTCAGTGTGTGGACTACCGGTGAAAGGCCATCCAGGACCGTACGGCCGAGGCAAGTGCACTTTTGAGCGGCTGGAGGGCTCGTCAGACGAGGAATACTTTGGTCGGGGGAGTTCTCATGTCCAGGAGAAGATTCGAGACCTCCGGAGGCGCAGTAAAGTTCCGGAGCTAGTGCGTAGTGCCTGGTCGGACAATCTCTCACAAGACACGGCGGAAGAGGCGGACGTACGGCTGTCTAGATCGTATAACCCGGGGAAATCACCAGGCTACCACAGAGAGAAGACCAGCTCTCGGGCGAAAAGTGAACCCCCTACCCAGTTTTCCCGCGAAAACTCACACGAGCGGAGTAGGGATCGGGAGGATGCAACAAGAAAAGAACAGCCTGACGTCCGCGATCTTAGAGAATCAAAAGAGTTGGTCAAGAAGGTAGACAAGCCCTTGGATGACTTGTTGAATCCCGTTACAAGTCACGAGAAGAGATTCAGCAACAAGCGCCTTAACGATCCCGGTGTCGATTCAAGTTCGTCCCAGACGCGATCATCGGACACAACAGAGCCGGAGTCGGATTTCGTGAGAAAGTCAGAGAGGCGTAAGCGACACAGGGGGACGCGTAGAAAGAAGAAGAGCCGTGCTACTAGTTTGTCTCAGACACAGTCATCCAACACAACAGAGTCGGAGTCGGATTTCGTGGGAAAACCAGAGAGGAGACGGCACCGGAGGGTGTCGAGCAAGAAGAAGAAGAGCGGTGCTACTGGTTCGTCCCGGTTGCAGTCATCCGATACGACAGAGTCTGAGTCAGAATCGGGTTTTGTGAGAAAACCGGAGAGGCGTAAGCGACGCAGGGGGTCACGTAAGAAGAGGAGCGGTGCTACTGGTAACAAGAAGAAAGCAAAACGTTCCGCCTCCAAGCGTGTTGTGTCACACCAGAGTGCCTATGACTCGGACCAGTTCAGATGACTACCGCACACGTGCTACCAGGCGACGTCGTGCAGGTAAGAGTGGTCGAAATCGTACTATTAATAATTCGGGCACACGTCGGATCAAGGTCGATTGGCCACAACATCGGGTGCACTTCCCGGGATATGGTAAAGAAGGGGGCGTGACTTACGATGAGTTATCCCTACCCATGTTTGTGCACGGCTATGTTAAGAATGTTCTCGACTCTGACCGGGTATCCGTTGACGCTGAGCATAAGTTGGTTCACCTAGCAGATCTTATGTTTGACTCTGTGTACTATGACTGGGTTGCAGTACGGGAAGTTCATGCATCTTTATTGGACGGGATGGAATACGGATCGCTTACATGGGGGAACCGCGGCACGTTTGATGCTGTCAGAGAGAGGCACTATCGGACACAGGGCAAGGTTGCTCGTGGCAACGAACCGAGGGCGGGGCCTGTGAAAGACGCCGGAGTGTCGACAGGCAGACCGCGGTATTGTGGCGAGTTTCAAGCTGGTTCCTGTCCCTTAGCCTCCGGACATTGGAGCTCGCGATGGAATGCCCCGCTGTTACACATCTGTAGTGCGTGCTTGGTGGTGCGGGGGATTCAAGCGCCGCACCCAAGTCAAGAGTGCCAGTACAGACCACGGCCATTTCGCGGCCCGACAGAACAAGGAGGTTTCAAAGGACCGCCTTGGTCAGACAGAGCGAATCGCAACTCCGGTGACCCCGCCCCTTCTCCCAGGGAGTCAGCGCCGCACGTGGCGGCCCACAAGGTGATCAAGTTACATGAAGAAGGTGCGGCTTTTGAAACTTGGAGAACGTTATTGAAATGTTCAGGCTGAGCTAGATAGTCCACCAAAAGTATTGTATTCAGCGAATCATTAGTCTGCTACGTCGTATTCTTCACATATGGATTATAGAAAGGTTATGATGTGTGTAATTATTTAGATGATTTTGGAGGAGCCGACGTTCCACGTTTAGCTGATGCAGCGTTCATAGATTTGCAGAGCACTCTAGGCAGTCTTGGCTTAGAAGAAGCTCAAGAGAAGGCAGTTCCGCCTACTACGTGTATGACATTTTTGGGAATCTAATTTGATACGGTCTCCATGGCTAGGCGTGTTCCGCGGTTCCGTCTAGAAGTGCTTCTTAGTGTGTGGCTGGACAAAAAGAAGGCCACTAAACGTATCACGTTGGAGGCATTGCGTGCACTACAAAGGAATCACCATAGACTTCGCCTTTCACGAGAATTCAGATTGGATCTCAAGTGGTGGCAGCGATTTATGGACTCATACAACGGTGTATCGATGATGGTTCCGGACAGTTGTAGCTGCCCAGACGAGGTGGTTATGACGGATTCCTGTACCTCGGGGTGCGGCGGCTTTTTCCAACGGACAGTTCTCATCATTTCTCTCAGCAGTTCCATAGTCTCACGCGACAGCAAGCCACTTGTGAGATTCCGGTATTCCAGGAGGACTTTCTCTTGGATTGCCCTTATTGACTAAAAATGTTAATGATTTTGTTTTGTTATGTTTGTTTTGTTCCAGCCCGGATGGACCTTACATTACTGCGTGATCAGGTAATGGTTATATATCTCGGACTCGTTCCAAGCAACCATGTGGACAGTGATACTTTAAAGTTTCTTTACGTTCCAGAGAAAATCTAACGTTCTGTCTAAATCTGATTTTGATCCTGCTAAACAGTTCACTGTACATGATTTTGCCGTACACAGAGGAGTTCTATTGTTCAGAATCAGATGGTCTAAGACATTACAGTGTGATGAAAGAGTATTGTATGTTCCAGTGTTGGAAATTCAGAATTCTCCTCTTTGTCCGGTATCGGCATATTGTAATATGTTCAGGTTAAATTGCAATAATGATACTATCGCAGCTTTCACGAGACCGCATAGATCTGGATCTGTACCTTTGACTCAGGACATTTTTGACAGGGCTTTTAAGCAGATATTGACTAGAGCAGGTTTGAGCCCAGCTAGATATTTACTACATAGTGGTCGGAGATGAGGCGCCACTTTTGCCTTCCGACCCGGAGTTCCCATTGATTTGATCCGCCTCCGGGGTGACTGGCGTTCGGACGCCTACTTACTGTATCTGAAAGTTCCCTTGGCCACCCGGTTGAGTCTATGTTCAAGAATGGTTACTAGCATTCGTCAGATGGCTCTGTAGTGACTTACATCACAGGCCTGCTGTTCCTAGACAACTTGTAGTTTGTTTTGTTAAGATAGAAAATGTTACTGGTTACAAGTTTACCTATTGTTTAGGTCCCGCACTTTGTTGCACTTGTTCTTATATTATTCCCTATTAGTGAACTAGCTGAAGTAGTAGTTACTTTTGTTAGCTTGAAGGATTTTTCGGTTGTATATTGTCACAACATCTGGAAATTGTTGTAATGTAGTACATGTATATGTTTCCTTTCCAGTTGCTGATTCTCAGGAATAGTTTAATGTTGATATCATAGGAATTAAGAAAAGAGGAGTAGGTGGTGGGTTTTTCTTTTCTGTTTCACCTCAAAATTTTTATTTTTGTAGTTTGGCCTTTTCTTTGGTGTTTCATGTTGGAAAAGTCTCCAGATTAAAACTTTTCCCATTTTCCGGCCAAACTCGTCTCTCTCTCTTTCATAATGTAGTATTGAGTTTTTATGATAATTTGAGAAAAATTGATCTCCAGGTAATTTTTGTTAATTGTCTGAAAACTTGTTTCTTTTTGCTTTGGCCCATCACGGTGACCTTTGACATGGGCACGGTCACGTGTTTCCTCAGTTCAGTTAGCGGCACGCGGGTGCCGGACGTTATTTTTCTTGTTCTCTTCACCCACCACCACCCCTTTCTCCGCCATTGCTAGTTATTAAGTTTTGATTTTCATATAATATATAGTGGGTTGTTTTATAACACTTTTTGACAAATAGTTACTTATTCGGTTGGGTGTTTCATTTTGGAAAAGTCTCCAGATTAAAACTTTTCCCATTTTCCGGCCAAACTCGTCTCTCTCTCTTTCATGATGTAGTATTGAGTTTTTATGATAATTACCCTTATCTAATGCAAGTGAGTCCCCTTCAGCTTTCAGATAGAAGTTAGGGACTGTCAGAACAGCATCCCTGACAGTCTTGTTCCTTGCACTATAAGGGCACTTGACTTCAAGGATGCCGGTCTGTCCCCCACAACACACTTTAGCATCTGGGGAGGCTCCTAGAAAGGAATATGATGGATTAACCACTAGCCCACAGTCATGTAAATGAACTGCGCTATCAGCACACAGTGACACATATGCCTCCTTTCCATCCACCTCATGGACGGGTTGGCGGAAAAAACCAGTCCAGTCCAGTCTAGGGGGGCGGAAAAACCTGTCCAGTCTGATAAAAGGGTCTGTATGGGGTTTAGGCGTGGTTTTGATAAAAAGACCATCGTGGTGGCTATTTACTAGTACAGGGTCACTTTGTAAGTAGTGCAAACAGAAATTCTTATTCACAGGGTCACAACGTTAATGTGGGCTTCATAATCTAAACAAACAATCGCTATATGGAAAATGTCTGTCTTGCTAAACACTTATGTACACTTGGCAGCTTTGGTTTTTGTTATATTGATGTCAATATGGTCCAATTTGTTATATTGATGTCAATATAGTCAAAAGCAGGCGACAAAATAAAGACCAGATGCTGTTTGTTGTGCTTGTGGAAGGAAAATTATCCCAAGCTCAAGCAGAGCATTGTTATGAGGTGTGATACCAAGAACAATGTGGGCAGTTGAGTACAGGAGCGCATATGAAAAGGCAAGTGCACGGGAAAAGTCACAGGGGAGTAAACTGCAATAAAAACATGTCTTGTGCAGGGCCTGCAAACTGTGTGAACCAATCATCAGTGGTGACAAATGTGATTGACATCATATTCTCATGTATGCCCAGCAAGTGGGCAGTTTGGGAGGTCATTTTGACTGTTGTGCAAGGTCATTTTTGACTTGACAGAATCTAATACACAATGATGTTATGTTATGAAGCTCTATTAAATCACTGCCAGACAAATCAGGATTATCTAGATTGCGGAATGCAACAAACCCCATAGGCGTCTTTTAGTTTTTGCAGACCATGTGTTTTCCCCTCAGTAGATTCAAGCAAGGACATTATGTCCTTAATTCAAATGAGCATTTAGGGTAACCATGTAATGATGCAATCAGGTTCTCTCCAAGCAGAGGTTGTTGGGGAAAATTGTGATATTTTTATTATCTGCTCCATTTCTTACAAGTTTCTTACACGTGTAAGAAATGGAGCAGATGATAAAAATATCAGTATTCCCCAACAACCAGTCTGCTTGGAGAGTACAAACCCATACTTACAATGTACAGGGTGACCCTGTAGTAAACAGTGCTAACAGGATACTTACAGGGTGACCCTGTTAATACTGTAAACAGGAATCCCTATTTACAGGGTGACCACATTACCAGTCTTCAGACTTGGTGTGCCTGTGCAAAGATATATTGTCCTTTGACTGTGTGGTTATTACTCTATGCACTTTTTATGTGCAGCCACACCTTTCTGTCGTATCCTTTGTCTCAACATAGTAAAATGTCTTTCTATCAAAACCAAGCCTAAACCCCATGCAGACCCTTTTTTCAGACTGGACAGGTTTTTCCGCCCCCCTAGACTGGACTGGACTGGACTGGTTTTTCCGCCAACCCCCTCATGGACTTGACCATATGTCAGAGAAGAGCTATGTACAGCTTTGCTGCCAAACAAACTAGTGAGGAACTTTGTGTTACACTCCTTCTTTCTCGTCAACACCTTCCCAAATACTGAGGCTGTAATCCTGTACCGTCGCTCTGCATGCCAGAGAGGACACTCAGCCTGGCGGACAGTAGCGCCCTCCAAAGCTTGAGCTTCCTCCAGACTGATTGGGAACTGGTTGTTACAGACTGAAAACTCACTGGAAAGAACCCAGTCAGTTGCATGGGGAAACCTTGTATTTCCACAAGGTGTCACATCAGGTGTCTCCCAGGTCAATGGTGGACACTTGAGCTGTAATATGCCAAACAAATGATAGTAAGTTATCTTATAATATTTAATAGCAATTCATTGTTGTTGTTTTTTGTACAGCATCAACTGTCCACTCCACACAAAGACTGGAAAAGATAAATGATGATCTGAAGAGGGAAAGTGAACACCTCAAGAAAGAAGCAGAAGACCTGAAGAGGGAAAATGAACATCTGAAAAAGCGTGCATTTAGTTTTGATTTTGTTGTTGCCTCTCAAACAAGGAACTTACTGAAGTACTATACTGGTTTTACCTATGTTACTTTCATGTCCTTATTCAGTTTCCTTGTTCCAGATGAAAGTGTCAGCCCAGTTAAGTACATTTCTAGGAAGGCAGCTTGTATGTCAGTACCTTTAAAAGACCAGTTGTTTTTAGTTCTGTGTAGATTGAGGAATGGGTTTCAACTGAAGGACATGGGCTTTAGATTTCATATCACAATGCAGCTGGCAAGCATAATTTTCAATAGTTGGCCTGCCCGTGACATTTTGGTCTCAAAAATGACCTCAGAATACAGAAGATTATTCGGAACAACTATTGCTATGATAGACTGCACTGAATTAAAAACAGAAAAAACCTCGTCATTAAAAGCTCAGTCTCAGTGCTTTTCTACATACAAGTCCAGTACAACTTTAAAGGCGCTTATTGTAACTGATTCAAGGGGATCTTTTATGTTTTCTAGCAGCCATGCGTTGCTAGGGAGGTGTATTTTCCTTAGCAACGGTTACCATAGAAACATGATATGAATTTCCAAGGTCCTGAAAGTTGACAATTTTCCACCGATAAAATTTTCTTCAAGTTTTACATATGGTATCCACTCCATTTTGCTGGGAAAGCAGCCCAGTGCCTCCTTAGCAACGGCCTAGCAACGGTTTTCCCCACACAAGGCTTGTGGGAATAGAACTTTTAGATACTCATATCTCAAGATAGGATTGATGGATTTTTCTGATTTAAAGCTCAAAATGTAGGGAATGATACAACAAATCAGATGAATGCATGAAGCAGGCTCAAGTATGTAATCTGAATATATGACAGGTTTTGAAAAGTAAACATTATATTTTTTAACCGATTTTTACTAAAAAATCGAATTTTAAAGGCTCATAACTTCTCATAGCAATGACATATCGAAACAAAAGTAACATTTTTGTAATCCTTGGTTCCTATTCTATCAGTCCATCACGTTACATCGAAAAATATTCATATTTGATTATTTACAACCCCCCTTTGCATTATAAGTGCAAAAGAACATGGTCCATAGGGGTCAAAGTTCAAGGTCAGATAGCAAGGTCAAAGCTGCCAATCTGCAACGGCTATCATAGCAAAATATATTCCACAGACACCCTACTTTTCAAAAACCATAGTGAGAATTTGCCACCTCAGGTGGTACCAATATCTCCTCTGGCCCATGGACTATAGGGATTTAATGGTAGATGGGAAGTTGTCACCAGGGGACGCCATAATGGCAGATAGAGGGTTTGTCATAGATAAGGAGCTGGAGGGGTTGGGGTTAAAGCTTAATATTCCGCCATTTTCGACCGCATCTAGTCAATTAAGGACTCCTGGGGACATTTCCCTAACCCGTAAAATAGCTCATCATCGGGTACATATTGAAAGGGGGATAAGTAGAATCAAGGAGTTCAAACTAGTTAACAGGAAAATTCCAGCTGTTCTGTTTAGTTCTATCAATCAAATCTGGCTTGTCTGTTGCTACTTAACCACGTTTCAAGATATATTGGTAAGAGAGAAAAGTCAGTGATCTTTTTTATGTTAAAAATATAATGCTGACCTGATATCATAGTAACATAGAGTAAAATCAACTTGTATGGCCAAGAAATGTGGGCTCACTGGTACAATAGTTTGTGATTGTTGGGATTTCAAAATTTTTTGCTCATCACTGGCATACAGGATATGCAATTATGCAGTCTGCTGTGTAATATTTTACTTGATAATACAGTGTTGCCACTGACAACTGAGGACGAACCAAAACAAGAAGTTACAAATAGCATAATTACCTGGTAAAAGAGTGAGGAGCCCCTCTGTACTTTACCTCTGCCAGTGTCTGCCTCAGGACAGTCTCCGACAGCAGATAGCTCAGTGCTGTGCCTGGCACTTTGAGATCATTGATCTCTTTTTTTGTTGGCCGTGAAATACTGTGGGAAATATTGTAGTTGTCTTTCCTTCACCATGTAAAAATAACAGTAAGTTTTGAGTGATGTTTATTTTATGGGTCACCATCAAACACTTTCTGTAGTACAGTTGTGTGGTGTAACATAGTCTGTGTTAGTCAAATGAAGTTGTATAAAGAAACATTTCTTAATATCAGATAATAGTGAACACACCTTTGTAAAGGTCTCCAACAACAACTTGATAGTTGCAATAAACTTTATTGGGAATGCTTTCCAACTGCATTTGAATCAATTTCAACTGTATTCATAACTATACCTTTGTGCATTTGGTAGCACTTGTTGGAAAACTGGTTCCCTTTTCCTGACAGTTTTGGTTGGCTTTGCCAATACCAAGGAACTCACTGATTCTGCTGCTATTTTCCTGCCCCTTGGCTTGTGCCACTGTTGTGGTAAACTTGTCACACTTGTCTCAGTTGGCACTTCTTTGAGGCCTTGTAGTTGGAAATGACCCAGTGTGTACACAAGTGCCAGTACATGAGCACATGTACCCGAGAGCCTGAAAGTTTATGTGTAAGAACAAATATATTGTGATGAAAAGGACATTTAAGACAGGACAATATTGGTAAATTGTGACAACTTTTATTGAACGTTCAACGTACCATATACATGGCCTTTGGTAACACAACACTTGTGTACATTAAAAATGGAACACTATGTTGTTCAAAATTATTATAAACTGTCCAGCCCCTTTCAAAATAACGTATAGGGCTATATAGGCAGTGTACCCTGGCTCGCTTGGCCTGTGGCTGTGACCTCGAGGTCATGTTATCGCTCGCCGCCGCCCCCCTCCCACAACGACCATTTTCACGTAATGTAAACATTATGCAAAGAACGTCATTCTTTCAGTGTCAAAAGTACATTTACACAGCAAATGACTTTTTTTCTTACCTCTTTGCCTTCATGCGTTTATAAAATTCGTTTTACTGTAGTTGTTTATTTTCCGGGTTCGCGTGCGTATGTTGTTAACGTTAAATGTAAATTCCATGTATCTATAAGTACAAGTAACTCTTTGTGTTGCACGTAAAAAGAAGTTGCGCCCTCCGTAAGTCCTTAACATGCATGCAGCCATGGCAGTGGAAAACCTGTCACACATATACGTACCCTGCCTTACACGTGCATCGGCAGTTAGTGAGCAGTCGGGCACTCTTGTCCACCAACAAATGTACGCTGTGCGGCTCATCCCCCTTTCTCATCGACCTAAAACACCTCGCCCGTACGGAAACTACCGACCCTTCGCCCTCAAACAACTCTACGCGGCGGACGTAATCCTCAACGAAGAAACTATAACGTTTTTGTTTGGCCCGTTCCGAGACCTCGCTTCCAAAAAACGATAACCCGAAGTCGGGCGGCAGCACCGACAGCTTGGTGGCGGCGGCCATGTTTGTCTTTCCCGCGCTTTTTTTGACCGAGGTGTTCGAAATAGAACAGGGGGCGGGGCTTACGGTGTTCGATCTGAAAAGGCCCATTGTCCGGCGCGCTTATTTGAGATCAGTGGCAAATCCAGAACCTCCGAGGAGCAGCCTTCAACCTCCGAGGAGCAGGCTTCAACCTCCGAGGAGCAGGCTTCAACCTCCGAGGAGCAGCCTTCAACCTCCGAGGAGCAGCCTTCAACCTCCGAGGAGCAGCCTTCAACCTCCGAGGAGCAGGCTTCAACCTCCGAGGAGCAGCCTTCAACCTCCGAGGAGCAGCCTTCAACCTCCGAGGAGCAGGCTTCAACCTCCGAGGAGCAGCCTTCAACCTCCGAGGAGCAGCCTTCAACCTCCGAGGAGCAGCCTTCAACCTCCGAGGAGCAGCCTTCAACCTCCGAGGAGCAGCCTTCAACCTCCGAGGAGCAGCCTTCAACCTCCGAGCAGCAGACTTCAACCTCCGAGGAGCAGCCTTCAACCTCCGAGGAGCAGCCTTCAACCTCCGATGACGTCGACTCGGGGCTCTCCACCGACTTGTCCGGGGTATATACGTTTAGAAATTTATTCCCTACATTTCATTTTCTTTCTGTCTAGATTTATGAACCAACAATAAATGTTTGCTGAATTTTATAACAATATTTTTTTTCTTGACGTAACGAACCAAAAACCGACGTTCCTCGATGAACTTTTTTTTCAGAATTCATAATGGCTTGACGACATGGTGCAGCAGAACCTGATTCCTCCGCACTTAGCCAGGCATCTGCTCGCCCCCATATGTACCAGCACTCCAAAGAAAAAGAGAACGGGAATCCAATCAGGTGCCAAAGTCTTCACCGAAGAAGAGTTTATTAAGAGAAAGAGGCCCAGCAGAAGAAGAGGGATGACGCGGTGCTGAAAAAAGAAGAAAGGCGAAAGCAACGGGACATGGCATGCGCAACACAAAAGAAGGAGGTTAAGAACAAGAAAGAAAAAGGGGTTAAGCAAAAGGAAAAGCAATGTAAGACCACCCACTCTCGTCGTGTACGCCGTTTACCAGCATGCTTAAAGGATTATGAGTCTTAGATTAGAGGGCAGTCGCCGTGATACCTAGTTATCTTTCGCTACTACAGGTGATATTGATAGCACACGAGTTGTTTGAGTGCTGCGGATATGTAACATATTCGAGTGATGTACTGTAATTTGCCCATACAACTTTTCATAACTATGTTATGGTGGTCAACTAGGATGTTTAGTCTTTCCTCCAGTCCTGTTATTACCATGTAGAATACTGTAAATGTTACTTTTTTATATTAGTATGTAATAGATTGTTTTAATGTTGAACCTTAAACTGTTATCTTTATGTAGTTAGTGTGTTATGATATGGATATTATCAAATAACATCAATTTTAATTTGTTATGCCAGAAATGTTAAGAAATCAAATTGTACAGCAAGACACAATTTAGCCAATGGCTACAAGTTCTTGTTTGTTTTTACAAATAAACCATTTGATTGATTGATTGATTGATTGATTGATACTAGTTCGTAGTATTCTTAAATTGTTGTAGTTATCGGTTTTTTATAAAACAAACACTCAGAGACATGGTAAAGGCAAAGGTGCATATTTGTCAAACATCGATGAAATTACATCGATCTGTGTGACCAGCTATATCACATTTCTGTACACATTGAATCTGTATTACCAACACAAACTAACCAATGTAAACGTGCATAGGCAACAGGTTTATGGAGGGTGCCTTACTTTCGAACCTCTGCTTACTGGGCGGTGTTTATTTACAGTGGGGCAGGTGTGATTTTTATTTATTTGTTTGGCCGTAAAAAGACAACTTGTACAGCCAGGGCAACCCAACTAGCCAGGTGGCTATTATTAAGGGCTTGCCCTGCTGACAAGACAAACATTTACACGTACATCACAACTTGTAGGGGTCACCGAGGGAATCCCATAGCTTCCTTTTAAAGGAGGCAATAGTGGTGGCAGTACGAGTTTCAGTAGAGAGAGTGTTCCAGAGTAACGTTGCTCGATGGAAAAATGTTCTCTGGCCTCTGGTGATTTTGGTAAGTTCAACAGACAGATGGTTGCTGTTCCTGAGGGCGTAGCGTGACTCGGTGGCAGATGCACGGGTCATGGGTACCAGAGTGTGGAGGTGCTGCGGACAGTGGTCGAGCTTGATTCAAGACTAGAAAGGCCGACATTTGCTCCGGAGCAAATACAGCATATTTCAGTCCATCTCCTTACCATGCGAAAGTGGACTATCCTAACTTACTCCAGTGCAAAACTGGGAGATTATCAGATAAATTATATAGCAACTATGTAATTGAGCACAAAGATGCAAGGACAAGCACCTTGAATCTCGACAGATTTACTTACAAAATTTTCTAGGATGTTTTTGCTGTAATCATGAATTGCTACTTTGTAAAACAAATATATCACACGTATATATATACATTAATGTATTTGTAATATTCTTATCACCCTCTTTTTCTAGGAGAAACGAGGTAACATATTGGAACTGCGTCAAGTGGCCAAGTGGTGGACTATGCCCAGCATCTGTTATTGAGAGGAATGGTGGATACAGCAGGGGGAATAATAGCCACATTCACCCATCCAGCTTATGTGCCGCTCAAAATACTGAGGTACATAATATCATTTAACAATTATATCTGACTTCATGCGCATGTTGTACAATGGCTATTGTGATATCTTTTTGTTTGCAAAAAAGTCAACAAGAATAGTACAGTAGCTTATCCACAAGTAAGTATTCCTAAAGATTGAAACATATAATCATGCCACACTAAAAATCTTAGGTTATGAATATTAGATGACATCAAGCTAATGTTAATGTAATGTGAATTGTGATGTTAGCCTCCATATGCAACATATACCTAGGAACATTTGACAGCACATTGCATCGTACGTAGTATCACATTTTTCTATTTTTCAGATCCAAGCTGAGGTGAGATCAAATGCAACAGATGACATATTTACATCAGCGCAGTCCGTGGTCCAAAATGTACTCATGGCCAACGTGGAACCTGACTCTGGCAGGCCTAACCCTGATCTTCCCAGCATCTCAAGTCTGGTAAGTTTTCATTGGAAATGGTAGAAATAGCATTCTTCACAGAAAGATGGGAATTGTACGACGTCTCCGGCGGTAGGTGGATTGGACCCGGTGACGCCATTAGGCGACATGTATTTCCTGGATAAATAAATAAAACAAAAAAACAAACAGACGGTACCAAGTTTGTGTCGCAGGGAGTTAGCCAAAGCGATGAGCCACTCATTCTGGATCTGAGCACGGTTAGCAAGGAGACCCTCCCATAGCGTTTGCAGAGAGGACGCGATGTCGGACACTGTTGCCCCTGTATTCAGCTCTTTCACACCTTCACCTGCCTCTGTCTGACAAGCCTGTCGTGGCTGTGTTTGAATAGAATTTTTTAAAGTTTACTTTGTAGCGTCTGTTTTGGTAATGGTTTACTAGTCTAGTCTAGTATTCTTCTTAGAAATATTTTACTAGCAATCTAATGACACTTGTCTTTTACAATACGATCTGTCTTTGTACCCATAAGAGGAAGATTTTACTACTCCTCTCCATGCAGAGATTTGGGCGTGTTTTTAGGCTTTTTTTATCGGGCTTTCTTTTTTGTACTGGTAACCTTTTTTTGTGCCGAATGGTGGCAAATGGATACTGTCTGGCAAATGGATACTGCCTTTGTAGCCACCAAAAGATCTGCTTGGAGATTTTACGTCATATTCGAAGAAATGTAAACAAATAATTCCCCCTCACCATCCTTTACATCCCTCTTTTTGTCTGTGCAGTTGTCTGTCTGTGTTCCCAATTCTGCCACATCAGGTGCTGTCTGAACAGACTTCTCAGTCGTGGCTGTATCTGGATAGAATTATCTAAGTTTACTTAAGTTTGCAGTGTCTGTTTTGATAATGGTATTGAAAAAATATCCAACGCAATGATATTCAACTGACCATATGATAGGTACTTGTCTTCTACAATGTGATCTGTATATTTGTACTAATAAGAGGAAGTTTCTACGCTTTATTCAAAGAAATGGTGTCAACAAATAATTCATGTAGCTGTACAGAAAGAACAACAGATGCCTCTTACCTTGTCCCTGTACTTTCTGCACCTTCTCTTCCTGTACCTTCTCTGCAGGAGGCTTGGCAGGGTCTGAGTAAAATAATACAATACGTCTAGTCTGTATTTGGCTTTGTTCTGTTCTGAAAAGCTAGCCAGAAGCTAGAAGAATGATTACTGCTTTTTCATTTCAGCAATGCAGGTACTAGTATCCTATAAAAGCGTCAACCTACAAATCCATATAGTTGATATGAACAGTGACAGACTCATCTTACCTTTGCTCTGTTTAGAAACACTTTCCATCCGTACTCCTTCGATTTCGACCGTGACTTGTAACAAGATGTCTTCAGTCTTACGTCCATCATTGCCCGTTCTTTCCATGCTGAACCACTTTTTGTCAGGTAACCCATTCCCTGACCTTAAAGCCCCTTCGACGTCGATAGACACAGCCAGGCAATTGTAGTATCCTTACATCGTTTAGCCTTCCGAATTTTTAGGATCAACGGGTCAGTTGGTGTCCATTTGGAAAATTCCACGATCTTGTCCCACGCCATCATGTCCGACCTTCGTTTCACTGTTTGCCCTCTTTGTTTTCCGCGTCGGACGGTTGCAACGTAACTCCCCTGTCTGTTGCGGCCGACGGTGGCCTGGTGGAGGGTTACCCGGAGTTTTCCATCACCATCTCTCCTCCTACTGCCCGGCCTAAGAAGTGCCAATGCGTGGATGACAGTTAGGAGCGCTGACACTCCTTTATCCAAAACGCCCATAGTAAAAAAACACAATTAGGTACACGGAGAGGTTTCACGGCAGCCATGGTAAGTCCCTCGTCTCTCACCACTCGGTAAATACGAGGAAAGGATGACTTCGTTACGATGAAATTTGGTTTGGCGACATTTAGATTTTGAACTACATCCCCGAACTTTGACTTCAATGACGAAAAGGGACCATCCATCGCCAGTGAAGTGTGAGCTGTGAGGAGGAAATTCGGAAGCCAATCAGGATGATGTTGTGCTAGAGTGCCACTTCTATGGCTGCAGGCGTGACGTGAGCTGAGTGCTGGTCCTGTAAGAGGACAACAGGCCTGTCCGCCGAAGCGTACCTGTGGTAGCATTTTTGAAGCCATTCCACGTATACATTACTGTCCATGTAACGCGATGGCGTTGACGCGTACATGGCATTTTCAGGCCCCTGTAGCCTGTGAGCTGAACTTGGGAAGTTCTTGGAGAAGATGATTAAAGGCGGTATGGCAATGCCGTCCGCGGACGCACACTCCATCACTGATATATGCTCCCTTGTTCCGGGTCTTACGGCTGCTGAGGTGCCAAGTACTGTGTGGAAAGTTACTACTAGTATCTTTTTTCGTTGCAACATTTGATAGTAGTCAGCTCATGTTTTTAGTTACATATCTACATGTTTTTATCTTGTGTGTGGACTTGGTATTGTAATGCAATCAAATTTGCATTGGAGTACTGAAAAGTGACGGATTAATGAGGGCCAGCATGGGGGGGGGGGGGGTCCCGACAACGCTCTACGCTAAATTCTGAGAGCCGGCTACGTATTACGCTGAATTCAAGAAGCCTCCCCCATTACGCTTTACGATAAATTCCGCGTAGCTACAACGCATTGCGTGAAATAAAACGGCGACTTACACTCTACGCAAAATGCACCGATTACGCTCTACGTTGAATTAGAGCGGTCCGTCTACACTCTACGTAGAATTAAAACGGCCGATTACGCTCTACGGAAAAGGGCATGCGGGCCCCCATTAATATGCTGACGTGCTGACGTGCTGTTACCATATGCATCCACCTAAATTTCTAAGGGCCAAACAAGTGTCAAAGTACCCACATGCTTTCGGAAATGCCTGAGTTTGTGCTCTGCGATATATTCCAATCAGTAGCAAGGATTCGGACGGGACGGAGTCATCTGGGAGGACCTAAATTGCTAAGACATTTGGGACCAAACAATCGTTCCGTTCCCTGCCATGGCAAGTGCCGTCTTTGTGGTCCCTGCCACAGGTGTCGACCAGAAGGCTAAGGAGGGCTTTCATCATTCTTCTCGTGCTTTCGGCACTCTGTAGAGCTTGGAAATTGGTCTTTTTTATTTTTGATACATGACATATTTGTGCCGATGCATGCTAGTCGTCGTTTTTCTACGGGGCATGCTGGACAACGTTACTGCCACTGTTCGGGCGGACGATGAACGGCTCTTCCCCTCTGATTCAACCAGCAGCAGGGTGAGCACCCCTACAAGATCCTACAAGGTACGGTTTGTAAGTGCGGTTACGGGTTTGTATGCAGGCTTTGGTAGCGTACTTTGTAGCAAAATTGTACCTTGCATTGATATACTCAGATACCCAACATTATCGAAGTGTGTGATTGAAACATTTTATTCCTGATGCTAGGCTCTCATGACAACCTACCGGAATGGCTGAATGGTTACATTTCTTACATCCGCCCTACGCCGTGTCGCCTGCCCGCGCATATCTAATTACAACGAAGCGCGCCAAAATCTGGAGTTTTCTATTGGCTGAATGGGAACATGTACGCTGTCAACTCGAGCGCGTTGTGCTAATACGGTACAAAATTTATGGTGCTCTTGTCCTCGTCTAATATCTCGCTTGAAAGAATGGTAGGTTTTCTCCCTCTGCTTGGAGAGTACGATTTACATGTGTAAAGCCCCCCCCCCCCACATACATCGGGCGACAACTTCACGATTAAAAGTCGTTCTTTATAATAGGACAGGTGAGGACGTTTGGTATCATAGAGGTATAAAAGTCATAAAAAATACCTCTATGGTAGTACAAAGGTTAGAATTGACTTGAATTGAAAAGTATTTCTGAAAATTGTCCGACAATCCCCGGCGTATGTAAGGAGGCTAAGAGACTAAAATTTTGGACAAGGCCACATAGCCTAAACAACGGCTTTTTATTGTGTTTATAGAAGTTGACCCTTCCGACGTTTCATTATGGAAAAAGCGCAGAAAAAACATAGAATTTGACAGTGCAGAGATTCATCTGCGGGTGGGCTTGGGGCACGCTGTATCCAGGTCGGCTGGGTGCGGGACACGGATCGGCAGACTGTGGAGAAAATGGTGCGCCTGAGGGAGGTGTACGTCAAGCGAGGTCACGGTTTAATCAAGATCTTGACTGGATAGCTTAAGATTCACTATGGACTTGACCATGTTACATAATATTAGATGTTTATTGTAGTTACTTATCATATACTTATGTACAATATTGTTTTCCATTAGAATCATACAAAATTCAGACTCGAGAGTCTAAGTGAAAAAGAAGGCGACTCACCCTTATATTACACCAGCGGTGATAATACAAAATTCTATTCGCTGCCGAACAACTAAAGCCTATAAGATTCGGTTTATTAACGCTAGGAACCATTAATTCGACACCTTTGAGCATACGTATCATTGTATGGTAAATCAACACGCGGGCTTTTGAGTATGTCGGTAATCATTGAGTGTATTGTGTACATTGTTTTTGCCGTCATTACTACATGTGTCTCACTCTTCCAATCATTGACATATCTCGGGAAAATTACGTCTTCAACATAGCACCCGATATGACGGTGCCTTTCGTAATCTGTTCCAGGCGAACCATTAATCCGACACTATGCAACAGTGCCACTGTTTACCTGTAATTTTCATATTCACGGCAACGGTTATTTCTCAATTTCTTTACCAACCAACAGCCACTTACACTAGTTATCATCGGAGCCATATGTCACAGTCGGTAGACCGGTACACTACCGTCAGCTGCGGTCAACAGATGGTCCTGAAAATATTATCTCGCGGCTGATCCGTTCTTGTCGTTCTTATGTTCCAATTTGCACGGTCCTGACTATTGTAAACGTTAGCTACAGGTGTCACAGTGCAAGTAACAATCGTTAACGGTCTGCAAGCATCCAAGGCAAGATTTGAGGTCATGGAAAGGAGGTCAGGGGCCTATACCAGGAGCAACCACTGCTGCTGCGGCGGTGAGGGAAGTCTGCACTCCCGTGTGCCGCTTTTAGATCCCTTTCCATTACCAAAAAAAACAAAACAACAACAACACACAAACTCTTCCAAAGAGGTCATTACGTTGAGACTAAGTCGTACATAAGGCTTGGTCTGAACCAAAAGTTTAACATTCATCTTTTGTTTTATCTATAGCAACTGACCCTACAGACCTTCCATTACTATATCAACGCCGAGAAGGTGGTAGACAGCATGGACGCACCACCCATTCGCGTGAGGCATTACCACAGACCCGGAGCCCCAAAGGCCGGGATTATGACTTATGCTCTTCTCGATGGCCAGTGGATTGAAGTTGGCTGGATCCGGGAGAAGGACAGGGAGGCAGTGGAGGAGCTTGCCCGGGGGTCAGTCGAAGAGCTGAAAGTCAGCATGCGAGAGGTCTATGTGAAGAAAGGCTTCTGTGTAATCAAAGTTGACGTCACCGTGTGAACACAATGTGATGACCAGTCCACTTGATTCGTCTGACTCTGAATATGTGACGGCAATTGAATTCAATCCCCGATGTAAACATGGTGTTTCGTTTTTAATACTTGTAACAACAGTTCTTTCAAAAGTTAGCAATAGAATGCATGTATTAATGTCATGATGTAAGTAACACAAAAATACTGTCACTTCCTACTTAACGAATACTACAATAATTTAAGAATACCAGTCAGTGGTTTAAAATTTTAAAAACAATAATACACGAGTTTGAAGTTGAACATTCATGAATAGATGACAAAAGTGTTATACAAGTTCTTAGCAAATAGAGTTGAGTCTTACATCTTTGTATATGTAGTCATGTATACGTGTATGTCGGTAAAGCAGAGACTAAGTTTTACCACTTTCAAAAATGTATACTTACAATGTTTCTCTAAGAGCGAGCCACAGATGTAACGTTACAGTAGTAGTACGGTTATTTAAAATGGTGTTTCTCTGATGTTTCACTAAGCTAATACCCAAGATATAACGTTACGGTACGGGTATTTAAAAATCGTTTCTTGTTAACTGAGAGAGGAATGTTAATATAGCAAATTCTTTATATACACTACTTAAAGAACGGGCGACAGAAAAAAAAAAACGCCTATTTCTGATTATTATCAGCACCAATAGTACTTTTAAGAAAATAAACACAACTAGAGGTCAACGATCTCATGCCTTCGTCAAAGGATGTTATCGTTATATAACTTAAGAAGGTAGAAGTGATATATTAGTCCCTCTAAATATGGAAGTTGGATCGTGTAAACTACCCCTGCCGATGCAGTCTGCAATCGTGCATTGGGCAAGGGAAAAAACAGCTGTGCACCGCCTGCAGCTACATGGGCTGCTTAATGACTATCCCCTCTGGGACTTTCTCCCTCTGGGACAGCCTGTAGCCCATGTGTCACAATGAAGGTAGAGTATCATGGAAGGTAACTGAATTATAGAATTGCTTCATTTATTTTGCAAATTAGATCATAATTTGCATAATTCCCCTAAAGGGTTTCCCTAAGCTAATACCACAGATATAACGTTACGGTACGGGTATTTAAAAATCGTTTCTTGTTAATTGAGAGAGGAATATTAATATAGCAAATTCTTTATATACACTACTTAAAGAACAAGTGTTGTTCTATTTAACGTTAAATTATTGTAATGGATTGTTCTTGAGTTTATCGAAGAAAGGCAGCTTTTCAAGCTAATTAATTCTTCGTTTCAAAACTAGAACAGCATGTTACAAACTTGTCACTAACACGTGCAGATGCAAACGGTGGTAACGTCAGGTTTCTTGTCGCATTCATGGTAAGGTACATACTCAGTCTCCTGCCTAAGGATAAAATAAAGAAAATATAAATGTTTTCAACAGGATATTGTAATGGAATGCGCAAAATACAAAGAACTTTGGTATGTTTCCTATAACACAAACATATGCGTACCTCATACTCATAATGGGGCCTTTCTCACTCTTGGAACTCGAGGTATACCGTTAGAGATCTGCTATCTGAACAGATCTGCGAAAAAAAGTTGGTGGTATAAACTAAGATTCACAACGTTCACAACGGCGGGAAACTTAAGACACGATGCGCATGCATTACGTTTTCTGTAACGGTAAGTAACATCAAACACATTTTAAAATTAAAATTCGTGACCGAATCATTGATATATGAAAGATAACATTAACTTATTACCGATGTAGATGCCTCCGGTTGTGCTGACTTCTTACTCTTTGCGTTCTTCTCATCCCTCTTCCTCCTTTTCTCCTTCCGTTCCGTCTCTTTCCTAGCCTTGTCCTCCTCTGCCTTTCTCCTTCCGTTCCGTCTCTTTCCTAGCCTTGTCCTCCTCTGCCTTTCTCCTTTTCTCCTTCCGTTCCGTCTCTTTCCTAGCCTTGTCCTCTGCCTTTGTCTTTTTCTCTTCTCTTTGGAGTTTCTTCATAGCTTGTTGTCTCTTCTTCTCGTTTTCTTTCTCTTCCGCTTCCTCCTTTAACTTTGTCAGATACACGTCGTCGAAAACAATCGCCCGTGGCTTAATCTTTCTGTTGGCACGCGCCCGTGATGGTGGAATTGGGGCAAGAATGTCAGACATGTAATCTGTAATGATTCCGGAGGTCACCAGTGGGTTTTCCTTTAGTTTCCTCGCTCCACAGGTGGGGCACGCGCCTTGCGGCTTTTCATCGGTTTTTTTTTTTACCTGTGCAGGAAAAGCAGCCGCTTCCTTCTCGGCCAAATCCAGCATCTCATTTTCGATTTGGAGAAGCTCACGCCCTGTCACACTCAAGTCATTTTCTTCGACGTCTGGGGGCGCCTCTTGTGCCGCTAGCGCTGCCAGCTCCAGCACTTCCAACTCTACTTGTAGGAGCTCTCGCTCGACGAGTTCTTTGTTTGGCACCACCTGTTGCTCCTTCTCACTGGCAGCTCCCGACACGTTGTTCATCCTTAGCCAACGACTATCCAGCTCGTCAGGGTTCACAGGATAGATCCCCCTGTTCTTGAAGCCTCTTCGGACAGCCGCCATCGTAAGCCCCTTATCCCTGACAGTTCTGTATATCTTCGGGAAACTTGCTTTGGTGACGTAGAAGTTGGGCTTTGCGACAGCGAGGTGATGCATTACTTTGCCAAATTTTGTCTTCAGTGCGCAAAACGGCCCGGCCTTGGCGTCCATGGGTTGTAGGACGTGAGATGCGTGTGGGGGGAACACCAAGATGACGATGTCATTCTTGATTACAAATTCGATCACTTCGCTGGACATGTGCGTAGAATGCTGATCTACGAGAAGCAGGACGGGCCTCTCTTGGAAGGAGAATCGGTTGAACCCAGATTTCAGCCAATGCAGGAACACAGCTGCAGGCCCTTCGATAAAACTCGATGCGGTTGTGGCATACAGTGCGTTTGGGGGGCCGTCCAGCCTGTAGGCCGAGCTAGGAAAACTCTTGGAAAAGATTATCAGAGGTGGAATGCTGTTCCCATCGGCTGAAGAACAATCCAGGACCGTGATATGGTCACGCGTTCCTGGTCTGATTGATGACGAGGCACCCGACATTGACTTGAAGGTAGTGATCTTCTTCCGTTGCCGATCGAGAGTAAACCCCGACTCGTCGGCATTATAGATGCGGTGTGGCACTTTTTCAAACCCATACTTTGCCAGGACCTGACGGTAACGCATGAAAAAGTCCTCAACCGTGGCCTCATCTACTGAATCTTTACGCGCTCTGTCCAGTGGATCAGGCTTCCTTAGAACGATGTCATGCCGATTTTTGAAGTGTAGCCACCAGTTGTTTGATGGCCCTTTTGTGAGGTCGAACTTTGGATCGACGCCACGCTTCTCGCAGCTCTTGCGGTGCACCGCTGTAGCAATGGACACGACCGTGCTCCTGTCAATAGGATGGCCAGACTGCACTCTGTATTTGGTGTATTGAAGCACTATGTCTTCCTCTTCTTTCGATAGCACGAGTGGCCTTCCATTTGTCGCATCCATTGCACTTTTCCCGGATCGTTTCTCAACAAGGGTGGTTCTTGGTATACCATATTTTCTTGACGCAGCAGACATGCTTAACTTGTTATCCTGCACGTCTCTCAGCACCTCACGTATGAGGTCTGGGGGCCACGATTTTCTTCTGTTTGGGGGGTCCACTTCCATAGCTGAAAATTACGTAGATAACGTTATATTTGCTTGTAATTCACGGATTTAATGACGTTATTAGTTTCTTTTTCTTACCAGCCTACGTACAGTACCCAACGTCTAGAGAGATGTGACGTAGAAGGTCATTGCACATTATGTACTGTTGGATAGACCCCAAGCAGATGTGAGATTCTTGCTCATTTTCGTAATTTTGGTTGTTTTCTATTTCATTAACATTGTATGAGAAGAATGCCCGACAAAACAAAGTACTATGGAAAAGACATGCAAAACAAACGGAAGGACGAACAAAAAAAAAGAGTCAGAATCTCACATCTGCTTGGAGTTCGAATTACGACGACATTCATGAAATTAACTTGAAATATGGCCTTGTGTTTTTTTATCAGATAAATCGCCATTTGTAAAGTCCCTGATGGACAACATCGTCCAACACAGCCTATTCTGACCATACTATCTCATTATCGTATCTAGAAACTCGAAAACCCTTAAAGTTTTACCTTAATAGGTCACCTGTCGTCTGCTTGTTCGATGCGTCGTCTGCTATTACTCACGTGATTCACCCGTAGAATTCTGGGTATTCAAAATGGCGGGGTCCGGAGACGAGTTCGAAAAAACTTATGAATAATTCGCGCATTGCTTGGATCAATGACGAAACCAGACTGATTTGCTGTTATTGTCGGACATCTTGTTTATTCTTCTTTTGGCGGTACAAGTATAAATATGTAATGTGACAATGTGAAGGAGAAAATGTCAACATTTTGACCACTGCTCCCCCTCCCACGACCTACGCAAAGTGATTAAAACAGGTCAGTAACTTGACGACCTCGTCATTACAAAGTTTAATCTTCATGACCTTACGACTGTCGCTTTTTGACATCAGTACTTTACTCGTATTGGAATGCAATCAACAGTTTTTGCATTACCCTGCTGAATTTTATTTGACATGCCAATACTCAAAAGTGTCGAATTAAAGGGGTGTCGAATTAATGGTTCCTAGCGTTACATGAAGAAGGGCTACCCTGTGTTGAAAGTTGAACTGTTTCGTAACTAATTCCTGAGAGAGTAAAGTTTGAGAGAATAAAAGTTTATCTGTGTTGGTGAAGTAACCGTTACATGATTAAAGTTTTATCTTTATGTCCAACACAAAAGAATTGTGTTTGTGAGTTTATGTGGCCATGCATAATCTGAAATGTAGTTGGTGGTAGCGACTATTGGAGCTGACGGAAACTAACCAGGATGGAACCCAGGCTAATTCTGATTAAAGTCTACTGCTTAAAAAAACAAATTCAACAGACGAAGCACGTGCATATACTACACAACGGAAGATAGATAACTCTAGAAATAGATGCAGAAAAACTCTATCTAGAAATAGATGCATTTAAAAACTGACTTCATATTCAATGTATATACACAACCTAAGCAGATGCCGCAACAGCAACAACAACAAATGCAACATATTTTCGCCAGAAATCACGAAAGGAACCATTTTTGTTTAAGAAGGACACGATAGAAAGACGATCTACAGCGCATGGAGTGTCCGTATCCTTCCATCTAACTATATGTATACATCATACTGCGAGTCTATTCAGCTCAGTCCTCATAGTCGTTCAGCCATTTTGGCGTCTGCCTTTTCCTCTGCGGCCTTAACATGTCCGAGTCCACTCCCTAAAAACAGAATGATGCCCGTCAGTATAGTTTTGAGTGCGGAAGTATTGCTATCAAATCGGTCTAAATATTATTTCAATAGTATTGTCGATTTCCTGCACTTAAACATCTCATAATTTCTTGTTGCAGATTGTAAGGAAAACGCAGAACTAAATATTACCATGTTTCAAACCTCTTTCGGCCAGTTTCAGTCTTTTGTGACTCGTCTTGGCGAACAAACCGTTTAATACTTTGCACCAAATTAATTTTGTACAGTGTTAGCGGTAAGGCCTAGGAAAAAATATGGTGTTTTCTGTTTCAGTCCTCACAAAAATAGGGTCGGTAGGGGTTATCTTTTAGTATTATTATTATTATTATTATTATTATTATTATTATTATTATTATTATTATTAGACTTTGTCGATCTCTAAAAGTACCCGCGGAATCCCGGACAAATCTCCAAAACCTGCGATCTAAAATAAAAAAAAGTACGTGGCGGATTTTGAGGCGAGAAAAAATACGTTAGAAAAGTTCAATCAGCTCGAGAAATTTATGTCTCCACATACAAAAAGGCTAGAGTCGGCGTTTTTTTCTAGGGTCGGTCAGGAGACAGGAAACACGACATTTTCCCCTCTAGGCCTAGTTTGATTCGACAAATAAAATACGTACGTTGGTCGTCCTTCTTTCTTCAGCTTTAGCTTTTTTTCATCTTTTCATCGTCCTCCTTCTTCTGCAACTCTTTCACAATATCTGCATGCGTCATGACGCGTCCAGACAGCTTTCTTCTCTTTGTTTGTTTGGGGGCACTTTCCATTGGAACAGGTCTTAGAAGTTTGTTCCGCTGTGGCTTGCTTACCTGTCGTTTGTTCCGCTGTGGCTTGCTCACCTGTCGTTTGTTCCGCTGTGTCAGGCTCACCTGTCGTTTGTTCCGCTGTGACTTGCTCACCTGTCGTTTTTTCCACTGTGGCTTGCTTACCTGTCGTTCGTTCCGCTGTGGCTTGCTCACCTGTCGTTTGTTCCGCTGTGGCTTGCTCATCTGTCGTTTTTTCCACTGTGACTTGCTTACCTGTCGTTTGTTCCGCTGTGGCTTGCTCACCTGTCGTTTGTTCCGCTTTGGCTTGCTCACCTGTCGTTTTTTCCGCTGTGGCTTGCTTACCTGTCGTTCGTTCCGCTGTGGCTTGCTCACCTGTCGTTTCTTTCGCTATGGCTTGCTCACCTGTCGTTTGTTCCGCTGTGGCTTGCTTACCTGTCGTTTTTTCCACTGTGACTTGCTTACCTGTCGTTTGTTCCGCTGTGGCTTGCTCACCTGTCGTTTGTTCCGCTGTGGCTTGCTCACCTTTCGTTTGTTCCGCTGTGGCTTGCTCACCTGTCGTTTTTCCGCTGTGGCTTGCTCACCTGTCGTTTTTTCCACTGTGGCTTGCTTACCTGTCGTTCGTTCCGCTGTGGCTTGCTCACCTGTCGTTTGTTCCGCTGTGGCTTGCTCACCTGTCGTTTTTCCGCTGTGTCTTGCTCACCTGTCGTTTGTTCCGCTATGGCTTGCAATTGCTCACCTGTCGTTTGTTCCGCTATGGCTTTCTCACCTGTCGTTTTTTCCACTGTGGCTTGCTCACCTGTCGTTCGTTCCGCTATGGCTTGCTCACCTGTCGTTTGTTCCGCTGTGGCTTGCTCACCTGTCGTTTGTTCCGCTGTGTCTTGCTCACCTGTCGTTTGTTCCGCTATGGCTTTCTCACCTGTCGTTTTTTCCGCTGTGGCTTGCTCACCTGTCGTTCGTTCCGCTATGGCTTGCTCACCTGTCGTTTGTTCCGCTGTGTCTTGCTCACCTGTCGTTTGTTCCGCTGTGGCTTGCTCACCTGTCGTTTGTTCCGCTGTGTCTTGCTCACCTGTCGTTTGTTCCGCTGTGGCTTGCTCACCTGTCGTTTGTTCCCCTGAGGATTCTTTGGGAACTGATTTGTTTTCCGGGGAGAAGTTTGTCCAGATGCTCTCAATGGCGCTCTTGTCGTAAGGAAATATACCCGACTTAAATCCGGCTCTGATATTCTCCGGTGTGAAGGTGGCATCTTGTACACAGGCAAAGATTCTAGGGAAAGTTGTCTTTCTTGCTTGGAATCGTGTATCGACTACCTGTAGTGACTCCAGCGTGGTGGCCCACTTTGCCTTCAGGGAAGAGAAGACCGTAACATCTAATGGCTAGGTGAAGTGGGACGTATGGGGAGGAAGTCCATAGATAATTACGTTTTCCTCCATAGCTGCCTTCAGCACCTTTAGGGATAGGTGGCTACTGTGTTGATCAACTACCAGCAGAATCGGACTCTCTTTGTGGCAATGGAGCAGGAAAACCTTGAAAAAACATTCCTCGAACAGTTTCTTGTTTATAAAACCTGATTCAGACCAGGTGTAGAGCGCACCTGGAGGTCCTCCTTCAGAAAACTTACCAGAAGGCATGGCCTTATTGAACACTATCATCGGCGGAACTACTGCCCCTGCTGCGCTCACGCAGGACATGACAGTGATGTGATCTCGCCCTCCTGATCGTATACAGGACGCCCTCTTTGATGTTGTTGGCACGATGACACGCGACTTTCTTGCGTCAAGGGCCATGCCTGTTTCATCGGCATTATAGATTTGAAATGGCCGGTCATGGAACTTATTCTTGGTCAGAATTTCACCCAGTTGTTGAAAGTGATTGTCAACAACCTTAGCATTGCTCATTGCTGCCCTTGCTCTGTCTAAACTATCGGCAGACCTCAGGCTGATTTCGGGGTGACGTCGTCTAAATGACATCCACCATCGTTTCCCAGGCATTTTCCCACCAAAGCGAGGATCCTCACCTCTCTCTCCTTGCAGCTTAACACATCGACTTCTTTGGCCAGAGCCTTCATTACACCTGCCGTGAGTGGGAAACCCTTAGTGGTCATATACATGGAGTATTTATTTGTATGCTTCCTCGACGCTACTAAAGCATTCGATCGTGTGAACCACTGGACACTCTTTAAAAAATTAATCGATAGGAAGATACCAATGTACCTAGTTCGATTACTTGTAAGTTGGTATAACACCTTATCATTTAGAGTTCGTTGGGGCACTACCCTATCTGATAAATTTTCTGCAAGCAATGGTGTTACACAGGGGAGCTTACTGTCCCCCTTTCTGTTTAACGTGTATATGTCCGACCTTAGTATTGAGTTAAATTCTAGTGGAGTTGGTTGTCATATAGGCAACACCATTGTAAATCATCTTCTTTATGCTGATGACCTATGTGTTATCTGTCCATCTGTAAAAGGTCTGCAAAAACTTATCTCAATTTGTGAAAATTTTGGTGCGGTTAACTGTATCCTATTTAGCGAGAAGAAAACCAAATGTATGCATTTCCCATGTGTTAAATTCCGTCTGTTAAGTGCGCCACCCTCTGTTAGACTCTATGGTACAAACATACAATATGTTTCATCTTTCAACTACCTAGGTAACCATTTAACCCCCAACCTGTCTGATGATGAGTCTATCCGGTCTCACATCAGAGGCTTTTATACAAGAGCTAACTCTTTGGTTCGTAAATTTAAGTTTGCATCTGCTGAAGTTAAGCGCACTTTGTTTAATGCATACTGCTCTTCCATGTACTGTGCTCAGTTGTGGTCTCAATACTCGCTGGGCACAATTCGTAAATTACGAGTAGCATACAACAATGCTTTTAGAATTTTGTTTGCTTACGGTAAATATGATAGTGCTAGCCACATGTTTGTAACAGCTGCAGTTGACACTTTTGAAGCCCGCAGGAGAATATTAACACATTCCTTTGTCACACGCCTCCTCAGCTCAAACAACGGCTTCATAAAACTTGTAATTCATTCTGATTCATTCTCTCTCAGCCACTTCTGGAAACATTACGTCAACCTGGTATTCAAACAGTCCACACTTTAAACTTCCATTACCACTGTATTTTAACTTTACTTTACTTTACTATTAACTGTATTTATGTTTGTACACCTGTATTCGTTTTTTAAAATTTTATGTAGTGATATGGGCCCTGTGCCTGCAATAAAGAATTGAATTGAATTGAATTTAACAAGGGCCTCTTCGTCCTCGTAGCTGAGTTTGGTGGGTCTGCCTACTTTGTCGCTGTGCCTATTGTTATACTTGTCATCAAGTGTGCTTTGCGGCACATTATATTCTTTAGCAACTGCATAAATGGCCTTCCGTTCTTCCTTAATAGCTTTAAGTGCTTGTTGCATGTCTTCTTCGTGCCATTCCTTGTATTTTCTGAGCGGTGGGCCGGACATCTATAAATAAGAAGAAACTATAAAAAATCTACTTGTGGTATCTTTTGGATTACACGGATTCTATAGTTAGAATTTTATTGAAAATGAGCCTTGATAATCTCAGGATATCATAACTAAAGTTGATCATTGTTGCACCATTCTTGACCAAGAATAGGATTTCACTGGACGTGATCCTGAATTTAAATGTTTCATCATTTGGAATTAGTTTTATGAACATAACGTTAAATAAAATATTGATTCATGGTATCTATATTCACTCAAGCAGGCGTCAAATGACCACGGAAAAGTGTGTATAATGTTAATTACGTCTTTATTTATGCATTGTACCATCTAACTCCCCAAAAACTATTATTATGTTTACCGAAGAAAAGCGGTATACATATTGTTTTTGCTCAATTTCCTCTTCTTCTTCTTCTCCAAGCACCTACAAATCGTCGATATTTTCGTAATTAGGGCCTGGAGGAAAATGAAATTAAGCATGCTAGTAGGTTGGTACGTTAGACATTGAACCTTGGTCATTTTGGCCAACATAGATGTCAGAAAATGATTTTATTGGCAAAAAATGGGTGAAAAAAGTTGCATTTTAAGCCAAAAATCGAACAAAAAGAACGCGCTTGGAACATTAGAACAACCATGGAACAGCATTCGAATTCCGAGTTCGACGACAGCGGGTCAATGACTCCAGCGTTGCGGGACACCCGCGCTTTCCAAATATGGGCATCCGCCGTCGTATGACACGGGAAGCGATCGGGTCCACCCAGCTACATCAAAATCATGGCGTCTCCTGCTGTGGACGATCTGCCGTGGACATACGCCGCAGCCGCAACCAGCTTGAGAGATGCGCGCCAACTTCCACGGTGAGTTGTGTTCCTCCAGTGTAAAATATGGCCGGAAGTACGACTTCCATGAGTAGGGACTGTTGTTGTGGACGTTTGGGATTGATTCTGACCGGTAGAATTATGTGCACAGCGTACGCGTACGAAGCGTACGTGTTTAGCCAGTCTTCTTGTTTGAGGGCCTGCAAGGGGGGGAGGGGTAGTGATTACGAACTGCGCAAAATTTTCGCTGCCTATTACGAATTACGTTAAAGTCTCAGAGCTGATTACGACTTTACGATTTGCGGCTTATGTCTTATTACGAATTACGTTGATTTTTGCGGAGGCTGCCTACAAATAATTTACGAAGTCTAAAACGGCCTGATTACGCCTTACGAAAAAGGGTTTGCAGGCCCTCTTGTTTACATTTCTACGTAACGGTTACGTATCACGTAACTAAGCAATATATCGGGTTTTAATTAATAGCCCGAAAAATACCCTTAAGAAATTTCTAAAATATTCGGGTGTGGATCATTTTGGTCAGAAACTTACGAAACATTTGGCGTTTTTTCCGTAGATTTATCGATTACATCATCGATATGTCTCTTTCGACATCACAGTGGGGAGGGGGGCGTGTGTGATTCTAACGGCCTCCGTTTTTCTGTCAACGGGGACTTTTCAATGTCATCATCATCATCAAAAACACTAGAGAGGCCGGCAAGGTCGACATTTGCTTGGGAGCAAATACAGCTTATTTCAGTACATCTCCATCCCACGCAAAAGTGGACTATTCCAAACTTACCCCAGTGCAAAACTGGAGGATTCTCAAAAAATTTAAAAAAAAACTGATACTAACTATCAATTCGAGGACAAAAATGCAAGAACAAGTACTTTGAATCTTGACAGATTTACTTACAAAAATTCACATCAATCTTATCTCACAATCTTAGGCCACACCAATTTAATTTGTTGGTTCTCGGATGTTTTAAGAAAAAATAAGAAGCGACCGGGCGAAAAAAAATAAAAACAGGCCCAGGCATCCTCTGATAGCCCCAAAAGCTACAATGTGAGCCTTGACGTGACCGTAACAGGCTGGTTTATAATTCAAACAATGAATTCTAAGGTTTTTATCAAACCAGTGCATTGATACGTGGAAACACTGTAAAACAATGTAGACAAGGAGCTTTCTTCCACTGTTTTGGGCAAAATAGGACCATTTTGCAGTTGATTCAAAACCCAAATCCAATTTTATTACTCCGTGAAGGAGGTCAGGACCTCCGGACGGAGTGTTGTAATCGGCTGAGTTTTCATGTTCGCAGTCAAAACACTGGGTTCTCTTTGTGTAATCGGCACGCAATTTTATACGCCGTCTGCGGGCATGCCCGTGTTGATGCACGAATGTGTATTTTTGCCGTTGCTGCTTTCGCGGTCAATGTAATATTGCAAACGCATCCCTACAATTACGAGGCGAATTGGAATGGTCCAGAAAAACGCGTTGTTTGGAATAGCAGTGGGGGGTGGAACTTCATGCAGATACGGGGTGGTTTTTATAAGTGGTTCCAGATGTTTTTGCCCATGGTTAAGAGATGCCAAGTTTTTTGGAAGATGTTCGCAGCCAAAACGCATTCTTCCGTATGTCGCATTTCTGTGTAATTTCGCATGTGGTGTTGCATTATGTCCGGGATGATGCACGTCTTTTTATTTTTACCGTAGCTGTTTTGATATTGGAGTAAATGGTTATTTTCGAAACATCCCCATGTCGTTGAAATGTTGTCGTCCGTTTATGTCACCGGTAGTAAGTCGGGGCGGGGCTGATGGGGACGGATATGTGGGGTGGTCAGAGGTCAACATTAGGAAAAATTTAATGTTAATACCGATGACCGAGTCCAAAAAACTGAAACGTGAAAATCGGATGATTGGACCTGATGTACATTTCTGTAGATTGTACACAGAATACACACATCTTTAGATAATCTGGCCATGGCAGGTATACTAGATTAGCGTACATCTATGTTTATGCATTCAAAACAAGAAAAGTAATCGTTTCCCGGTATTATTCTCTCGAAACACGGCGCTGAATATAGGAAGAAGTAGCCTGTGTTACGCAATGCTTTCGGCCGGATTGATGTGCAACTGTTACTAATTGCAGGGTCTGGGCTTGGCCAGTCGCGGTGTATGGCCAGTCGCGCTAATATGCGAGTGTTCCCTGTAGAAAGTCCTGGAGTTAACGTTGACTTGAGCGGTACCCGTTTTTCCGTGTTTGCAGCTAAAACCCACGGTCCCCTTTGTTCAATCGGCATGCAATTTTATACGTCGTCTGCAGGCATGCCAGTGCCAATACCACCTCTCAATCTGCAAATTATAAAATTTCACGGAGAATTGTCGCCTATGGCGTCTTGTTTTTATTTGCAAATCTGAAAGAAATGAAGCGGCGAATCCGAGAACCAACAAATTAAATTGGTGTGGCCTTATTGCAGATATGAAAATACTAACACTGACGAGACTTTGAAGGTCTAATTGCAAAGAAAATGAAACTATACGTGGCTGTATCACAATGTACAGATGAACTATATATTAGTATTATTAGTATTATTACTTACATACGACTTGCATATACAAACACTACATTCATATATTGAATAATCTACATATGATTGACATAATTATATACCATACATATACATTGTACTATGCCACTACAAATATCAGATGTTGAATATGCTATACATGACTTGTATATACAATGTACTACAAATCTATTACATTCATGTTGAATAATCTACATATGGTTGGCATCATTATACCCGTATACATAACATTTACTATGCCACTACATGCATCATTGATATAATTATATACCATACATATACTATGTGCTGTATCCGTGTGCGGATGGTTGCTTTCTCCCTGGTCAGTCTCTCAGCTATGCTTCCTTCCATATGAGAGGTGTCCCGTCTGGAGGATAGAAACAGAGGAGTAAGATTTAAAAGCTGAGCAGAAATACAGATCACAGAAAATATACATTGATTAGTCACTGCTTAAGTGAAAAACACAATCTATGTGTACACACTTTGCTACTGATACGAAATTTTTTTCCTAACATCACCTTTTGTCAACTATTTGTAGATTCTACTTCCTTCTTAGCACAAGCTTAGTCCTGCTGTATATTCAGTGTACAATCTTCTAGCTGCTTCACGCTTGAACAAAAAGGAAGAAATAGATTTATTACAGACGAAATTACAGTAAATAACACCTCTAAACATGGGATTATATGTGAACTGCTTTTAAATTTAAAAAATAAGAGTATAAAGGAATATAACAGGAATATAACAATGAGTTAAAAGAATAGAATTAGAAGCTTTATCAACAAAGGAAAACATTTGGGGTATTTCCTAAAAGGAAAAAAATTAATAACAAAAAGATAAAATACCTATGGTATGGAGTGAAATATTATTATTAAACCATAAAAAAAGAGCATTTCGTTGATTTTGTTTACATCTATCCCACTCACTGGGGCCTCTACCCCACTCACCGGGGTCTCATACATATAACAAATAAACCATAAAGACCCCCGTCAGGGAACGTCAATGGACACGTCGAAATCATACGATAATTTTAATCCAACCAGCTTGAGTTTTAGAAAATCGCGGGTAATTTGAAAGGCATTCTCTGATTGGCCAGATAACAAGTCGTCTGCATCAGGACAAGAAACGTTAAGTTAAATTTTCTTCTTCTTTTTATGAGGGCCTGCATGGGGAGATAGTGATAACGAATAACGCAATTTTTTCGCAACCGATTACGAATTTCAGAGCTGATCGATTACGTCTTTACGATTTGCGACTATTGTACTATTCAATTACGTTGATTTTTTGGGAGGCTGCCTACGGATTACGAAGACAAAAACAGCCTATATGCCTTACGAGGGAATGCAGGCCCCGTCCTATGAAACTTTAGGCCATGAATAATTTGGCGAGGAGTTTCAAACGTTCTTAGAATACGTTTTTGCGGCACACACACACACACACGCACGCACGCACACACACACACACACACACACACACACACACAAGCACACAACATTCCTAGGTTATGTTGTGACACAGAACAACGGCGCGATTCTCCAAAAATATAACAGTACAACCAGATGCCCTAGCCCTCTCCCGGTACGGGAGAGTACGCACCGCTTCGATGTGCTCTTATAAAGACACATCCAGCTTCACACAAAGACAAGGCACCAAGAGTTCAGTACCTAGAGATACTGTTTGACTCTGAACTGAACCATGCGAAATCGAGCACCAAGAGACCACGTCTAATGTATTATTAGACGTAAAACAGGGACAACAACAACAACAAAAATATACAAAGAATATTGGCGCCAATATTTCTATTTCGCGGGTAATGATAATGCAAGCTTACCATGACATGATGCAGGTCAGCATAAGTAGCCTGGATCCATGGGCAGTGAATTTACATTTGAAAACACAACAAAATGGTGGGAAACAATGTCAGAAATCGCATTCTTTAAATGTGATAATGTGTATGCACCCTGATAAACCTTATACCAAATCATCGACTTTGGTTATTTTTGTACCATTCAAAACTGGATATTTATTCTTTATGTGCTATAACTTGATGCAATACATTTTACAGATAAAAAGTGGACCTTTGAGCATGTGTTCTTCCGAACCACCGCCCCCCTCCCCCTGCTACGGGCAAGAATACAATGGAATATAGCAAACAAAATGGGTGTACTTACTTGGAGAATGTCTTACAACGATACGCCTTGTGGCCATAGCCACCACAGCTGTAGCACTTCATGCTGGAATGGGAAGGAGTTGCAGTGGTGATTATTCATTTGCATTTGTGTTCAACATTTTGACAATTTTGACCTAAAGACACTCAAATGAGCATCGTTTTAAACCAATAGTATGACCAGTACAGTATCATAATTGTGTTATATACTAGTATATCATCATTGTTCGAAATGTTATCCTTGTATGGCCCAGTTACTCATGCCATAATACCATTCAAAAAATCGTTACACTTTTATCCAACTACACTTTTAAAACTTTGTGTGGAACAAACTTACTTTCTCCTGCCACCCTGGGGGCGGCCCTCCTGCTGATAACCTTGCCACTCCCACTGCGTCCTACAAGTGATATACGTGTAGGGTATTGTAAGGAAGAGGGCTATAGAGGAGGTCTGCACACTGTGGCTGCCTGCTCAGAACTGTCTTCTCAGACCTTGGTCTGAGCACACTGTGGCTGCCTGCTCACGAACTATATATATATATATATATGTCAGTCAGTCTCAAAAGACTACGACCAACTGCGCATGTCATTCCTATCTACATGTATAAGACAAATCAGATTTGAGCCTAAAGTCATGTAACAAATGTCCAAAGATCAAAATAAACTACAGTCCATTTATTGCTGTATTTGTGTTCAAAATTTTGACAAATTTAACAGGAAAAAAATACAAACTTGTGCTGGCCCTCGTACTGAGGGTCCTGCTGCTGCCAGTTCTGCGGTTGATGAAAGACCGGTGTGCCTTGTGTCTGGGGGGCAGCTGGTATACTGAAAAACAGGTCTTTGTGAGTTCATGTAGATATTTTTCGCCTGGAATACAGCCATGTAAAGTAAAGTAAGTATACAGCCATGTTATTAGCTTTTGTTGTTGCCAGGTTAGTGGATCTTGGGGAGCAGACTAAATGTCTAAAGGTAACAAGGCTGGCATTCGCCACCCGTGCAGCGCTTAAGTGTACGCATGCGCCAGAATTCAAATATTTCAAATTTCCCATGCGACATCATGCGGCCAACCTAGAACTGCAGCTCGACTTTCCACTATTGCGCAACCCTAACTGCGACCAATCATAACTCGCTGATCCGATCACATGACGGGCTGATTTTGGGAGAGAAGGAAGCCATGTTTGTTGCTTTTATGTGTGCTGTGTCTCGTGGTAATCCGGCGAAAATATCGCGATCCCCGGAGTGAACGAAGCGCTGCTAGCGTACGACGGTACCCAGAGGACTGCGGAAGCCAAGGGTAAGTTCAAGTCGAGTTTGATTGTGTTATGTCAGTTTTCTGGCGAACGAAACACCCGTACATGTGAAATTCAACTGTTTCCACGTGTTTTGGGGGAGGGTTTGTCCCCATAAGAATTTTTTCTACCACGCCAGATACCCCCCTGAAAAAGAGGTGCATTCTTGTTATTTATACGTACAAATTCAAACTTGTAAAGTACCTTGCGTAACATTGAACGCGATCCTGGTTTAATTTTTCAAGTATGTGATGAATAGACTGCATATGAGAACGTTCGACGCTTTTGTTTACAGTTACCATCACAAACAAATCAGAAACCCCGTAGTTTTTCGAGCCTTCCTATGCTAACTGTATAGAAGGCAGAATGGTGCTTCTTGATTCTAAGTGACGTCACGTGTTGATTCATCCTCGGGTAGCAACAAGTTAATCAACAACAAGAGAAAATGGCTGAACCATACAGTATGCACATGTGTGAATACTGAGTTTATTAAAAAATATAACCATAGCAGGAGATTAGAGAGAGACCTCCTTGATCCTAACATGGGGGCCTGCATGCCCTTTTTCGTAAGGCGTAATCAGGGCTTTTTAGTCGCCGTAATCCGTAGGCAGACGTCCCAAAAGTCAACGTAATTCGTAATAGTACATTTGCCAAAAAGCGTAAAGGCGTAATCAGCTCTGAGAATTTAACGTAATTCGTAATCGGCGGTGAAAATTTTGCGTAATTCGTAATCACTACCCCCCCATGCAGGCCCTCTAACATGTATTCTGAGTTTCCACCTTAGTCTAAGACCATATTACAGACAGTAATAGGTTTGAAAGTTTAAGAGCGAGGAGCAAACAGCCCTCTCTCAATTACATTAGTACAAAATTATGCAGAATACTAATTATAATTCTTGAATATATTTGTGAAATCTAAATTTTATCTAAATATATAACTCCATGATATAATCTAGAAAAAAAGTATGAACTTCATGTGAATGTAGCTGTGTTTGGAAATTATTACCAGGGTTCAAAACACTTTTTTCTAAATACGAACAGAACGAAACAGTATACAATAATGTTGGCACCATTTGCTGTCTGTTAAAACTTCTAAGTAAAAAATAGTCTACAGCACAGGTTATAATTTCTTACAATACTATTTTGCATGCATATTAAGTTTCAACATGGCAAAATTTACCATCAACTACAAGATAAGGAATTAAAGTGTTGGTAATAACTTCAGGTCTAAATACATCGACATGAGCATGAATGCTCAGACTACAAGCTACTGCTGCTGATGATGATGAAATGCATCAAACACTCTCACTGGATCTCTTGTCCTTTAGTTGGTTTGTTGGCCAAAGAGTAGTTATACTAGCTGAACAACACAGATACACATAAGACTGTGTTCCATGACTTTAAACAATACATTAAATGATTTCATTTTACATTGAATGAACATAGAGGGTAGAAATCTAATGTGACTGAAATACTTTTTCTTAATACATTGTACCTGTACTGGTGCAGGTAACATTGAAAATTACCTGGGCCAGACAAAATTTTACCTACTGCGCCACGCAGAATGCAGAAAGCATGGATCATAGTACTAAAAGTGTTCAGAAACCATTGCCGTTATTTCTTATATGATAAGAATCTATATTACATATTCTTGTCCAGATGGACTAAATACACGTGACCATATGAGGTCTAGAGCAATTGTAAGACACGGAGTATAGAACACTAACAATACTACATTCTAATGCTAAATACTCAACATTCTAACTATTAAGACAACACTGTGTACTATTGTTTATTGGCACTCATCTTCATTTTGTTTCTTTTAGTGAGATCTTTCTGATTCAACTTCAATTTTTGTCCAATACCCCTACTTTGATTTTGATTTAGGTGGGGGCACCTTGCCCACGTGTTCCGGACACACTGCGAGTAGGTGGTCCTTCAGCGTGGAGCGGACTCGAGTGACAGGATCCACAATAGACCTCGTTGTCCTTGCCAGACTGTTGAAGTGTGAGTGGATTTTTTTCAAATCCTTGTTCTGCTAAGAAGCCCAATCCAAACCCCCATCTTCGTACACACGGTACGACGTGTTGCTCCAACATGTGCAGCTTGGGAGTGATGGTTGTTGCCTCGGTCCTATACATTTCCATAAATGCATTTATGTCCATCTCTAGTAGAAAAGGGAAAAGAGAACAAGTATGCATATAGATTTTAACATAATTTTTGCAGGTTATGTAAAAGTAGAATTAAGTCATCAATATATAGTAAATGCATGTAATTAGTATGTGACAATGACTCCACATTCTGTAATGTTCCAAGTTAGCATTTGAGGAGAGCTATTACATTATTTTTTCAGACTGCATGACCAGTTTCATTATTAAGAAATTAAAGAATTGTTACCTAGCTGGTCTGCCTCCTTGTCTCCTATACTGTTTGTCGTGGAATACCCTCTGTGGCATTTCCCAAACAGTGTGAAGAGTACTCGATATTTCCTGCCAGTCTTCTTGGCAGCAGACAGGAGTCCAAGTGGGAACTCTTGGTGGGCTTCCGTGATCTCAGTTACAGTAGTTTCCACCACTTCTGTCAGGTCCTGGATATGCTTGTCCTGGGAACATAAATGTACACAGTAAATAACTAGGCATGTAGAAATAGATAGCACCCACCCACTCAATTACTGCATACAGAGTGTAGTTGTAATAAATAAGACTGTTATGCATTTAAATTTGAATTCTATGTTGGAATGCATATGGTCTATATACTTACTTGCAGCATCTTGTCCACATGGTTTCCCACGAATGACTTGCCATGGTAGGCCTGTCTGCACACATTGTGCTTCTGAAGTACGTCGTCAAGCTTGCGGGTGAAGGGCCCTTTACCAGGCTTGATGGAGGCTTCAGCTAGCTTGTCAGCTACTTGTTTTTTCTGTAAGGAAATAATCAACTGTCAGTGGTTAACAGATCTGTGTCTATTTCTAGTTTCTTGTTCAGGTAGATTATTGTACAGGTGTGCTACATTGTTACTTTAAGAAATAGCACAGGAACAGATGCAAGTCTGATGGTTTATTGCTGGTTAACTTACTAGATTGTCTCTCTGTTGGATCAGGGGAGCCAACATGGATGTAGCCTCCTGGAAGACAACCTCAGTCATGGCCTCATCCACTCCTTGGCTGTCCGACTCCAAGGCCAGCAAAGCCAGCTGGTTCTCCTGCTCCAGGATGTCTTCTTCCAGTTCGGCGATCTTCTCCTCCAACACCTGCACCTTGTCGATGGCCTTAATGTACCGCTGGAAGGGGGCTAGGTCCGGGGTGTCCAAGTCATCCTTCTCGGCACCGTCCTCCCGGAGCATGAAGTGCAGGTACGTCTCGACCTTCCTTTCTAGGCTCAGCACGGTGGCTTCCAGGTCATTGTACAGTTTCTGGTAGATCCCTAGGCTAAGGTGGAGCCCTGGGACAATGACCTGTCAGGAAAAAGCATCCAAAGAAAAGGACATCAAAATGATATATTGAACTGATCTTAATGAATTAATCACCTTGAATTAGTTGCTTGACATCACCAAAAACATACCTAATAGAGGCTGGTTTACAGGTGATAATTCATGTCACTGTTTAGGAAGTTGTAGATTTTTTACAGTAAGTTTGAAATCTATCGAGGTAAATATTCAAATTCATAATATTCACCTGGTCTATTGGGACCTGAAACATTGGACTGTTGATCACGTTGCGGAAGTCCTGGGCATGCTTCACGTTTCCCCGTCCATCATGAGTGAACTGCCAGTGGTCTTGTGCCATGTTCTCTAAGGTGCGTAGTGGGATCCGCAACCTCTGCTCATCTTTGTCATTGATTTCCAGCTTCTTTATCTGGCACCACAAACATGGGTACGTAGCTGTCACAGAATAAACAAAAGCTCATTAGTTTCTTTCGTGGTGTGATATTTCATCTATGCATAGCAACCTTGCTAAGGAGGACTTTGTTTTTCAGGTAAGAATGGATGAGACTGAGCCTAGCCGAAGCCATAAGAACAGCAGAGGGCAGAGCTAGGTGGACGAGGATGGTGGTGGAGCAATCAGTAACGGTTCCCTGACGACCCACAAGGTGAGGTTAGTTTGTAATGCTACGCTTAAACATCAAACATTGCATCTATGGTAGCTGGCTTACTTAATTAAGTTTGGCCCTTTGACTTGTGTAATTCTTAAAGTTTTCTTTTTCATCTGCAGTATGCATTTGTCGGTTATTCCTCCTCAAGGAGATTGCATTTTGTATTCAATTTGAAAGAGAAATATTTCCGTACCAGATGCACCAGACAGGCCATAAATGGTCGACAGGAAGGCGTAGTCTCCTGCCATGAAGACACGTATGTCATGCTCATGCCCGTCCTCACCACTGAAATAGAGTTTGAAAAATATATCTTAAGGTGCAATGAGAGTAACCTCTACTTTAGTAATGCACATCATGTCATGAGTAGGTATTTCGGCTTTTAGCTAAGCATTAAGTGTGGTGATCTAAAAACGGGACCAGACACTAAAAAAACATGCACAATAACATGCAACATGGTGTTAGCATACATTGGTGATGATTATAGAAAGACCTTGTTTCGATACAAATACATTAATGTTTTTTTTTATTTTTCATCCCTGGGCATATTGTTGTTATGTAATGCAATGGTTGACCGGTCCTTCCAGGTTATGATATGGTAACGTAAAGGGAAGTTCCAAACTGTACATTGAACACTGCATGTGAACTTACAGCCACTTTTCATTCTGGAGTGCCTCAACATCCTCCTTGTAGCGACCTAGGGCTGTGTTCATGTTGTCACGGCTGTCCTTTGCCTCAAACAACGCAAACACACAGGTGTTTGTGACCGTGTTGGGATGGGCCTTGTGAAGGAGTTGGTATGCTAGCTTAAAACTACCCCCGCCGTGATCCCCCCCAAGCTTGATCCAGATTTCATCCTTCATAGTTGGGCCTGGCCACTCCAGAGTCCTGCATGGAACAGAATCAATACTAATTAGTGCCATACTTGTTTTCATGGGTTGAAACATAATTTCTCACAATAATTGCACTTACTAATAAAGTCTATCAAAAAGGTCAACTATTTTCTTGTAACTGAGAGTCCTTACTTTGCCTTCTTATTGCTTTCAAGGTTGGCAAAGATGGCACCTCGCAGGGACTCAATGTATGCACAGGGCCGCATCTCGATGACTGTTTCGTCGTTGCTGGTGACTGTGAAGGGAAGCTTTTCAGCTTTGATGTCAAACGGAGACAGAAGATTGGAGGTAGCCTTCCTTAGCTGTCTTTCAGACTCCGTCATGACACCATACTGATCAAGCCATCTGTTAAGTGATAGAAACATAGACAAAGATGTGTTAACAGTGCCCATTCAGGTCACATTGATTCCATGTAGTTGTACTAGTATTATCCTATCTATCTACATAAACGTGCTGATGAAGAAAGATACTGTAAATGCAGAAATTTTATGTTCACAGTTGTCATGGTGACAAGACTTGCAACTATCTGTCTTCTGCCTGCCTGCCTGCCTGCCCTTGTCTAAATAATGCATACAGTATCATGATGTATTTGGAGTCACTTGTTACGGTGACTATGTACGAATACTCACAAGGCACAAATGAAAACAAGGAATAGATTTTTAAGATACTGAAGTACTTAATATGTAGATAGGTCAGTCACATTTGATCATGCCAGCAGTGCCAAAAGCGACTGTTCTGTCCATATATAGATTCCTAAAATGTATGCGTCATAGTTTGGTTTCTGACCGGCTGCCCGTAAAGGCACCAGTATTACCATTATGTTACTGTACTGCTACTATTGTTTTAAATGCGAACTGTTTATTGGCATATACCTTTTTAGTTTCCTTAGCTGGCCAAAGTTGACCTTGATGTCTGTCTTCAACCCCAGCAGGTGTCTGTGTGGTATCCTGATTCGGGCCAAGCCTGTCTCATCCAGCATTTTGAAGAGTTCCTCCCTTGGGTGGCGTCTTATCTCCGCCATCATCTGATGTTCTTCCTCCCCACCGTTCACCTGGTTTCTGACAGTACCCAGCAAACGTGCCCGCTTGGCAAGAGTGGAAGGAGCAGCATTGCTACTGGTCTTCTGACTTTGGGGAGTGTGCACGAACTTCATTGGCTAGAAATATGGGCATTCTTTAATAAGTATGTTGCTAACCAAAAAATGTTACATGGGTGATGTGAGATACTAGACAAACAGTAGTCTTGTTTGTCATGTGTTCATACACATATCTTTTGTAGTGTGTGTACAGTCTTTCAGTGCCATATTGTTTTGAAATTATTATTTAAGAAGGACATTTAATTGAAGTATTTCAATGTTTTATTTCCATCTGAAGTTAAGGCTGCTGTGGGAACAACTTACTTTGAAATAGTTACATCACCAGCATGCCTCTCAAGAAACCAACATAATTTAAAGATCTGCAAATGTTTTATTTGTCTTCTTGACGATTACTTGATTCCATGATAGGTAATGTGATTGCAGCAAACTTCTACACTGTCAGAAGCTGTGTACATTTGATATTTGGGCTGGCCCTGTCATGCCTGTACGTACTGTTATACCTACATACATCATGTATAAAATTTTGAGCCGTCCTTGTATGTTCCTTTTGTTTCCCTATAGATACATGTATATGTATATATGTTGCTTGTTTAAAGAAAGTGCATTTGATATAGAAGTCATATGTAGGATTGATATGACAAGAACAAGGAGGCATTAAGGTGGAAACTGTATATGTCACTTGGTATATCTTGTAAGTAACTGCCTCTCCTTCCCTCCTGTTTTTGCAAGAAAGGTGTTGTTACTGCTCCCTTGCAGCTTCCTCCGAAGCATCGATGTAAACGCCAGGTCTTCGTCAACAGTGAGTGGCCCAGATTGAGCTAAAGCGACTGTGACCTTACCAAAACTCTGACATTCCGTGACTGGGGTGGCAGGTGGAGGGTATACGACAAAAATAGGTGTGGGGGGGGGAACTAGTACAACAACTGGCTGTTTAGGTGTAGTGTTGGATGAACTCAACTGAACTGAACTGTTAGAGGTCTTGGTAGTTTGAGTTTTACTTTCATTTTGTCTTGGTGCCTTTGGTCTTCCTGTGGAAGATTTTCTCTTTCGTCTTCCCCCCCTGGACATTTTCTCTACCTTTTCGCAGTGGCAGCACTCCTCCCCAAATGAGTGATGATACCAGGAGACCCTTAAGGGTCGAGAGTGTTTCGGTGGCTTACTTAGCCTAGCCCTACAAGAATTACAGAATAGTGGTGGATGTTGTTCCCTTCTATCCCTTGTCACATCTACCCCCCAGACCTTCCTAATCTCATCAGTGAAGTTAAGACAGACATTGGCACGAAGATTTTGAGATTTCTCTTTTCTTGTTAACACAAATTCCCCACAGAAACGGCACAACTTTCCAATGTTCTCACAGTGGGACTGTAGAGCTGTCAATGTACAAGTACTAGTATTCTGTGCCATTGATGTAGATTGTTTGAAGCCTCCCTGTACCTTTAAAACGTTTTTCTGGTTCTAGTGTTAGTTTTTTTTCTCAAACATGTAAGCCTTAAGCTGTGTCAGTTGTTCTAAATTTTAATTCTAGCATAGAACTGTTATACTTAGTGTGAAAATTGAATCTGTAGTGATAAGGAGTGTAATATCATAAGAACTTAATTCACAATTGGCAGAGCTATTATCTGAAGTTTTGCTAATTTACAAAGTTTTAAAAAATTTCTTAAAGGATTAAATACTTTTTAAACTCATTCCATTGCATGTGACATTGTTTACAATATACAGTTTTGAATTACAGATACATTTAAAATCGATCCCGTAAATGCCGGAAGTGACTCCCCCCCCCACAGATCGTATTTACATATCAAGTAGGTGGCGCCCCCGAGTCTATTAAAAATAGGTTACAAAAAAGAGAAGTAACCGACAACTCAGGCAAACAGTTGTAGATTGGAAAGCACAGATTGATAATAGAAGAAAAACTCGCTAAAAAGGTAAAATTATGACCTGAAAATTGCCGCAAAGACGAAAGGAGAAATAAGCCAGTCAGAGTTCCCAGTCACGGTAATAAAGTGTATATGTGAATGTATAGCGGGAAATCCGCTGGCGGGAACATGAATCGGGGTTTCTACGTTGTGGGCGGAGCTAAAGCACAAGAATACGTCATAATGAGCTGTGATTGACAGTTTTATTGGTCAACAAAGCCGCCGTCACTTCCTAGTTACGCATTGTAAATATTTTGTTGTCATGCCACGACGCCATATTGTTTCCCATGAGGCACCGCGTGAGTCATAGTGCGCTTGCGCAGACCGAATGCGGAAGTGCTCCATAGACCGGCGCTGGCGTCATGGTATCAAACATAGACGGGTATGGAAACGGTGAATTGTGGGATAGGAGAGGCTTGTTGCACCAATATGGCGCCCGGGGAGGGGGGCCGGAATGACGTGCTGCAGAACACGGAGAACTGTGCGTCCTGTCGGCAGTGGACAGAAAGATGGAAGGTGCGTATTGACAGGGACTATATTGGTGTTCCATTTTGCATGACATATGTACTTGGTAAAGTGTTGATTGTCTTTCTTCAGCTTCTTCTATCTGCAGTTCACCTTCTGATACTACAAATTGTTCACTGCGGATGTGTTAAACGGAGAGGTAAATGATTATACAAATACATAGCTACATTTGGATTGCACCCTTCGACACAACTTGATAGACCCTACTTACACAGAAAATTTGAAGTCAATCGGTCTAGCCGATCGTGAGAAAATGACTTGGCAATGTTGACATTGTGTACAGCTGCCCCCCTCCCACAGTGCAGAAGTGTGATGATTTCAACATTCCCAGGGATTTGATCAGCCAAAGTACATCTTACCAAAGTAGCATGTTTCAGTAGTACTTATATTTCTACAACATATGAGGGAATACAAAGCCAATCCATGTTTGTGATTACAAAATATACACCTGGAAAGTTGGCCAAAATTTGGGTGGCCCTTTTGTTCACACCAGGCTACTTTCAAGTAATGAACAAGTATTGAAAATCAGGCCTGATATTTAAAAAAGTACAATGACTCAATAGTACTTATATGTTTCCAGCATACAAAGGAATATCAAGTTCATGCATACTGTTGATGAAGAATTATAGACACTGAAAGTTGACCAAAATATGGGCGGCCATTTTGTTCACACCAAGCAACTTTCAAAAATGGGGCGGTATTACAGAAATAGTCTGATTTCTTCAAAAGTACTATGAGTCAATAGTACTTATATGTCTCTAAGCCATGACGGAATGTCAAGTTAATTTATACTTTTGATGAAGAAATATAGACTTTGAAAGTTGACCAAAATATGGGCAGCCATCTTGTTGACACCCAGCGACATTCAAAATTGGCCGGAAATAGAAAAAGATGTTTGATGTTTTCAAAAGTACCATGACTTTATAGTACTTAAATGTCTCCATCCTATGAGGGAATATGAAGTCAATGCATGCTTTTCATGAAGAATTATAGACATTGGAAGTTGACCAAAATATGGGCAGCCATTTTGTTCATACCCAGCAACTTTCAAAAATGGGGCGGTATTACAGAAAAAGTCTGATTTCTTCAAAAGTACCATGAGTGAATAGTACTTATATGTCTCTAAGCCATCAAGGAATGTCAAGTTAATTCTTACTTTTGATGAAGAAATATAGACTTTGGAAGTTGGCCAAGATATGGGCGGCCATGTTGTTCACACCCAGCAACATTCAAAATTGGCCGGAAATAGAAAAACATGTTTGATGTTTTCGAAAGTACCATGACTTTATAGTACTTAAATGTCTTCATCATACGAGGGAATATCAAGGTCATGCGTGTTTTTGATGAAGAATTATAGACATTGAAAGTTGACCAAAATATGGGCAGCCATTTTGTTCACACCCAGCAACCTTTAAAAATGGGGCGGAATTACAGAAAAAGTCTGATTTGTTCAAAAGTACTATGAGTCAATAGTACTTATATGTCTCTAAGCCATGAGGGAATGTCAAATCAATTCATGCTTTGGATGAAGAAATATAGACTTTGGAAATTGGCCAAGATTTGGTCGGCCATATTGCTTTACACATTGACAAGTCTGTTTACTTAAATATCCCCCCACAGGAATTCAATACTAGTAGATGTATTTTCCCCAAAGTAGTGTAAGTCATTAGTACTTGTATCTCTACAACAATCTGGGGAAAGTCAACTTGATGCATATTTTGGATGAGGAATTATGTGCTGTAAAAGTAAGTGAAACTTTAGCAGATTTGATGTGAACATTGACTTGAGTGTATGAATAGCTCTACTTACAGGCTATTCAAAATTGCTTTAAGGAAGCAAAGATTTTCAAAAAGTGAAGTAGTAAACATTTCAGATGACATGTTGGTTTTAGAACAGCTGTCTTTACTCTAACTACAACCTCCTTGCTCTACCTAAAAATTGCCTAGCATACCCTGCCCCCCCCCCCTACACATACATGTTCATCTCTGTGATCCTTCAAGTGGTGTAATAGTGTGTGCTTGGTAGGATAGGACAGGAATATTCATTCATTGAATTGAATAGTCAGTGAACTTTCAACTCTGATGACGTTGTTTTTTTGTGTTTTTTTCAGATGGCGTGTACTGTGGAAGCAAGTGGAACTCAAGACGTATTAAGTTCTTGGATATGATGGCGTACCTTCTTCATACTTCATTGATGGCATCATATTTTCTATTACCAGAGATTTAGATTTTGAAAGTTCTTCCATGTACCTGCAGAATGTATTCATATGAAAGCATGTTACCTATAAAAATTCCTTTTGTAACTGTTTATTTTAGACTTCCTTTTTAGAGTTGACCATGATAGGTAACTAGCTGCTAGTACGTGTATTAATATAATATTTTGTACATGTAGTTGGCCAGTGCTGATTGAAACGAAACATATTTTCTGTTTGTACATTTTTACATTGAGAAATCATTTATGATCATTTCGCTGCAACTAAAATGCTGTTTGTGCTTTCAGTGAACAGACAAACATATTGGGTAATGTGAAATGTATAATCAGCCTGTAGATAACCTTTCTACAGAGTGGAAGGTACTTTATTATGATAGTGCCCTTTTGTTTTGTCTGCATTTGTGCCACCTATGTGAAATAGGAGAAGACCTTGTATTCTTCTTATTGCAGATTAAAATACATAAAAGCATGTTTTGTATCTTCTTTTGACTGTGGTGAGGTTACAGTAACAACTTGCTTTGAAGATATAATATTGATACAATAATAAATGTATGCATCATCAGTGACTAGAACATACACCTTATTACATGTGCAATTTGTGTAACAGTATACTCTTCAGCAAATTCAAGATTCAATATTCATTATTCAATAAAAACAGAGGTTTCCAAATACAGACAGCTACTTCTTTTTTTTGTTATGTGGTTAAACCTTGTGACAACTTCTCCATCTTAAATTAGATTCTTTGATGACTAAGTCCTTTAGCTTTCTCTTATTTTGTATTAGCATGGGTTCATGGGGTATTTTCAGAGCATGAAAAGGCCCAAAAGTAGGGTACTAGCATTTGTGTCTTCAAGGACATTATTTGGTGTCTAGAATGCAAGACCGTATATATTTCGAAAAAGGTTGTTTAAATGCGTTGAAATTAAACTAGAATTCACAGGAACGCACTAGAGGTCGGATTCCGACTTGGAGCGACATTTAACGCTACTGAAAGGCTGCCCGATTTAAAAATACCGCGCGTATACGACCGGGATACCCATCATCCCTTGCGAAATCCCTGTAACGAGCCTCGCTTTCGTGAAGAGCTTCGTTTCCATACCCGTGTACTTATTACCATGCTGGCGTGCTGGACATGTATGCTCTTACGGCTTTATTGCCGTATTTGTGTTCAACGTTTTGACAAATTTAACAGGAAACATGGCTGGACTCCAGGCTATTTATTTAACTATTCAAATTGAAGAATTTGTCAACTGGGTTTCAAATTTGCGGAATTCGGGTCCCATGGCTATTTATCAGCTTTCCGGTAGTAGCCTTACAGTCAGGAAATTATCGAGAGACTATTTAGGCCAGAAAGAGGTAGAAAGTAGTAACAGTTTTGACTGTGAGTGAATTGTCAGAATATTTTCTTTGAAGTTGAACACTTTCAAAACTTAGATTGAATTGTGGAACATACACTGTGTCCAGCAGTGCCCCCCAGACACCAGTCCATTGGGACCTGTAAGTAATAATACGTTTCAATTGAAACTAGTTACTAGTACTAGTAGTTAGGATATAAGAGGGGTCAGTCTTGAGTAGTCAGTCTTGAGAAGTCGTGTGTCGTCAGTGATTACGAGAGTCTAGGCGGAGTTCCATCTCAGTGTCCTGTGTCTGTTCCAACTGAACAGGTAAGTCCTTAGTTATTTGTCTATAAAAAAGTACACAACGCAATGTCCGATTGTCAATGTAACTGAGGCTCTTGTTAGTTGTCAGGAACCGTAGAAGAAAGGCTGGGTCTCTTCTTGTTGCAATACTGTGTTTGTATATGGTCGTGTCACACTGAATAAATACACTTCTCCGAGATTAGAATCCAGTATCCGAATCGTGCTTACTTGGATGTTTAGATGAGCTAACATAGAGCAAAAAGGTTATTATTGTTACAAATTGGCGTAACTACTCACTACACTAAACTGAAACAGTGAAAGAGAATAACTTCTGAAAGCTCTGAACATGGAGTTAAAATCAAGGATTTAATCTCCTTGCTCTGAATCGAAAGAGAATAAATTCTTAAACATCTGAATTGTAATAGAATAACTTCTGAAACCAATCTGACAAAATCTGTGGTAATCTTGGTCATTTTGACAAATATGACACAAATAATAACTTACAACACTTGTCCCTCGGCACCTCCGAGATTTGTGGCATCTCCTCCTGTGGCAACTCCTCCTGTCAGTGTCACACCTCCTCCTCCTTGTCCCTCAGCACCTCCCCTTGCGGGATTTGTGGCATCTCCTCCTGTGGCTGCTCCTGTGGCAACTCCTCCTGTCAGTGTCACACCTCCTCCTCCTTGTCCCTCGGCACCTCCCCTTGCGGGATTTGTGGCATCTCCTCCTGTGGCACCACCTCCTACCGCGCGCGCCCCTGTTGTCCCATCAGCCATTTCAACACTACAAAAGCGACACCATATTGTAAATAGCTAACATATGTCATGAATTGTAGAGTAGAGTAGAGTAGAATGTAATAATACTGTAATTCATGATTTTATAATGGTCACTTAATTATAGCGGTTTTAGCGGTTACTTTTCCACCGCTAAAATTTCATGATCGCGACTTTTTTTATCACTTCCGCCCCCTCCCTCTTACCTCAAGCTCGTTACGGTACGATTGCAAATTCACTCTTCATTTCTTGACTACAACATGCACACATCCTACAGAAACAAGCAAGGCACTGATGTTCTTCCAGAAGTAAAATATTTATCATACAGAACTTAGGAGTTCATATTTTGTGGTAAAGATACCACAGTAAAAAGCACGCACAAACAAAATGTATGGCGTCCCAGTTACGCATAATTTGAAATTTCCCAGCTTATCTACACTTGGATATTTATAAATCTTTAGCGTACATTTCGATTTAGAAGTTTCTCCATAAATTTTCAGAAACGATAAGCCGTTCATTTTGTGCTACTACGGGACAACTGAAACAAGAAAGCTTTTGAAAAAAGCTGGCCTGAGGCCAAAATAGAAATAGCTCCTTTGGTGGCATTGTCTCAAAGAATTGGTCAGCATGCTGACTTAAATTTTAGCAATGCTAGAAAGTGTGAATTTAGATGCAGTCTGCTTATAACATTACTTGTGCCAATGATATTTAGTTATAGCTGCCACAGAAAGACGAAATTAAAAAGAAGAGATTATTGTGAAAATTGTACTGCATGGTGGAAAACAAATTCAATAAACTAGGTTTTTGAACATTGTAAGTAATTTTCTTAGGGTAAATCCCCTTAAGATGTAATATACACCTGTTTCACAGCCCTGTCATAGCGCGTTTCCAAGGGATATACCTTCCATACACCTCCATACCTCATATAAGAGGTGTATGAAAGGTACATCCCTTGGAAGGGCACTATGGCAGGGCTGTGGAAGAGGTGCATGGAAGTGTCGTTGTGGGCCTTCGTAGAAATGCTTTATTAGCTCTTCCGAAATGCGTTCACACTTTGTCCCTATGGTCCATCGCGAAGTTTCCTGAAGTTTCCGTGACGATTCAGCGATCACAAACGCGAACAATGAACAGTGAATCTCGAACGGCAAGGAAATATTGGCATAACAACAATGAATACTAGTAGCACAAACAACTATGGACACTCGGTAAAATTGTTAAATATCGTCAGCTCTTCCTAATAGAAAGAGATATTTCGTAATAGTTTATTAGCGGTTACGTGCGGTCGTGCATTGCATTGTGGGAATTGCGCAACTTCCGTCGATAAAATATGTCAATAATGCATTGGAACCAGCCTTTGATACAAAACAAGCAACCGTTTTCTATCAACATATCACATTTTTGTCTCACAGATATGATAAGCAAACAACCTACTTCATTGCTGCCTTCCTTCTCGTCCACCACTGTGCGTCTCGTCCACTGTGCGTCTCGTCTGTGTTCCTGCACAGTGGTTCCCGCCAAACGTTGAAATTCTACAAAACTGCGCTCTGATTGGTGACGAGCTGTCACGTGTACCGATCCTTATGCAAATGTTATCTTGAAACGATGTCATGATTGGTGCAAAGCTATCACGTGTACCGACGCCTAACCTTATACAAATATAGCTCTGTAAACCGACGACATGATTGGTGGAATGCCGTCACGTGTATCAACGCCCAACCCTATACAGAGGCGTGTGTACAGGACGTTATGATTGGTCCGATCTATGAACCAAATTCATCCGTCTGTTCAACTTCGCCTGTCACTGTCAAACGTTTTTGACTGCTCGAGGTGACTGTTGAGTGTTACTTCGTTTGCAATCCAACTGCAACATCGCGATTACCCCATAATTTTAGTTAAGTCATTCATTGCTGTAAAACGGGTAGCAGATCGTGATATTTGATCGTTTCTTCTTCTCTCCCATAGCTTGATCGATCGTTTGCAGGTGACAAATCTTCGATGAGGGTCTGCATGGGGGGTAGTGATTACGCTAAATTTTCGCCGCCGATTACGATAAGTTTCAGAGCTGATTACGACTTAACACTTTGTGGCTAATGTACTATTGCGAATTACGTTGATTTTTACGCACGAAGAAGTGCGTGCTGGCCCCCTCGATCTGCTGAGAAGATCTGTGACAGTCAGGTAAGACACAATTTTTGTATTTCCCGCCAAAAATCTATGACTGAATCTCTAAGTAAAAGTTTGGATTATCGATAAACTGTAATACTTAGTAGGCAACAAGAAAAACGGTTGACATGGAAGACAAAATTAGCACAGGTATAGGTAACGTTCATGCGTTGTAGATTTGTTTTTGTATTCCCCGCCAAAATCATCTATGACTGAATCTGTACAAAAAAGATTTGATTGTCGTTAAAATATGATAGATAGTTCCCGTGTTGTATTTTTTTCTGAGATTTTGACATTTGAAGATATTCCCTCACCATATATCCACTGTGTGCTTAAATTAAAGATAGAACTGTCAAAATACAAAGGGTTGCCCCTCGTATAAGGAAGCACATATTATAAACTAGTATGTACGACATTCTGGCATGGACAAAAGCAGAAAAAAATACATCTTCGACGGGAAGACGTAAGTTAAGTATAAACGCACAAGTTATACACATACAAACCTGGAAAATTTCATGTTCCAACAAATTTCCAACCACAGGCCCTGACTCTACAGTTTCATTTTATTTACCTTATTTCGCACGTACGGCCGGTGCAACAGAACCGCGTGCAATTCACGGAAATTTTCAACCAAAACAAAGAAATCGACATCATAAGCAACGAATCACTAAATTACCGATATTCTATATCGCTATTTTCAATTCATAGTCAACTTATTTGAATCCGTCGTCAGCGCTGCTCGCGCTGTTGAGAAACATGTAAACAAACCGCCGCCATCTTGTTATAGTTTCAGGCAAATCTCACGATAGAGCGCGCGAGAGAATAACGCGCTTTTCATCAATTTTTCTTCAAGTGATTTTTTTTGCATTAGACAAAATTAGATAAGACTTGAGAGAGGACTAAAATAAAGTATACTGTATAGTGCTGAAAATACTACTAGCCTGGTTTTGCAGTGCCATGGCAGCTACCCTCAAGTTGCAGATACAAAAGCGAGCCAAAAATTAAAATCTTAAAGTAGACTACGATGATTATGACATATTTGTCATTGTTAGTGGGTTTGTGTCGGTTTGTTCAGTTCATGTCTGTCTGACAGGTGAGTATGTTCATAAATGTAACAGTGAGTGCACCACACAGCCTTGTCGTATCCTTGAGTCCCATGGTAAAGAATGGATATGTTACACATGCAAAGGTTACTTGATGAAGAAGAAAGTACCAGCCCAAGCACAAACTAACAAGATGAGTCTTCCAGAAATACCTTCAGAGTTGAAATGTCTCAATACACTAGAGTCACAGTTAATAGCTCCAAGAATACCCTTTATGAAGGTAACAGCTCTGCCAAAAATTAAAGGTAGCCAAAAAGGAGTTCACGGTCCTGTAGTTTGTGTTCCAGCTGATGTAGGTAAAACACATGCGGTTCTTCCGAGAATACCTTCAGAGGCACAGTTTGTTAAAGTGAAGCTTAAGAGAAAGCTAGAGTACAGTGGACATTACATGTACAGACAAATTAGTCCATTGAAGGTTGATGCAGCCCTGCAATATCTTGTAGAAAATAATCATCATTACAATGGTGTGTCCCTGGACACTGACTGGCTTTTGTCGTGGAATGAAGAAGAGGGACTTATCCAACCATCTGCTACTGTAAGTGATCCGAATAATGATAATGCACAACTTCACACAGAAGACGAGCAACAAGAGTCGGGCAGTACTGAGGGGAGTGGCTCGAACGAGGCAGCTGGGGACGGCATGGAAGACGAGGAGACGGACAACATCCTTGGACAGATTGATATGGAAGCAATAACGACGGAAGCAGCTCTGAAGGAGGAAGAGGAACTGGACAATCGATTGAGGGGCCTTCCCCACGACACCTGTCTCCAACCGGTAGACATAGGGCAGGACTTCCTTGATCACTACGACGAACACATCCTTTGTGTGGCCCCAGGAGAGGGCAGTAAGCCGGTATCTGTCTTTAAGGAAGTCGGAGGAGAGGCGATGTCTTTCCCAGTTCAGTTTCCAACAGGACAGTATTCTTTCAATGATGACCGGGAGACACGTATACCTGCTAGTCAATACTTTAAGGCACGCCTTATGGGAGCCGATGCACGGTTTGCGAGAGATACGATCTACATATTCTATTCACAATACATAACAGAGTTGCATTTCATACGATCGAACATGTCCATATCGTTGCGAAAAAGTGCACCAATTACGAGTGACGGGCGCAGAATTGGGGCCCAAATGTTGTCCAACAGAGAAGACTTAAAAGCTATTTTCAAATCAGATGAAGGCTATCGCTTCCTTCAGCCAGTCCGGGGTACTCCACAATACTGGGAGAAGGCGCTAAACGAGTTGTACGCAATGATAAGACAGCTAGGAATTCCAACCTGGTTCGTGACGTTTTCCGCCGGGGATCTACGATGGCCAGAAGTGTTGGAGTCGATACGACAAGATCCTGGGGGGGGGGGCAGTAAGCGATTTGTCGTGGGAGGAACGTTGCGACATTTTGAAGAGTAATCCTGTCACTGCTGCGCGCATGTTCGATCACCGAGTCAAGCTGTTTTTCAAACATGTCATTCAGTCTCCATCGCAACCGGTTGGGAAGGTCTTAGATTTTTTTACGAGAACAGAGTTTCAACAAAGGAGTTCCCCACACATACATTGTCTGTTGTGGGTAAAAGATGCGCCTAAATTGAATGAAAATTCCGAAGAGGAGATCTGCGCTTTTGTGGACAGGTATGTTTCCAGTGAGCTGCCCAACCCAGAGACAGATAAAGAGTTGTTTGACATAGTCAGCCAGGTTCAAATGCATCGAAAAAGTCATACAGCATCATGCAAGAAAGGTGGCAAGGCATGTAGGTTCGGATTCCCCAAACCTCCTGTAAAGCAGACGTTCCTGTGCGGTCCCGTGGCCTTGCAGGACCTGACCGAAGAAGAATTGGCACCCCTTCCAGCTAAAAAGGGGCAAGCCGAAGCAGTCCTCAAAAAATTCTGGGATGTGTTGGACAAGAAGAGTGAGCCGGAAAAGTGCTCCACTGACGATCTTCTAAACGAGACAAAGCTGACCACCGCACAGTTCTGCGAGGCTTTCAGCTTGATGGAAACCAGGAAGCAAATAGTGCTCAGGCGTGAGCCAAAGGAAATGTGGGTGAACAATTACAATCCGTATCTGCTCCGCTCTTGGAATACCAACTTAGACATTCAGTATGTTCTGGATGCGTACAGTTGTGTCAGGTACATTGTGTCATATATCAGCAAAGCAGAAAGAGAAATGGGAAAGCTACTCAAACAGGCCCAGAGAGAAGCGAGGGAAGGTAATGACGATGTTGTTAATGAAATGAGAAAGGTTGGCAACAAGTACATTCACCATAGGGAAGTGAGTGCCCAGGAGGCTGTGTATCGAGTCTGTAGCCTAAAACTAAAAGATTGTTCAAGAGACGTCATATTCATTCCAACAGATGAGAAAGCTAGTCGCCTGTCTAAACCTTTGGCAGAGATCCAAAACCTTGCTAATGCAGAAAATGTTGACGACGAAAGCATCTGGATGCCAAGCATTATGGACCGCTATAAGGCCAGACCACTAGAAGAACCCTTCCGGTCAATGTGTGCTGAAGAGTTTGTCTCTGAGTATCGTGTGGTTTCCACTTCAGGCAACCAAGGTGATGGTGAGCAGCCATCTAGAGGCGCTACCAAGCATGTCCTAAACGATAATTTGGGGTCAGTACAGAAGCGCACCAGATCAAACCCTGCTATCATCCGCTTTGCTAAATTCAATAAGGAAAAAGAGCCAGAGAAATTCTACTTAACTCTGCTGAAGTTATATTTGCCGCACTACTCTGATATGCAGTTGAAACCAGAACCGTTTTCAAAGCATGAAGACTTCTACTTAAATGGCTCTGTTTCGTTGTCTGAAAGAATAGGTGTACTGAATGTCAGGGATATTGTCGATAATAACAGAAGCAAGTTCGAGTCAAATCGCGAAGAAATTGAGGAGGCACGTAAAGAAGTAGAAAATAACGGCGGTGACCTAGATGATGCTTGGGCCCAGATCTTCCCTGTACAAGAACAAGAGAGATCTAAGTGTCAAGACAATCAACAACAAGTCCAACTTTTTGATGACGAGGATTGTAAGGATGACATTCCTGATCTTGCAACAGTCAAGTCAGTCGACTAATCAAAAGAACAAAACTTCACCCTAGAAAGGTGCCAGTTGCAGGTCAGTTCAAAAACTGCACTCCCTTTATTGCAGTCGCTCAACCCCATCCAACAAAATGTTTTCTATTTTGTTCGAAAGTGGTCTATGGAGATCGCGCAGGGAAAGCGACCAGAGCCCTTTCGTGTTTTTGTCACAGGTGGTGCTGGAACCGGAAAGAGCCATCTTATCAAGTGCATATATTATGAAGCTACGAGAATACTGCAGCAGACACAAGAGAACCCTGACAATGTTTCTGATCTTCTGACAGCACCCACAGGGACTGCTGCGTTCAACATTGGCGGAAGCACTCTCCACCATGCTTTTCACTTGTCGAGGGTTACTAAGACATATCAGCCCCTCTCTGAAAAGACACTGAATACAGTACGCGCACAGTACGAAAGCCTCAAAATTGTGATCATAGATGAGGTTTCGATGGTTGATAAAAAGCTACTGTCCTCTGTTCACGGCAGATTGCGCCAACTCACACAGGGACATCCAGATGCATTTTTTGGAAATGTAAGCATCTTGGCAGTTGGAGACATGTACCAAATACCTCCAGTCAAAGGTCAAAGCCTTCACAAGGGAAGAAAAACTGAGATCTTTGACCTCTGGAATCCCATTTTTGAAGTGGTAGACCTTAAGGAAATCATGCGGCAGAAAGATGATGCTGCATTTGCAGAGCTTTTGAACAGGCTTAGGGTAAAGAGAAAGAAAGAGAAACTAGCAAATGAAGATGACAAAACTCTGTCTTCAAGGGTCCTTTCTCTAGACTTTGCATCAGATGAGTATCCTAAAGATGCGCTGCACATTTTTACCACTAATGATTCTGTTGCGCAGCATAATGACAGAATGTTGAACCTCCGGTGTTCCCATATTAGACGATACGAGGCCTCTGACTTTGTCAAAGATCCGTGCACGGGTTCGATGAAAAGGAGACATCTAGCAGAAGGGGGAAGTGACGACCTGCCAGATGTGGTCCGAGTCGGGGTCGGCGCTAGGGTCATGCTTTGTAGAAATGTCAATGTGGAAGATGGCTTAGTGAACGGTGCATTTGGAACAGTGACTGGCGTGAAAGGTGGAGATGATTATGCGAGTGAAGTTGCAACTGTTTATGTGCTGTTTGATAATCCAAGGGCAGGTGCTGTTGAAAGGCAAAAGAGCTCTGTTCCCAATGATATACCTGTCAACTCGGTCCCAGTACATCAGTTTGAGGGCACCTTGAAAAAATTAAGCAAAGTTCAACGCTACCAAATCCCTTTGAAGCTGGCCTGGGCATGTACGACACACAAGGTGCAGGGCATGACCACCGATGAAGCTGTAATCTCGATGAAAAATGTTTTCGCATCAGGTATGGCGTATGTGGCCTTAAGCAGGGTTCGTTCAGTTGGTGGGCTCCACATTACGGACTATAAGCAGGAGTCTATCTACTGTGATAAACAATTAGAGGAGGCAGTCAGTGATATGAAGCAATTACAGTTTAGATCTGATCCATTCAAAAGTGTTGACGAAGGGCCTGAAAGCAAAAAGGTCCTGAATATTGTCCATCACAACACTGAAGGACTTGTAAGTCACTTTGAAAGTCTGAAATCTACCTGTCTGCCCAAAGCTGACGTCATATGCCTGACCGAGACATGGCTATCTGGAGACGTGCCGTCTTCTCAGGTGCAGCTGGAAAACTTTACTGTGTTTCGCAAAGACAGGACACATGTTTGTGACGAAGGCTCTAGTATGACAACAGGTTCCTCTCATGGAGGAGTGGCAGTATATGTACGTGATGGATACAAATGTTCTGAAATACCTATTCCAGATGACATTAGCCTGGAATGTGTAGTTATGAAAGTGTCTGCTGAGGGAATGGAAATACTCATTGTACCTATTTACAAGCCACCAAATGTAATAAAAGATGTATTCATTTTCAATTTAGAGAAACTGATGCGGCACCTGGCCACGGTGAAACGAAATATCACAATCTTTCTTGGGGATTTTAACGAGAGCCTGATATCAGCTGGCGAAGAGAACAAAAAGATTCTGACGTTTTTTGTGACAAACGATTTCGAACAGTTGGTGGAGGATCCTACGACCATGAAAGGAACTCTTCTTGACCATGTTTACATTTCGCCATTGCCATCCAATGTAAGCTGCGGGGTCATACAGACATTTTACAGTTACCATGATGCTGTGTATTGCACACTGTATCATTCAGATGCTGCAATAAGCTGTGGTAGTGAAAAGGTGATAATGGAATGATATGATTGTTCTAGCTTTTTAAGCCGTAGTAAGCCACAGAGCTCATCACCGTGATTGGGGAGGAGGGAGGTAAGTAAGCGACAGAGGTCTCCCCGTGATTGGGGGAGGAGGAAAGTGAACCACAGAGGTCCCCCGTGATTGGGGAGGAGGAAGGTGAACCACAGAGGTCCCCCCGTGATTGGGGGAGGAGGAAAGTGAACCACAGAGGTCCCCCGTGATTGGGGAGGAGGAAGGTGAACCACAGAGGTCCCCCCGTGATTGGGGGAGGAGGAAAGTGAACCACAGAGGTCCCCCCGTGATTGGGGGAGGAGGAAAGTGAACCACAGAGGTCCCCCGTGATTGGGGAGGAGGAAGGTGAACCACAGAGGTCCCCCCGTGATTGGGGGAGGAGGAAAGTGAACCACAGAGGTCCCCCCGTGATTGGGGGAGGAGGAAAGTGAACCACAGAGGTCCCCCCGTGATTGGGGGAGGAGGAAAGTGAACCACAGAGGTCCCCCGTGATTGGGGAGGAGGAAGGTGAACCACAGAGGTCCCCCGTGATTGGGGGAGGAGGAAAGTGAACCACAGAGGTCCCCCGTGATTGGGGAGGAGGAAGGTGAACCACAGAGGTCCCCCCGTGATTGGGGGAGGAGGAAAGTGAACCACAGAGGTCCCCCCGTGATTGGGGGAGGAGGAAAGTGAACCACAGAGGTCCCCCGTGATTGGGGAGGAGGAAGGTGAACCACAGAGGTCCCCCCGTGATTGGGGGAGGAGGAAAGTGAACCACAGAGGTCCCCCCGTGATTGTTACGGTGAATGGGGTAGATCTCAGGAATGAATGAAAAAAATGAAGAAATGAAAAAAAATCAACAACAAAAATGCTCTCTTTCAATTATTAAATTTCAATCCATACCATATTTTCTATCTAATCCATTTTTCTTTTTTTCAGGAGACCAGTCATTTGAAGAACATCACATTGGATTTGGCAAATATCCCAGACGTTTTTCTTCATTCTTTGATTCACCTTTTATTTTTGTAATGCCATGATAGTGTTATATTTTCCTTGGTAATGTCATATTCTAACTTAAACTTAAAGCAATATCCATGTAATCCCATGTTTAGAGATGTTCATTACTGCATTGTTGTCTGCAAATAACTTTTTTGTTTCCTTTTCTTTCAAGGGTCAAGCAGTTAGAAGATCCTGCACAGAACATACAGCAGGTACATGTATTGTGCTAAGATGGAAATAGAATGGTTTTCTTTTAAAACTGTCTTAAGTACAACTAGAAAGGCCGACATTTGCTCCGGAGCAAATACAGCATATTTCAGCCATTTCCTTCCAATGTTTAAGTCCCATTTTACACAATTTGAAAGCAGTGTATGCCAGAATGATGGGAAATTGTAGTCGTGACGTGGTGGGAGGGCGTTCGAACCGCGCTGTAGTTGTGCTTATTCAGGTCAGTTTTCTTGCGAAATAAAACACTCAGAGACCCCACTATTAATTATTTGTATAGCTTTATGTGTAAGAGAGGACTGTGTGATTTAAAATAGTGGTGTATTTTTCGTACAAGAGACGCCGTTACATGGTGATCTCTCCTCGAGGGCGTCCATGTTTTCGTTAAATTTGCATGTTGTGACGTAACTCTGGTTAAAGATCGACAGCTTTACTTTTCATTCATTCGCCAGCTGTATGCATGATCCTGGTTTCTTAATTGTTTGAATGATTGAACAAGATGACAACAGGTCAGGCTTACTTCTGCATATTTAGACAATTACAAATTCATCCGAAGTTAGGGGACGTCCGAAGTTACAGCACCCCGCGTTACATCTATCTAGGGGTCATGTGTAAGCATAACTAGCCATATGACCTACTATTACAAATAACAAACTGTCACATGTCACGGCCATTACAGGTTGATCCCGACTATAACCAAAAGCTGAAACCGAGGCCCAAACACCCGGCCAAGGTGTACGCATGGGCTGGGATATTAAAGAAAGGCCGCACACCCATCCTGGTGTTCAAAGGTGTTATGGACGCAGATTTTTTTCTGCCGGCAGATTCTGATTGAAACGCTGCACCGATACATCGGTCAAAACATCCCTGACGGCCACAGACTTCAAATGGATAATGGTTGGTTTGTGTTCAGGATTTTCGGCACTGAATTTTTCGTGAACATCTGTGCAGAAATAGTTCACACAGAAAGACACCAGTGGTTGTTTCCTCTGTATCTGTATTGTTTAACCGATATAACCGTCATTCGGCGTAACACACCAGTTTCGCAGGCACGCGGCGGCGGCTGGTCTATAACTGTAATTCTGTTTTCATTGCGGTAACACTAGCATGTCTGTCGTAGTTATTCATACAGAATCTGGCAGCTTGGTTCTGTACTCTTTCCAGTTTGTCTTTGTCTTTCTTTGTATATGGGTCCCAAACTGTTGATAGCATACTCCAGGTTTGGTCTGACTAATGATGTGTATGCAAGTGATTTTACCTTCCTTGGGCAGGCCCACAAGTTACGCCTGATCACTCCTAGTGTCTATTTGGCTTTTGCTGTTACTTTACTGACATGATCACTCCACTTCAGGTTTGATGTTAATGTAACACCTAGGTAGCTGTGGGCTTTGGTTGTTTCCAGTGTTTGACCACAGAATTGGTAGCTGTTTACATTTGGGGTGCGTTTGTTTGTTATATGCATGATGTAGCATTTTTCGGGGTTAAACTGCATGAGCCACTCTGATCTTAATGGCACTTGTTTGTAACAGATCCAAAGCACACAAGTGCCAAAGCCAGTAAGGTCATGAGGGCTTGGGGAATTAATTGGTGGAGGACACCAGCTGAGAGTCCGGATCTTAATCCGGTAAGTGCATACATGGCAAAATAGTAGCGTTTTCTGGCCTGCCTTGTTTCTCTGACAGCTAGTCTCTTATTACCTGGCAATTGGTTTGTGGGGCAATATATACATTCTGAAAGAATGGTATAACAGAGAAAACAATTCATATAACTAATAAAGGTGGATTGCTTTCCTCCAATAGCGTTAGCAATAGCGTTAGCGTTACCTCGTGATTGCGTCACCCGTTAATTCTAACGCGAGCTGTACTGTACGAAGCTGTGTTTTTTGCCTTCGTCAAGAAGGGTATGTTTTCATGGGCGTGCGTGTGTGCGTGAGTCTGTCAACTCGAGAAGGCTTAAATGGATTGTCTTCATATTTGGTAGGTGGGTAGGTCTTGATGAGGTCTAGAAGTGATAGGAATATGGGCCCCCTGGCGGCTTGTTATGGTACTGCAGCGGTACTTCCGGTTTTGAAATATGGTGATCTGGACGAGCTAGGGTCATGATTTTTGGATGGTAGGTAGCTCTTGTGCTCGGGAAGAAGTGACATAAGTTTGGGCCCCCTAGCGGCTTGCTCTGGAACTGCAGGAGCATTTGTATGAAAATGTTCAAAGTAGGATAACTCAATAACCGGTCGACGGATCATCCTGATATTTGGTGTGTAGGTAGCTTAAGTGATGCTTGACATAATTAGATGACAATTATGCAAATTATGATCTAATTTGCATAATAAATGAAGCAATTCTATAATTCAGTTACCTTCCATGATACTCTACCTTCATTGTGACACATGGGCAACAGGCTGTCCCAGAGGGAGAAAGTCCCAGAGGGGATATTCATTAAGCAGTCCATGTAGCTGCAGGCGGTGTTGCCTTACATTTCCTGCACAGATGTTTTTTCCCTTGCCCAATGCAGACTGCATCGGCAGGGGTAGTTTTCACAATCCAACTTCCATATTTAGGGGGACTAATATATCACTTCTACCTTCTTAAGTTATATAACGATAACATCCTTTGACGAAGGCATGAGATCGTTGACCTCTAGTTTTTACATGCTGTATTTCTACACGATCTACATGTATTCATTTAAAGAATTGTGTTGGGTAAAGAAATACCTAAATCTGCAATATCTTCGATATTAAATGATTAACATTTTTGATCCCCAAGGAAATAATGAATGTGTCTATATCACGTGACCTTAAACCAATCAGTTTTTTGTTTTGGTGTTTCGCGGGCAATTCCAAAGGCGCTGTTATCGTCTGTCATTTTCTGTCAAAAACTTCACTGGCGCGGCCATGGATTGCAGAGCAGAACAAGAAGAACTTCAGGAACTCAAAAGAAGACAGGAAGAGGTGAATCAACAGATCGAAGAAGTCAGGGAGAGGCTTGCCGCGATGGGTCAAGATTTTAAGGATAGCACGCCAGAGAAGTAAGTACATTTGTTGTCAAGAATGAATTTTTCAATATCGAAAAGTTGGATATGTAAAACCATATTTCCAGCATGGTATTACCAGGTACTATAACCATGATTTAACTTGTATTTAAGAGCAAATTGCATACGATGGAAACAATTTCATGTCAACATCACATTTAAAAAAAAACAACTTTTCAATGTTTTGTTTCATGTTTCCTGACTAAAGGGACACCAAGTGGACGGTTGCGAACCGTGTTCAGGGGCCACCTGGCAAGGGAATGCCCAAGCAACAAGATAGGAAGAAAGAGTGAGTCACTTTCTTATTAGCCTTAACAAATTAAAACAATAGTGGACAATATTTATTATGACATGCACATTCTGTCTCAAGGATTATAATTTTTGAAATTCAAATGCTCTACTTATTAGCTAAAATATTTGTCCTATTTTCTATCTATCAGGAAGCGCGCCTGCTGGACTTGTGGTGGCCTGGGCCACCTGGCCAAGCACTGCCCAAGCAACAAGTAAGCTCCAAAATATTTGTTTACATCCTAGTATTGATTTTTGACTTAAGTTAAAACATCAATTTTTTGTAACTAAGCTACATGTATTTCAAATTACCTAACGCAATGATATATTTCCAATCTTTTTTTTCTACAGGGACACCCCATGGGCCTATGGTGGCAGGGGGTATCAGCAGAGGAGGGGGGTGGGCCATCAAGGAGGGGGGGGCTTCAGGGGAGGTTACAGGTGAGGGGGGGAAATCAATATCTATTATGGTTGGTTTTAGTGTATAAAATTGTATTACATGTCCATTTACACCTGTTTGCAGCAAATGATATGTGTTTTGTAAGAGTTACAATAAATGTTTTAAGTATGAGCTAGTTCCCTTACCATAGCAAGTTATAATGGATATATTGAATATTGGAGAGCAGCCACACTATCAGACTATGGCCAGGAGCCGAGACGACCTGCCGGACTACGTTGATAGCGAGGAGGAAAAAGTTCTTCTCGAAGAAGACGTCATGGATCACAGGTAGGACTTTTTTTGCTTATTGTGACGTCAACGAAACTAAATGCCGGGATGCAAGGGAACGTACATTTTTTAAAGTAAATTTATAACAAAGATTATGAATCATCACTCTGATAAAGCATTTCATCGTAGCCTATGTTGCCACTCTCATAAATAGCGCGGGCCAACTCCCCTGAGATAAACTGTCAATTTGGCCATTTTTTTCCACTTTTCGTTCGCTTCCCGATGCCTTGTGCATGCCAGTTTTTTAAGGTGATTTTAAAATAAGCATGGAGATACAAGTTACCAACCAGATGGCCAGACTGGCAGAAGATCGTCGCTCCCACCCAGAGATCCAATCATGAACTAGGGCTGTCGGAAAAATATTTCGTGCTGGCTCGAGCCCTATATATACATGTACTTCATTTCATTTTATTGTATACTTGTTTTGCAGTGGTCGCAGTACAGAAGAAACCGGGCAACTGCAGGATCCCAAACGAAACCCGTAAGTTCTTTGCCAAAGGCAAATACATGTGGAATGATATAACGTTACTTGCATTGATAAGTCTTCGTAAACAAGGTAATGATGCAGACCATGATAATTTTTTGGCCAAGTACGATATGGAGTTAAGTCAGTTAACATATCCCTATTCATGTTAACGTATTATATGATATTTCATTTCTAGACCTCCGCTGGAGGACCCCACTGCAGCTGCAGCTGGCACTATGTTGTAAGTAATTTTTTGTGCTTCATTTCTCACGATTTTTCACGTGCACATAATGAACCGAACATGTTGGCTACGCGATGATCCGTTTTCGGCCCGTTTTTTTTGGGGGGTGTCCCGAGCTTCCCTGAAGTCTTACCTCACAATTGGCCGGGTTCGCATGTCCAGATCCCCATAAATCGCCCACATAAACAGCGCGACTTTTGTTGCTCTATCGCTGTTGTATCCGATCCAAACAAACCTAGCAGCCATCTTGGATATATTCGGGAAAGTCCGGTATCGCCGTCGGAAACGTTCGGAGCCGTTCCGGTTATGATCGGAGCGCTTTCGGTGACCTTCCCAGCAGTTTGAATAGTGAATTGACCCCATAAACTCATAAAAACCCTAGACAGTCTATCCTTCAGAACAAAAAACTCAGAACTCTAAAGGTAGGAGGAGATTTACATACTGGTCAGTTTTCAAAAGATTTAAATATATTTCCCCACTGGTTTTCTTCTGTGTAACATTATCAAACCAAGGAGGGTTAAATAGAGAGAAACTCTTTGATCAAACCATGCAGAATGACACAGCTACTTTTTACAAAGCCATGTAATCAAGAAAATTCTATCTGTAACTGTTTAATTTGTATGATCCACCTTGTTCAAGTTCCAACTCTCAAATCAGCCCGGTCAAAGTTTTATCCAAGGACATTATAATATACTAGTAATTGTCCTTGTATCAAAGTGTCTACAGTACTTGTATCTGTTGTTGCAACTTGAAATGTCTTTCTAACAGCTGAATTAGCTTTGACAGTTTTGGGTCTGAAATACAAGTATGGCTTGTAAATGTGGGGTCTACTTGCAGTCAGATAAACCAGACTGTACAGACTGCAAGGACATTATATAGACATGTAACTGCCAGCCAATATATTTATATTCTGAGTTATTGGTAAATCTAACTATTATGTGCAACCATACAATTTCTTATCTACTGTCTTATTTCAAATGTGTATTGAAGAGAAACGTATATAGACTATTACAGGGGTCTTTAACACCGTATTCTATGATACCTGATTTCTAGGCCGAAGTATCCTCCTGACAACAACACGTTGTGATTTTTTTGTGTTTCATTCGTCACGATTTTTCACGTGAATTATGAACAACATTACCATGTCCAACATCAAAGACTTAAGTACTGGTTCAATCAATGACCAGATAGTTACGTAATACCTAGTTGGGAAGAAAAGTGTTAGCGGGAAGTCATGCAAGACACTTGAGCAATATAGAAAATTTGAACAAGGCTATGTCCACAGCATCAAATTCAACAACATGTCAGGGCTCCATCCATTCTGCGTGGTGCAAGGGAAGTGCCTATCATCACAGAGTACAGACCCGATCAAGAAAAATGGATGTACGTGATTCTAGACGTTGAGGATGGACACTGTCCTTCGGAGGGTACTGTGTGTGCACTGGCGGGTGAGTACCATTAACTGAGTGATATAATGATAAGTCATCTTCTTCTTTGCTTTGGCATTTGTTATCACCTGGACAATGGGGCGAAAGACACAGGGCAGAAAAAATGAAAAGGGAGAGAGAAGAACTGAGGACACTGGAAGAAAAACGAAAGAGGCTTGAGATGATCGAGCTAGATTAGAAGAAAGAAGTAGAGAGGTTGATGAAGACAGGGCAAAGCTGGAATCAAAACAGGCAAAGTTGGAAGAACATGTACAGAATGTATTTGAGAAAGAGAAAGAGATCGAACAGAAGAGAGATGAGACTGAGATGGTGATGCAATCATTGCTTAAGGTTCTGAATCAGAGGGGGGCATCTCTGAGAAGAAAACCCACTACCCATGACATGATTGGGAACTCAACCTGGTATAACTAGCGACATGTTATCATCCATGGAGACTTAGATGGAGCATGGGAGTTCGTCTTTGTGTTTGCTACACCAGGTCAAGTCGATACGTTTATAACTGAGTACAGGAAAGGTAAGTATTTGCAGGGGAAGTTCAATGCACTAACAAAGAAGTTTGAGTCTACAGATGAGTCCATCAACCAGGCCATCGCTCTAAAGTACAGAGGGTTCCTGTCCAGGACGAAGTACGATGTCCAGTGCCGTACACTAACCTCTGTATTTGACCCCAATAAGAAGGTGTGGCTCCCGCGGTGTGTCAATGTTGATGGTGTAGATGTTCGGTCCATGAGACAGCTGTCCCACTACAAGCCGGACAGGCTCGTCAGGTCTATTGACATTGGCTCTTTATACCATCTGCCTAGGGAGCTTGGGGTAACTAGGTCTGTGACTGCCCTAGTCTATATGGTGGTTGACCTGCACCTGAGAGTGCCACATCTGACAAAGCAGCTGCACATTGCTCTTTTAGAGAACACACTTCTTTTTGCTCAAAATTTGTTAAACAAAGTAGAGGCGGCATGGCAGGCCATTGGCCTATATCTGAACCCATCTAAAACAAAATTTATGCATCTGAACCCAACATCATCCCAGCAACTAACTGCATCCGATGGCTCTGAAATCGAGCTAGTGTCAGACTTCAAATATCTAGGGGGCTATACCAATCCTGAGAGAGACATAGAATATAGGATTGCTCTTGCTTGGAGCTCCATCCATTCCCTACAAAAGGTATGGAAAGCTCCAATCAAGAAACAAACAAAAACTAAAGTGTTTAAAGCATGTACAGAGACCATCCTACTCTACAGTTCTGAGTCATGGGCTATGAATGCTGCCCAGAGCAAGAAACTGGATGGTTCATATACAAGAATGTTAACCCTTCCGCTGCGTGACGCCACGATCGTGGTTTCCGGTTTCACTGGGTGTCACCACGATCGTGGCGCCCCGGGGAGTGTTCCGGGTCAGTCCGGCTAAGCTTCGTGTATTTCCGTTAATCCCCGGCAGACTTCGGGGAAACTGCCTCGTTTTCATGTGCAGATGTCGTCCATTGTAGACAGTTACTTTTTCAGCGATTTTGGCAGAGTTTGAGCAGAATTTTTGCCATATTTTTTGCGCGCCGCGATGAGTGACCTCGACGGCGGCGACACCAGTGATGGTGTTGAAAGTGGTGGTGCGATCTCTGAGGAATATACGGACGAAAGCGGCAATGGTGAGTGAAATAGATTTGTAATTTCCTCCAGATGTATACATACTCAAGGTCAAAGGGTCCTGAAGAAGTTTATAATCGGAAATGAACCATGAAATGAGCAGGAGTGGATAGATTACAGTGGGGGAGGTATCGGGGGAGTTTCAAAAGTATTTTGATCAAGCCATGGCGAGGCTTGTTGTATTTGAAGTTGATATTCGTGTGTCTTCCAAATGGGGAGGGCATGTTTATGTTTGTGTACTGCATGTTGTATTATAATTACATGTATGTAAAATACATCGGTTTGTTGAGATTGTAGATACGATAGGGATTGTAGGTACGATACTAAAAAGAATACGATGCGGACGGCCATGTGTCAAGGGTGTGTGTCTTGAGAGAAATGAATGAAGAATTGTTTATACATGCAACAGGTGCTAAACAATACTTGTATCATGTTGGTCATCAATAATACTACTGTATAATATTGTTTGAAGTATCATGTTGGTAATAAATAATACCAATATATTTTTTGTTTGACATATCATGTTGGTGATAAATTTTGTTTTACTTATTATGTTGGTTTCTTCTTTCTATAGATGTTTACACTCACCTTGTATCAGGATGATTGATGGACTGGAAGCACAGGTTGTGTGTTTTATTCTTTCAATCTTTTTTTAATGATTTAAAAAATCCCTGTTCTTTTTGGCTAACTAACTACAATGTACATGGCAGTTTGGAAAGAAAAGTACCGACACATTTTTAAAAAGTCTTGTCTTTATTTGTACAGAATCTGTCAACAGTCATGACAGTGATGATGATGATGGTGTGGGAGCTCAAGGTGTGTGGGTGCGCATCCTGGGAGACGAGGACCACAGGCAAAGGGATGCTGTGTGGCCCTTCACCGGTGTTCCTGGGCCAAGGAATGTTGATGCCACTACTGTCCAACCCATCGACTTCGTGAACTTGTTCTTCCCTGATGACTTCCTGGAGAGAATTGTGACGGAGACAAACCGTTATGCTGAGCAGTTCGTGGAGAGTAATCGGCAGTATCTGATGGAACATCCATACTCAAGAGTTCACAAATGGATCAAACAGGGCGGTACATACTTGAATGAGCTGAGAGCATTCATTGGGGTGGTGGTGAACATGGGTCTCACTTACAGACCCTGCCTTGAAGGATACTGGGACTCCAGCAATCCCAGCCAGTCTATCCCTTGGTACCCTGAGCACTTCTCGCGGGACCGCTTCCAGCTGTTACTAAAGTTTCTACATTTTGCCGACAATACCAATATCCCCCAGCCACAAGATCCTAACTACCAGCTGTACAAGGTTCAGCTACTGATAGAACACTTCCAGCACAAATTCTTGCAGTACTGTTACCCAAATCAGAACATTAGCATCGATGAGAGTATGGTTGGGTACAAGGGGAAGCTACCAAATATACGTCAATTCATGCCAAACAAGAGACATGCCAGGTTCGGCATGAAACTGTGGTGCCTTTCAGATAGCACAAATGGCTACCTGTACCACTTTGAGGTGTACAAGGGGGCTCGAGGTACAGTAGTAGGTCCACGTGGCTTTAGCCATGAGCTGGTAATGCGCCTAATGGAGGCGTCAGCGTTGGTCAACAGTGGCCACCATCTTTTCCTCGACAATTATTTCTCGTCCCCTGCACTGTTCCAGGAGCTGTATACTGTACGTACCAATGCTACAGGAACAGTCAGGAAGAACAGGAAAGGCTTGCCCAAAGGTTGTATTTCCAAAAGGCTGAGAAACGGAGAGGTCTGTCAGGCCCGGAAGGGGCCCCTGTTGTGTGTTTCCTATCAGGATGGGAACAGAAATCCAATTATGCTAACAACATCAGAAAGTGCGGGCCATCAAGATGTGCCGAATGGAAGAGGGGCCGTAACAAGGAGGCCAAACTGCGTCGCAGTCTACAACAAGGGAATGGGAGGGGTTGATCTCGGAGACCAACAGCTGTATATGTACATGACAGAACGTCGTACAATAAAGTGGACAACAAAGTTTGCCATATCAATATTTGGCCGGGCAGTACTGAATGCTTACCTGATATACAAACTACACACGAGAGCAAACCCAAAGCTGTCAAGACAACAGTTCATGGTATCCATCATCGAAAACATGGCTGGCAACTTCAGACCACCCAACAAAATCATCCGGCACAGGCGGACCAATGCAGAGCTTGCTGCACCTCTGGCGGTGGTCGCAGCCTTGAACCGTGCACACCCTTTGGACGGCCACAACTTGGTCAAACTACCTCGAGGAACAAAACGACAATGTGTTGTCCATCAGATCAGGAAACGTACGTGCTACATCTGCACTGGATGCAATAGGGCCATGTGCCCAGAATGTGCTCTCTCATATCACCGCAGGTTCCAATACTAAACAGTGAAACTTTCATTGTGCAAATGCAGAGTTACAGCAGTAACATTTGTTCAATTCAGTCTAGAAAGCAAGAGGGACTATTATGCAAATGCTGCTTTTTATTAGTGTAGTGAACTGTTATAGCAGTAACATTTGTTCAATTCAGACTTGGTAAAGGAAACAAGAGGGACTGTGCCGCAGGACATAAAATTTGTACCGGTATGTGCGGTTTTGTTTGCACAAGTTGTGATAAGGGCATAGCCTGGAATGTTTGTTCCCCTACCATGAATACAGAAATTCAATGAATTATTATGCAAATGCAACTTGTTATTAGTGTAGTGAACAGTTATAGCAGTAACAAATTCAGACTTGGTAAAGGAAATAAGAGGGACTGTGCCGCAGGACATAAAATTTGTATGCACAGTTATGTTTGCACAGGTTGTGATAAGGGCATGAGCCTGGACTGTTTGTTCCCCTACCATAAATACAAACATTCAATGAATTATTATGCAAATGATACTTGTTATAAGTGCATTCTAGAGTAATAAATTTAGTAGTAACATTTGTTTTAGGGCCATGTTTTATCCATGGCAGAATGCCCGAACACTTGTAAAATTTTTTGACTTTTTGGACGGTCAAACATTTTTGAATAAATGATGGTGAACATTTTCACACACAGACCTTGTGCAGTTGTTTTCTTGATTTCTGCATACTCTACATACTCTAAGCTTTCCAAAAATGTATAGTTTTACCTATCTATCATCACTATAAAGCATGTAAACGTCTAAAAATAAGTAATGTAGTCGCCGCGGCGAATATTCCTGAATTTAAGCGAATTTCCTGAAACCACTAAAAATTTTATCCAGCAGTGGAAAGGTTAATTAAGAACAGTGTATAATGTTTCATGGAGACAACATCTAACAAACAACTCTATGGCCCTCTCCCACCCATTTCGTCTGTAGTCCGACGACGCAGACTCGCCCTAGCAGGACATGCTGTTCGTAGTAACGAACCAGCTGGTAGACTGATACAGTGGCATCCCACTGGGAGACGTAGAGTGGGACGACCTTATACTACAGTTCTATGTTAGAAAGAGACACTGGTCTCGCAGGGACTGCATTAGTGTCCGCAATGAGGGATAGGACATACTGGAGTAACTTTATCAAGTGTACCTCACCGGATTAGATATCCGGAGGCATGATGATGATGAAATGGCTGACAGAGGTGAAAGTCTGTTCGGACTGGAAGAATCCAAAATGTACAACCACCACCGCCCGACGATGTCTAAAACGATGTCAAGATGGAGAGGATTGTGATGTCAGCTGATCCTGTTCGCTGCAGATAGCATAGAATTAAAAAAAAAGGTGAAAGACCAACAAAAGTAGGTTGAATGGGGAAATAATGTAATGCGTATGAGCACTGGGCACATTGCAGATGGGGATAATAGATACAGACGAAGAGAACCATACATGTACAGCTTGTCGACAGTTGCATCTGCAGTTTGGTCCGACTTCCATTTCTAGACGACAAGCCAGGCAGGCCGCCTACACTCTGCTAGAGAGCCTGGCTAAAGGCAGTGCATCCTGTACGTGACTTTGCAAATAATCCACAAGAACGCTAGTGTTCAAGGAGTAAATGGAAGCAGAAGTCTGCCTTAGGATTCTCCTGGAGACTAATGGACCCATATCTCTTTTGAAATTTTCCTGATGGACACAGGTTTCAAATGGACAATGGTTGGTTTATTTCATTACGTTTCAGTTTTATTAGTATTTATATAAGAAATTGGCACGGTTTTTCCGGGTTATTGAACAAGTGACGCATTTCAAAATCATCTCTTTGCCTTGTCCCGATATTTATTTTTAGATATTTCGAAGATTGGGAGTTTGCTACCAGTATTTATTCTGATGACTTCAAATTCAGTTTAGATGAAAGTCATGAGATGTTACAAAACAAGTTATTACAGGTCCAAACAAATAGAAGATCTTGTTCTCTTTATGCCATAGCGAGCGAAATTGATTAGAAGTTGTTAGGTCTAATTCCAACAGACCTTAGTCCCACTACTATAGAGCGGTGGGAAAAAACATTTTGTATTATGCAGAATATTTTGTATTATGCAAGTTTTAGATATTGAAAGGGAGGACTTTTTTAATTTTGGGAAGTGATAAAACCTCATTACTATAACGTTACACATTTATTACGTTCGGGATACATAACCCCCCAAGTAATAAAGAACCAGAAAGAAGGAAGTCTTGAAAAACTTTTTCACAAAATAACCAAAGCCAGAAATTCCATCTGTGTGTATACGAGGCAGGATGAAACCTGTTGTGGTACCACATTCCTTGATGATGAGCCTAAAGATGAGGCTAGCTGTTTCTGCCTGCTTCAGGCTGTGCAGACGCCGTGAAGTGTTCAAATTAAGGGAGAAAAGGAGGTGGCAGACCAGAAGCTAGGGGATAACATGTAAAACATTAGAGCTTAGTTTAACAGCGTTCCTTTTCCATTTGAACTATACTACGAAGTAAAATAAACTGAGTATTATGGGCATTTACACCTGTCTGCTTGTGTTTGAATTTTTGTTTTTATTTCTAAATCGACATGTTGTTTCTAAATTATTCACTAGGCTTCATTAAACGGTCTCTTGGTTTCCATGCCCCAGTGGCTGTTAAAAGGCACTCTACATGTTCCTTGTTAGAAGTAAATTGGACTATTGTTCTACGGTATGGTCACCTCACACTCAAGAACTTATTGAAAAGCTGGAGAGTGTACAGAGGCGTAGAACCAAATACATTCTCAATGATTACTCCTATGATTACACTAGTTATTATAGTAGTTCTTTTGATTATTTACTTCTTAGCGATCATTTGTATTTATTACCTCTATATTACTCGTTTTTAGTCTCCTTTATGTTTTTAATTTGGACAGGGGCGTGGAAAAGGCATTTGCCTATTTCCTCTGTCCTGTCTTGTGACAAAGCTTAAATAAATAAATGAAGCTCGTATATCTAATGCTGTACAATATAGTATACAGTACATGAATAATTTTACTAATAATATTCAGAAATAATAGATAATTTTAACTGTTGCAATAATTCTTTTCAGAATGTGCAGAACAGATATCCAAACCCTTCAGATATTCCATACATTGGGCGCAAGAGGCAGTACGAGCCAGAAATGACTGCAGGGTCGTCTACAACATAGGACAAAGTCACTGTTGCAGTTTTCGTGGATTTGTCGAAAGCTTTCGACACCATTGACCACATCATCCCTTGACAAAAAACTTAGTGCCTTTGGAATCATTGGTTCGCCAGACAAATTGTTCCACTCGTACCTTGGGCCAACAGGAGATAAAGATCGTCACCTTTCACGTAGTATTTTGAACTTCAGTGCGACCAGGGACAAGAAATCATATCTCGGTGTTGGAGTGCGCGTCTGCCGACGACAATCATTTATTGCTGGTACAATGTACAAGCTACAGAACTCTAAATGATCTGTACGCTTCAATGCCACCCGGGTACTAGTATATGCAGAGTAATGTATAGTAATGTCTAGAAAAATGTTTCCATCGACATACCGTTCGACAGAGAGACCAACACTCAGCTAATATGACGTGTGAGGCTATTGATTTTGCCATCAAGCATTCTATCATTCTTCTCGGCATTACCCCGCACAGTTCTCACTTCATCCAACCGAAGGACGCAAGTGGGGGGAGGGGAGCTGGGCAGTTTTCTCGTTGAAGGCCCAATTCTGTCGTAAGAGCCGGTCCAGGATGTACCATATGCATCCACCTATATTTGCAAGGGCCAAACGAGTGTCAAAGTACCCGCATACTTTCAGAAATCGTGCTGATGCATGCTAGTCGTCGTTTTGTCTACGGGGCATGCTGGAGAACGTGACTACCACTGTTCGGGCGGACTATGATCGGCTCTTCCCGTCTGGTTCAACCGGCTGCAGGGTGAGCAGCGAGGAGTCTGGATGGCCGCCACCGGGTGGCAACTTCATCCGTCTGATAACAAGAGGCACCCCTACAAGGTAAGTGCGGTTACGGTTTTGTATGCAGCCTTTGGTAGCGTACTTTGTAGTAAAATAGTACCTTGTATTGATATACTCAGATACCCAACAGTATCGAAGTGTGTGATTGAAACAGTTTATTCCTGATGCTCGGCACTCATGACAAGGAGTAAACCTACCGGAATGGCTGAATGGCTACATTTCTTACATCCGCCCTACGCCGTGTCGCCTGCCCGCGCATATCTAATTACAACGAAGCGCGCCAAAAATCTGGCGTTTTCTATCTAGCCGGGCTGAATGGGAACATGTACGCTGTCAACTCGAGCGCGTTGTGCTAATACGGTAAAATTTATGCTGTTCTTGTTTTCTTGTTTAACGTCTAATATCTCGCTTGAAAGAATGATAGGTTTTCTGCATCTACCTGGAGAGTACGATTTACATGTGTAACGGAGGGGGCCCTAAGTTCGCCACTGTACCCTAAATTCGCCACTTTATGTTTCCTTATTTTTTTTACTATCCAGCAGTGATATTGATAATACTTTTGTGATTCTTCTAAACACAGAACATCGAAGTGCACTATGCGTACACAAGCTTTTGTATATCTTGACAAGCGACAATCTGCGGAGAAGAAAGTTGAAAGTAGGACGTGCGACACCATCTGCGCATCTGGGCGGGGTACCTGGCGACAGCGACATACCCACAATAATGATGTGTTTTTTATTGCTAGAACGGGCGTCTAAACCAAATATTACATCGGAGAGCATCTAAGACATATTCTGAAACTGTGAAATAAAGATGGGTACTGAAATAAGCCGAATTGTGTTTTATTTTACCATTTAATTTCACGTATTTGGCCGACTCTTTTCTACTTCGAACACTTGACTCATGATCGAACGCGCCGTATCTTCTTCGACTGTTCGAATCTTCCCAGGTAAAAAATGAAGACACAAAACAGGTAAGATCTTCTTCTAATTGTTGTAGATATACTTCTAATTCAAGTTTTATACTTTACTAAAGCTTTGTGAAAGTCAGTTTAGATATTCAAGAAGTTAAAGGGTTTGAAAGCAACTGGTACGATGCCTATTTGCCCGCAAACTGGGGGACGACGAAAACAACAACGTTTCCTTTTACTTGACCTTGAATTTAGCAAAGAAAACATGTATCAGATCTAAGAATCGTTGATTCAGGAATCACTTAACAGTGTCCACGTCTGCTATCATCCTCAAATCTTTTTCGATCGACGTCTCCGGTCTACATGTTACTTCCGCCCTTGGCGATCTGCCGGCACACGGGGTCAAATTGTCACGGGGTCACGGCAGATACCATTTCGTCCAATTTCCTTAACGTGGGGAAGTGGTGATACATTTGCATAGGTAAAAGTGTAATAAGACTAAAGCTACGAATTACACAATGAGTACACTATATTTACTTTTACTATAGAAACAAAAAACGATGTATCGACTCTGTATGCTTTAAATAGTCTGTAGTACCAACTCCAATTGAGACCCTGATATACCTGCAAGAGCAATGGTATGAAGACTGGTTCACACTATTCGCAGGGGTGTTAACTATTATTTTATTGTCGATTCAGCAATTGGCAGTGCTTGTTATATTTCTTGAATAACTAATTCATGGCGTTTGTGACTGTACGTACTATACGTACATATTATACAACCTTCAGCTTTTCTTCTTAAACCTTGATGGACGTCGTTTTCATATTTCCACAGCAATATACTAGTAGATGGACTGTACCACTTTATACTCGAAACAGACGAAATGATACGCAGTTGGTCTGTAATGTTACTACTTTCAAAAACATTCAGTTTTTATAGGACACCGTAAAATGTACATTGCAACAATACTACAAGTCGACAAGATGATAAATAATTCTTTCTTCTTACTTGACTGCCATTTAGTTTTGTGTAGTCTTCACTCAACTGGACATCCTTAATGGGACTACAGGGGAAGTCTCTTTTTTTTAAGCCAAGTCTGTCTGTGCGTGGTATAAAAGTCATTCAAGGCTCTTTCCTAAATATGATGTCTGGTTCCAGAGCCATGTCAGCGACGGTCAGTGCAAGTACGTTGTACATTGCAATGAAAAACGTCTCACCATCTATCTTTGGACCGGTCAAGCTTTCCATTGTGGACGACGATATTGTAGTCATGCATGGATCCAGGAAAATCAACGCGCAGTTCCCAGAGGGATCTGTACATTTGTTGGGAGTTTGCCATGAAGCCGGCTGTAACTGGAACTGTTGTGTGCTTGACTGCGAGTGCCCAAAGCCTGACAACCACACCTTCTTGCAACTCAACATTTCTACTGCCCCGGAAAACGTCGATCACCTTCGCTATGTGATAGACAGCTATTTGACACGCATCAAGAGTGCCCGGAAGCAATTGCCAAACATAAAAAGACAGGTAAAAACAAAGCTTTTGTTGTTTTCAATATGTGACAATTAGCTGTTTAACATGGACTGAATTCACCGAAAGTTTGCACACGCATTTATAAGCATGGCGACAGGAGGGTGATGGCGCTTGAATAATATCATTAAAAAAAAACGTAAGTCTTTTGCTGGTGGTCAAATAACAGTACATATCCTCCTAATATTTGTTTACTGTACGAAGGACATTGTTATATAACCATGAGTATGATTCAAAGTTTATATACGTTAAAATATTTTAATTCTGACCTACAGGTAGATGACTTAACTGCCACCGCTGAAACAGAAAACGATGTCTGCGACGACTGCGGGTATCGCATCTTTCACTGCCTGGAAGACTTGGACGCCACGCACCTTAGTATCAGGGAGGGGATATATAGGCAGTGCATGACTTGTGGAGATAAAAATGCCCTGTACACTTAGTCTACACTCTGTTCAGTAGTCATAGAACATGTTTTGTATAATTAGGTACAACTGCTCACTGTACCTTTCATGAGTATAGTTTAGCGTAATGTAGAACGCACGTGTAGAGTTGAAATATTTTATAGCCAGTAGTTCTTTATAACACTCTGTCAGACACAGTAACCGTGGACCATATATATAGCATTATGTTAGACACATACCAACTAGTAATCTTATTATCTGCCATACATTGTACCCGTTATAATCGTTGTCCAATAAACTTTGACTTGACTTGACTTGTAAAGTGTCCGATTTATGATTTGTTGTCGTAATACTCATATATTCTCTATATTAGCATAAATCTACAATTTTCATAATTGAACGTGTTTTAAATACTTCAGATCACAGTGAATGTATGATTAGTAATGTATTTCCGATATAAAGAACGCGTCGTAAAAATAAGAATATCTCACCTCACCACCCCAAACTGACAGTATGTGTCACTAGTATTTTAATTAAGAGTGAACCATTATTAGACTTGCTTCACTCACTCTGTGTTGAATAATCTTTGTTGACTGCATGTTGTTCGAAAATAAATTTATTTTTTCGAAAGCGTCAGACTCTGTAACAGGTGAACAGTTACATGTTTCTTGTGACACACGCACAATTACAAAAACACGAAGGAGCTTATTTAAGGACTATAACAAGAACTGCCATTTCAAATCAACGTGGCCTGACAATGAAACCTAAATAAAATGGGCTATGCCGTGACATGATAATGTTTGATAGTCCTGAAATTTCCATGATTATAAATAAACCAAACCACTAAACTTTACCCTTTTCACTTTCCCCAACACAGCTTGCGTTAGAATCGGACCTGAGAAACAAAGATGGCCCTTCAGCCTATAACTGTCAATGGCTTGGGTACAACCCCAGTAAAGTCGAAGGCATACAGGAACTACAATGATTCCCAAATGCAGCAGGCCATCGCCGCGGTGAAGGAAGGTTTAACGCCGACCAAGGCATCAAAGCTGTACAATGTTCCAAGGAAATCTTTAACTGACCGGTTGCAAGGGTTGCACCCCCTGTCCCCTGGGCGACAAACTGTCCTTCAACACATGAAGATGAGGGTGCTCTTGAGAAGTATGTCGCCCAAATGGCTGAGTGGGGCCATCCCATTTCTGTTCGCATTCTGAGGGCTTTGGCCGGCGAGATTCATGAGCGTGAGTGTAGGAAGATGGGGACTGCACCAAGGTTCCAGACCAGAGCTACATGTACGGGCGGCCTTGTTGCCGGTAGGAAGTGGTGGCGGGCCTTTAGGAAACGTCACCCGACCATCACTCAGAGAGCTCAGGATCCACTGTCCAGGGAGCGAGCCAAGATGTCTAGTCAAGATGTGATCGACAACTTTTTCAATATGTACAAAGACATCTTGGATAAGAATAACCTCCACAAGAAGCCACAGCTAGTCCACAACTGTGACGAGACAGGGATCTCTATGGAAATGAACCGAGGAAGGGTTCTGGTCCCCAAGGGTGTGCGAGGTGTGCCTTCTAGAAGTTCTGGAACCAAAGACAGGGTCACATTTCACCTGGCCATCACTGCTGACGGAAAGACGCTTGCACCTATGATAATCTACAAAAAAAGTTTTCCAAGCGGTGCCTATGCACAGAGAGGGCCGGACAACTGTCTGTATGCCGTATCGGACTCGGGGTTTATGGACAAAGATCTTTTTGAGAAATGGTTCTGCGAACACTACGTGCGGCACTTGCCTAACGCACGCCCTGTGTTGCTACTCCTGGATCAATGTGAGGCGCATCTCTCCGTCCGTACAATCGAAACAGCCATGAAAGAAAACATCATTCTCCTGGGGTTACCACCACACACGACCCACTTCCTACAGCCGCTGGACAAGACATGTTTTTCAAGCTTAAAGAACACAATTGGATCCATTGTTCAGGGCATGCTTTTCGAGAATGCCAACTTCCAGCTCAGCAAGCGAATCATCAGCAGCGTCGCAAAGACAGCATATGAGAAAACCTTCTCAATGACAACTATAAAGAAGGGCTTCGAGACGACTGGTCTCTATCCATGCAACAAGAACGCAGTCAGTAAGCGATGGGTAGCTATTGGCCAGGCAGCTGAACCCGTTCCGTCCACATCGCAAGAAGACACCCCTGAAGACAAAGGAACGTCCTGCCAGCCATGCCGGGAGCCAGGCTGCGCGTCATGTGGCCCCAAAAGCGGCAACCCTTTTGTCGGCAGACTTATTCCTGCTGAACTGGCGGACCTACTTGTACCACCGCAAGTGGAAGAAAAAAGAACAAGAGTGTCAAAGGCGATAAAAACAGCCAGGGTGTTCACATCTGAAGAGGTGCTGAAGGAACAAATTGAAAAAAAGAAGAAGAGAGAAGAACGATTGGCGAAAAAGAAGAAGGATGTGGTCAGCACAAAGAATGATGTCAAGGAGGACACAGAGGAGGAGCGCCAAGAGCAAACCCTAGGGGAGGAGACGGCAACGGACAAAAAGCGAAAGGGAGGCAAGGAACGACCAAAGACGACAAAGAAGCAACGGAAAGATAAGGAAAATGGCACTTCTAATTCATCAGTGGTAGGTAACGACAAATTGTAATACCGTCAACACGGCTGAGCCAAATTAATGAGTTGAGGATTTTAACAAGTTGAAAGAAACTCTGAGAAGATGGGAAATTACACTATTTACTTGTCTGCTGAGTTGTCATTTTTATATGGTATAGTTGTTATTTTTATATGGTATTTCATTTAAGCGTAATTTAACACATTTTGGATTCTATATCTAATCAGTTCTGTTTGCATTCACAGAAGCGGTCCAGGCATCGTAAGCCGCCAGCATGGCTTGAACACTACGACACGGGGGAGATTTAGATACTTTACATACACCGGTTGGTACATTTAAAATAGAAACGGAAAGGCCATATCATTGATATTGCATCAAAAGTCAGTGGGGTAATGGGGTACCAATAGTCTTGTGGTAAAAGTGTTTTGCTTAATCATTATGAAATTGTATTGGCTATTGCTGTTATCTTACCTTCTGTTGCACGATGGCCAAAGTCATAGTCCTTATTGCAAACGAAGTTTAATATTCTTTGCTTCACTTGTATGTTTTGTGACTCAAATGACTCACAAGACTCTTAGTGAGTTTACTTGACAAAGCAAGTTCCCTGAATACAACTCTGTGTTTCTTTTCAGTATATGAAATATAAGAAGGTTACAATAACACAAAAGACTAGAACACCTACAAAATTAGGAAACAATTTTTTACAAACATACTTAAAAGTCTTGATAGGCTCAGTGTTTGTTTCTAATGTTATAATAATGTTTTGTTGAACAGGACTGTTTCTATTCGATATAACATAAATAAATATAGTCAATATGAATAATGGCTAACTAACTGTGTTCGCTGTAACATTGACGTAACATTGTGAAATGTAGCATTGTAGGCGTTGAATCCATTCAATTAACTTCCACTTTCAAAACATGGTAACCCCGTTTGATGTATCTGTCACGCAGCGTGCATGACAGATTCTCAACCTCGCCGGCGACCTTCAGGACTGCCGCCTTGTCCTTATCCCGGATCCAGCCACAAGGCCGCCAGGAGCCGTCATCCAGGCAAACAAACACCATCAGGCCCGCTACTGGGCCACCCGGGCGCTGGTAGTTCATTACTTTCAGCTCTGGCTCCTCCTCTTTCATTACGACCCACTTCGCCATGTCCTCATAGTGGACTGTCTGCAGCGTGAGGAGCTGAAAATGACCAAATGTACTTAGGAATTGACTTGATTCTAAGACGTTGTAGCAACACCTACGTTTCTTGTTAATAATTACAGTGCATGTCCCACAGTCTTGTGACTTTTTATTGTGTCATTTTTCATGCCACGTCGTAATAATACTTACCATTATGCGGCTTAATTACACGTACTTCCTTCAGTGTCAGTGTCGTTTGGCCGTATCACTTGTTTATTTCTATAATTTAGAGGAAACAGAGAAACGGGTCACGGGTACAATTGTTTACGTTGCATCACACAGTAACCAAGGTCGCGGGTACATCATACAGTAACGACATATTTGCCTACCAATTTTACAAAGGTTACGGAGACTTCGCTCTTTGACAGATGTCTAAAAATTGTAAACAATATTGTCAATTGATACTTACCGGTAATCTCGTTTGTACTTGCTCGGTCACTTGCAGAAATGTCAGTGATCCGACAAAAACGGCGCGCAACTGGGACTGTACCAAAGTGCAACTGGTACTGTATCTTTGAATTTAGTATCTTACCTGCTCTTGACCCAACCCTAGAATCGTTTACTGACTAAATATAATACCCAAATTCTAGATTAAAATTAGTGTTAAAGAAAAATAATCACTTCGGTCTGACAACGTGAAAATAAATTTCCCCCCTCTTTCATACATGGAAAAGCCCTTGCATATGAAAATGATGTATAATCTCGGCGATACCAATGACAGTAAGGGATAATGAATATAGCCGTGAAGTTCATGCACTCATAATATTACGGTGCAAAATATGCAAGGAAGAGATAACAAATTATCAATTATTTTCGGCAACGAATTTCTCATTGGTTTCATAATTGGTTTTGCGGACGCATTTTCACATAGACAATGTCAAAGCGAACTTGCAACCCCCTTCGCTGTTGGTTCTTGGTTTAGACATTTGAAGTATTGTGGCGTATAGAACATGCAAGGGACTTCCTTATTGGATGGGACCTCCCCAACGCCGGTTTGGGCACACAATGTAACTTGGGACGCAATTGCGGCGAACTTGTGGCCTTTTGTGCGTTCCTGCTGAGGAGACATTTGTATAAAATAAAGCTTTTATCGTCATTGGCACATCAAGAAACGTATCATCACTGTTGACATGGTTTACAACGTGGCGAGCGGCGCCGGCGAGAACAATCCCCTTGCGTCGGCGGAAACTTACCCACGTCTCTCATATTCCGATGCGCCGCAAAGTACTTCATTTACAACCGCAAAAAAGAATCACATTAACTCACAGAATAAAATTCAAAGCCTGGAAAGAAGTTTTATTCAACATCTTGGACGCTTTCTGCCTTATTATAAAAGTGGCGAATTTAGGGTACACCTACGCAAATATACACAATATTACGCCGCGTCATAACCGGCATGACCTTTGCCCTTGATATTCGATCAATCACCATGGTAACACGTATGTAAAAAGTCGAACAACAACTCTTATGATATAACGTCAAAACGTGTCTTGGCTCTTGAAATTGGCCTTTAAAAATATGATTGAGAAAAAAAGTGGCGAATTTAGGGCCCCCTCCGTTAGCAGGACATTTCGGCCCACGGACGTTTCGGCCCCTACCAATTCCGGACGTTTCGGCCACATGCGGTGGACGTTTCGGCCACATGTCGAGGACGTTTCGGCCACTTGCCACTGACGTTTCGGCCTCGTTATTTATTGGCAATACTTAGCCATCAAATGAATGTATGTGTACTAACAACGTTATATATAGATATATAACGATTCTTTGAAATATCTGTGGAATAATAAAACGTATTGAACATCTCATTTTTGTGATAGCAATTGGTTTCATACTCTTCTTGAACATAGCAATAACACTCACCTCAGTTATATTTGAAACAATAAGTAGCGATCATGTACGAAAGTAACGCATGTCCGTATACTCAAGGTCTCTCGGAGTACATCAACAATCAGATTTCAAGTCAAAAGGGACCGCGCCCTTTTGTCCGACATCTCAGTGCGTACTTCACGCTCATATGATCCCCCCCCCCCACACACACACATATCGGGCGACGACTTCACGATTGAAAGTCGTTCTTAGGACAGGTGAGGACGTGTGGTACCATATATTTCTGAAAATCGTCCGACAATCCCCGGCGTATGTAAGTTAAGTAGACATAAGAGACAAAAATTTTGGACACATAGCCTAAACAACGGCTTGAACATTCAATTTTTGCTGTGTTTATAGAAGTTGACCCTTCCGAAGTTTCATTATGGAAAAAAAAGCGCACAAAAAACATAGAATTTGACAGTGCAGAGATTCATCTGCGGGTGGGCTTGGGGCACGCTGTATCCAGGTCGGCTGGGTGCGGGACACGGAGCGGCAGACTCTGGAGAAAATGGTGCGCCTGAGGGAGGTGTACGTCAAGCGAGGTCACGGTTTAATCAAGATCTTGACTGGATAGCTTAAGATTCACTATGGACTTGACCATGTTACATAATATTAGATGTTTATTGTAGTTACTTATCATATACTTATGTACAATATTGTTTCCCATTAGAATCATACAAAATTCAGACTCGAGAGTCTAAGTGAAAAAGAAGGCGACTCACCCTTATATTACACCAGCGGTGATAATACAAATTGGGCTGTTCTAAAAAATAAAGGTGGAGGGGGGGTGGAAGAGGTCCCAATCAGCCTCTGACCTAACCCCCCTTTCCATTCCAGATTTGTTGAATCCAACCCCCCTTTCCATTCCAGATCTGCCTGAACCCCCCCTTTCCATTCCAGAATCTGTTTGACCCAACCCCCCCTTTCCGTTCCATTTGTGTCTGACCCAACCTTGTCCAATCCAGAATTTCTCTTACTAGTACCCCATTACTGCCATATTCGTATCGGTCGATTAGTGAATTGAGACAAGAACGACTTGCAAGTTGGGAAACTATTAGTAATCTTTATTAAGTATTTACCATACAAGCACTTTAAAAGGCTGTTAACATGATAGCATACAATTTAACATCAACTATACTAAGGTAATACCATGATAGTGATATTGGTAAATTACGTAGCTCACCATACCATCTCCAACAAAGCAGGATGCTCTGCTACAGTATCTTAAATCAGATGAATACTTGAATGCAGTCGTTAAAATTTAAAGATACATGTACATAAAGCCATGGCACTAGTACTAATTGTTGAGGGTCTTGATATGGCATTTTATTGTGTTTGGCTTCATTGCTCCCTTCTTAACATGACTTTTCCTTATCGACTCAACAACCTTACGCAGAATATCCTCTTTGGGTGTGGTTGTGTACCTCTGTAAGTGTCCCTCTACAGCCTGGTTGGCACCCTGGACCAGCACGGCCTTCAGGGCTGGCAGCTGTTCCAGGAGTGGTGTGGGCATGTCTGAGTCCACTGCAGCCTGGTTCATTGTTCCCTTCACTTTTGCCCACCTCGTGTTGACTTCTTCCTGCACTGCAGTTTGCCTTTTACTGATGGTCTGGAGAGATTGGTCGGTAGCTACCTCATTCCATAGTTTCCGATACTTCCTAAGCATGGGTGAGTAGTCTGTAATGAAAAAGATGCAATACTCAATTTCAACTGCAGCAGATAATATAATATTGTCTTTGGTATATTATCTCTTTATAGTACTACTACTAGACATACATGTATTACTATGCAATTTCTTGAATTTTTGCTGGAGATACATGTACATAAAATAAATAGTAGATAAAAAGGGGAATCCTGTGACAGAGACTGAAAACAAGGCTAACACTAACTTGCAAGGGCATTGAAATCAACAAAACATTTCAAAGAATTCATTGATCAATGGGACAACTAACGATTAATTGTGATCTTCTACTAGATTTAGGCTTGTCATTCATAACACAGTTTCAGCTTGCCGAAGGTTGTTAAGATTTTCAATTTTTTCACAGTGCAGGAAAAATTACAAAATTTGATTTGTCGTGTGTAATTTCCAACACAAAGAATTGCATTAGTACCAGGCCTCAAAATTTACTATTGTCCCAGAATTGTCCCGAAAAATAGATTTCAATTATCCCGAACTGAGGATGGACTGTCCCGCACATTAGATCTTCATCAAGGAATGACAGATTCCATGGCATCATGCAGATGACGCATATGTGTGTATATCTGTTTTATGTATGTACATGTATGTTTGTCTGATGCTGATCCCTGGAAGATTAGCCCCTTATGGGGCTAGGGTATCTTAATAAACCATAATAAACCACAAACACACGCGCGACTCCGTTAGCAGTGGACTATAAGATAAAAAAAAATTGGGTCTAAGTTTACTTCTTTGGGTGAGTTGGAAATTACAGTTATATTTTGTGCATGACGTCTACTTGCAAAGATGAACTTTCAACATAAGATTTTCCATTTCTTTTGTGCAGAATGCAATGTAAGTATCTTGAGAACTTTTTTTAGGTTTTAGATGTGTATTTAGCTTTAAGGTTTCTACATGATTCTACAGGTTTCTACATGATTCTTCTGGGGTCCATATAAACATGTACTCACTTGCAATGTTATCTTCACTATTGATGTGGAATTTAGAGTCCCATTTTCTCTTACTGGTGAAGATGGAGAAGACTCGAGGTGGTGTGTTGTTAATAGAAGCTGAGCTCTGGGGTGGTGCGCCGTTGACGGAAGGGTGGTGCTGGGCTCTGGGGTGGTGCTGGGCTCTGGGATAATGCTGGGTTCTGGGGTGGTGTGCCGATGACGGAAACATGGCCCTAGGGCGAAGCTGGGCTCTGGGGTGGTGCGCCGTTGACGGAAGCAGGGCTCTGGGGGGGGGGGTGCTGGGCCCTTGGGTGGTGCTGGGCTCTGGGGTGGTGTGCAGTTGACGGAACCAGGGCCCTGGGGCGGTGCTGGGCCCTGGGGCGGTGCTGGGCTCTGGGGTGGTATGCCCTTGACAGAAGCTGGTCGCTGGGGTGGTGTGCCGTTGATGGAAGCTAAGCCCTGGGGTGGTGCCGTGCTCTAGGGTGGTGTGCTGTTGACGGAAGCAGGGCCCTGGGGTGGTGCTGGCCTCTGGGGTGGTATGCCCTTGACGGAAGCTGATCCCTGGGGTGGTGTGCCGTTGATGGAAGCAGGGACCTGGGGGGGGGGGGTGTGCTGGGCTCTGGGGTGGTGTGCAGTTGACGGAAGCCGGGCCCTGGGGGAGTGCTGGGGTGGTGTACAGTTGACGGAACCAGGGCCCTAGGGCGGTGCTGGGCCCTGGGGTGGTGCTGGGCTCTGGGGTGGTATGCCCTTAACAGAAGCTGGTCGCTGGGGTGGTGTGCCGTTGATGGAAGCTGAGCCCTGGGGTGGTGCTGGGCTCTGGGGTGGAGTAAATCAGATGTCACATACATGTAATGTCTACCAGGTCCAGGCACCAGCGGCCATCCCGCGACAGGCTATCCAGCTCCTGCTGGAAGGTCCAGAAACTTCCCGGTACAGCGACGGAGTACTTGTCGGAGTGAGCCCGGATGTGGCGGACAAGGTCCTACCGGAGCTGGTGGGCGGTGATGGTTATTCGTGGGTCCCCTCTTCCGAGCTGTCTGGCCGCTGCAGAAAAGAAGCGGTCCCCATCTCTTGCCACTGGGTCCCGCTCGTATCCTGCCTGGGCGAGGTTCTCCAGAAGGAGTTGTTCACTCGTCTTCTCAACGACTGGTGCAACGCCCTTGCTTCCTCTGTGATCTCCGGCCCCACGTTTGATTCATCCTCGTCTTCACTGCAGCTTTTCACAGTTATCACATTCACCGTGGGTTGGTTCCTCTCGGAGCTCCTCTCCTCTTTGATCTTGACACCTGGCTGTGCATTCTTCTAGGTTGAGTGGACCATGGCCAGGTCGGTGAAGGTGTCAGAGACATCCTTGGCGGGTTGGATCTTGCCCTTCTTACCTTTCTTACTTACCCTTACACTTCGGCAAGTATCGGCCAACGGTCCTCTTCACCTTGCTAAGGATATCAAGGTTGTTGTCCGACCTGAATTCACAGAAAACATCCTTACCTCGTGTGTCATGTTTGTAGGTTTTATACATTAAGACGTAATGATTGTGGTCATTTGCAAAATTAGAATGAAGGAAACGCAGAACAAGAAAATTAACTGAAACGCAGGGAAGTGAACCTATCGATAGCCCAGTGTGATAGAGGAAACAGTTAACAGCCTCCAGTTTAATTCTGGACTTCCAGTTCAATTCCGGACAACCTCCCATATCTCAGCAACCTTAAACCCAGATGGGCTAATATCGCAAACCATAGGTAAAAATGAGGTAAGAAATATGTAGCAGCTATTCGCAACCCCCTGGGGGTTCGTCCAATTTTGCATAATTATGCATAGCTATGCATGATTATGCATAATGCTTTGAGGGGTTATGCATAATTATGCATAATAGTTACTTCAGTTATGCATAATTGTTCACAGGGCTTCTTAGTGTTATGCATAATTATGCATAATGGTTTCCAAGATTATACATAATTATGCATAATAGTTCTTACTGTATAGCATTGCATATATTATGGCAATTTCCAAGGGTAATTATGCTACACCACATTACCATTGGTTTTGCTATTTGTTGTCTTGTGTAGAGGTACTGTAAATTACTTTGTCATAAAACCACATTACCATTGGTTTTGCTATTTGTTGCCTAGTGTAGAGGTACTGTAAATTACTTTGTCATAAAACCACATTACCATTGGTTTTGCTATTTGTTGCCTAGTGTAGAGGTACTGTAGATTACTTTGTCATAAAACTATCACGTAGTTGAACGATACAAGGATGACTAAAGCCATTGGAGTCTTAACTGGTGTGTTGAGCTGAAGGGTGGTTTAGCCGGCTTTTCTTAATTTGGGTTGGCCAACTACTTTCTCTTTGCAGCCAGGGCCTAATTTGTGAGGATCGTACAATAGGCTGGGCTAAATCGTGTCTTGACTGGCTGCCATTTGTCACTAACTTATCAATTCAGCATGCCCCTTTAGCTACCTGGATAAGTGATCTCTTTTACAAATTGGGCACTAGATTACATCATGAAGTGTGACCTGACTTGTTGCCTTGTGAAAAACACTGTAAACGTAGAAAGCACAGATTCATTTAACCAAACTTTATTATGATAAATCAGTTTAATCTAACAGTTACTGCAAATCTAAGTATTACAAACAATACATTAGGCCATAGCAGGTAAATTCTTTGGATGACATCCTCCGGAGACTCCAAAATTAATGCGAGAGGGCGAAAAAAAAACAAAGCTGGCCAAAAAAACTAGATTCCTGCATTTTCAGATTTTGAGATCGTAAACCTCGTTGAACAAGAATTCAGGCGGCAAAACATGATATCATACCTAACAGGTCTTTTATCGCTGTATTCAACAGTATTACCTGTCCTTGCAGATGTGTTTCTATTAAATAGAACAAAAAAAGAGCTTGCTGTACCATCTTCAATAGGTAGATACTACACTGGGTATTCATTTGTAATGGAATACCCTAGACTGTCAAGACTTGCCATCAAACACGAGGAATTGCGCCTCAAGTTTGCTGGATCCCTGGTGGTATCTGAGTTTAGAGACTGCCTACCAGGCAGAACACAGGGCTCAATCACTGACAGAGTGACTCATAAACCGAACTGTCTGGAAGCCATACTCTACCTATATGTACCAACTGTTACAACACCGATTTGTCTCTGAAACAACTTTGATCTATCACACAGTAAATCTAACAGTTACTGCAAATCTAAGTATTACAAACAATACATTAGGCCATAGCAGGTAAATTCTTTGGATGACATCCTCCGGAGACTCCAAAATTAATGCGAGAGGGCGAAAAAAAAACAAAGCTGGCCAAAAAAACTAGATTCCTGCATTTTCAGATTTTGAGATCGTAAACCTCATTGAACAAGAATTCAGGCGGCAAAACATGATATCATACCTAACAGGTCTTTTATCGCTGTATTCAACAGTATTACCTGTCCTTGCAGATGTGTTTCTATTAAATAGAACAAAAAAAGAGCTTGCTGTACCATCTTCAATAGGTAGATACTACACTGGGTATTCATTTGTAATGGAATACCCTAGACTGTCAAGACTTGCCATCAAACACGAGGAATTGCGCCTCAAGTTTGCTGGATCCCTGGTGGTATCTGAGTTTAGAGACTGCCTACCAGGCAGAACACAGGGCTCAATCACTGACAGAGTGACTCATAAACCGAACTGTCTGGAAGCCATACTCTACCTATATGTACCAACTGTTACAACACCGATTTGTCTCTGAAACAACTTTGAAAAAAGAAATGGCTAAGCAACATCACATATAAAATGAATAAAATACAACATTGTATCAAAGTAAAAATAAAAGAATAAATCAGAGCCTTGTCTTGCCGATGGACGTTCATGACATATTTGCCCTTTTTTGGCATGTTGACCACCGTCGCAGGGCAACAAAATTTCTTGTTTTTTTTTTCTGAAATCAGGCGAAAATCAATGCGCGCGCTGATGTCATACATAAAATTTACTTGCTGTGGCCTTAGTTGAGAAGACAAAATGTAAGATTTCCTTATCTGCCTAAAATTTTGACAAGCGGTCACAAGTTGTCTTCCTCTTTCCTGTTCAACATTATGATTATTGATTGCTACTTGAAAAATAAATTCATTTAGCCTGCAAGTTATCATTCTTTCAATATTTTTGTTCTTACTCCAAGAACACTACATTCTTATTAGGTAGAAATAGCATCTTACTTTATCTCGCATCCAGAATATCTTTCTTTTCTCAAGACCAAAATTCTTCTTACTTAGAAATTGATTCTTCCCTTTTAAGATTGATATTCTTACACAATACTTTTTGTCTTGTTTTTCTTGTGCAAAGAAAATTTTTCTTATAGTAAGAAAGGGTTTACACGAAGAATCTTTAGTTTCTTTAGCATCTGTCCGAAAGAAAAGATTTCTTGACCTAAGAGCTGACTGTTCTTGTAGAAAGAAAAATATTCTGTACATTGGAAAAGATTTCTTGAACTGAGAGCTAACTGTTCTTGTAACAAGAAAACCGTTCAGTACACAAGAAAAGACTTCTTAAAACTAAAAGAGTTTTCTGTTCTTGTCGAAAAAAAACAATGCTGCCCACAAGAAAATATTTCTGAACTACGTAAGAGCTTATTGTTCTTGTAGCAAGAAAACTTTTCTATACACAAGAAAATATTTCTTAAACTAAGAGCTAACTCTTCTTGTAGCAAGAAAACCTTACTGTACACAAGAAAATATTTCTTAAGCTGAAAGCTAACTCTTCTTGCCAGGAAACCTTTCTGTACACACACAAAAAAGAAATATTTAGTGCCAGCATAAACAACCAACCTGATAAAACTATTTTCGGATGTTATTGACACATATCTCACTACATCTCACTACTGCAGCACTCAACAATCTGCATCTGCAGCCTCCCAGTTCTGAGATGTGTAGTGTACGTGAAGCGTGGCTACAGAAGAGTCGTACAGGAGCAGGCAGAGGCAAGCCTGCAGGGAGGCGGAGCATACCACGTTTTATCGTGACAATGGCGGAGAGGTGTGTTATAGTAATGTCTTCTTTTTATATACTGTCATGTGATCACACAGAAAATAAGTTAAATATCATTGTTATTTTATGAACAGAATCTATCATTCCAAAGATTACATTTGTGCCACTTTAACATGTATCTGACACTATTTGTAACTTAATGTAATGTATCAGTCTGCATGTTTTTCATCTGAACAGGTTATAATCACAGCTGCGCGACATGACTCCATCACAAACTGTCATCACACCACAGTCACAGCATTGGGGTGAGGTGAGGCAAAAAAGTTCTGTATCTGCTTCCTACTAGGTCTAAAGAGAAAGGGTTTCGCGAAACAGTCTCCTTTGTTGGGTGAAACAGTCTATTTTGTTGGGCGAGTACTCAACGTCACAATGCAGGAACATTTGTGTAACAAACAGTAAAAACAAAAACAAGACGAAATACGTGGCTCTTCTGCCATTTTGGATCATTTTGACCCCAAAAATCCCACACCATGGGTGGCCCCAAACCCTTCCACCCCTGTGTCTAAAGACAAACCGTTACCAGTGGCAAAGGGTCTCGAGGGGTTTCGGAGTTGTAAAGTGGGCGTAATATTATAATAGAATTGCAGGTGGTATGAAGGGGGTTATGGCTACCATCTCTGACCTTTTAGATAAAGCCATTAATTGTATATTCTTCTTTTCTGAAAGCCATTCCAAGGTAATTGCAATTGCAACAGTATCAAGAGATCAAGAGCTAGTTGCCCAGGGAAGGGAAGTGAAGGGAAAGATAAAGGTGATGGATGACATTGAACGAAAAGGTAATAATCTTTTTTTTCTAAATTGATAGTTATACCACAAAGAAATGTCTGTTATTAAGTATCTTCTGCCTTGATGGTTAGAAACTATTATAACTAGTTTTGTTTTAAACTTTCTTCATTTTACCATATAGGATGATTACAAATGACAGAATACAAGTTAGCTACATTGTACTAAACATCATTTTTTTTCTCCCATGTTAGGACTGAAAGTATTCGAGGGGCCCATGACAATGTACAATCAATCAATAAGTTTTACAGGAAGAAGGGGATGAGGAACTCGAACGATACGTGGCATGGTGTGCAAAATAACTTTGAGGGCACAGTTTTGCCTTTGAACATTGTGCTATTCAATGTGGCATCAGAAGGAATGGAATCTCATTTCTAACTAGAGGTCAACGATCTCATGCCTTCGTCAAAGGATGTTATCGTTATATAACTTAAGAAGGTAGAAGTGATATATTAGTCCCCCTAAATATGGAAGTTGGATCGTGAAAACTACCCCTGCCGATGCAGTCTGCAATCGGGCATTGGGCAAGGGAAAAAACAGCTGTGCAGGACATGTAAGGCAACACCGCCTGCAGCTACATTGACCCCTCTGGGACTTTCTCCCTCTGGGACAGCCTGTAGCCCATGTGTCACAATGGATGTAGTATCATGGAAGGTAACTGAATTATAGAATTGCTTTATTTATTATGCAAATTAGATCATAATTTGCATAATTGTCATCTAATTATGTCAAGCATCACTTAAGCTACCTACACACCAAATATCAGGACGATCCGTCGACCGGTTATTGAGTTATCCTACTTTAAACATTTTCATACAAATGCTCCTGCAGTTCCAAAGCAAGCCGCTAGGGGACCCAAACTTACGTCACTTCTTTCCGAGCACAAGAGCTATCTACCATCCAAAAATCATGACCCTAGCTTGTCGAGATCACTATATATCAAAACCGGAAGTTCCGCTGCAGTACCATAACGAGCCGCCAGGGGGCCCATATTCCTATCACTTCTAGGTCTCATCAAGACCTACCCACCTACCAAATATGAAGACAATCCATTTAAGCCTTCTTGAGTTATACTGTTGACAGACGCACACACACACGCACGCCCCTGAAAACATACCCTTCTTGACGAAGGCAATAATTTGCCCTTATAACAGCAACAAAGAAAATCCCCAAGGAGATCAAAAAGATCACAAGAGGGCCACAAAAAGAGGAGGGTGAATCGTGGTTTCCAGAGCTTCAAGGCAAATGTAATATTTGTTGTAATTTGGTGTTGATTTTGTTTGTCATAAACATTGTTCTTTTGATTTCATGAAGTTGATCGTGATAGATATGTTCAAGTTCCATGTATTGACTACCTCCTTTTTTCCAGCAATCTCTTCAATCTTGATGATTTTTTGACCAGTTCGCCATGTCCTTTTTCCGATAATACACTACATAGGTTGTCATTCAATGAGGAACTTCCAATCAATTTTAGGCGCATCAACCAAGACAGGAGTGTACTGGGCCATGAAGCACTGTGGTGGGATTGCTGACAACATCCGATCATCAATTCTTAACATGGTTGACCATTACATGGTGAGGTTCTGAAAGGTTGCAATGACTTAGAGGTTTTCTGTAGATGGTAAATACAGTGTCATCTAGAACATGAGCATACGGGTAATAATCAAAACTGTTGACATGGTGGCAGAATTTGAAATCAACAATAAGAACATTCAGGTAGTGTCTGGCATGTTAGTGTTCTTCATGTATGTTTTACTAGGGTAACCATGGTGAATGCCATGAAGAATCCCCATGCCGGCAAGCCTTATGGAAGCCAATCAAGACCCTGCTGAAGAAAGAGAAGGCCATAGAAGCGTACACAAACTTCCTAAAATCAACAGAGGTGTACAAAAGTCCGAGAACTATAGTCCTTATCGCAGATAGAACGCGCGCAGGGGATGCCGGGACAGTTTGTGGTCATTCGATCCCAGGTCATGGCGGCGCTTTTTACCCCAGCGTAGGCGGGCTGTTTATTTGTTCAAAGCGGCATCCTACCACTACTATTGCTACAAAACAAAATCTCGCACCGCTGCGCTGTGTTTGGGTGTGATAATGACAGGAGGTACCCCAACAAGTGAGTATTTCCTCGAAATGAATCTACGTCGGCACTTCAGATTAACAGTGAAAAATGTCGTCTGCTGTTTTGTTGTGATACATGATATTGGTTTGACCGGATCGGCGCCGGCCGGCAGGCCGCTCGGCCTCGTAAAGCTTTTCCTTCGTAACTTTTGGGGTACCTGTACAGGTACCAGAAGTATTACCCGTGCACACAGTGCGTTTTTGATACGGCAATCTAAGTCGGTACATGTATATAACGTTACGTACTTACGTTAACGTTACGTATTAAATGCGAGTGGGGGGGAGGGGCGTGTTACACTCCGAAATGAGTAGTAAGAGAGGTTCAGTAAAACGGCATAAATACAGTCACGATAGATCAAATTCCGCTGTAAAATGGTCAATGTGCTCCGGACGACTTGCTTAAAAGCGAGAAACAATTTGTTTTACCCAAATCAAAGTATGAAGCAAGATATATTGCTTCAAAGTTGATCAATTTTCAGCGTTCTAGCAGACGTCTTCTCAAGCCGTTTTTGGGCACCACATGGGGGTTTCGTGTTACCAGTCCCTTATATGCAAATATAGGTATGCTAATTCTTTACAGACAAGCCACACTTCTTCTGTCAACAATGGAAGTAAGAATTTAGGCGGTTTCCGCCATGTTGTTTTTGACTGAAATACGCACCAAATGTTATGAATTTGAAGAGTAGATTTTTCGCCATACCATACTGTGTCATTTGTTCAACCTTCAAGACCAGGTAAATTTCAAAATGAAAGCAATTTTTTTTGGGGGGGGGGTAAAACCTTCTATAAATTCATGCACACACTCGCATAGGATGTCATCTATGTAATCTGTTTAATTGTCCTTATGTTTGTATTATGTACAGAGGAAAAAGGATTACGGTACCGTAATTGCATGTCAAAGATGTAATCGATTGTTATGGTAATGATACATCATATCTTTGAATCACCCGAATTTAATCTTTCAGTATAATGCTTTTGTGAACGCAATTTTTTTGGTGTATCAAAACTACATTTTTAATAATAGACTGCCATTAATGGACAACATACAAAGACCCAGGTCACAGCTGGTACAAAGTACATCACAATCAGTGCCTATTCGAGGGAAAATATCGGACTCAAAAATTCCCATCAGTACTGCAAAATTCACCAATACAATACAATAACAGGACGCAAGTACATGAATCTGCATGAATCTAAAATTATAGATGACAGTTGTGTATAATATAGCTTCGTACATCAAGGAGGTCACAAAGAAAAGTAGGTTCAGTTTAACAATCATGTAGTTTTTGAAGATAAACCAAGCAGGCTACTGTGTTAACACCTGATTCTAGTTCTGTAGTGTGGAACCGTCTATGTAGATTTGTCATATTTCTTTTTCCAATATGAAGTTTAAGCTACAAGTTTAACATGCCAGGTCATCGCATATACATCATTTTCCTGAAATTTGGGCCAGATGCTGAAAATTCTTCCAAAGTGTTATATAACCCGCATAAAATGATTACAATGTATGGTACTGATGTTATGTGCTTGCTTCTAGTGAAACAAAGCAGAACATTTGGTTTGTAATTGTACTTCTTAAAATTCATTCTCTCAGTCAAAGATATGTACAGTGCCAGTGATAAGCAAGGCAAAAAGTCTTTAAACAATTTGTGCAGAAACTACATGTAAAGCTAGTAATAATGCCTCTCCCAAAGTCAATATTATGACAAACAAAAAAACCTATCATGTGTAATAGTCCTTCAACAGATACTATATACTTGTACAAGTCAGCACAGACGTTAAGACCAAGGAGGCTAACCTTATTGATAAGACAGAGATAAAGTGGTCGACAAGTGTTGTTATACGTTGTGATATGTTGTTCTTTAGAGAGTGACATTTGAGCAGTGTATTGAGGTAATGACAGGCAAAATTTCTTTTGCATAACTTTCAGAAGCAAGTATAAGAATGGCCTTGTGGAGATTTAGATTAGAAGTTATTATAAAGGAGTCCTTTGCCTAATTGAAGCATTGGAAATGGTTAAAATCAAGGTTACGATCGAAATCAACCCTTAAATAGATTTTTACAGTCCTTACCAATTTGGGGGATCATAGTTTAACAGAGAATATACAGTGTACATGGTCAAGCAAGTTTGTTCCTAATGGTCAAGCAAGCAGGTTCCTAATGGACAAGCAAGTTTGCTTTAACAAACATGGACAAATATCCCGAGTGCTAGACACTGCTGTTAGTGTACCTATACTACTTGTTTCTCTTTGATTGTACTTTTCACAATATTCAGTGCCAAGGCAACACTACACCCTGCTCAAGAGTGGTACAGTCCAAAGGAGTGCAATTCACAACATTGAAAAAACTTTATTTCTGAATACGGTTAACACTCATGTTATTTTTGGATGTAAGATTTCAATCAGCTGCATGACACCGATATCACTGGCCTGATGCTTCTTCAGTCAAGAAGAACATATAGCATTGTGAATAATGCTCCTCACCAATTGTTGTTTCGTCTACAACATTGGTATACCCATCATCATCATGATAGATTCGTTCGCCAACTCCAACTAGGGCTGTGTAGTGGCCACTTCTTGTGGAGATTCCACGGCAAAGATGAGAAAAGAAAGTATTTTGGTTGTCACCTGCTGTCTGCTATTGTTGAATTCTAGGAAGTGGCACTTTATGGCACTTACAGATCTATCAAGGTTTAAACTTTTTGATAAACTTTTTGATAAACTTTTTGCAACAGGGACAAACATGCCAAGCCTCTTGACAATGTTCGTCATCGCTTTCCAAGGCCTGTTGTCGTGCACTTCGTTGGGCATCAGCAAGTCTGCTCTCAAGGCAGCAAGGGCCTGTAGTAGACTGTTGACGTAGCATTGGTTGCCTCTGTTGTCGATGCCCTATTGGATGGCAAAGGACTGTGTTTTAGCCTAATGAACTAAGACAGTGTAGAAATCACTTTTCATACATTACCTTGCCTGAAAGATTAGTCGAACCTATTTTGTCCCTTTAAAAGTAGAACACTTGGTGAAATGAATATTAAAACCAATGCTACTTAGGACTTCCACTGGTACTGTTCTGATTCGATTGTTACAAATGACTCGCTGTCCTTCCTTTAAAAGTTTATTTAAAAATGGTGAAATTTTCTTTTTCATTTCTTAAAATATTGTATCTATTTCCTTTATTATTTGCATTTGAATTGACTTTGCGTCCTCTAATATTCCAATGAATAATGTCACTGTCAATACAATTCCTCTTAAATTCCAATGATAAAGTTAACAAAAAAATTTCTGTATTTTCTTAGACAAATAATAGCCAATCACGCCCTTTTCATCTCTATCTCCTTGTGATTTGTGTGAATGGTTTGAACAAGGAACTTTCATCACATCCTTGGTTTGATTAAGTGTTTGTGCTAGTAGAATGATAAATGGTTACAAGGAGCTTTCATGGTTAATAAAAAACAAACCAACCAAAATGCCAGGACCCTGTCTTCTATCCTGTCTTCTTTTTTTTTTCCTGTCGGCTGCTGGGCACTGGCACTGAAAGCATAGTCATGGTCTGGAGCTTGTGGTGGCTGTTGGCTTCTCCTTTTTGTAGAGAAGGTGACTCGCTGGCAGATGAATTTTTCTTCCTGTGCATACCTCTTTGCTCGTTGAACCAAATCCTAAATGTAGAAAATGTGACTTTTTAAATGTAAACTGGAATTGGCATGAAGTCTAAAGAGTTTTAGGGTGTTGGCACATTTGATAAAAGAGGAGAGAACTATCATGGGAAAGAGGCAGAGAGGCCCAAGATTTGTGAATTTTGTGAAGGAGAGAAGAAAGAAATGAAATAGGCATAGACGATGAGAGAGGAATCCTGCCAACAGCAAACAACTGCCTGAGAAGTGCATGAAAGATCAAACGAGATGCCCATTGTTCGTACAAACAAGCTTATAAGAATCACACTGGGCATCCCAATACCAAACTTCATGTTATTGTACAAAGTACAGTCAAACCTGCAAATTTGTCCACCTCTTCAAGCTGGCCACCAGTGGCCATGGTGACCGTTTTTTCTCGGTCCCAGAAATTTTCCCCATTGACGCAACACATGCAACCGCAACCGCTCTGAGATGGGTTAACTCTAGCGGCCTCAGATACTTGCCCATTTTGATTATGTTGATCATTGACTATAACTAATGAGAAATCATGGAGAAACCAGTTAGTTTACTTGACTGCTGGATGATGTTTTTGTTCTTATAAATTGTTCAATGTGCCACCCCTCCCCACATGTATTCACATGGAATGAGAAGAATAAGAATAACACAAAAATTAAGTACATTATTCATCATCATCATCCACAGTATTCTGCATCTAATAATCATATTATTCCAAGTTACACATACCTTTTTGTCATGTTCTTGGAGACCAGCTGGTTGGTCTGGGTCGCGAGTCTCTCTGCAACTCGGAATTCCAAACAGCACATGGTAGGGGGTCATGGAATCTGTTAGTTTTTAAAAGATATGTGTTTACATCCATGAAGAAAAACAGTAAATGGACTTAAACCCTATATTATCATATAGCCAGGTGGCATTGACCAACCAGAAGCCCCATTTCATATTCGATTATGACACCATAATGTCACGGTTAGCATGATACAAGTATTGTAAAATCATCCCAAGTGTGCTTTATTTCACAAGTGTGCCTTTATTTTGAAAAAATGCACACTTGACCATTATGGGAGTAAGCTATAATATGCTGGGGGTGTGGATTTTTTTCGCTTAACATTTGTTACTAAGCACATTTGTTACTAAGCACATTTGTTACTGAGCCGGCGAAAAGCGAGGTTCTGTCAGGCTAATTCCCTTGTATGTGTACCGTCTTGTCATCAATCAACAATGCATAACAAAATAAAGACCATGTCATTAGAAGCCAGAACTAGTATTGGGCCGTTAGCCGTTTTCCTTCGGCAGCCAGCCCTTCGCCCGCCTATCTAAATTACCGCTACGGGGGAATTGAGCCCGAGGGGTTTAGTGCGGGCAAATTCCCCCCTTTTCCATAGAGGTAGGTCCAAACACCACTGCGGCTGCCTTTTTCCATAGAGGTAGGTCCAAACACCACGGCTGCCTCTTTCCATAGCGGTAGATCCAAACACCACTAGCATTGTTGCTACTGCGTTTTCAACTATACGAAGGGAAGTTATTAGTCTTAGTGAACACAGGTTAACCTTACGGTCTTTCTACGCTGTGAAATCTGCCTCTTTCCAAAGACACCGACTTAGTCTAATGAGGTACCTGACAGTATAAATTCGTCACCTTGTTTCTGATCCTACTAGGGAAAGGAACAAATGTTTAACTGCCTTTGTTGTCAGTAACACAAAACTAGACTACCGTGGAACTCTCACGGCATTAAATGAAGCTAAAATGTCACTTCTTAACGGCTGCCTCTTTCCATAGAGGTAGGTCCAATACTACGGCTGGCTCTTTCCATAGAGGTAGGTCCAAACACCACGGCTGCCTCTTTCCATAGAGGTAGGTCCAATACCATGGCTGCCTCTTTCCATAGAGGTAGGTCCAATACTACGGCTGCCTCCTTCCATAGAGGTAGGTCCAAACACCACGGCTGCCTCTTTCCATAGCGGTAGATCCAAACACCATGGCCACTAGCATTGTTGCTACTGCGTTTTCAACTATACGAAGGGAAGTTATTAGTCTTAGTGAACACAGGTTAACTCAGTAAAGTTAAGTCACTTTCTGGCTCCCCAATGAAATGGGCGTTGGCTCCCCTAGCAACACATAGCAACCACCTTTGACCGGAATTTTCACAGATTTTTCCCATTGTTCGATAATTGCCCCCTCTCCACCTAGTGTGAAAACTTTTCAGGTGGGGTGCCGCTGGACTAGGCCAGGCTGCTACCTGGCCCCTGTGGAGTGTGAATGGTCTTCAGAGATGGCTGTCTAGAAAGCCAAGCTAGGATGTGTATTGTAAGGAACTAACAATGGATTCAATTTCAAAACATTTTCCTGTGTCTACAAACTATTTCTAGTATTTGTAACTTGTAATTTTGGTAGATCCACATTTCGACTCTTATACTCACACAGAAAGATAAGATTCACACAAAGCAGTTGTTGTAATAAATTGATATACTTGTAGCCACTTAAATAAGTAAGACATATAAAAGTTGCCAGACTTCCGGATATATTGATACAGAAATTGAACTTCCCATTGTGCAACCAGTATTGTACTGAACAGAATTGCTTATGCACATGTGGCGTCCAGTAAAACCCGTGAATTGCTGGCTTGCGTAAGATACGTTAAAAAAAATTCAAGACTCGAATCAATAGTGAAGGACAGTTGTAACAAGAATTCGGAGACCTCATATCTCCATGAAATAGGGTTTCCTCAACACAAATAACATATATTTGATGTGAAAGTCCAATCCTTTGGCAATGTTTCATTTCAACATGTTATCATAAATTATGCAAATGACCTGTACATTAACATAATATATGCATGGTGTTGTAAATTTTGAACTAACTTACGCATGTTACAAGTATGAAATTCCCATCATTTACCACTAAGGAATCACAGAATTTTCACATTAATTATGCAAATGAGGTCCATATTTGCATAATTGGTATCTGTTGATATTCTACCTGCGATAGATTATACACATTACATGTATGAAAGTCCTATAATGTAAAACACTGGAATTACAGAATTTCCTCATTAATTATGCAAATTAAGTTCTCATTTGCATAATTTGCATCTAATTATGTACATCTCTGTGTCTCATTCTTAAGTTATGCTCACTAGTAGTTGGCGGAAACACACACACACACACACACACACACAGACAGACAGACCCAAAACAATATCTCCATTTTTCATGGAGATGTCACTTCTTAACGGCTGCCTCTTTCCATAGAGGTAGGTCCAAACTCCGCTTGCATGACGGCTACTGTGTTTTCAACAATACGAAGAGAAGAGTACATACCGCGCCAACTTTTGACGGGAAACCTTACTGTGGTGAACCTGTGTCATTCGTATGACGCACTTTAAAGTATGCTCTGTTAAGAGTACATACCGCGCCAACTTTTGACGGGAAACCTTACTGTGGTGAACCTGTGTCATTCGTATGACGCACTTTAAAGTTTGGGCTGAAAAGTGTATATTCCGTGCCTAATTTCATAGAAAAATTCTGCCGTGGTAAACTGTGTCATTCCAATGACGCACTTTCAAGTATGCTCTGTTAAGAGTATATACCGCGCCAACTTTTGACGGTAAGCCTTACTGTGGTGAACCTGTGTCATTCGTATGACGCACTTCAAAGTTTGGGCTGTTCAGAGTATATTCCATGCCTAAACTCATGACAAAATTTCTGCCGTGGTAAACTGTGTCATTCCAATGACGCACTTTCAAGTATGCTCTGTTCAGAGTATATACCACACCAACTTTTGACGAGAAGCCTTACTGTCTAATGACACAGGTGAAACATCTGACAACTGAAGGCTATATCATTCCAGTGACACGAACAAGAACAAGAAGTGACACAGGTGAAAAATCGGCCGTCTTTATTTGTACAGTCTTGTCAAGCAAATTTTTACATGTATGTAGACTTTCTAGCATTGTTCCATCTAAAAATATGTAGTCCAAAGTTGCAATTACCCCATAACTGAAATTGTCGAGAACGAAAATGAACTATCCCTTACTTACGTACGCACAGCAAAACAGATTGTCGGTAAGACAAGTATGTTTCATTAGAAATATGAATGATATGTCCCGATCAGAATTAGTGTGAACAGGGTGTTCGAAGAAACAATTAGGATGGTTAAACTGAGTGATCCTGATAGAACAACTATTACAGGTAATGCTTACACATGTTATCTTGCAATACATATAGAATACTACACTGTGTATGCCGAATGCCCGACGTACCAGCCCGACCGCGGGTTGGATCGCCTGACCGCCGCATGTGGAAAGAACTGTAACGTTAATGGCGTCCGAATTTTGTGCCGAAATGCGTTCGAGTTATTCTATGGAACATTGAGAAGCATATGTGATAACAAAAGAGACTCCAGGTCGTAGCGCTAGTTATAACACTGGCCAGAACATCCGTATCGAACGCAATCGCGGCCCAAGTATAAGCACACATACGTGTATTAGCATATGCATCATTTGCATAGATGGGATCCGGTATCCAGGAAACCCCCATGTGGTGCGAATCCCTACTACTCATTTCGGCGTGTCACAGGCGGTGTGGTGCGTTATGTCGTCTGCTGCTTTGTTTATACGTATTTCGGAATGGCGATTCATGTGTTTAACGTGATTCTCGCACAGTCGCACCGCTTCCACTGAAATGGGTGATTTGAATGACATAATAATGGTTTCACATATCATCATTATGAAATGTGTAAATCCTTCCGCAAAATCGAGAAATTTGCGTTGAAAACAGGCGAAAACATCGCCATCGCCTGCATTTGTGGGCGCCATCTTGATTCTCGCGGTGTCTCGCGGATGCTCGCGATAGTTGGATGACGTAAAGGAAACCTTGCGATGTGATTGGCTGGAAGTTGGGAAGCTTGCTGGCCCGCCATATTGGATATTTGCCCTTGTAAATTTGACCAGGTTAGCGGTGGGTTAGCGCGCCAATCGGCGCTAAGGTCTGCGTACACAATGCCGCGGACGCAAATGAGCAAGGTCTGGGATCACGTCACGAAACTGCCGGGGGGGATTGCAAAGTGCAGGCTTTGTAAGATGACAGTCCAGTGTTCCGGAGGGACATCGAACATTTCTAAACACCTCCGCCGCCACCACAAGATCGAGACTAGCCCACACGCATCTTCGGCGATTTTTGCAGAAATGTTTTCGGCCTCGGAAAAGAAAAACGATCTCGGTAACTTTAATTTTTATTGCGTACTCCAAAACTCAAGAATAAATCCTGGTATTCCTGGATGCTTTATAAATGGGGATGTGACATGTCAATAGTAGAGTATAATTTGCCGATTGCAGAAATTATAACATGTGCTTACACTGACCTAGTTCTAACCGGTTTCCAAGAAGTGTCACTGGACTAGCCTACTCACCACTGGGGTCCGGGGGTGGCGGGATCTACCATTCCCTTAGGGGGAACTACTACAGATCAGAATATTGGATCTTTACACTTGTTTTTGTTGGTCAGTGGTTTGCACTTTTGTGTTTTCTTAGACTGATCCGAAGGTTTGAGAGCTTTGTTGAAGGTCCATTTCTGGTAGTCACAGACAACACTTAAGCTCCTGTTATGAAACAACAGGAGCTTCTTCACTAATTTGCATTATCCTTGTCTTGACTTGTCTTGACTTGTCTAACTTGTGTTTCCTTTTGGCCTTTCACAAAAATTGTCTTGACTATTGTTTCCTTTTGCCCTTTCACAAAAAATTGTCTTTACTTATTTGCATATCAATCAATGTTTTGTGCTTATAAACCAGCAATTCTCCTGCAGTCCTTTAGTGTCACTGACGAAAGGTAGTGGATGCTACCTGAAACGTCTGACCGTTTCCAAAATCATATCCAGTTGCTTGAGTAACTGTTTTTGGCGTATGTTCACTCCACTACGTTTTTGTAACTTGTAAATTAATTTCATAATTTTGCCTTCACAGCATCCACATCAGTTGCCACACAACTTGCCAGTGTCACTACTACTACCACTGAGGGGAAACCCGAGTCACCCGACTTACCTTCCCTGCCCTCCCTGGAATCCTTGCCATCTTCAAGTTCCCCTTCAACATCTGACAGCAGTAGCACACGTAGATTGGCAACTCCTTTTATCATGGCCAAACAAGCAAAGATGCCAGCAAACAAGCAGCACACAATAACAGCAATACTCTGCCATTACATAGTTAAGTCTTTGCGTCCGTTCAGCATTGTCAACGATCCCTACTTCCGGGCGTTTGTATGTGAGCTCAACAACAGCTACAAGATGCCAGACCGGGATGAAGAGTCCAAGAGGCTCATTCCGCAGATGTATGAGGTGGCCCTCCTCAAGTTAAAGGATGAGTTGAAGGATTTAGAGTATGCAGCCTTGACTGGTGACGGATGGACCTCGCGAGCAGCGGACCATTATTTAACCCTGACCGTACACTACTTGAAAGACTGGACAATGCAAGTGAAAGTTCTGCAAACGCTGCGGGCCGAAGTGTCTCAAACAGGGGACAACATCTCAGCAGAAATCAAAGAGTGCCTAGCAGAATTCAGCCTGGAAGGCAAGATCAATGTCATGACAACAGATAATGCCAGAGCGATGGTAAATGCCACCACGGCTGCAGGCATAACACTTTCCCTGAACTGTTTTGCTCATACGTTGAATCTGGCCACTCAGAAGGCCATGAACGTACCTGCTGTGTGTACTATGTTGAGCATCATCCGACCACCCATCACCTACTTCCGCAAATCATATCTCGCTAAAGTTGTGCTACAGGAGAAGCAGAAGGCTCTTGACAAACCAAAACACAACCGTATCCTTGATTGCCAGACCCGTTGGAACAGCAGCTACCTCATGGTAGAAAGATTTGTCGAACAATACCCTGTGGTGGTGGCTGCCTCCCTGGATGAGAGGATAAAGAAGAAAGACTCCTTCAAGAAACTACAGAAGTGTAACGACAGTGACGTAGAGAAGATGGAGCAGTTCCTTGAAGTAATGAAGCTCCCCTACGTGATAACAGTAGCTATGTCTTCTGAGAAGAAACCAACGTCTGGACAAGTGCTACCAATTCTGCACAAACTGGAACAGCACTTGCTCGACAAAGATGAGGACGACAACTTCACAAAACAGATCAAGTCATCCATCAGGGATCGGGAGGATCTGTCAACCAGGTACAGGGAACAGGATAGGCGAGAGTTTCTGGAAGAGGCAAGTGCATTAGATCCCAGGTTCAAGAACTCCACAGTTGTCCCATCTGACGTGTAGGATCGTCTCACAAATGACATTGAAGCTAGCCAATCTCACATGTCCACTGTGGTGAAGACAGAACCCGAAGAAACTGTGCCAGTGCCACTACAGGAGCCCAAGGAGGACAGTGATGATACCCCTCCTGTAAAGAAGCTGAAGCGAAGTGCAATGGAAGAAATCTTCGAAGAGGAGGATGAGGTAGTTGTGACGCATGTAGAGCCACCTGTGCCACTTCGACTGAGAATTCAGCAGGAGATGCTAAAGTTCAGGGCCATGCCGAACTTGAAGTCTTCAGATGATGTGCTGCTTTTCTGGCAGAGTAAGGCTGATGAACTACCACTCCTGAGCAGACATGCGAAGAAGTATCTCATTGTACCAGGAACAAGCGTGCCAAGTGAACGGGTCTTCAGTACCGCTGGGGACATTGTATCAGCTGAGAGAGCCCGTCTTGACCCAGACTCTGTCCACATGCTGTTGTTCCTCAATAAAAACATATGAATCATTCATGTGTTTTTGTTGCGGAACAACAGCATGTGGTCAATGTATATTACAGTGTTTTAGTTGAGACAATTCTGTAGTTCAAAACTTATACTTACATGTATAAATGAAGACTATTCACTGTGTCATAAATTCCCGATGGAGAGGACACCCCAAAAACGGCAAAAATAAAACAACTGTGAAAGTTTTATGATTTACAGTACGTGTATTACAGTATTAGATTTTACACATACATCATATGTGCAAAATCACATGGATATTTTATCAGCATAATGCAGGGAGGAAGTCAGGTCATATCTGTATGTGCATGTTTCTTGTCAAATGTATATCTTTGTTGGGAGACATATCCACATTTCAAAACAGATTTGCTATAGTGGCCATTCGAAACTGCTGCTTCTTAATACATGTGTGGATTTGAAACAGACTTTGCCAGTAAGTACTAACCAGGCTCCGGGAAGCGGCTTTCCATGTTACAGTGAATAAACAAGACAAGTTTGAGTTTGATCTCTGTCTTTGACTCTTTGATAGAAGTCTTTGTTAAAGAGTTTTCATCTAAATATAGCCAAGTTGCTCGAGTTATGCCGGTGTAACTGCATTCAAACATGCCATGGGTTTAGGTCCGGACCTAAACCTCTGGTTATGAGTCCGGACCTGTACCTGAACGTGGGTTTAGGTCCGCATCCCTAGTTGTTTAGAACCGTTTTTATTTCATGAAATGACTCCTTTGTTTTCGTCTCTTCTAAACTTGACGCCGTAAACGCTACGTCATCCTGGCACATGTAAGGGTTGTCGCCGCATTTAGTCAGTTAACTTTTGTTTATTTAGAACACTCTTTAGAACAACTTGTCTGTTTTGTTTTGTTTATTTAGAACTTCCTTTTATCTCTCGTTCCGTAAATCCTTTGTAACTTGGCATTGTGAATACACAATGGAAGGATGTCGGATGGACATCTGAAACGTTTGACAAATAAATTCTCATTATCCAGTTGTAAAGTTTTAAACACTTCTTCCCTGATATGAACCTGGATGACTAATATTCACAAGCGTGCCTCTCGTATATATGTTCCAATGTTCTTTCAAAAGTTTGTTTTACTTCAATGTACACATGTGTACTTGAATACTTACAAGTTACAACACATTGTTGTCAACTACAGCTGATGATTGATTTGTAGATTGTAGATCTAACTGGGGCAACAATTTGTAGATTGTAGATCAAATTGGGGCAACCTGAAATATTGATGGGCAACCTTGCTTTTGGCTTAGGTTGTTCATTGGGCAACATGAGAAAAATAAGTATTTAGAACCCTGTTATGAAGATGGTGTGATGAAACTTGGAAATTCGCGGAAGAGTCATATGGATATTTGCCGTACTGTGAATAAGAACTTTGTTATTGGACGACAGTGGACGAGATTATTGTTGCGTGGGGAAAATGGAAAATTCTATTTTGGACTGGGGTGGTCTTAAAATAATTGTTGAATCGTCCGTTTCGCATGGGGATGTGCTGTTTGAAAAGTCTTTTTTTTCTATGATGTGTATTCCGAATAGTAATTCTTGCACTTATGTCAAAACAGGTCTTTTTTAAGCATCCTGGAATGTAGGGGTCAAAGATAATTTTGGAATTGCCCATTCTTCCGTCAGGTTTAATAAAAAAAAACTTTTAGCCTGAGGTGATTATGAAATAATCCTGGAATGGTCCATTTTGCAGGGAGTGTCATCAAAAGGTCCCATTTGTTCTTGCAGTTGTCATATTGGGTAAAGTTACAGATTGGGACAGGGTTGTTATGGAAGAATTTTTTTTCGCAATGTTTCGTTTTATTGCAATTTCATTTCAGAAGAATGCATTATTCTGGAGAGGGTTTGATTGAAATATGTTGTGCTTGCTCGCCAATGCTAACGTTGGTGTACCTTTATCCGTCACGGGTACCTTTATCCGTCACTTCTAAAAACAAGACATGCATCGATGCAACATACGTTATCCCTTTAGGTATGCACACATTAGACACACGAGAGTTGAAGACAAGCTCGCGATGCATTCGAAGTGTACGAGTTCCGCTGACTATCGTCCTTTAGGCCACAGCAAGTAATTTTTATGGATGACATCCGCGCGCGCATTGATTTTCGCTTGATTTCGGGGAAAAAAAAACAAGAAATTTTGATGCCAACCAACTGTGGTCAACATGCCAAAAATATGTCATAAACGGCCATGGGCAAGGCAAGGCTCTGATTTATTGTTTAGTATTTCATGTTTACTTTGATACAGTGTTATAAGTGATGTTGCCAATGAATCAAAACCATTTATACAAAGATTGAAAGCTTTTATTTAGTAATTCATTTTTTTTCAAAGTTGTTTCAGAGACAAATTGATGTTGTAATAGTTGGCACAATATAAGTAGAGTATGGCTTTCTGGACAGTTCAGATTATAAATGAACTCTGTCAGTTATTGAGCCCCAATTTCCGGTAGGCAGTGTCTAATCTCAGAGACCGTCATGATCAGGGATCCAACAAACTTAATGGGGCACAATTACTTAAACGTTTGATGGCAACCGTTGACAGTTTAAGTTGTTGCATTGCTACCATGTAGTGGCTACCTATGATGGTACAGGCTCTTTTCTACAATTGTTCTTGTTAATTGAGATTTATACACATGTACAAGGGCGGTAATACTGTTAGATACAGGTATAAAAGACCTGTTGGTTTGTGATATCATGTTTTGTCGCCACAATTCTTGTTTAACAAGGTTAACGATCTCAAAATTTAAAAATGTAGAAATCTTGTTTTTTTTGCCTGCCTTGTTTTTTTTTCGCCCTCTCGCATTAGATTTGGAGTCTGGGGAGGATGTCATCCATAAAATTTACTTGCTGTGGCCTTATTACGACAGCCTAACTACGTCGTGGGAGGGAGATGCCGCGTACTTCTTCAGAGGATAATAGCAGGCAAATACAAAACGTATCTTCAGTTTTACAAAATGGTGAACAAGAATGCTTAAAGCCCCCATGCAACAGGGAAAATAGACTTAATCTGTTGTACTTAATCTGAAGATTGTCGGTTGTGGTCATGAATTTTAGCAATCGCGTCCACCAGCGCGCGCTCTATTTTAACACAGCGTGACAAACATCTTGGGTTTCTTTGATATGGGCAAATCTGGGTAGTGACGTCACGTGACGTCACAGTAGGAACGCCCACCCGCCGACGGGTCAGACAGGTCGCGCAAAATGGCGGAAGCCATGGTTGTTGGTGGAGAGGAGCGGGGCGACGCGTACGGCGATGGCGAAGTTCAAGCTTTCGAACCCTATCAGTTTGAACCAGAGGCGGTGGAGGAAGAAGAGGGGCCGCCAGAGGCACCAGATGGCGGGAATCAGGGCCGCCGTTCCAACTTAAACTGGTGTGTATACGTTGCGCCGCCCGTTGTGTCCTTCAGCGCTTACGCGATGAAGGTACTGTGCGGTGACTGTACTGTTTCATGTGCATAAATTATATTTCCTTATGTGCTACTTGGTCTGCAAGGAACTAAAAGTTATGTGAACGTTTTCATATTACGTATTAATTGTTCCGAATAATTCTGAGGGCTCAGCGTACGAGCAGTTAGGCGTTATGGCGTTTTACAGGGCGTTTTATGCGGTTCGTGGAAGGGGAGGGGGGCTCGGTATGTTACTATAGTATTTTGTCGTGTCGACACAGAAGTAAAACGCTACGAAAAAAACCAGACTATTCGTCAGCTACGCACCAGAAACTGTGTTCATGAACTTTTTTTATTTTTAAAGTTTATTTGGCACAAATTGTGCAGAAAAAGTCAAGTTGCATACATTTTTCTCATATCATCTGAACAGCACGTTGTAAACATTAGAACAGATTTCTTTGCGGTAAATTTTTCGACAGCATGTAAATACATGTCCTAAACCAGTTTCTTATGTGTATCATATTTTGAATCGTTGTTAAATAAACTCTATTTGGCAGAATTTTTTTGTCTTGAATTTTGTACTGTCTGTGATATTCCACAGGTGTGTGTGTGTGTGTGTGTGTTTACTGGTATGTGTGGTTGAAGACATGTCTTTTTTTAAACACACTAGTTATTACTGGGATGAACATTTTGAATAAGTCATCATCATACCTACCGCCTAAAAATGTATTTAATGACATTAGAAAGTTGAGAGTGATACAACTATTACATGTACCTATACGGTATATACATGTATCACATAATTCTATATAACATTTCAGGTGCAGATGTGATAATTGCAGTATAATGACAACCGCAACAGAATGTGTCTGTTGTCAAGAAATCGAACAGATTATGAACACTATGGAAGGTGTGTCACCAGTACCCAAGTGTATCACGATGCACCCTGGCTTCAGATCTGTATGTCTAGACACTTGGGTACTACAATGTGCCTACTACCAGTACAGGCAAGAGTATGGGCCCAGTCAAGATCCAAACCATGAGTAAGCTACCTAGCGATATGCACGTTCTCTGTTTCCAACTAATAAATTAACGTTAAATGTTGATTGGAGACGTATATGTACATTACTACAGCAGTTAACAGACTACAAGTTTACTGAGGGTATGATAATGAACGATACCCTTGTCTGCAACAAAACCTAGTAAAAAGTATGTATCTTATGACCACTCAATTTAAATTTAGTACCAACAGTCACTGTTCAATCATGGTGCAAAGCTGGAAATATTTTCCTGTTTCCTATAGAACTGAAGGGCCATGAAAAGTCAGTCTGCATAAATGTCTTACTTACATACAATAACACTATCCTAACTACAGACTGCATGTAGTTTCTTCAGGCCCTGCAGTGTGCACAGTCTCAGTTAACCAGTGAAGTTGGTTATCTAATCTAAATTTGACACAATGACATATATACAAGTTCACAGTTTAGTTGCTACAATGGATAATGTGAAAAACCTAACCAAGCCGTTCCATTTAGGAGGTACCGGTACATAGCCTACCGCCAGTTGGTGCGCTGGTGCTGGGGATGGCTGGGAAGAAAACTGAGAGTGGTCCTCCCTGCATGTGCAGTGGTAAAGATCAGGGACACCTTTCCCTCAGCACAATACACAGGATTCCAGTACCCTCCACTGAATTAGTAGTAATGGAAGGCTAATGTTGTCAGTCACAGAATAGAACTTGTTAGAAGTATAAGTTTACCTAAGTTGGTTCAAATGTTGATCAGGGTTCAAAGTTAAGGGTGTCTCAATATATACATGTATACAATAAATTCACAGCCATGACAGCACAGTGAAACCATCCTCTCTTGATATGGAAGGATGCCAACTTGTATTACTACTACATGTGTATTTTATTACTACACTACTGTACTTTTACTACTAATCATCAATGCTGAATCTTGTTCTGTGGGCCTCGATGGCAGCTTCTTTGTTCAGCCTGTCAACACCACTAGTACTTGTAAGGGTTGGTGGTGTTACCATCGGAGCATCATCCACGATACCTTCTTCGCAGAGCCTCACTACTTCGTCTGTGAGTTCAATCACATAGTCTACATTTAACAGGGAGAGAATTGTTAGTAGTATTGCAATTGGATGGTAAACAGTAGCATATGCATTTTTATAAAATATATAAAATTAACTCTGTGTGGCCTTAGAACATTATATAGAATTGGCCCTAAAAAACTATGTCTGAGCTAACCTAGTTTATATCAAGATAATTTAAACCCAGGAGTATAGTACTAGATAGTCCTTACCAAATGTACAGCTCCCTTGCACTGCCTGCACTGTGCAGGCCTTCTTGAATTTCTTATAACGGAGCTTGTAGATTCTCCCGCCAGCCTTGTTTCTGGCCTGTCCCCGCCCACAGTTTTCGTTGTGATGGAGAGCGGCCAGATGGAGCCTGTGGGGTAATACAGTACATGATATAAGAGGTAACATGGCAAAAAACAATGTATATGTAAAATTGTATTTTTTTTCTGTAAATACATTTTATTCTTTTTCAAATTTGCATATATAAATAACAGAAACAGTCATAGACCATTTTCCTTCCCTGTTCAGGTCAACTTTACGGCTACTGTCATACATATCTATTTAAATTTCTACAAAATTCAACACTTGGTGTTTTAAAAAGTTAAACATACCTTGACAACATCCCCATGTAAGAGAATGCTGCCCATTTTGGAGCAAAGTGGTTGATTGTACTATGGAATGCCTCCAAGTGTGCGGTCTGGTATTTGGGTGACAGCCTTCGGATGTCCTTCAGAAGGCTTTTCTTTGTAATGATAGCAGAAAGTTTAACACTGGCCTTTGTGTCTGAAACACAAATACCACAATAAGTAAAAATGTAACAAGTTTTTGGAGATGCCACACTAACATGTTTGCAGTGTAACTTGTAAAAGTACTGGCTGTATTACAGTATGGACATCTGAAGAAACAATAAGACTTTGTTATTGTTGCTGTTATAATAGTTGATGTAATTATGCAGCTACATGTACATGTAAGCCACCTTACAATTTAAATGTTTGAAAATCAGTATTGGATTTCTTTATCAAGACTGAACAACTTAAGACTGTAGAAACCAAGCAAAATGTTGCCATTGAAACAGCCATTTGTGAAATATAATTCTGCTTACCAATTTTTTTGTTTTATTTGTAGACTAGACCTTATATTAAAGTTTATCTAGGATTGATTTTTGTTTAGTTTGACCACCCAATGCTTGGTTTTGATAGACAGAACCTCCTAATAACTGTCTTACTCGGTTTAAGCCACTGTCTGCGCAAGGGTCCATGGGCACACTGTGGGAAGGCTTCACTGTGGCCACTGTGAACATTGTGCAAGTGGTTTTCAAGAGACAACCACTTGCCCTCCACCAAGTCACCAGCACCTTCCCTAGTTGTTGTGGAACACCAGTATAGGTGATTGACAATGGAGTTTGTCCAATCACCTACTACCTCGCACTCCTTCTGCTTTGCCAAGGGAGAAAGCTTCTTCCTGCTGAGACCTAATAACAAACCAATTACTGCATGAGAACACTACTACACCTACCAAAAAGTGTTTATTTAGTCTGAATTTGTTCAGTGGGGCTTATTGAATTGGTCTTCTTTGTCCTTAAATTTTCCCCATTTAATGTAAACCAGTATAGCAACCACTCAAACACTCCAGAGTAGCTAACAAAACACTAACAACTTGCTCTTAGTAAGGTCCACAATAATTGCAGTTTGTGCCAAATCATAAATATATCAGCACTAACTAGGGACAATCAGCCCTCTTGCTTCGTCTGTGTGAACTAGGAATGCTTACCTTTAGCAATGTGCCAGATGTCATACAGATGACATGTTTCTGGCAGGTTTTCTCTTATCCATTTGGCGATCTGTATGTGGCGATCAGTGACAATCTTGCCGATCTGCAGTGTGCAGTTCCTCCTTATGAAGTCAATCGCCCTAGCCAGACCCTCCTTCTCCATAGCATTGCTTGATCCGACTTCATTGCTCTGTTTTTGTGAAATAATACAGGTAGGAAAACTTTTAGACCAGAGTAACAACAAATCATTTCATCATTACATTAAAGTGCTGTGCATTTAATGTTATTAAGGCATTGCTGCTTGCTTAAAAAATACCTGTAGTTGTAATACTAATAGATAAGAGAACAAATTCTAAAAACAGGAGAAGCTACTTACCTGAACCAACTGTAGGGTAAGAATCGTGTTAGTCCTCAAATCCATAAGGGTGTAAGACCCATATTTGGCTGAATGTCCAGGGCTGTCGGCCCTGCCATCACCTCCGAGTATCAGTGACTGTCCTGCTTCATGCAGGGCTGCAAACACGCCTGCCTGTTTCCTACTCCAGACGTTCTTGATTGCCAAGTGGAGGGTCATACGTTGGTGTCGGAAGAAAGTTCTAGCTGAGATACAGTGTAGGCGAAGGTAGGCAAAGACGTTCAATGCCTGTTGTGGTATTGCCCCTGTTTGAAAGCATACAAATTCATTGTGATTTGTCTATGACAAGGACAATTTTATTGGTTACCTGCATCAATCTGTCAGCTATAGACATATGGTAGTATAATAATTGAATAATGGGACAGTATGTACTTATACACAAATTAACATTAACTCATCTGTAAGCCTCCTTGCAATGTGGCTTTAAAGGTTCAGTTTTATATGACTTTAGACATGATTGACAGGAAGTAATTCAATACCTGCAAAAAGAACTGCTGCAGAGATCAGCAAGTTCCCAGCTGGTGTGTTGCGTATGAATGGCTGGCTGCTCCATGTCCTCACATGTTTGCACAAGGTACAAATCTGTGTGATGGACAGGAAGGACCCAATGGTCTCGAGGCAAAGCTTCTGCTTTCCACTACCACATAGTAGGCAGAGAGAGAAAAGCTGCAGAAGAGCCGAATGGAAGACAAGGTACTTTCTCTCCTCCTGGGGTGGTACTGACTCATCTGGCAGATGAATCTCTGTCTCCAAGTCATCACCAGGTAAAGATTGAAAAAGAATTGGTTTGCACATAAAGCTGTGATGCCACATTAGGGATTTCAACAAATGTGTTTTACTGTCATGATACTGTGATAAAAGAGGCTATTTGAACAAATGAAGGAATATGTTGCAATTTCTTCTGACCTATCAGTGTCTGACAGCTCCTCCTCTGAGGGAAAGTAGTCTCATCATCATCGTCATCCTCCTCTTCCTCAGACTCCGGCTCCGACTCGGTGTCCATATCCTCTGGGGGTGGGGTGAGGAGTGTGCACTGGACCCCTGCGTCAGCGCGAGCAGGAGTGACCTGTGTTGCTGAAGAATAACAAGCAAAATGACTTTGAAATATTAGCACTGTCAATTCTTCATAGTATTTTAAAATTACATACATATAAAATGTCTATTTCAAAACAAAACCATCACTGTCATAAGTGGAAAATAATATGTGCCTTAATGATGATTGTATACAGATAAACTTTTGAAAAAGATATACAATGGAAAGGAATGTTGCAAAACTCTTGATACAGCTGTAATGCATGAAACATTTTACAGTAACCGTGTTACAAAACACTTGAGCAGCACTACATCTTTACCTCTGTGTCTGCCTGAGGGCTTTGTCTGTGTGCCCACACTGTTTTTCAGCTCGGCTACAACCTGAGGATAGTTTACATTAGGTTTACCACATAATCTTCAGGATGAAAGAATAGATTGTGTCAAAAGAGTCAATCAAACCAGTGCACCCCTCAGATTAAAAAATCTTGTAACTCTTAGAAGAAGTTCAATTATATCTGACATTTAGTATAGGAGAGAGTTTTCATCACAAAGTACAGTATTTATTATTTCAAGTAACATACCTCGATATCAACCATGTCTTGTGAGAGATTCTGATCCTAAATGAAACAGAAACAGTGTTTTTAAAAACTTGGACAATATTTACCACACAGCACATTGTGACTACTGATTTTCTTTGACAAATGTTTAAGCTTATAATTAAAAATAAGCTTATATTGTTACAAAAATAAATAAAATTATTTTTTGGTTACTTGTCCATTGTTCCTGACAGTTTTTCTTTCACTTTTCTTTTTATTTCAACAACAATTAAAAATTCAATTTAAAGTATCTAAACAAAACCAATACAACATACCTGTACACTGGGTTCCAACAGGTCTGCAATGATCTGTGTGAAAAGTAAATGTACTACATGTATTTGCATTGTACGGCAAAATTTATATGATACATGTCAAACAATTTAAGAGTCCAGCAAGAGATAAAGACTGACGCTACAGATATGTACGGTACATAAATATCGAAGTCCAACACTATATATTTTAAAAACTCACTGCAAAAGGGGCCTGCATGACTTGTGGAAGAGCCGCGTACAAGCTATGTATGTTTACGTATTTTCGCCGGCGCCCCCCTCCCACCCCACACCCATAATAATACGTGTTAGCTAAAGCGGAAAGTAAATGAGGCGGCTCCTAATTCTGGAGATATCTACATCTATATCGTCACTCCTGATCTGCCAAGATTTTGTTGTGTCACAAGAGTATTCACAGAAGGTTACCTGTTGTCTTCTGCGTTTTTCGAACGCCGTAATACGTGGGCCGCTTACAGCAGACGACGCCCCACTCTCAGTGACGGTCTATCGTCAAACGCATGTACATCCGGCACGGCTGTGGGCTTCAACTGAACGCGTTTACGTATTCCGAATTCCCGCTCGAGTCCACTAACAAACTGATCGCTGGAAAAGTGCCGACTACACAGTTCCGCTTTTGCCCCTCCCGTCCAGTTGTTTCTACGGCGCTGTACGTACTGGGTCCACAATCGCCTTCTCCGCGGGCTGCTTGGGAAACTATGCAAGCTAAGTCCTAATTTCGTAGTCCCAGAACAGCCATAAGCAACACACCTACGCACCATATTTCTCTAACAACAAAGAGAAACAAAGATACTGACGAAAAAACTTGGGCTGACGAAAAAACTACATGACAGTTCCTGTCGTCTGCTAAACTATGACGATCGCGTTCCTACTGTGACGTCACTTCCGGTCCAGCCGCACAGCGGTGGAATGTGATCCGGAGGTGCAGTTTTCTTTTTATTTTCGGAAAATAGGTGGCGCTTCATCAAAAATGAACTTTATTTCTGTGTTTCATTTGGTTAACCCCGTATATTGTCCAAATGGCACACAGATCGTGGCACTGGGGCTTTAATAAAGTTCCTTTTGCTAACCTGCGTCTGGTCTCTTGCTGTGATTTATCGATAAAAAACGCCATGTTATTGCGACTATTTTCCGTTCGTCCAACGTAAAATGGAACGCCGCCATTTTGGTTACCCAGAAGGCTTTGGGTGGCGCTTGACTCCGGAACTTCAGACGACAAAGGTTTGTGATGAACACTTTTTTGTATCATTTTGTGATGTAACGTGAAGAAGAAAGCAAAAGTGTCGTCACATTTTCCTCTAAACGTATCCAGGGACACAATGGATCGCAACTATAGAAGGAACTAGAGTTCCACGATCTCATACCTTCGCCAAATGAGGTTACCCTTTATGACTGACAAATGATAGATTTCACCCCTAATTATGCAAATAAGATCCTCATTTGCATGAATTACATCAGTTGATCATATTCTCCTCCCAATGACAGTGTTATCTTAACAAGGAAGGTAATTCTAGCATTTCCTCATAAATTATGCAAATGAGGTACTGATTTTGATAAGTTATGTTGAATGATGTTCACCTCCAGTCAACTTCAAAATGCGCAAGTATGAAATTGCCAACATCAACCACTATGGAATTATAGTATTTTCTAATTAATTATGCAAATTAGGTCTTCATTTACATAATTAATATATGGCGGTGTTCCTCTCATTCTTAATTACACATGTTACAGGGTATAATAGTCCTATCATGGAAGGTAGCTGAATTATAGACTTCCTTCATTAATTATGCAAATTAGATCATAATTTGCATAATTGCCCTCTAATTATGTCAAGCATCACTTAAGCTACCTACACACCAAATATCAAGACGATCCGTCGACCGGTTATTGAGTTATCCTACTTTAAACATTTTCATACAAATGGCCCTGCAGTTCCAGAGCAAGCCGCTAGGGGGCCCAAACTTACGTCACTTCTTCCCGAGCACAAGAGCTACCTACCATCCATAAATCATCACCCTAGCATGTCCAGATCACGAGATATCAAAACCGGAAGTTCCGCTGCAGTACCATTGCAAGCCGCCAGGGGGCCCAAAATCTAATCACTTCGAGGTCTCATCAAGACCTACCCACCTACCAAATATCAAGATAATCCATCAATGCCTTCTCAAGTTATGCTGTTGACACACAGACAGACACACAGACAGACACACAGACACACACACAGACACACGGCCACGAAAACATAACCTTCTTGGCGAAGGTAATAATACTTGTAATATTTATTATTTCTGCGATTCTGATGTGGGTCGCTAGACGGCTCCATTTTGCATTAACAGGGCATTGACCTTTTCCAATCTGGGACTGTTGACGCCATACAGTATCGCCCAAAACGCTTCTGTGTGCTCTCGATGCACTGTCGAATGAAAAAAAAATGAAAGTGGGGAAAGATTGACAGATAGGAAAATAGATAAAAAAATGAATAAACAACAACAATTAGCCACAGTTTGTTATCATCCAAGGACACTGAATTACCCTGGCGTAGTACTTCACGATGGTTCAAAACAGCCCAGAAATCCCCACTCGTAGGTAATTAATATTGATGAGAATAAGATGTCAATCACACTTGTCATTATTGGCAACTGTCTGTGATTGGTTGACACTTTTGTAGGCCGGCTCTAGGAATGTTTACCTTGCTGTTTGCCCCCTGCGATTTTTCCCGCGAACTGTTCTATTCATATGCGTACTTGTCCTGATCCTCAATTGTTCTAAACTTCACACATTTTAACAATACATACTAGTACCAGTATTTCTTCTAATAAAGGATCCATCCCAATTAAAGTGTGTACTCCCGATTTGGGCTTCATGGAAGTCCCTTCATGCCAGCAAAGATAGTCAACAGAAAAAAAATTAATAAAGTGCGCTCCCCCTTTCACCCGCCGCCGCACCACGCACGTCCCCCGTATCTGATCGCGCCGCACCCAAAATAAAGTCACGATGTTTTCTTTTGTAGCGCCAAATCACCAGCCACGGAATTTTCAGCAAAACCTCACCTTGCTTTGAGGCCAACACCTCGGTATTTGCAGTTTTAGAAATTCACCACAAATCGTTGGCTCATGCACGCTGAGAACGTCGTGCGAGGATTTGTTTCGTATCTAAGGACCAGGCATCGAACTGCTAATTTCTACCGGGCTATTCGAATATGAACTTGTAAAACTCATTTTTAAAAATATAAAAAGTTCGTGTCACAGCATTTATCTCCAGAAATACGGCGATACATTGACACAAAAATTTGTTTCGGCGCGCGGCGGTAACAAAGCACGGGGACGCACGTGTAAACAGTTTTTCTTTGTTTGAAAATATGCGCTAAAAACGCTGTTTTCCACGACTACATATTTAACATTCTAGTTAAGAAATGCATAATTCAAATAATCTTTCGTAAAAATATAAATTTCTTTGTGGATGTATGGTGTATTTGGCGTGATTTGGGCGTTCCATTCCGAGTAGGGTTTTACGTAGTTTTTACCGATCAAACAACACGGAAGTGCACCGAGTAGGGTTTTACGTAGTTTTTACTAGATCAAAACAAGAAACAAAACTCCCGATACAGAGAATGCTGTAACATTTCAGATCCCAGTGATTATGTTATTGATCAAAATATTTGTGGATACGCACGATATGCCCGCGTTTTAATCGTATGCTTCCTCGGGAATTATTGTGGCAAGCGGCGTGGGCATGCTCGGCGACCGGCTGGCACGCTAAAAATTATTTTTGTCCAGTGGTTCGTACGCTATGAAACACCCAGGGTTAATCGCGATCCGGTGTCTCATAATACTCGTATTATTTTTTTAACATCAGTATAACTATAATGCTTTTAATATTCAACAATAAACGCATATGAGATCAAAGTATATGTAAAATCGTTACGTAAACATACAACATGATGTTCGGGGCGCTACCATGGTGCGTAATAGCCGGCTGCCTGGCTTGCGTCCCGATTTTTCTTGGCGAAAAACTTGAATAAACTGGGCACCCGGGATTTGATTTTGACCTGAAGCGACTACTGGAGAGTTGAAATGTCAAGAAAAGGGCGTCCTTACTAGAAGAAATACGGTAGCGTGGGTCTGATAATTTTTTGGCTTGGTACAAAGACATTATACGAATACGATTTCCTTGCTTGGTACACATATCGTTCCTAACTCCCTTCCTGCATACTTCCGCTGCATCAAAATGCCGAAAGATAGAGGGTCCAACCATGTTTATGTACAGGAATCAGTTACAGGGGAAGTGAAACAGCTGAACTGAACCAGTTCGCAGCTTGAAAATCGCGGGCAATTATCACGCTTGGGACGCTCAGCGAATACAATGGCCGCTTGGGCAACGAATTTGAATACGTTTGGATTTTTGAACAAAAGGGCGCTAAACAGGCCCTCTGTTCCTGGCCGACAGTCTCATTATAAGTCGAAAACATTTCAAAATCCCACGCGGAAACGTTGAATAAAGTGTACGTTTCATATTTTTAGCTATATCAGGAGTTTGGCAAAATAGAATTTGACGAAACCAACAACATCCGAAAGATCTCAGTGTGGCCGCCATTTTGAATTTTTAATGAGGACGCTACGTTCTCGGCGAAAGGAAATATGGGAGAAAATGTACCACAAAATGATTTAAAAATAATCAAATCGCCTAGACATCAAAAATCTTAAAACGTAGCCGAATTCTAAAAAAGCAAAACTTTAGATAATATATCTATGTCTTGTTTTAGACGTAAATAAAAGATTTGAGTTTTGTGGGTTTAAAGGTCATCGACCGAAAGTGACTTCTCCATATGCCATGCGTGTTACTGCGTTGCGGCGCTGCGTTAGCTTGTCAGTTCTTGGTATTAGCCAAGTTTCATAACCAACACATTCATCTTTTGCAAACTCATTTTATTTTTGCAACACTATTGACACATCGTATGTTATGTTGAGAAATATTCGTACCCTTCCCAATTCTGCCAGCGCCTCAGGGAGGCATGCAGACAGGGAGGAAAGTGGGAGGGGCTTATAACACCTAGCAACGGGCACTCCAGCCTAGTAACCAGACCGCTGTGCTTGTGTTAAACAAAGCGTTACGGTTAATCATACTTCAGACGGAAGACTTATTAGTATAGCAGAAAGAATTGATGAGCATATGGATAAAGGAATGAAGAATTGAATAAATTTATTGAATCAATAGGTGATATAATAATTATGCGACAATTAATAAAATTAAAAGAGTTGAAATAATTAATAGGTGATTAATGGTTGAATGAATTAATAGGTGAATGAACGAATGGATGAACAGCCCACCCATTTCACTCAGAACTGACTTAAAATCTCAATAAATTTTCAGAACATGGAAAGGTCAAGAAAGAAAAGAAAAACATGGGACCCCAAATTAATTGAAGAAGCTTTGGAAGACGTACGTAAGAACAACTTAACACCAACACAGGCTGCCAAGAAGCATGGCATTCCTCGCACAACATGTTAACACTGAATGATAAGATCTCGGGCAAGAGCAGGGTAGACGCGCGGAATGGAAGACGAGCTATCCTATCTAAGGAAGAGGAGGCCAGCCTTGTCTTCTACATAAAGTATCGGGTTGATAGGGGTTTCCCTATTAACAAGAAGTCAATATTGTCCGTAGCATTAGCCATACACATGCGAGGCAGCAACCAAGCTGGAGTCCCTTCCAAGGTAAATCGTAAAAAGGGATTCTCCCAGAAATAGTGGCGAGCGTTCAAAAGTCGGAACAAATTGACCCTACGGAAGCCTTCCCCCGTCTCGACCGAGGCAGGAGAGATGCTGTGGATGGGGACGTGGTGAAGCAGTTCTTCGACCTGCTGAAGTCTACACTGAGCGACAAAGGCCTGTCAAACCAGCCTCACAGGGTGTATAACGTGGACGAGACAGGATTTGATCTAGACCCCCAAAAAAGAGTGTATAGGTATAGGTATAGGGCCGGCTTACTCTCTCCTTGCAGCCAAGGGCTGAATTGTGAGGAGCTTACAATGGTGGTGGGGCTTATTCGCAAGGGTCTGGAGCGGCTGCCATTCGGCGCTAACTCAGGTGACCTCAATACGACCCCAAGTGCGGCCATAGGACTGTAGGTTTGAACCACTCACACCGGGAAGGTCCCCTACTCTTTTTGATAAGTGCGGTGGGTTCTTTAACGTGCGTGGGGTGTGGCTTTCCCATACACGGGACCTCCATTTAACGTCCTATCCGTGGGACGTCCCTAGCCGAAGCTAGGTACTCATTTACACCTCGTGTAAAGTGCCTTTCCCAAGGGCACAAGATCGGTGACATGGGTGGGGATCGAACCCGGGACCTCTTGGACCCGAGCCGAACGCGCTACCGCTGCGCCACCGACCCCACCAGAGTGTGGTAACCTTCTCCAAAATGGGTGCCCCTGCGGTGTCGGTGCGAAAGGGCACACGAGCGCACATTTCGACAATGGAGTGCGTGGCAGCGGATGGATCGGTGCTGCCCCCTTTGGTCATATTTTCCAAGTCCTACCCCAGCTCGGCTTACCGACTCGAGGGTCCCGACTATGTCCTATACTCTACAACACAGTCCGGATTCATTGAAGGCGAGGTGTTCGTAGAATGGCTCAAGAAATGCTTCTGTAGGTTTGCCTCACCAGAGAGACCGGTGCTGCTACTTATGGACAAGCACACTGCCCATCTGACGGCCAATGCAATCGACACCGCAATCGATTATGGTTTCGCTAAAACTGGTGTCTGGCCCGTTGACGAGTCGAAGGTTGATAAGCGCTGGCTGACCCTCAACTGCAGCCATGAGTCCCAGGAAACCGAGGAAGCAAGAGAAGACACGGTGGTCTGTTGCTACGGTATTCTTTCCCATTGCTAGGGGCGTTCGAAAAAGTATCGGGTTACAAGACGCAATTTTGGGGCTAACCGTAAATTATTTAAAAATAAACAAATAGTATGGAAGGGAAAATTTCGTCAACATAAAATGAAATTATCGTCCTTACATACTTTTAATGTTTGTTTTTTACGTTAAATGGCTGATTTTTCATAATTTAGCTCCGAAAGACGATTTTCTTCGCGTTTGCCGAGCGCCATGTTTTTAGGCAAACACTGAGCAAGATTGGCTACATTTATAATCCCAAATATTTAATTTTTATATTTTTGGACGGCTAGGAACAATAGCAAAGGCTGTCCCTTAGGATTTTTTTAATTTCTGATTTTAAGTGTAGTTTTTGTCGACAAATAGGTGAAAAAATGACATTTTTTGACATTTTTCGCACTCAATTACCCATAATTCAAAATCGAAGCCTCGGAAAAACCGTTACAGTCATTTTGAGCCGTCAATGAGGTATGTTAAACTCTCCGTGCTTCCAATCTTGCTCAAGGTTTGAAGGCATGTCGCGCCGTAACGACGCGGAAGTGGTTCTAAACTCCGATTCGAACGTTCCACGTGCAGATCATGTTGCGCTGTGTAATTCTAGAATAAGAGGAAACGTTCTTTGGTTGCAATCTGTTATGAATTATTGCGTACATGCAGCATCTTAATTAATTAGCCTGGTCATGAGACTCTCTCTAGATGGCCTCTGGCCCAGCAGGCAGTCGCCTCAACCTCGGGAATACATCTAGCCCGGGCTCGCTAAGTTGCCAGCGGCACATGTTCACTGCCGGGCCAAAGGAAAATGTCCATCAAACCCGCGAGCGTCTGATGACCAGGTTAACGTTAGTTAAAGTTATATATTTTCGTTTTAGATCATGATCAACAGTAGCAGCATAGGTTACATGTGCTAGACGGTAACCTGTGCATCCGATTTCATTATCCTTGTGCTGACACTTCTGTATAGTTACCAACCGCCCCCCTCCCACCTACCACTTCAGTCCCTTTCAGTAAACATTTAGATCAGAATTTTGAATACATTTCCGTGCGTGCACCAAGACATACATGTACTTGGTACACAAGACATACTAGTAGTCATTGTCCCTAGTAAATCACCTTGGCAAAGCCATAAATATACCTTGTCTCCCTAGGAGTGATCTAGTATACTGTGTATCTTTGTAAATTAACAGTTAGTTGGTTGAAGTTTTACAGATGCTGAGTTTTGAGATGATGTTAGGGGAATAAGAAAGTCATCCATTGAAATGTCGCCAACAATTGTATGTCTGCAAAGTATAGTTTATTAGTTATAGTGGTGATTATACACTTCGGTCGATACATGATAGTGCTTATTAACTTACATAATCAGACAGTAGTTGGCTGAAAGATTGACTTTTGCAGCCTATCCCATCAGCAGCAAAATAATACGATACGAGACTTTTCGTTTCTGACATAGGTGGTTGGGCCTGATGTTTTTGAAAATCAAGTTGTAGTTTATTCAGAAGGTTCCAATCTGAACAATTACTAGTATCAAGAACAATATGTGTCCCTCCCCGTCTAATTGGCACAACAACCATTCCTCCTTCTCATATTGCATGTTTTTGTAGCATATTGTACAGCGGAAAGTGGAAGATCTGGCCTGATTTGTGTCGTGCAGTTGCTGTGTAGTGCTGTTTCAGAGTAAGTGACAGTTACACTTGGCATGGTTAAATGTTCAGTCACATTATTAAATGTTTAACAAATCTTTTCAGTTGTGAGCAAAGAATACAGTAAGAAAATCATCTCCTTTCCTCAGTTTGTTGTCAAATCCATTAAGTGCCAGAAGTATTACTGTTACTAGTAATGTATACTGACTATTTTAGACTTGAATTATTATTCAACCGCCCCAGTCCGAGTTACATGTTTTGACAGACTGTCTTACTTTAACTGTTAGTGTTACAGTAGTACATATATTTTGATAGACTTGAATTATAATTCCATTACTGGCCCAGTCTTTACAGGAATGCTAAGGCTTAAGTTTGGTTACTTTTCACTGTGTCTGACTACAAAACCCTGTATTTTAGGAGTGCAGAGGAGATACAGACAGAATGGAAGACCCAGAGAGGTATTATCAATTCTTACTAATACTAGGTATCTGTTTTCAATGATTGCAATAGCATCAGTTCAATGGTTGGGTGATTTTCGAAATTGAATGTAAAAATTCTTGATTACAATTAATGATCAATCAATCATCGGGTTGTGATTGCCCATGCCAATCAAACAGATCTGTTTTACTGTTACCGGTATCCCATCAGCATACCCTGTGATTCATCAACTTCAAAATAATGTTCCATACTAACTCAGAAAGTTCTTCTAGTGTCCAATCAAGGCAGTGGTATAACAACAAGTCATTAATGATATAATATTACTAGTTACAACTGGCAATAATTTGCCTTGTTTCCTTCAAATCAACATCTAATTCAGTGATTAGCTATATTGACACCAGCTCAGGTCCTGCTTACTCACTGCTATGAAAGTTTTTCAGTGCATTAAACTGGTGTTACCTGATTTCTAGGGACTGAAGTGCTTGTGTTGGTAAATTGTGGACCCTTTATTTTCATACAGTATACTGAAAAGTGTATTCAATATGATGTTGCAGCTTTCATGAGGCATCCCTTTTTGAACTCAAGCCAAATTGATGTCTGGTGAATACACGCTTCCATACCAATAACTTTTCTTGCTTCAAGTTCCAAGTAGAAAATGCATGGATCATGTAAGTTTTTTACTTGTTGAACTTGAAGGCACCGTTGGCTCCCTGGTTAGAGGTCATTAGTGGGGAACCAATGCCCTTTTTCCCCCAACATTTAGAGATGCTGTAGTATACAGGCTGTAGTTTCAGTTGCTATTTTATTTCAAGAAGCAAAATTGATTTTTTTTCTTGCTGTTGCTTACATTAGAAATGTTACTAAGCTGAAAGCAAGGTTTTTCTTTAGCAGTTTATTACAAATTTTGTATATCATTTTGCATGTAGATTTTTCAAATTGCATGTACATTTTTTAGCAACAAGCAATTTTGTATGTAACTGAAAATATATTATCGAAAATATATTGAGAATTTTTTACAGTTGTGACAGAGCACAACACAAACTAGGCAAGGCTAACTGAAGTACAATTGTATAACAGAACATTAGCCATGCAGGTAGAAGGATGGTGAGAAATTGGAGAACAGCACCTGGACAGACTCACTCACTGGTCATGGCGGCTTAGCATGTTACTATCATTTGCCTAAAAAGCATGCACCATTCATTTAGTCACTGTAAAACAAAGTGTCTGGAGTGTACAGACACTTTTTGGGGAGTTTTGAAATTTTGAAGGAATACTATTAGTGTGTGTAAAATCTATTTCTGTGGCTGTTATAAGCAACATGTTCTGGCAACCACTGTTTGCTACGTAAGGTTATTTATAAGCCACAGCCCCGCAGGTACAGCTGTGTGGTTGTGTTATATGGTGGCTAATGGCCTTTTCATATTATCATTAACGTTATATGTTTCTTGCACTGGAAAACTAAAAACATGGCATCAGGATCTGAGATCTGGTTTCAATGTGAATCACATTACTTTCATAAGAACTAATTAATTCCAAATGAAATGGACATACATTTGTATTATCTTACATCAGTCATTCACAATACATATATATATATGTATATTTATGTCATACCTGGGCCACGATAACATTCGATACAGGTGTTCCGGCCCGTGTGATAAGTAACGGTACGGCCCGGGGTTCTATTTAATTGGTTATCACAAGGGCTTCCAAATGTTCCATTCAATACATTTGTAATTCGCACGAGCACACTGGATTCTAATGGTGAAGTGGATGTCATTACACTTTTGTGTTTAGATACACAAAACTTTGGCACATTTCGCATGGAAATGTGTGTTTTCTTTGGTGGGTATGACATAAATAAACACGGGGTATTCCGTATCGCCCGAGGTATCGGCCCAACTGTGATCCGACTCGATGCGAAATACACCGTGTTGTATTTTATTTATGTCATACCCACCCAAGAAAACACACCTTTCAATGCCAAATGAGCAAAATTTGGTGTCCCTAAACCAAAAAAATGCAACAACATCAATTCCAAGGTTCGAATCCTTGTATTCAAATTTTCAAAAGCGGTGCACACGGTTAGGGTTAAATTCGTTTGAATCGTTCTATGGAAGCCCGGTCGTACCGTAAAGTACCGACCAGTTGGGAACACTGTATCGAATGTTATCGCCACCCGGGTATGATATAAATATATATATAGTAGTAGCCAGTAATGTCTACACATCAAATTGGAGAACAGAATTGAACAGACAAATCGTGTATCCCTGCCCCACCCCCTAAATATGTACATTGACTTTTGCTTTATGGTATTAAATTTGACTGTTAAGTATGGCCTTTTACCCAAAATTGCCAGTATTTTTGTCTTTCACAAGTTAAAAACAGAGATGTCAGGTAGACCAATCATACATGTGTCAATTTCTTTATAGTGTTGCATGTCGCAAGTCTGGAGCCTGTTCCCGACCCAATAAGCACGGTGGCCACTGTAACAGAGTGTACTCCTTTTGGGGCGAAAGGCACAGGGCAGAAAAAACGAAAAGGGAGAGAGAGGAACTGAGGACACTGGAAGAAAAACGAAAAAGACTTGAAGATGATCGAGCTAGATTAGAAGAAAGAAGTAGAGAGGTTGATGAAGACAGGGCAAAGCTGGAATCAAAACAGGCAAAGTTTGAAGAACATGTACAGAATGTGTTTGAGAAAGAGAAAGAGATCGAACAAAAGAAAGATGAAACTGAGATGCTGATGCAATCATTGCTTAGGGTTCTGAATCAGAGGGGGGCATCTCTGAGAAGAAAACCCACTACCCATGACATGATTGGTAACTCAACCTGGTATAGGCGGAGAAAGGAAACTAACGACATGTTATCTTTCATCCATGGAGACTTAGATGGAGCCATTTTGGGAGCATGGGAGTTCGTCTGTGCGTTTGCAACCCCAGGTCAAGTAGATAAGTTTATAACTGAGTACAGGAAAGGTAAGTATTTGCAGGGGAAGTTCAATGCACTAACAAAGAAGTTTGAATCTACAGATGAGTCCATCAACCAGGCCATCGCTCTGAAGTACAGAGGGTTCCTGTCTAGGAGGAAGTACAATGTCCAGTGCCGTACACTAACCTCTGTATTTGACCCCAATAAGAAGGTGTGGCTCCCGCGGTGTGTCAAGGTTGATGGTGTAGATGTTCGGTCCATGAGACAGCTGTCTCACTTCAAGCTGGACAGGTTCATCAGGTCTATTGACATTGGCTCTTTATACCATCTGCCTAGGGAGCTTGGAGTAACTAGGTCTGTGACTGCCCTAGTCCACATGGTGGTTGACCTGCACCTGAGAGTGCCACATCTGACAAAGCAGCTGCACTGGTTTAATGGCAGAGAGAATCATTTCATCTTTCAGTTCTCAGATGATGGAACTCGGGAGGCGGCAGAGTTGCCAATGTCTGTAGGTTCGCTGACATGTTGGAACTTCCACAAGCGTGTCAGCAGCCGAGACCTTCACTACCTTTTACACCTTGTTAGTGTAGAGGAAACAGATGCAGTGATGGCTGACCTGTGGAAACAACACACGGAGGAAATGGCACTGCTGGAGGGCTCAACTTTCACCATCAATGAGTCACCTGTTACGTTTGAGTTTGTCCCCAGTGCAGACCAGAAATGGCAGTGCTGGGCCAACAATGAGACAACGAACGCTGCAACCTTCTCATCATCTTTTGCAGATGTTTCCAAACATAACATGGCAGTTGTTGATGGCTCCATTGGCCAAACCTGGCAGCCATGGACTGCAGAGTCTCGTAGAAGGGAAGCAGAAAAGGTGGAGAACTTCATTTCTACCTTACCAGCTGAACTTTCAGAGACTACAAGGAAGACCAGGATTAACAACTATCTTTCCTCAAACAGGACACGCCAACTGGGAATGCCACGTATCGGAAAGTTTGCCGAGCTACAGCGCCCAGATCCCTTGCATGCTGAGATCAACGCTGCATCACACTACCTGGATCTTTTATACCATGAGGCAGTGTCACGTGGTAACGATTGTTTTTACAGGTTCCTGGACATCCTTCAGGCACCAGTTCACTGCACAGAGCTTACCCGAGGGGATGCTGCTGAAGTTGCACCGACAGGTGGCAATGATAGGTTAGGTGCTGGTGCACGGGCTCGTGCCTCTGCATCTGTTGCAAATGCTGCTCAGGCATTTTTGCATTCAATGCAGAGCCTAACTGATGATTTGCCTCAACAGGATGCACAGCCTTTAGGTCTTGGTTTCAAGTCCTTGGCTAGAGACCTTAAGGATCACTTCAGTAGTGAAGCCACCAGGCACAACAAGTGCCCAACCCGACTCATCGGTGAGCGCTGTATCCCTGATACCGTGATGTGTAGCGGATCTGAAAAATATTTAATAATTACTACCTGTTGTCTCTTTTGAGGGACTACAAGCACAGTCCTTCTGGGTTATACTAGCAAAAGAACCTGCTTGTTTAGACACTCCCACCCGTTATCTCGTTCTAAATGATATACATGCACTGTATGAACTGAATTTCTCTCATAATGTCCACGCCTTGTCGCGGTATGAGAGCTTGCGTGTCTCAATGACCCCAAGAGCTATGCCAGCGGGAGTGCTTAGCACTCCTGGCAGGGTCACCCATGCTGGACAGGTCAAGGGGTAGAGGCCAGACGAAATGTGGACAACCTCTACCCAGAGGTAAAAGGGGTTGGCGTAGGGTCAACGCCCCTGCCCGTAAAAAGAAATAGTTACAGAAGCACCGATGATGAGAACCCAACATGAACCCGTCATGGGAAAGGGAGGACCCCCACACAGGGGGTTAATGACGCAAGACAGTGAAAGCCGAAAGGAAACTGGCAAGCCGACTCCCCTCCTGACACCCAAGACAAACATAAGAATAGGCGCATGGAATGTTAGAACCATGTACGAGTCAGGAAGAACAGCGCAAGTTGCTAAAGAAATGAGGAGCTATAGTCTATCTTTATTAGGGCTCAGTGAGACAAGATGGCTGCAGACAGGACAGCTTAGACTAGCGACAGGGGAGTTGCTACTGTACTCAGGACACACTGAAGAGGGAGCCATACACACTGAGGGAGTCGCCCTGATGCTGGCTAGGGAAGCACAGGGTGCACTCATAGGCTGGGAACCAGTTAGCCCACGAATCATAACTGCCAAGTTTGCCACTAAGAAAAACAATATTAACTTGCAAGTAATACAGTGTTATGCACCTACAAATGATGCGGAGGAAGAGAAGAAGGAGGAGTTCTACAAGCAACTACAAGAGGTGTTAGACAAGGCTAGGAACAAAGACATCACCTTACTCATGGGCGATTTTAATGCCAAGATAGGGTCAGACAACACAGGTCATGAGGAAGTGATGGGGACACATGGGTTAGGCCAAATGAATGAGAATGGGGAAAGATTTGCCGATCTGTGCTCTCTTAACCAACTCGTCATAGGAGGTAGCATCTTCATGCACAAACGCATCCACAAAGCCACATGGAGATCACCCGACCACGTCACAGAAAATCAAATTGACCACATGTGTATCAGCCAGAAGTTCCGACGACTGTGGAGTGATGTAAGGGTGATGAGAGGGGCAGATGTGTCTTCAGACCACCACCTTCTGGTGACGTCAGCACGGCTGCGGCTGAAGAAGTACTCCACAACTAACAACCCACGTAAAAGATACAACGTAGGACTGCTAAAAGACAAGGACACACGAAAATCCTTCAAACTTAGCCTGACCAATAAGTTTCAACCTCTACAAGAACTCTTCAAGGAGGAAGATACAGGTATTGAGGATCAGTGGCAACAGGCCAAGAAGGGATGGCTGGACACATGTGAGGAGGTTTTAGGCAAGAAGAAAGCACATCAGAAAGAGTGGATCTCCTTCACCACCCTACAGAAGTTGGAAGCTAGGAAACAGAAGAAAGCTGCTCTGAATGAAAGCCGAACAAGATCAGAGAAGGTTAAGGCACAGAAAGCATATACGGTTGCAGACAAGGAAGTGAAAAGAAGCATAAAAAGGGACAAAAGGGACCACTTCGAGGAGCTAGCTAGGCAAGCAGAGGAAGCAGCAGGGAAGGGAAATCTGAAGGACCTGTACATAACAACAAGGAAACTGGCAGGTAAATTCCAGCAGGTGGACAAGCCGGTAAGGGACAAGGATGGTAACCTACTTACAACAACAGAAGAGCAGCTCAAGCGATGGGCAGAGCATTTCAGCGAACTACTTAACCGACCAGCACCAGCCACACCTCCAGACATCCCACCTGCAGAAGCAGAGTTACCCATCAACACAGGAAAACCTTCCAAAATAGAGATAAAGAAGGCCATAATGTCACTCAGTAATGGGAAGTCAGCTGGTCCAGACGACATACCTGCAGAAGCACTCAAGGCAGACATAATAAGCTCAGTCAACATGCTACACAGTCTGTTTAGTAAGATCTGGGAGGAGGAGCAGGTTCCATCAGAGTGGAGAGAGGGCATACTCGTTAAGCTTCCAAAGAAAGGGGATCTGAGCAGCTGCAGTAACTACAGGGGAATCATGCTCTTATCAACAGCGGGGAAAGTCTTCAACAGAATTCTTTTAGAACGAATGAGGGATGTGGTGGATGACAAGCTTAGAGATGAGCAGGCAGGGTTCCGTAAGAGCAGATCCTGTGCCGACCAGATCGCCACACTACGCATCATAATAGAACAGTCTCTGGAATGGAACTCTCCGCTATACATAAATTTCATAGACTACGAAAGCTTTTGACAGCATAGACAGAGCCACCTTGTGGAAGCTGCTACGACACTACGGGTTACCAGAGAAGTTTATATCGCTAATCCAGAACACATACAGACACATGAGTTGTAAGGTAGCACATGCGGGACAGCTAACGGAGAGTTTTGAAGTGAAGACTGGAGTACGCCAGGGTTGCCTACTTTCGCCACTTCTTTTCCTATTGGTGATTGACTGGATCATGAGGACAACGACTACAGGAAGAAGAACTGGGATCCAGTGGTCACTCTGGACACAGCTAGAGGATTTAGACTTCGCCGACGATCTGTCACTTCTCTCACATAATCACATGCAGATGCAGGATAAAACTACGTGCCTGGACACAGTATCTGTCAGCACAGGACTTAAAATCAGTAAAAAGAAAACAGAACTCATGAAGATAAATACCACAAACAGCACACCAGTCACCATCGGAGGAGAGGAGGTGAAGGAGACAGAATCCTTTGTGTACTTGGGTAGTGTGGTCGACCGCCAAGGGGGCACGGACAGAGATGTAACAGCAAGGATAGGGAAAGCAAGGGCAGCGTTCATCAAGCTAGGAAAGGTCTGGGCCTCTAGAGGAATACGCAGAGCCACCAAACTTCGCATCTTCAACTCAAATGTCAAATCAGTCCTCCTCTATGGTTCGGAGACATGGAGAACAACAAAAGCCACACAGCACAGACTACAGACATTTATCAACACATGTCTCAGAAGAATCTTTAAGATCAGGTGGTTAGACAAAATCAGCAACCAGGAGCTGTGGGACAGAGCAGGGCAAAAACCCATCAGAGAACAGATACTTAAGAGGAAATGGTCCTGGATAGGACACACACTAAGGAAAGCCAACTCCAGTATCACCCAGCAGGCCCTGACCTGGAACCCACAGGGAAAGAGGAAGAGGGGTAGACCCAAGAACAGCTGGAGAAGAGACACGGAGGAGGAGATGAGGAGTATCAGTACCAGCTGGCAGGACCTGAGGAAGAAGGCCCAGAGACGAGTGCAGTGGAAGAACATCATCGGTGGCCTAAGCTCTGACAGGGGCAAAGGGCCTAAGTAAATAAAGTAAGTATGAACTTAATGTTATATGTCAAGCACTATTAAGAAAACAGGGCTCAAACAGGGCTTTTATCGTACAGTGCATACCTGCACTCAGGTGCATGTTTGTCAGGTAACAATGTAACAAATTTTACCTGCACCACTCAGAATTCATGGATCATACAAAAAAAACTTTCAGAAACCAGCCATTATTTCTTTTATACTTCATAGGTGGTAACAGTCAATGCACTACTAACTAAAAACCAACATACACCTACAGTGTACATGTATATAAACCTTAGTACATGGACTGGTGCAGGTTAAGACAAGAAATATGTACACAGCCCCAATTATTCTAGCATACCTGCATTAAGGTACATATGCACCCTGTATTTCAAGCCAATGAAAATGGTAATTTCTAAAGGTGGTAGTTGGCATTTTTCTGTTGAGGTGTGCTATCAACTCATGAGAAAAGGTTGGTTGTGAGATTTCATGATGAACAAAGGCACAACTGTCATTATTACTATCACAATCTGTAATAATATAGAATACAATACGGTAAACTAGAGAACAGTACATGCAGATTACCTGGCCATCCTGCCCCATGTGCTACTGCCTGGCAAAGTGACGGCGGCACAGGTGGTTTGTGCCGTCCGTCCGGGCAGGAGACCAGATCCGCTGCGCTGTGGCGATGTCCGGGATGGTCACCTTCACACTCCGCACTCCGGCTCTGCTGACGCAGTACTGCCTGGTCGCAGTACCCCCATACCCTGTGAGCAGCGCCTCCAGGTGGCTCCACAGGGTAGGGGGTACGTTGATGTTAAACACGGCTGGTCCCGTGTGGAAGCGCGGACGAAGCCGCCGGGACATACCCTGGCCGAGCTGTTGGATGTAGTGGTCCACAAGTGGCCCGGCCAGGGTAAGGCTGTAGCCCACGGCGGCCTCGATGTCCGCGCTCATGCCGGCGGCACCCACCCCCATGCCAAGGTCAGGCAACTGGGTAGGGTTAGTGACCGCCAGCATTCCTCGCCAGATGGGGTCAACATGGTGCTGCACTGCTGCCTGTGCAAGTGCCCAGAAGTTGTGGGCATTGCTGGGATCCCTCTCTGAAGATCCGGGCCTGATCTGCATGTTCCCTGCGCCAAAAAGGCTGCAGTCGGACTGGGTGGCTGCATTCACATGGCGTCTGTAAAAGTGCGCCATTTTGAAAATGCGCGACGCATGCCGGGAAGGGAAAGGGAGTAGCGGCGCTTGGGATGACCTCAAGTGAACTCTTATAGAATTTTAGAACAAGGTTCGAATTCGACAGGACCTGGGGATTTTTGAGCCCGAATCTGACCACCGTGAGACGTCGACGACGACGAAGAAGCATCATCACATGCCAACCCCTTCGTAAATGCCGGTATCGTGCCTGTGTATGTGGCCGACCTCCTCACCCCGATCCAAGACACAAGTCAGCGAAGACTGAGGAGGGTGAAACCACGAGCAATCGTGTTTGACGAGACGTATGTGGAGTGTCTACGAAAGGAAGCAGATGAGAAAGAGGAACGGAAGGCGAGAGAAAAAATGAAGAAAAAAGAAGAGAGGGAAGAGAAAAAGCGGAAGAAGATTGAAGAAATGGAAAGGAAGCGAAAGGAAAGGCTACAAAAGAAACAGCAGCGGGAAAAGAAACAGCAGCGGGAAAAGAAACAGCAGCGACAGAGCTCGGCAGAACCAACCGCAGGAACATCATCGTCGGTAAGGAATTGCATGGATATTTTTCTCTAGATTTATGGATGTTAAATATTTAACGCTATAATTAACCAGTCGTTTGTATATTGCTTAACGGCTATTTATCAATGCAATGAACAAACATACATATGACCAAATTTTGCCTTGACATGTAATTTATGAACCATACTTTGCTTTCTCAGAGTGTCGGTCCAGACACATTCCGACCCCGCCGTGTGTCAAAGCGGCCGCTGTGGATGGTGGACTTCACAACAGAGGTTCGTGTAAGCATTCATTTATGGTTCATATATGGACACAATTGGACGTGTGATTTTTACGTACCACTCTACAGGACCAATTGCAATGTAATCGTTTTCCCGATTTCCTTTCTACAGGATGATGACTGAATGGTGGTGACGCACGCCGGTACCGGTGGTGACGGATCTGTTTGGTGACTGGCCTTTCGCAGCCTGGAGGCGTTACATACGTTTATGTTGCTTGCGTTTCGTGCGCACTATCGGTTTAGTTAAGGATTTATGCATAAAACTTAATTTTAACCTGTACATACATGATAAAAAACATTGTTTGCATTTACCTACCTTGGTAGTCCTTCGTCGTCGAAGAAGACTGAAGTTTGCATTTAAACGTTGTTTAAAAGGTTTGCAATATAAGGCAGAGGGCTGTTGGCGTAGCGCCTGGTGCGTGCTGTAATGAGGTCAAATTTACTTTTTTTGTCTTGTTGACCTCCCTGTCACTAGAGAATTGATTTGTTAAGTTTTTCCCGAACTCGCGCACATGTTTTCACGTCTGTCACGTTTGTCTTAAAGGGTGTTCAAGAGTCACCCTGACTATGTAGTTATTTTTAGTAATGATAACAGTTTAACAAACCGAAGTATACAGAACATGTTGTGGTATACACAGTAGTATCAGTCCATGAGATGAAAGTTGAAAATGACATCTACATTTAACGTTTGTATAATACGACTCGGATATAAGACTCATCGGGTTGAAGTATGAAAATTTCAGTATAAAAAAAGAAAGAGGGGTAGGCCACAGAAACGTTTTGAGGACAATGTCAAAGCGAACATTAAACCCCCAAAACCGAGCTCGAGAAACTAGCAGTGGCTGGCGCTCGCTGACCAAGCTTGCACAGGAAAACTTCAGTATAAGAAAAGAAAGAGGGGTAGGACACTGATGTCTTTGAAAGGACACACTGTTACAACATTGAAGAGGCGAGACACAGACCTAAAGAGTCACATGCGGAAGCACAGCAGATGAGGAGCGGATGCATTTGTTTTATTTATCCCCCTTTGAAATCTAGTACTTTAGTATCACCGGTCTTCCATTCGCAGAATCCTAGTAATCAGTCGATGTTGGCCATAACTTCTTGCAACACAATGAAAAAACGGTTGGACAACCAAGATGCGGAACACGGACCAGCATTCACTCGTCATCGACCGAAGTTACACCTCCACCTCGACCTTCAGGACGTGATAGCCACGCTTTAGATAGCCTTCGACGAGTGTAGCGTGGAGCCGCTCCGGCCTGCCGCCGCATCCTTCCATGACCCTCTTTTTGTCCTTTTCTTGGATCCACCTAACCCGCAACCACTTGTCGTTGATGTTAGCGTAGGTCATGACACCAGCGTAGGGGGCGCCGGGCCTGTGCCACTCCTCCATCTTTAGTGAGGCCTGAGGGGACCCCAGCAACTGGGCGGCTCCGGCGCCGTAGTTATATGTTTGAAGTGTGATTGTTTCTTTCTGTAAATAAATTGAAATTCGAATGCTATATTGAGTACACGACATTGTTTGGGTTATGAAAACAGATCCCGTTCTTGAGAGCAAGGGGTAGTTGAGAGAGATGTCATTGCGCGATTGTAAAAAGACCTAAGCTAATATTGTTGTATTTCCACGTGGCATATTCTGTCATTTCTATTTTCTCAATTTAAAGTGAGCAAATAAAGGTACTTACCATTCTGATGTCAACGTAAAGCAGATGTGGCGTTTCTGTCACGATAGTGGCGGGAAACGTAACTGGACTAAACCATTACCAAGTAGGATGTCTATGCTATATGTTACATATTCATCTTAAATAACTTTCATTTAGTTAGATAATCCAACAATGAACAACAAAAACAATAGCAAGTAGCAACTTTTAATAGATGTGGCAACCTAACCCACTATGCCTCCACGTCTTAACGCCCCCCGTTCTTGAAGTGGAGACATCCAGAGATAACGGTTTATCGACGATACCACTATCAAATTAGGAGACGCCGGGCGAGAATGTGAAATATAGACTACCAAATTTACGGAAATAGTTGATATCCTACAAAAGAAAACCTACAATCCTATAACAAAAGATGGCACTTCATTTCATTGCATAAACACCAACATCGTGGTTCGATGTTGTCTCGCCGTGTTGTCTCCCAGTTTTGCACTTGGGCCCCTTGAACCTTGAGAAAGTCTGACGACGACACCAATAGCCTTTGCATGGGTGAAGCAAATTAGCAGCAGACTTTAACTCAAGAATCAATACATTTTACTTAGATAAGAATTAAGCATCTTTATTGTATTTACAGTTGTGACTTTCACTGATGATAGCTAGAACGAACATTGTCGTCACCGATCGCGATTCTCACAAGGGAGCTGCTCTGAGCTGCACCATTCCCCCCGGCATCATAGACCCGCCGTGTCAACTTTGACCCACATGCATATCAGTAACGGCGGCTGCAGGGTGGTAACCAATGTGCTGGACGGCGATTCTGTGAAGTTTTCCGGATTTTTTGGTAGTACCAACATTCATACTACTGTTACAGTAACAACGTTATGTGAACGGAGAAGTGATGGAACGTCAGAAGTAAATTTTACGTCATAGCTGTTATATCAAGCCGCGGAAAAAAAACGGGCGTTGTCAACACTGTTCCAATCGTTTTGCCGTGTTTTTTTATTTTATTGTGAGACATCTTTGTATTTCGGACACTCATTACCCACCGGGGAAAAATAACAGATGTTGTCTAAAGGTAAATAATACAGAGAAAGTCATGGTGTGTATTTTAGTGACGGATGAAGGTTCATCTCCCTAGAACACGCCTGTCATAAACACGACTCGGCCGTGTATGATTTAGTACGTGATTTTCTCAATCAGCGGGATCAGGGAGACAGTGAAACATTTTCAGCAAAAAGGACCAAGGTACTCTATGGTGTCAACATATAACAGGACAAAAAATAATGGTTCTTATTTTTAGAAATTGGCATCACATGTCTGCCGCTGAGAGAAAGTGACGGATAAAGGTACACCAGCGTTATATAGAACGATGTTTTGTAAAACCCGAAACAAGCCTCGCTGATTTTTTGCTATTCGCCCCCTTACGTAATCCCATAATGCAACGCGCGCTGGAGAGGTAAACAAACAACAATGGCGTCCGTACCGGGAAACGTCGTCTGCAAGTTTTCGCCGGCCGGCACCAGCAGCAGTACATCGCAGGTTCGTACTCGTGTGAAGCTTTCCTTCGTTAATTAAACTGAATATGTCGGAGGGAGTAAAATCTGTGTGGTTTCTTATGTTTAGGACCGAAACTAATGCCGATATCCACCGTAGCCCCCTGCCGGCGAAAAAAGCCGGTTGCCGGTTAACACCTACGGCAAGCGGCCGGCGAAAAATCGCCTCCTGCTTTTTATTAAATTCCTCGCAACGGGGTTTAACACCCAACTGGTAGTCGTACATCCGACTTGCCCCAATGAAATACTTTAGTATTGTGGAAATGACATGTTCAAGTACTAAGTACGTCAGAGGGCTGGTAAGGCCGTAAGCAGGGGAGGCAGCGAGAAGACATGGACGTACAGCCGAGAAGACGCAGCGGCTATAGCCCGAGCGCATATTTCCCCTCTGTTATAGATCCAGAATTATGAAATATGCACAAATAGCATAACATGAGTAACTAATGATGTGGTTTTATTACAGGTGAAGTATTCCGGGTCCTTTTGCTCCGCAATGGGTTGCTCTCATAGCGCGGGCAGGGACAAGGCCCTGGGCCTGAAAAGGTCCTATTACAGGTTTCCTCTGGCCGACAAGGGGAGGCTAAGGTCCTGGATGTCAAGGATACCAAGAAAGAATTGGACGCCAACAAAGTACAGCCGAATTTGCAGTGACCATTTTGTGGGGGTAAGTAATGTTTATAGTACATATTCATGACATCTTATTCACACAAAAAACTAAATTGGAATTCAGTTTAGCCTCTGTCACATAATATGGATCAAGTCACTATATAACCTCCTTGGTCAAATTATTGCTATTTAACCATATGTATCGTGATAACATGTACATGTCAAAGTATAACTTGCTTTCTTTTCATTTTCAAGCAGAAATAATAAGTGCTCTAGATAATTTACACATGTAATTTAACTTTGTAATCCCAAGTTAGTACTGTGTTGAATTCTTAAATTTCTTAAAATGGAAATGTTTACTTAGAGTGTGCCCATATTATATTTCACTGCAGGTGTGAAGACAGACACAGTTGGATCTCCTGGGTACCTGCCAACGTTGTTCCTGGGTGGGACAGGAGGGCTGAGCCCGAAGAAACGTACCACCAGAAGTGCAATGAAGGCAGCCTCAGCACACTGCGAGTCACTGTCAAGTCGTGGTAAGAAGAAATATTCAAAGTCCGGATCCCAAGCTGTAGCTGCAAGCAAGGGGAGACCGGCAAAGCTTACTAGTGGTAGCAAAGAGATAGCAGATGAAGAAATTGACCATGACTATATAGAGACCAGATCTATGCAGGGCCCAATGACGGAAGTGGAGTATCTGAAAGAAAAGCTAAAAGAGAACGAGTCATTGTGCACCAAAACCATGCAGCGTACATTGATGCTGGAAAGCATGACAGAGGAAGACTTCCCACTGTTCACGGGGCTACCAAACAGAAAAGTCTTTGATGCGTTAAGCAACCACTTGCAGCGACGTGGGTATGCTAAGGTATGACCAAATGATACCTTTCAGTTATCCATCCAAATTATTCAAAATCCAGTTGAACATCCATCATGTGTTTATATGGGCAGCCGAATAGCACATATTCTGTAAAAAATGCTTTTTGAACCTTGTCAACACACATGCCTGACTCTTCCTTTAACTTTGTAGGTGACCCTTTGGCGTGGAAGTAAAGCCATGGCCAGTCAAGGAGTGGGGGTGTTCAACAACAGGATGTCAGAGAGACGGCTTTCCTTTGATGAGGAACTGTACTTAGTTCTTCTAAAACTGAAGACTGGCTTCTCGAACCTAGAACTGGAGAAATTGTTTGGTATAAGCGATAGTTCAGTAAGCCTAATCTTTTCAACATACGTTAACCTCTTAGCAGTTGAGTTAAAGTACCTCTTCCAGATGCCCGATGTAGATCTTGATCAGTTGGATATCCTGCCCTGTTATAGAAAGTTCCCAGGGCTGAAAGTAGTCCTGGACTGTACAGAAGTCTGGATAGAGCAGGCATCAGATCTTCAGGCTAGAAAGGAGCTGTATTCAAACTACAAGGGAAGGGAGACCACCAAATTCCTAGTTGGACTGTCACCATATCAAACTGTAAATTATGTTTCACAAGCATATGGTGGACGTGCTTCAGATAAGCATATAACTTTGGAAGCAGGTGAGCTCTTACAGTCTCTCCCTGCCGGGTCGTCAGTAATGACCGACAGGGGTTTTAATATTGAAGAGGATTTGAAGAAGATTGGTGTGGATCTCATCACACCATCTTTCAAGGACAGGGGTAGGAGTCAGCTCTCTCGTGACGAGTTTGAAAGCTCTGAAAGAATTGCAGAGGCCCGAATCCATGTGGAACGTATCATTCAGAGAATTCGTACTTTTAAAATCCTTGATTCCAGAGCCAAGTTATCAATGCTTGATATTTATGAACAAGTCTTTGTATGCTGTGCATATCTGGTGAACTTTTCATTCCCCATTGTTAAAATGTAAATGTATTTTTGTATGCAGGCACCTGGTCTAGTTAAATAGTTCAGTCAAGGAGTTTTGAAGACTTCTTTTTAATAGGGTCTGAACAATTTGTTAAACTTTGGGCTGTACATGCTACATACTGGACTCATGTAATATATACTGCTCACTGTGATTGGTTTAAGACTGCTCAGACAGCTATAGATTGTTCCTTATAGTTCACATTACTAGAAACAATGTACATCTTGTAATTATACATTACTAGAAACATGTACATTTTGTAATTTAAAGTGTTATTGGTCAAGTTATCAGTCAATTGTTTAAGACTTGAATTCAAAATGACCAAAAGGCTCAACTTTGTAGTCAACACTAAAGTAAATTGGGACTTACCTAAATTTTCGACCAACTCTGTCAACCCAAGGACATTACAGTATGCTTGGTCAGCCTTGTTCACAGAATGGACCTTTCTATTCTTGAATTCTTGAATTCAAAATGTTTAACAGTTTTTTACAACCCATAATTAAATATTCATAATTAAGAGGTAATTACTTGTATATGCAATGGATTACTATGATAGATAGTGTACATTTTAAATTATTTGTAATTCAAAATGAGAAGTGTAAGCAAAAGAAGTACACCCCCCGGTTGGAGTGGTATGAACCAACCCGGGGTCAGAGGTGAATTAGAGGTGAATCTCCACATGGTGTACACTGTACACTGACAATGAGGATGACATTCATTGAGATTATAGAGACAACTTCCCACATCATTCCATCTCCAGTCTTCTTGTTGAGTCTGCTTAATGCGAGAAATTCTACACTAGTCCTGAAATCAGTTAAGTAAATTATACTCTATTCTTGAAGATGAATTCCTGCTTGTATTTACTTGTACACAATAGTATATTGTATCTATCTTATCTTGTCTTCAATAACAATATAATGTAATATCTAATCTTATCTATGATTCATCTTAACCCAGTGAACTTGAATCTTAGTGCAGTACTTCCATGTAAATTTAGAAGTGATCAACCAGCAGTCACAAATGTTCAAAACTTAAACACTTTAGTTTAGTTTTCCCAATGAACAAAGTCTTGCACGCTGCACAACTTGTAATGCACTGAGTTATAAGGTTCAATCAGTCTCATATTGCTGCAACCATGAAGGTGGCCTACGGACCCTTGGCTCTTGTACCCGTGCTTTCTTCCTTGAATTTGTAGATCCTGGAGTCCTTGAACTGCTATTCTCCTTGTTCACTGAGGTAACATCAGGCTGCAGCGTGTCTTCATGGACTGGATGATCATCTGGTTGTACATTGGAGTGGGATTCTGAGCTACCAAGGATGGATTTTTGCACTGGAAGGGGGCCATGATTGATGGCTTGAAAGACATAGTCAGAAAAGAAATCAACCAACTTCTTCTCAAGCTCTGCCCAGTACACAGGGTCAAAGTCAACGTTAACAACAGCATAACTGTGCTCTGTCCATACAATGAAGTGACACTCTTTTTGCTGAGTTACAGCCATTGCCATCTGCACTTGACAGAAGTAGTCACGTTTTGTTCTAGACAAAGCAAAGTCGCCTTGTCCTTGTTGCAGGTAATCAATCTTTCCTGTTCTTACTGCCTCCTCAACTGTCATGTCTCGTGCAGTGAAGGGGCATTTGATTTCTATCATAACGGTTCTTTATGAGTGGCATGAGCACTTTGCTATTCCATCTGGACTTGCTCGCAAGAAAGGTTTTTCTGGATGCACAACTAGTCCAGTTTCATCGATGTTGAAATCCTGATGCTGTTTTACCATTTCATTGAAATACTGTGTGCGTGCAACTTTTTCTTTCTCTGTGCCGTATCTGAGTGACTCAACTTTTGTCTCAGGTGGCTTGGTTAGTGAGATGCAGTCTGCATGAAGGCAACCGTTGGCCAAACGATTTTTAGAGGCTCTACTGTGAGGTAGGTATGACTGGGAAATGTCAAATGCAACAGAAGAAGTAATGGCCCCCATTCTTTGCTTGTACCACTGCACATTTTTCGATTGTCCCCTTGTTGCCTGCTCGACCAGGTGGCACTCTTGATCAGTAAAACGGAAGTCCTCAATGTTATTTTTGTCTCTTACTTGTGGATGCAAAGCAACAGGCAACGGAGGCAAAGGGGGCCCAGTTGAGACTTCACAAAATGCTGCAGGAGCTAATGAAGCATCTAACTCACAGACCTTGTCAGGCAGGGCAACCGGACCTTTGGAACCTTTGATGGGACCGAACCTTGAAGCATGGAGTGCATTTACAGCTGGAAGGATTATCCCAAGGGGGAGAGTAGCATCTATTAAATCCCCTCGAAGTTGCAACACCTCATCTTTTGTCGGTGGTGGTACAGCATTTGCGAAAAGTAGCCCGTAGTCAGTTGAAGTTCTTCTCATTCTGCATTTTTCTTCTGGCTTGAGCTGAATGCTGTCAATTGGCTTCGGCTTGACTGCAGCTCCTGTTTATTTAAAAAGTTCTATTAATATGTTACACTTGACAAATTCACTCATCATCATCATCATGGTGTAACTTGAGTAAGAAGCAAAACATTCCTATATATCAAGAAGGCATTGCGTGGCCCTTCAAGCATGAGATCACCTGCTCTTCAGAAGAAAACTACATGTAGTCAGTTTCATGACCCCATCTCTGATGATAGACACACTTGACAAAGGTAAAATCATTCAACTTTACTAGAACAAATGTATCTTGTTGTAGAGCCAACAAAATTTAATATACTGTACAAGTCACACAGTACAGTCATCATCACCAATTACCTTTAGGATTTGCCCAGTAGCATGGCACATCTGTGCAAGTTGCATCAGGTGGTAGTGCCGCACCCCCTGATGAGATGACGTCAGCAACTGTAAACAGCAAAGCCCCAATATGACCGCATGACTGGGATTGACTGCAAATATGAATAAATGATTGTCATAATGATGTCTGCATATTGTGTGCATTATAAGTACAGCAAACATTTATTTGGTTGGTATATCTCTGCTTCTCCCAACCTGACTTTGTTATATCGTATTAAGATAGTGTCAGTGCACAGACAGCCTGGATAACAAATTACATGTAAACGATTTGGGCCATAACAATAAAAGAGAGAAAGACTTAAAAAAAACACTGAGTGCATCAATAAACATATCACTGTTATCAGGTCTAAACCTTGTACAAAGAGGCAAAGCAAAGCAAACTCAATCCAACATGTCCAATAATCAGTTCAGCGGAAAAACAACAACAAAAATTTAATTTTAGTATTCATCACTCCCAAGGTGTAGCTGTAAGATTTGTTTTGCTCTATGCAACTTACACATGTTTTTTTCTGTTGCTATATGTGAACAGATTGTCAATGGTTGCTGCTTAACATTCATTCATATAGCAACTGAAAAAAAAAATTGTAAGTTGCATAGAGAAGCAAACCTTACAGTTACACCTTGGGAGTGATGAATACTAAATTCTCAATATGTGACTTACCCAGCAGTGCATGAGCAGAAGCCCCCTACAGGGGTGCCTCTTTCTTTTTCAAGAACACAAAACAGTGACTTCACATCGTCTTCGTTTGTCGACTTTGTCGACATCTTCCCTTAATCACGCAAAGGTGTACTGATGATGGTAACTCGTTAAACTTCACTGAATGAATCATGTGCTTTAGTTGGTATGGCCTTGTCAGTTTATACTTCCTCGCCATTTCAGGAGTGATGCAGCTGGTGTCTAGGAGGTAGCCCTTTACTTTTGCGTCGTCGATCTCTGGACACCTGCACAACACAGTTTGATATTGCATGCTGTTTATCCGTGGAAATTTCCTAAACCATGTTTAAAAATCATTAAATGTTTCCAAATGGTTTCTTTTCCACTATCATATACATTTATGACTATGACACTATTCAGCTAGTATGTATGCTAATGATGTAATTGAGTAAATGATTGATATTAATCTTAAAAAGAACTCACTTGTGAAGCTGTTTAGTGAACCCCGTCAGTCTCGAGGCCCACGCAAATGTCATCTTCCCAAGTTCCTGCAACACGTCTGGCTCCAATCCGTGCTGTTTTCTCCTAGGCTCTGCCTTCTCTCGCACTCCTTTCCCCGTCGTGGAAATACCCAGCAATTCACATACAAATACTTGCAAGGCTGCTTTACCATGGTCTAAATCTACGATGTTCTTCTGTCGACACACGCCCTTGAGTTGTTTTTTGGATAAGGATACGACGTCGTTGTAACTGAACAACTTGCGCTGCAATAAAGTACACAATATTATTAATGCTAAAATTATAATTTTTTTGTCGGTGGGGAGGGGGGAGGGCTTGTTTTGGTTGGATATGGCCACTTATATTCGGCCCTGAACATTAGTAAGGAACGCACAGACTTAACTCCGTCCACAATTCAGTTTCAGTGCTCAGTCCTTGTATATAATGTTCTTGGTTTCATAAGCACAGGGGAGTAAAAAGCAGGAGGCGATTTTTCGCCGGCCGCTTGCCGTAGGTGTTAACCGGCAACCGGCTTTTTTCGCCGGCAGGGGGCTACGGTGGATATCGGCATTAGTTTCGGTCCTAAACATAAGAAACCACACAGATTTTACTCCCTCCGACATATTCAGTTTAATTAACGAAGGAAAGCTTCACACGAGTACGAACCTGCGATGTACTGCTGCTGGTGCCGGCCGGCGAAAACTTGCAGATGTAACAAGGAATTCTCTCACCTTGCTCCGTGGGTTCTTCCGGATTCGGTTTGTCAACTGTAACTTGAACTTGAACTGTACGTGGTCCACGCGAACCTAACTCTAACGAAGCGTGCACGCTTTCTAACTAAACTGAGCACAACGTGGCTCTCAAATCTGAACAAGTCTCAACTGGAACTCGAACTCTTAACATCCGGGGCCTTGACCCCTGGTTACACTGTTCCCCCCTTTGAAAGACACGTCCTCGTGTCTACAAGTCCAGCCGGTCAGGGGGTCTCACTCGTCGTTGCGAACGGGTAAGGGTTCTGTCCGCTGGAGGTGCTGGAGCATCGCATACGTTCTGTGTGGGATCTTGGTTCATGTAACAATGCCACTCTGCATTGGAGTCCAGTTCAGCCGCTTCTCGTGCAGTTATCCGTCTCCAAGTGTCGCACGAGTCACACTGGACCCAATCCTGCGGTGGATCTGGATCTACAGCTGGAGCTTCCTCTTCAGTGATGTCCTCGATCCCTGATGCTTCCGGTTCTGCTGTACCTGTACCTTCTGCCTCAGCTTCCTCTGGCGCTGCTCTACCTGCAGCTCCATCCTCTTCCTCCTCTTCCTGTACAAGATAGGGTTTGAGTTTGTTGAAATGTACCACTGTCCGGTGGCGACTTCCTACTCGTTGTACTAGGTACGTGACCGATGAGAGCCTCTTGACAACACGATACGGCCCTCGCCACCTGGGGTAGAACTTTTTACTCAGCCTCCTAGGAACGGCCGAGATGAGCAACCACACTCGATCTCCAACGGAGTAACCACGGCCATGACACTTTCGGTCGTAGACATCTTTCTGCCGCCTATGTGCGACCTCCAAATTCTTCCTGGTTCTACGGTAGGCTAACTCAAGCTCACTCCTCACTTCTTGTGCCTGTTGACTGTTGTTTGTGGGTCCCTCTGGCCGTGGTACTGGCCACATGATGTCTGCCGGGACTCTTGCCTCTTCTCCATATGTTAAGAAGAACGGTGTGAACCCAGAGCTGGTGTGTACGCTGGTTCGGTATGCGAAGAGAGCAGGTTGCAACCGGGCATCCCAGTCTGTGTGGCTATCATTGACATACATGGTCAAGATTTGGCAGACACTTCTGTTGAATCTTTCAACCATTCCATCCCCCTCTGGATGGTAGGGTGAGGTTCGGGTCTTTGTAATCCCGAGCTCCTGACATAGCGTCTTGACAAGTTGCGAATCAAAGTTCCTCCCTTGGTCACTGTGGAGTGTGTAAGGAACACCAAACCGTGATATCCAGGTATCAATGAGGGCTCGTACCACGGTGGATGCTTCCTGGTTTGGTAAGGCCACTGCTTCTACCCATTTGGTCATGTAGTCAGAGATTACTAAGATGTGCTTATTCCCTCTAGTTGTCTCAGGCAGGGGACCCATGAAGTCCATGGCAATTCTTTCCCAGCGGAATCCCGGGCTCGAGGGCACTAGTGGAGCTCTTCCCCTCTGGGTCCCTGTTTTCCTCTTGGCACACTCTTTACACCCCTTCACATGTACTTCAACATCAGTGCCAAGTCCGTACCAGTAGAATCTCTCCCTCACCCTAAGGAGTGTCTTGTCCACTCCCAGGTGTCCACTGAGAACTCCTCCGTGGCATTCTTGCAGAACTTGCCTTCTGAGGGACTTACGAACCACCAGTTGCAGTCGGTAGGAATCATCTTGGCTATACAGCCTCCGGTACAGCATTCCGCTCCGGACTTCCATTCTCTCTCTATCATTCCAGTAGTGTACTCCTTCCTTCCCCAGTGGAGAAGGCTTGTCCGCCTCGGACACATCTCCAGCCTCTTTGGCACGCAGCACTGGTCCTATCTCTGGATCCTCAGACTGTAACTGCCCTATGTCTTGACCAGTTGCAAGAGGCACCGTCACACCCACAGGATCGGCAGTAGTCTGAACTGACATCACCGTGGGTCCCTCTTCCAACTCCACATGCCCACACTGTCGGCAGGGGATCCGAGATAGTGCATCAGCATTAGTATGTCTCTTCCCGGGACGATGCTGAATTACGAATGAAAAGGACGCCAGCTTCTCGAGCCACCGGGCCACCTGACCCTCTGGTTCTTTGAACGACATAAGCCACTTGAGGGCATGATGGTCAGTTCGTACGGTGAACTGTGCTCCCTGAAGATAATTTCGGAAATGCCAAACTGAGCTCACTAATGCCAACAGTTCCTTCCTCGTAGTGCAGTACTTCTTCTCTGCTCTGCTAAAGGTCTTACTGTAATATGCAACGGGGTGTTCCTGTCCTTCAACTACTTGTGACAAGACAGCGCCCAGGCCCAGATCTGACGCATCAGTATCCAGCACGAAGGGCCGGTGGAAATCCGGGAATGCAAGGATGGGAGCCTGGGTAAGTTCTTGTTGTAACTGACTGAAGACCTTGCATTCTTCTTCCCCGAAGACAAACTTTCTTTCATTGTCATTGGCAATTTTGTGCAAAGGTGAGGCGATGGTGGAAAAGTTCTTCACGAATTTGCGATAGTATGAGCAAAATCCGAGAAAGGACCTGAGCTCACTTCTATTACTCGGAATGGGCCAATTCCTGACTGCCTCTACCTTCTTGGGCTCGGTTTCCACGCCCTTTGCACTAACAAGATGTCCCAGGAAGGACACCTTCTCTCTCAGAAGTTGACACTTAGGTACAGTAATCTCTTAATTCCCATATTTTCAGATGCATAATCAAAATCAGATTCATGATCATTAAACTCACGGTTTGTGCGGGTGGGTGACTGCTGTGCTCCGTGCGCTAGGGTGTCACCCACCACTTCCACCAGTGTTAGCGCGCCTTAGTTTGACACCTTCTTAGTAGACGGAGAGGGGCAGTCTCTGGCCATGTGATCCCTTCCGTCACAGTTGTAGCACTTGAACTTGAAGGTGCTGCCATCCGCTCTACCCTCTCTGTCGGGAGGGCTCCTTGTTGCGGGGTTCGGTGAAGGACGCTTCGTCACCGCTGCCTCGATGCGTGACAGACAGGCAGTCATGTCATCCACTCTGCCCTCCAGACGCTTAACCCTCTCTGACAGTGCCTCAACTTTAGCATCCTCTCGGTTGTCTCCTGTGACCAGGTTAACCGCATTAGTCTCCCTCCCTTCCATCATGGCAGCAGCACGACGGATGTCCTTCAAAGACTCCGGTCGTGGGTAGATGCATCGTGACTGGCTCTTTCAGTCAGTTTTCCCATGGAACATTTCCAGTTGGTGGCTGCTCTGTTCCCGGACTCAGGGGCCTTAGTTTGCTCAGCAGCCACCCGCAGATGTTCGTTACTGCCGTGATGGTCCTGTAAACAAAGATATTGTCATGTAAGTCTTGAAATGCTGAGTTATCATCATCTGTTCTATCATTACGATAAATTTGTGGTTAGTGAGCTAAAATGGAAACAACAGATAACAAAAACAAAGGTATACAATTCAGTGCAGTACATTTCAATTGTGCAAAAAGAAAACAGCACAAACCTGCAGTATACGATCACTTTTGCAGCATCCTTTCCACCATCCCTGATGTGCTTTAGAAGCCAGCCCAGTTCTTCATTGTGGTCTTTTGTGGACCTTCAGGTGGATGTTAGGCCTAGAAGAGATGAAAGTTTGTTACGTATTGCAATTATTGTGAAAAGTCCTCCAACACATCAAGTGGGAGAAGTCTTTCCATGCAGTGTTTATTGATTATGATAAAATACGGGGAAAATATTGTCATGGGGTCACTTAGCACATTACCCGGTAGTTTCACAAATCTCAGGTGGAATTATTCCAGGTCATGTAATATATAAAGGAGGTTTAATTATTACCTGTTTGGTAGAACAGCAACCATCTCCACTTCTGACCTTTGGAGATGTAGAGAGTGGATGATGCTGTCCACCATCCCCGCAGTCGCAGCGGCCGTCAGCATCAGAACCGGTGCAGTCACGATGCTCCTGAGGCTTAGCACCTCACCATATTCTTCCTGAAATGATGCACTCCTGTAACATAAAATTGTTATAAACATGTGAATCCTGAGGATTTCTCCTTCCATTTCAATAAAGCATCTTATTCAGCTTGTTGTAGAGGATGTCAAAACGGGAGATATGTTCACTAGTCGGCATGGAGCCGCCGCTTAAACTATCGAATTCAACAAACGATTCCCAGAGACGGCCCGTATCATCACGCCGGAGGTGCTCATCTAACTTCGCCAGAACCTTGGTATACCCCTCGGCGGAAGTGAGGTCTTCTTTTTTTAGTTTAGCGGTCAGAAATTCCCTCGTCCGGAATTCATCTTTGTGGCTCTCTGACTGATCTCTCTTACTGGTCTGTGCTGTCGGGCGGTCCGAGCATCAATCGTATATTCTGCTGCACCACAGATGTCACCCCTGATGTGCGGGAGGACAAGCCCCATTTCCAGCTATCACCCGTAGTCGAAATAATTTTCTTTCTTCGGGTCCTTCTTCAGGTTCATAGCGCTGAATGTACAAGAATTCACTCTGCAGGTGTCCAGCAAGTAGAAGAAGGCAGCCATAGTCCACCTTGGTGTCTTCGTCTTGCAGGTGTAGGAATCCATGTGTTGGTCTACGATGTCACTTCCCCCCTTCGTAAAGTCATACAACTTGTAGATGGCAGGCTCTTTCGTTACTCCTAATAAATGTGGCATGGTAGACTAGGGCGTTCCGTAGTCCTGATTCTTTCATCTTAACCACGTATGAGTGGAGAGACATCTTCTTTTCCTTTTGTTCCCACACAACCTGGTAGGAAAACTCGTCCCTCTACGGTCTTCAGCTAATTTGGAATTCTGTTTGAGTTTAGGGTGCCGACGGTGGTGATTCCTCGATCCAGTAACCAGCAACTTCAACTATGGCCCTGACGGTTGCATCACACCCCTGTACGTACATGTAGTACTCGCCAGCTCCAGCAGCTGGTTTACCACTGTATGGTGCCACAAAGAATGTGTAAGGGTATCTGGCAGCGTTGATGGATTTGAACAGCAAGCCATACTTGGCTGGTTTGCTAGGATTGAACTGCTTAATACTTACTTGTGTTCTCATCGGGTAGAGTGTTTCATCCAATGATAGGGGACGACTACCTTGGTACACTGCTTTATATTGAACATTTCAAATAGCTCCCGGAAGGCTGCAAACCTATCTGTTTGCCATCTCTCCTCTCTTGTCTCCTCATCATCGAAGCGAAGGTTGGCCATCAGGAACTTCAATTTTCATATGTCTTGAATCGGTTTTTCGCCATTGTTGCACTAAACACCGGGTGTCCTGTTTTGTCGTTGAACAGTGTGTCGATCTTACAGTTGTTTTGCCACATTTTTGTTATATAATAGGACGATGTAGAACTCTAGGGCAACCCTCCAGACTGCGACTGTTTTGGTCGCATATGCGACCAAGAATTACGAAATGCGACTAAACTTTTTAATCCGGTCGCGCACTGCGCGACCGGCAGAGAATCCGCTGTGCGCCTAAATTATTGGCTGCCAAATCTCGCCCCGTCCGCTTGCACCACGGCGGCACGAAACCCGATACTCGAAAGCTTCCCACTACGCGGCCAGCTTACGCGACCCAAGGTCTCCGCTTACGCAGTCCTTGTTGTTGTACAGTCAGCTGATCATGATTGGCGAATAAACTTACGGGAAGATCAGCTGACTAAGATTGGCGAATTGGAGCAGTGGATATAAGTATAATACCTCCAGGAGTAGCCAACAGACAGCCAAAATTCAAGATGAAGCGCTCCATCAAGGATTATTTTGGGTCGGAATCGCGACCACGTTTGCGTCCAGCGCGCCCTCCTGGATCGGCGAGTCCCGACCCCGCGGAAGGCCCGTCAAAGCCGCGGAGCGAGGAACGTTCTGGATCTGATTCTCGCTGTCCCGACCGCGCGCAAGGCCCGTCACAGCCGCGAAGGGAGAGGCGTTCAGATTCACCAAGTGCAAGTCCCGGCCCGTCACAGCAGCAAGGGAAGAGGCCTGCGAAGAGGCGTTCAGATTCACCAAGCCCCGGCCCGTCACAGCCGCGAAGGGAGAGGCGTTCAGATTCACCAAGCCCCGGCCCGTCACAGCCGCGAAGGGAGAGGCGTTCAGATTCACCAAGCCCCGGCCCGTCACAGCCGCGAAGGGAGAGGCGTTCAGATTCACCAAGCCCCGGCCCGTCACAGCTACGAGGGGAGAGGCGTTCAGATTCACCAAGCCCCGACCGCACGTCTGAGAGAGAGGCATCAGCGTCATCTGCGCCTGAGAAACCGAAACGACAGTATGTATATACTTTTAATAAAGACTGGCTGGAGTGGTTTAAATGGTTGAGGTATGAAAAAAATGATGACAAGGAGTTCATGTACTGTGTTTATTGCAAAGAATGCGGCGTGCGTATCGCGGGCAAAACAAGTTTTGCGACAGAATGCACAAAATTCAAAAGGGAAACAGTAGCCAAGCATGGGGCGAGTATTTCCCATGGGAAGTGTCGGGATATGTGCGAAAGACCGCAAGGGAGTTCCTCGATACAAGCGGCCTTTGGGAGACAGATGGCGGCAAACATCACAGCGGTGGAAAAGGACCTATGAAATTTAATACGGCATACACCATCGCGAAAGAGGAGATGCCATTCACAAAGTTCAAACCGCTACTTCGACTAATGACAAAGAATGGTTTGAAGATAAATCCGACCTATGGCAACGACACCGGCTGTGCGCAGATCATAGGGGTGATTGGCGACACCATTAGGGAAACAACGGCTGAAGACATAGCAAAGTCCACCTACATGGCCATCATGATTGACGGGGACACGGACGTGTCTGTGAAAGAGTGTGAGATTATATACGCGCGTATCGTGATCAATGGAAAACCCCAGAATGTACTTGTAGGCCATGTTGAAGTGGCCCACGCCCACGCGGAAGGTACGTCCAAATCAATTTTTTTAAACGTTTTGAAAAGGGGGCGGGGCATAGTTACATGGCGATTTAAATGTTCGTTCACCTTTTCTTTAGTCATGCATTTTAAAAATCGATTTCAATGATGAATTAAATACGGACTCCGAGGTACTACTTCTACATGTTTTTAGGCAAGAAACACCATCTCTTTCCTGAGTGCTGGTAATATGGGTGAATAAACATAAAAAATTTTGGGATTCATATTTTTTGGTGGTATTATGTTTCATAACAAACTCAACGCAGTTGGAGAGTTTTAGATGTTATCAGAAGAAGTTGTAGATATTTATATCATTATCATAAAATACAATAACTTTTCTAGGTATCTATGCTGCCACAAAAGAGGGATTTTCCAGGCTAGGAGAGCCATGTCAAGCCTGGCAGGATAAGACTGTAGGCCTGGGGGCTGATGGTGCTAATGTCAACCTTGGCACAAGGGGAGGTGTCATTATCCATCTACAAGAGGATGCTGGAGAACATGTGATACCATTTCACTGTATGCCCCATCGGTGAGTAAGGTTTTGCCTCTCTTTTGTAAAGATTCTTATGTTTAAAACATGTAATAAATCATACTGTTGAAAAGCTATGTAAAATGTATTTCTGTAAAAATAAAAGTAGACAGGCTGATCCTGTTAGCCTCAATTTTTTATCATCGTAATTTTTTTCATAGCGTAGACTTCATTGCATTAAGAAGGTGGAAACAGAGTATCTGGGCATATGTGACACATGTACTTGTTACCTATTCTTCATCTACATAAACAAGTATCCTCCTTTGCAGACGTGTATCATTTTCTTTCAACCTTTCTTATGTCATGCTATTGTGGCAGTCTTGTTTTTGCTTTGATTTGCTATAAAGATTTTTAAAAATGTTGCCTTGTATTTCAGATTGGAGCTGGCATTGTTAAATGTTCAAAAGCAGAATACCATGGTTGCTGCAGTGCACGACCTACTGGATTTAGTCTACCGCACATATCATAACAGCGCCAAGTCAAGAAGGGAGCTGAAAAGTCTGGGAGCTGAGTTGGGAATAAATGTCCTCAATCCACGAGGAGTAAAGGGCACACGGTGGGTTCCTCATATCTCCCGGGCCCTGGATGTCCTGCTCAAGCCTGGCAGGAAGGATGGGAGTGATGAGGAGACCGGCCAGTACACAGCTGTCTTCATGCACATGGAACATCTCGCTGCATCATCGCCAAATGCAGACATTGCTGGACGGGCAAGAAAGGTAATGACCATTATTACTCTTGATCATTAACAGATATTAGTATAATTGTTGTTAAGACCTTACAAACTGTTGTATTGATTTTTAACAAATACCACAAGATTTCTTCCATATTGTATAACATTTCATAATAACATGGTTTATTGGCTGTCACATCTGATGTCCTTGTACCAAAGAAGGTTACTTGTATGTATATAATATCTGATATGTACATTTTTTCAGGTCAAGAAAACCATGGAAGATGGTACTTTCGTGGGATTTTGCCACTTTCTGGCTGACCTCTTCAGGGAAGTTAGCAAGTTCAGTCTGATTCTTCAGAGGAACAGTGTGATTCTTCCACATGTGACTCAGAAGTATATTTGCTTAATGAAATCGTTTATTCATTTTAGGAGTCTTGTATCCTGTCTATAGTGCTTTGTAAGGAAATTGCTACAGAGGCAAACCAGGAAAGATCATTAAGACTGTATTATGATTTTGGAATACCTCTCTTTTCTTGACACCAAGCTGCAGCATGCTCAGTGTACATGTTAATTCTGATTTCAGCACCCATTAATAAATGTTTTACCATTACAGGCCATCAGCTGTGTAGAACATCTTGTTGTTGCTGTGGAAGCCATGGCTAACAGACCAGTACCTGAGGGAAGGCTAGCTTCCTTCAAGGAAGCTATGAGGAGCCAGTGGCTGGCACATGATGATGAGGAAGAAGAACCAGTATTCAAGTATCGGGTGAGTATTGCACATTCTCTGCCATGTATGGTAGACAAAACATATAACAGAAATGTTACAGATACTGAGAGTCATTGTGGTGTAAAGTGGTCACAAATTATTAACTTTGATTTGTGTGCATCTTGTCAACTTACAGGAAATAACTTTGAAGAGAGGTGAGATGAGCCAAGTGGCACGGGATGAACCCATACGGACAGCAGCCCCCAAACTCCAGAACTTCATTGCGAGGACAGTAGCTGCTACTGTTGAACAGCTACAGCTACGATTCAGTAGTTTGCTAGGTTGGTCATATTCTTTTTTACTTTGTGTCTTCACGGTGGTCGGTTGCTATCCCATTTGTCCGCGTTGCTATGCGTAAGTGCGCCTCCCACTCACAGCGGGGTGCCTCCCGCGTCCCTGTCCCAAGCACTATGCACCCGTAAACACTGCAAATATCTCTCAAAATAACGCATAGTCGGATATTTATGTCAAGAAACAACAGAAAGAATTGAAAAGTAGACAGGTTGACTTTTTAAATAAGCAGAAGTAAAAACGTGACAGCAAAATGCAGCGTTCAAAAAATCCTTCTTTCTCTCGTGTATAGTACAGGCAACTTTCGGTCACTGAACTTTGAACCTTGTGACCTTTCCACAAAGGATTTTTTTCCAATTCATGCACTAAACATTAGTTGAAGTCCTACTTTATAATACTACCAATAATTTTTTATTTCTATTGTATCAAACTCGATGTCTGCGAAATCTAAAATCGTTTTCTTAATTTTCTGGGTAAATTTTGGCCTAAAATAGCGTATAATTCCCATGAGCCCCTATAGAACAACACGAACGCGTCATCAAGATGGCGGCGGGACCCTACTCTTCCGATTGCTGGTGTTTTTGTGAAAAAATCCTTTGTGAATCAAAAGTTATGGAGCAAAATATCAAATGTACCCTTTATTCAAAATTTTCACGTGGCAGTAGGGTTTGTTTTCGATCTATAATCAGCTTGGCGGTCTCACTCAAAGAGACTTACTATCGCGCTTCATTGTTTAGTAGTGCAATTACATGCAAATCGACTACCGCGCCGCTTTTGTTTTCCAAGCCGAGCGGGCAATTTCAAGTGTGCGAACTGGGCGAGACACTGGTCCGACCCGAAGGTTTTTCTTTAACAGTTCAGCATATTTTCCTGCCTGAAGAAAATCTTCCCCGCAAACGACAGCTTTAAAAGCAGTACATGGCTTTTTAACCGTGGGTATTGGTAGTACATATATTTATCTGCGTAACGATTCACACCGTACAACCGAACCAAAATTGCGGGTTGGAAGCATTTGAAAAAAAATCACATAAATTGTGTCGGCACGAGCAAGAAACTGAACATTGCATTGACCGGTAACTTCGGTTGATAGGTATAGAAAGTTAAACAAGTTGTCTAAATAATTAACAGTGCCACACGCCTTGGAATGCACTTGGATGATGGACGTACGTGAGCTACAACAAGAACCGTGAAAGTAGAATGGCGTCGGTTTGTAAACAAAGAACTGGCCTAACTCTAATAGTCTAATCCAGTTCTATTGTCGTAAAAACAACTTCTTCCTTCTCTCAACTCCAATGATTTACTAGTAATATCTTTAATTTTCCTTGTCAGGTTATTTTTTTCTATCATGGACTCTAGAACGTTACAATTTTGCAAAACGTATGTCCAGCGTACGCCCAAAAATTCGACACGCAGGTCAAACAATGGCGTCTGTCATGTCATATCTGTACTGTGTACAGTTACCGCGCCGCAGTGTTCCCAACTTATAGACCTCGTTCAGTAACTATCACAACAAGAATGCAGGAATTTATAAGGTAGGTTTTTAGAGAGTATGAAGAATAATATACGTTGTGTATTTGTCGTAGTAAATTTAGGATGACACGCCGGTACTAGTACTGTTTTTGATCGAAGACTTAGCGGGTAACCTTACCAGTGCGTACTGAGCTCCGAAGAATGTGTATTAGATACAAATATTTATCTTCATCGATATCAACATACTGCAAGTACAAGGACTGTTTTTATGTGCCTAAGAACGTTGCAAATGGTAACGTTAACGTTAGATGTTCTGTGCTGTTTACGGCGGATTCCACGTCGTCTGAATTCCACAGTCGCGCGGGCGACTGGACCCGGGAATTTTGATTCCCCGTGGAAGTTTTTGGCAGTTTGAGTTACGGAATCGACAAAATTGTAGCACAGTTGCGGTTTATTTGTTGGTGGCATAACGAAATTAGAGTGAGAACGACTCGTATGAGAGCTTGGGTATTGTTAATTGTGTGTAATATAGAACAATAGGGGCGGGGGAAACCGCGCATATGAAAGGACAACTTCGCGGGAAAAAATCCGCCGCCCTAGGTGTGATCAAAACATTTCTAGTGCCCGCCCGTAAAAGCATTAACCAATCAGCTATTGTTGCCAATAGCCAAAGAAGTGATTGACATCGATGTCTCATCAATATGCATGAGCTACGTGTTAGGATTTTTGAGCACCATTTCGACCACCGTGCTTCCGTTCCTCTTAAAACAGGCATGTATAGTGCCACTTTGGCTTTTACATAATTTTACAGCAAAATCATGTGTACAAATGGATCTGCATGTACATTATTCCTTTATCTTCTAGCAATTTGTGTGCAATATTATCTGCCTTATTAGGAGCTGAGTATGGACATGGGCCTGGGAAAGCCATACGGTGCTTTAACATCTTTAACCACGACAACTGGCCCGAGGACAGACAAGAACTCCTTGACCACGGAACTGAAGAGCTGCAATTCCTCCTGCAATATTTCAGTACTGTCCTGGACAGGTAAGTATCAGCTATATATGAACTCAAAACATTGTGTTTATTGTAGTCTTACATGTACGTGTAATTGACTAATACTTATTATATTTACTGTTTGTCATTTTTCATCCAGGAATGGCTGCAACAGGAACCTCGCAAGAGTTGAGTTCCAGGAGATGAAGACGTGTATTGCAGGAAACTTCATGGACAAGAGCTATCTCAGCCTCTACGAGGTGATGCTAACTAAGGAGCCCTACTGTCTGGACTTCCAGGTGAGTTGACAGAGATAATTAAAAATCAATAGTAATCAATAATTAAACTTAGCTGAAGGTCTTGCAGCTTAATTTTTCTGAATTTACATGTATTATGTTGAGCAAACCAGTGCTGAAAGCATGGCTAATATATTCCTAAGTGTTTCTTATTTCCTTTTCAATTCTAGAACATTCTGCACCTGGTGCAGATCATGTTGGTAATGCCAGTGTCTTCTGCCCAATGTGAGCGGGGATTTTCTGCACAGAGACGTCTGAAGTCTGATGCCAGGGCATCCCTGTCAACTGAGACTGTGGAGGACTTGATAAGGATCACAGTGGAAGGACCATCACTTGAGAGCTTTGACCCTTCAACTGCAATCCAAAAGTGGTTGCACAGCGGACAGAGGCCTAGGAGACCGACATATCAGTCAGCCTGGCCTAATGACTGATATGTCGGTTTCCTAGGCCTGTGTGACTTTGAACACATTAAAGACAGATGACTTTGAACACATTAAAGAGAGGTGACTTTGAACACATTAAAGTCAAATGTAAAATCATTGTTTGGTATTTCATTTATTACAATTCTTTTAGTATACAAATGGTGAATTGTTATTTTGTTTCTATGATAATGAAAGAATAATTAATTGTCTGTTTAGGTACATTATTCTCTTGGCTTGTAAATTAAAAAGTACTTTGCGCTACCAGATTTTTTGTTTGCGCGCCCAAATGTTTGCCTGCGCGCCTAACTTTTTGAGGCTAGGAGCGCATGCGCTCCTAAGCTAAAAATTTAGTCTGGAGGGTTGTAGGGTAATCATTGTCAAGGGTATATTACTTTCTGTGCATTTTATAGTCATTTTGAACAGTTTTCATAGTCATTTGGAAGTATCCCGTAAAATTACAACCATGTATGACAGCACGTCTGCCACAGTTCCAACACCAGAGGGAGATTTTGATTTCTGTAAGATCTAATCCCAGTGCAGACGATTTGCTATATGTGAACCAGTTCCCGTTACAAAGAAAATCTCTCCCGAAGACACTGAGCGACTGACACCTGTTGCGCACCCCCGCTGTTTCGAAGTGGGTTAGTCCGAAAGTTTGACAGCCGCGTTGGCTTTCCTGTTAAAGTTTTGGGTGAGGACTGCCTCCACAAAGTAGAGGGGAGGGCACCCTGGCGCCCTAGTTTCTGCAAAAGTTCATGAACCATTCTGAGAAATTAATGAATTTGACGTTCGGTTGGAGCTAAACTAAACAACAATTGTCAAAGAAAGTATCCAATTTTGACAAATTGTATTCGGGTTTTGCATAATTCTATCGCCAATCAGGCCGCACGAAAGTTAATTAAATTTACCAAATTTTGGGATGGGAGTGGACCAAAATTGAAGAAATAAGGATTGTTTCTGGTTAGACGGGAAGAACTGAAGAACTCTGAGGAGAAGAACTCTAAAATTCAGAAGGGGGAACTCCGAAAGAGAGACCTGGGAGTTCCAAACTTTGACTTTATCCCGCAAAGACGTACTGGGACGGGAACGATTCGCTCAGTGTCTGAACTGCCGTCCGGCCTGCCCATCCTTCGGTCTTGGAGTAGTGGAATAAAGCCTGCAGACGAACTTTGGAGTTTCTGTTTTCAATGCCAAGCCACTCGGTCATCACCAGCAGGGCGGCTAGCCAGTCTAGTACCAGCTCTTACAAATTGGCACAGGCGGAGCAGGATTCGAGATTAGCATAGCAAGGGAGAAACCAGAGGGGATACGACCAGCAAACAAGCAAGCAACTGATGGGAGGTAGCTAGGTGTTCTTGTTGTGGGTTTGCGGGGTACAGCGACACAGTATTGCCCAGTCATAAATAGCGTTGGCCCGTGTAGTGTTAATGTAGAATGACGATGTTTAGCTAGATTTAGCATATTTATGTGTTGACATGTGTGGTTAGAGCTTAGCGACTATTTAGAATTGTAATTTGTTGTTAGCGTTATGTCCGGTTTGAAGTGGTGTCCTCGGTTTGTGTTTTTTTGTTGAAGTCAGCCAGAAGTCCTGTCAGGATAGAGATGTGTTAGAGGCAGGCGAAACCCTTGTAGAAGTTGTTACCCAAATTGAGTTCCGGGATCACGTAATTAGGTTGAGTTCAGTTGGTTGGTCTAATGTCGGCAGGCGCCCCTTGTGGAGCACTTTTGATCGCGGTGGTCCCTGGGAATGAAAGTGACGTGTTGTATGTCCTTGCTGTCGCGACGGGCTATGGATAATTGATGCAATTACAAGAGCAAGTTGTACACGGTGTTGGCGTGGCTTTTAGGGTAATCTGGTTCGTCCACCCGTACGAGCTACAAGTAATCAATGAAAAGCTAGTGAGGAAGGAGCAAATACGTGTGTGTTTATGCGTGCTGGGGTGGTCACGCCCAGGTGCACGAGTCACTACGCCGATCCGCCTCCCCCAGCGTTGCCGCCTGTTGCTTCGCCCGTACCAGTTAATCCCGTTCCCTTGCTGCCCGGGGCGGCGCATCCCGTGTTGCCGCCCGCTCCCCCGCCAGCAGCGTCTCCACGGCCGACCTGATGGGGCCCGGGACACTCCCTAGATAGACAACTTGTCGGAGGTCTGCCTAATCGTAATAGTAGCTATATGTCCCTTAGCTTTGAAGAAGAGAGGTGGGCCACTATGGACCGTGTAGAACCGACTCAGTCTACCCTGCCGGCGGAGCCGCCGAATTTGGACCCTAATCCCCTGACAAGTACGCAGCGTAGCGTCACTGGGCGGCGCCCGCGTGTTAGTGAACGGGTGTACGAGCTAGACTTCCTGAGACGGCGTGGGTACGACACCCGTACCCCGTCGAACTCGCCACCGCCCCTGCGCCGACACAGACCCGCGTCGCCCTCGCCGTGCAACAGGTGCTCTATGTCAGGTGTCGCACCACCTCAGCCGGCAATTCTAGTCCAAAACGAGCGGCGATTTACGAAATTCTCGGGGGAAGACCCGGATTTCTCTTTCGAAGACTGGCTAGAGGAGGTAGGGGCTAGAGGGGGCCATCCGTGCGTGGAACGTCCCCCTCGAACAGCAGGCACACCTGATATGGAGGCACCTAGCGGGCGAAGCGCGCGAAGAAGTGAACGTATTAAGCCTCGATGAACGCGAGGGCCCTGAGAGTATTTTGGACACGTTGAAAAGGGCGTTCCGGGACACGGTCCCCGCATATATCGTAATGGGGAGGTTCTACACCAGGCGGCAGGGAAAAGACGAGGGCGTACGCTTGTACGCTCTCGACCTGCAGAAGTTGCTGAGGCGGGCCCGCAGACAAGACCCGACAAGACGTTGCGGGACCAGTTCGTTGAAGGATTGGCAGATGGAAATCTAAAACTGGAGCTTTTGCGCCTCATTCGGCAAACTCCAAACTAGACTTTCCGTGAGACCAAAGATGCCTATGGGGCCCTCGCCGTGGCCGAAGCTACCGGCCGGGCGAGGGCCGTTCAGGTTTGTGGCGCCTGCCGCTCCGCGCCGGCAACACCTGCGAGCCGTCAATACCCAAGCACCTCCTCATCCTCTTCCTCGTCCAGCGCTTATGCCCCTCCTGACTCGGCGACGCTTCTGCAATAATTATTAGAGCTTCGCCGACTAAACAATGGGTTGACCGAGCAGAACCAACATTTGTCGCGAATAACGGGAACACTTTGTAACGAAATTGACGAGCTGCGCGGCAGGGCCGGCGACGTGCCCTCGGGTGCGTTCAACCAGCCGCCCGCCACGCCCCAGGCGGGAGGTCGGCGCGGCGGAGGCACGACTGGTTACGGCTACCGGCCTCGGATCCAACACCAGTACACCGAGGATGGGCGGCCGATTTGCTCCTCCTGCAATGAGGCGGGCACATCGGCCGTCACTCAGCAGCCGATTCTGACACGCTTATACGATTACAATCGCTAAGCAGTACCCCTGCTTAGCCGACAGAGTCGCCTAAGCGGGATGGACTCATGGACTAGTCTAGCGTGCTTAGCGACTCTGTCGCCTCAGACCTAAGCAGACCTGCGCAAAGCCTGACGGGAACCCCGGAATGAACCAAGATGGCGGCGCCCAGTTGATGTGACGCGCCGGATTGAGGGCCAATTTGAGTAAAAGAATACTCCATACAATAAGTCGTAGTACGGTCACGATATGTCAAAATGAGATTGAGACAGCAGTGAGGAGGAGCCAGTCCAGGTTGGCAGGTTCCATACCTTATGCCTGGACCTCGAGAATTCAAAACCTTGTGAATTGGTCCCCCGAAGGACAACCTGAAAATTTGTTGAATAATTCAAGAGCAGCTAAAATCCCAGAGAAACGACTTTTTACGTTGTGATGTGAATATCGTGTGTGTGTGTGTGCCAGTGTGTGTGTGTGTGTATGTGTGTATGTGTGTCACTGTATGTGTTAGGGCTGTGTACCGGTACGCAGTACCGATACTGTACCTAAAAAATTGATTAGGTACAGGTCCAAAATACATAATCCCTCAGTATCGGGTACTGTACCTGTATAGAGTTGCACTAATCATATGCTTATTTGTGGCCTAAAATAGGGAAATAGCTGGTCCCCCATGTGTCCCAGAGACAGGGCAGTGTGTTCGTGTTACAGACTGACAGTGTTAACTTCCAGGAAAGATCTGTTGTGTATTAGATATGCTCCCTTTAGATGTCACTTTGGTCAGCTTTGAGTAGCATGAGGCCACTTAGGGTAGGAGATGAAAACTAAAACATCTTAGTTTTGCCCATGTTTTGTCTCAGAATTCTCCATAAACAAAAACGGTGGCCTGCATGGGGGGGGGGGGGGGTCCCGACAACGCTCTACGTTAAATTTTGAGAGCCGGCTACGTATTATGCTGAATTCAAGAAGCCTCCCCCATTACGCTTTACGATAAATTCCGGGTAGCTACAACGCATTACGTAAAATAAAACGGCGAATTACGCTCTACGTAAAATGCGCCAATTACGCTCTACGTTGAATTAGAGCGGTCCGTCTACGCTCTACGTAGAATTAAAATGGCCGATTACACTCTACGGAAAAGGGCATGCGGGCCCCCCAAAACTTACCTGAACCGTCAAGTTTATGAATGTTTATCTCATTATTGAAGAAGTTCAGAAGAACATGTTAATTTGCCGAATTGTTCAGGTAACAAAGTTACAGGTTCAGGTCCGGACCTGTACCTAAACCCGTATACCTGTACCTGTACCTAAAATTTGTTTAGGTACACAGCTCTAGTATGTGTGTGTGTGTGTGTGCTGAATAGATTATTAGGTGAGTGTCACGGAAATGTCATCATGGCGAAAAATGTCCAGACTATGCATGATGTACAAAATGACTAATAAACTGGTGGATATACCAAGTACCTAATACCAGCTCAGAAAAGAACAAGAAATAGTGATACCTTCAAGTATCAACCAAGCTATCAACCAAGGATTGAGGTGTTCAAAAACTCATTTTTCCTAGAACTATCGTAGAGTGGAACTCGCTGCCACCAAGTACAGTAGGGGCATCGTCACTAGATACTAGTAGCTTTAAACAATGTCTAGAGTAAGACGTTCAAAGGTTAGGTGTAACAGGTCGTTCGGTGTAATTTAGCCAGCTGCTGCCGCGCCGCGTGCCTGCGAAGCTGGTGTGTTACAGTAAAGAGTGGTTATACCGACTATACAGATACAGATTAATAATAGATATGAGACTGGTGTGATGAGGTGTTTGTATGCAAAAGTTTGTCTTTCACTGATTGCCCTAATCCTACAATCAAGTTAGGACTGTGTATATAACCTCCATTCATATACATACTAGCTACCATAATGTAACATTAATCCACTACCTTGAAAATCATTGTGTTAGGACTCTGCTCACAAGATATGCTGGATCATGCAGAAATGTATACCTGGTGGTTGTTGCAGCAGTTTTGAATGGGTGGCACATTACTGTGATTACACAACCTACCTGTTATACTACCCCATACATGTTCAATGAATGAATGAGACCTTTATGCTCAACAGGTCATGTATAAAGCAGAAGTACATTATAATACTAAAACTATACAGACTAATGAGTGATGTAAACTATTTTTAACATATTTTACAACTAGACAAAAGCAGCACATTTCACTCCCCATCCCCCTCCCCCCAGGTAAAATACAATTATGGTAACTGAAATTCTTTTTTTAAAAATTCAACTCCCCCCAAAAAGAAAACAACCCTGACCCCCCCCCCCTCAGAGAAATCAGATTTAGTGAGAGAAAAGAAAACATTTCAACTCCACTTACAGTGGTGGAGTGAAATAATAATGCTAGCGAGCGCAGCCTTGCCAGTGTGGACCAATTGGATGGAGCTTGGAAACGTGATGTGAAGACTAACCTGTGTCAGGGACCCCGCAGCAGTATAATCAAAGAAAGACTACTACAAACTACTGCTGGAGTGCAGTATATCGCAGGAACTTATACATCCTGATTCTTTCTTGGTGAAGGTAGGGCAGAATTTCGGGACATAGGAACATATGGTTTTGTACTGCCACCTTTTTCTCTGACACAACTGTTCCTGATCAGTTTTAGGAAGAAACGTGGAGGCCATTTACAATTCGTTTTAAACATTATTGTTGCTGTAAAGCCAAAACATTAGGAGGAAATGAAGCAACTAAATCAATATACTCCCCCCTCCCAATAAAATATAAAAAACATAGCACATATAACATTAGTTGGGGATAGCACATATAACATTAGTTGGGGAAGGGCTGGCTGGTAGCGCCTACATGTCAACCAGTTGTAGAGGAGCTCTCAATAGATACTTAAGCCAAAAGGCAATTACTAATCAGATAGCATCAGTACTCTGGCAAGAAGTCCCCTCCAGATATTCCCAGCATGCACTGTGATACCATTGATGTACACATGTATGGCAAAGGGTGTTGCAAAAAGGATTTTATGGGGTATGGAGAAAAAAGTTCTTGACAGCATTTTTCTGTACAAAATTTCGATATCGCGAAACGATGACCGATTTCCTCCAAACCAACTTTATTGGGTTCGGAAGACTTAGCCGACATCATACATGTATCTTGTTTCCCAAAATATCATAATTTCATCAATTAAGGGCAAAACAGCATTTTTCTGCATAAAATTTGGATATCGCGAAACGATGACCGATTTCCTCCAAACCAACTTTATTGGGTTCGGGAGACCGCCCCGACATCATAAATGCATCTTGTTTCCCAAAATATCATAATTTCATCAATTAAGGGCAAAACAGCATTTTCCGCATAAAATTTCGATATCGCGAAACGATGACCGATTTCCTCCAAACCAACTTTATTGGGTTCGGGAGACCGCCCCGACATGATATATGCATCTTGTTTCCCAAAATATCATAATTTCATCAATTAAGGGCAAAACAGCATTTTCCGCATAAAATTTGGATATCGCGAAACGATGACCGATTTCCTCCAAACCAACTTTATTGGGTTCGGGAGACCGCCCCGACATGATATATGCATCTTGTTTCCCAAAATATCATAATTTCATCAATTAAGGGCAAAACAGCATTTTCCGCATAAAATTTGGATATCGCGAAACGATGACCGATTTCCTCCAAACCAACTTTATTGGGTTCGGGAGACTGCCCCGACATGATATATGCATCTTGTTTCCCAAAATATCATAATTTCATCAATTAAGGGCAAAACAGCATTTTCCGCATAAAATTTGGATATCGCGAAACGATGACCGATTTCCTCCAAACCAACTTTATTGGGTTCGGGAGACCGCCCCGACATGATATATGCATCTTGTTTCCCAAAATATCATAATTTCATCAATTAAGGGCAAAACAGCATTTTCCGCATAAAATTTCGATATCGCGAAACGATGACCGATTTCCTCCAAACCAACTTTATTGGGTTCGGGAGACCGCCCCGACATGATATATGCATCTTGTTTCCCAAAATATCATAATTTCATCAATTAAGGGCAAAACAGCATTTTCCGCATAAAATTTCGATATCGCGAAACGATGACCGATTTCCTCCAAACCAACTTTATTGGGTTCGGGAGACCGCCCCGACATGATATATGCATCTTGTTTCCCAAAGTATCATAATTTCATCAATTAAGGGCAAAACAGCATTTTCCGCATAAAATTTCGATATCGCGAAACGATGACCGATTTCCCCCAAGCCAGCTTTATTGGGTTCGGGAGACCGCCCCGACATCATAAATGCATCTTGTTTCCCAAAATATCATAATTTCATCAATTAAGGGCAAAACAGCATTTTCCGCATAAAATTTGGATATCGCGAAACGATGACCGATTTCCTCCAAACCAACTTTATTGGGCTTGCAATACTTCACTGACATTATATATGCATCTAGGTAGCATAATTTTGTCAATTCATCCAAAAGAATGTGATACCGGTACACAAGTTGGTTCCTTGACTTCAGATGTGCATCTGGTTTATGGTATGTAATAGCGCAATTGCTTTCTTGAGGCCAAAACAGGTTTTTTTGGGTAGAAATGATGACCAATACCCTTGAACCAATTTTATGGTATGCGGAATGATACCCTATATTCATAACATGAGGTCCGCACCTTGTTTGTCCTAGAATTTAGAAACATTACTTGTTCATATCTGAGACAAAAAATACGATTTACCGTGATCGCCAAAACCTTAAATGATAGAAACTCAACAATGAATTGTGGATTCGGCATGGGAATTTCCGTATCGACTATCAAAGCATCCACAAATTGATTAGTCAGATTTGAAAGAAATCTGTTTAATTCTAAGCGATCTATGAACTCCGCCGTTTTGGCAAGGCGTTGTCCGACAATACCGTATGTTTCTCATAGACGATTGTAGGTCGCATCTCACAGAAGTGCGCTTTCTTTCATAAAACAAGAAGAATCTGATATATCGGCACGAAACTTGCACAGTACTAGGCTAATATACTGCTCTTGCTGTGTTGTTAATAGATTTGCTCTTCCGTCATCCTTTGTGGACATACAGGACATTCACCTGTCTTCAATTTCAGTCAGGCGCAAATGTAGTCGGTAGCGTTGGTTCCTAGAACACTTTAGAGCCACATAGATCGCGTTCAAAGCAATACAGGTAATCCATATTTTGTAACCGGATAGCCTACAATACCATGTAACTTTAAACAGAGTAAATTGGACCGTGTCCTAAACAATTTCTTTAATTTTTACACGAAAACCAGTTAAAAATTGCCCTAGCGACATGTATCAAAAGTGCAGCGTGTAATAATTGAGGGGAATTCGGGCAATTATTTCGATGAAATTAACTAATAATCACGTAAAACACACTTTTTGTCGTTAGACTTGCCATGACATCACATCTCCATCTTTCAAACTAGTTGTAACACTTTAAAAACAAGTGTAGGTACCCTAGCGAGATATGGTAAACTGCAGCAAAGGAACATTGCGTTGGCATTCGGCCTCGCTTTACCAGATGCGTCCAGGACGTTTTGGTTTTTCATATCTCAGCTAGAATACAACGACGTCTTTCAAATTTGGCTGGTTTACTTCTGAAAGCCTGTGCTACATAGTCGTTGTAAGAATTCCCGTGCTGACATGATGGTTTATCACCGAATAATTTGTTGCTGAGTAACTGGAAAAATATCAATGGTGACAGGGTATCATCTAACCAAGGAGGTTCTCCGTCTAACCTCCTTGATCTAACCCGCCTAAAGTCGAGATCCTGTTTTTCAAAAAACTGTGCTTATCAAATAGATTTGCTCAACACAAGGAAAGTTGATTTCGACAGAATCATTCATTGCAGGCACTATTTCTAATATTTTTTTGTAATCAAGCCTTACTAAGGTCTAATTAAATTTGTGTCACACAAACACAAATTAACACACATACACACACACAAATTAACACACACAAAGACATACCAAAAATACTACCTTCATTTTTCATGTAGGTAATGATAGGTGACATTCAACTTTGACGATTTATGCATTATGCATGCAATGATACATTTGAACATTTTCATTAAAAAATGCTACTGCACTTGAAAGAAATGACCGTAATACATTTGCACCAGCAGCATGTCGTGGTTGAATAGAAGTTATGAGCAAAGTAACTAAAAGACATAATCTGAGACACCATTTTATGTGAAGCCTGATGATGTTTTAAATGTATACTTTTCAGATACAAATTTCTGCACAGTGTTAATTTCATGTGCAGTTACATGTAACTACCGGTATATAAGCAAATGATTGAACTCAGTAAATATAATTTCAACAAAGCTCCAGATTGATATAACCTAATTTTACTTTGTATTTTGCTCAAGTTGGCACAGAAATTGACACAGGCTTTATCTTTGACATGTCTTGACAAGTCCCATCCTTATATTCATACATGTACTTCATCTGCTGTACATCTTTAGTTACTTCAAGAGTATACAAGATACTACATGCTGTCATGAAGTTGCTACTATGATCTACAATTCAAATTCCTAAATGTGCAAGGACCATCCTGAAAGCCAATGACTAAATGTCATTTCAAACAACAGTAATATAAGCTTAGTTCACCTTGGACAACTTTATTGTGCTAAAATGTGTAACCAATCCCTATGTTGTGTTGTTGTGAAAACTAAAAAGAGCATCTGGATTACTTACACAGTCTATAAACAGACTGGAAAACAAATCTGAGAAATACCCAGTGCATACTACTCCTTGGAGTAAAAAGACATACTATACGTACTATCATCATCTCTTACTGGTTAGTACCTCTTCTGTTGCATTTTCAGCATCGTTCCTGTTAACATTATGACCATCATCCTCCTCCTCTTCATCATCATCATTATCAGATTCACTATCTATCAGATATTCCAAGTCAGTAGATAAGTACAAGTCAGCACTGACCCTTGTGGGTACATTAGGAAGATCTGGATTTTTTGTCCCTAACAACCTGTGGGCAAAGTGCAGATGCCTTTCTATTGCATCACACTTTCCTACTAGCATTGCTACAGCCCCCACAGTATCAGCAGCTCTACATGCTTGCAATGATTCTCCAATTACTCCAAGTTTCCTTATTCCAGTCCTTATAAGCCGGTCCGGGTGCATGTCCTGAGAGGTCATTTTCAGCTCTTCCTCTGCACTTTTCTTCAGACACAGTGCTTCAATCGCCTGTCTCTGTACCAATCTAGGGACAGCTCCTCCTGAGGATAAATAACATAACAAGACAGAATTAAGTTATTTTATTTTGGCAGTCAGAGATCATTAAAACTCCCGGATGTGCATAACATACAAATTTGTGTATGACAATGACTTACTGATAACAAAAGATGATGATGATGATAGCACTACAAAAGGTTGACTTTCTAACAGGGCTCTCATGTTTTCCCTTTGAGTATAATATATAAGTTATATATCATAAACATATTATCTTGTAATGAGAGTAATCAGTTGTAAATCCAAGCAGACTCCTACATCATTTACACTTGTTGTATGGGTATGAAAATTTTAGACAAACTCACCAACAAATCTAGCTGTGTGTAGCACTTACCAGGTTGGCTGGCAGGCATCCACAAAGTTAATCAATTGTGGGAATACTGAGTCTTGTGGGGACTTGCCAATGCTGTTGTACTTGAGCTTCTTTTTGACATTCTTCAGCTGCCGACCCAATTTTGTGGCTATGGCCTGGCCATCTGGAGGAAATATAGATTGATGACAATTCAAACTCAAATACATATTCATGTATTATGCACATTAGATGGCAGAAATATATATAAACGACACTGATAGTATGACTTTGATAACCGTCCATGAAAACAACATTGCAAATGTTGCCAATCTAAAGTATCCTCCCTCATGTTTAAGTAGAACAAACCTGGGTACTTCTTCAATGACAGAAGGAAAGTCCTCTCTGATGCATCTCGGCAAAGTTTGTCCACCAGAGCCTTTCTCTCCGCCTGGTCAATGAGATGTAGTGTAGACTTGAACTCATCATGGTGTTCCTCCCATCAATTGACTTTGGGTTTTCTTTCCGAACACACAAGTTTTGCTCTTGTCTGAAAAAATATGCTTGTCAGTGTAGGAACAGGACATACGTGAAAATGTGAGAGTAGTTCGGTGGCCATTCTGTGTATATGAAGAGTAGTTGATGACGATGGGTGAAAAAGTATTCTTCCTAAACACACAAGTTTGTAATAGAATATTTCAGCACCTATAGAGAGCACATATAGAGCACATTTTTAATACAGAGCAACAGCCTAGAATGCTGTTAATCTTAATAATTTGTAAACATGTCCCACAAACATAACTTGCTTTCCCACTGTTCTTGTGTTACTAGAATATATTTAGCTCTCGATTATTTGCTTTGAACCTCGTTGCTTTAATCAATCATCAATAAAATGATATCAGGGGAAGAAATGCCTCCTTCCCCCAGTTTGCACCATGCAGTTTCCCATTCCCAAGATGCATTGTGCCTGGGGGTAAAATCTCCCAGGTTGCATAGTGCAGGAAGGTATCCTGTTAACATTAAACAACTTGTTTTTCTGTGTGTTTTAAGGTGTTGGGGGCATTTTATGCTCAGTATTAATTGACTGACCATGGGGCAAACCTGACAACAAATAGATAATGAAATCTTTGTGTTCTTTTTAACATGAAATATGTGGTTTGCAACGTTACAGTGGTATATTGTCTGTCAATAGAAGAAATAATTCAACAGATGTTGTAGTATATAAATATTAAGGAGCAACATTCATTCTATCTATCTATCTATATACGTATATTACTGGGCAAAGCCCTCGATGGGGCATCGTGCCCAGGGTACACGGCTAGTGCGGCCGGTAGGGTGGCGTGAAAAAAAGAAAGTGTCCGACCAAACAAAAGTGGCCGTACTATTATATCCCAACTATATTTGGGAGTCAGACTCAGAGTGGCCATGTACTCACTGGGCCATCCCCGACTTGCAGGTGTTGACTGTAGGTTGTTTTAGGTTCTGTCATCAATGAATGTAAAAACACAACAGAAACACATCACAAGGCGCTATGTGGAATTTTTACACCCCTAAGCACAATGCGTCATGGGAATGAGAAACTGGTGAATGCCAGGGATGAATGCCTAAACACCTAAACCGACCTCAATCAGGCCTAATATGCAGTGTACGTGGGTTAACCCATTTTACGCTGGATACATTATCTAACAGTATGCAATTATGGTTAAAAATTACCTTTATTATGACAAAAGTTACCGTGCGCAGTGCATTCCGCGGCACCACGGTTGGTGGCGGAGCAGGGTCCGCCTTTTGAATATTTGATCATATTTATGTCAAGCTGCCAGAATGCTTCCTGACGTAAATAATCTATGTAAAATGAGGAAAAGTTAAAAGGCTTTATGCAGCACAGAAACTTATTAGCACCACTTCAATCATGTTTCCAGTGGTGGATTAAGCACTCAATACCTGAGGGGGATATTTTGCGGGGGACTGTATCACTCACTAAAAAGAGCCTCCACCTGAGTATTTATTATGTTTACCTATTGTTTTTGCTACGTTTCCTCTTCTTCTTCTTCTCCAAACAGTGACCTCAATGACCTGAACCAGACTGTCTGTTACCATGGTGACTAGAGTTGGGTTACATCATGTTGCAATTTTATAGTAGGAGGGATTCAGACTCCTTTATGACCATATATATGTGTCTGAGCAGACCATATACCCCCCCCCCATATGCGAAGGTAAACATAATATTTATGCATTTGCTTTGCAAATGTTACCATTCTAGTTACAAGTCATATCTTGAAAAATACTCGTAAATACGGCGTGTTTCCTATTCCTAATTGCATGGGTAATGTATCTAGAGCGTTACAAGGATTTTTAACCTATGTACACTGCTTTATATTAGGCTCGGATGCGGTCGGTGGTCGGTTGAATTTGCAGTAGGCAGACCCGGCCCCCCTCCCCCACACAAAACAAAATTCTTCATGTGCTACATGGCTCTTCTTGTCCTGAAACTACATTACCAGTCTTGTGCTGTATTAAGATAATGGATGTGAAAAATGTTAATGATATTCACAACATTGCGTAAAACGTATTTACCTTAGAAATTTTGGCAAAATAATGGCTTCCTTCCGAATTTTACCACGCCATGCCGCCGCATGTAGTACGGTCATTTACTAGCTTGGTGCGGTGGTGGGGTCACAGGTATAAGGTATGGTACCTGCCAACCTGGACTGGCTCCTCCTCACTGCTGTCTCAATCTCATTTTGACATACTAGTATCGTGACCGTACTTCGACTTATTTTGTATGGAGTATTCTTTTACTCAATCCGGCGCGTCACATCAACTGGGCGCCGCCATCTTGCTTCGGTCATTCCCGGGTTCCCGTCAGGCTTCGCGCAGGTCTGCTTAGGTTCGGAGCCCACAGAGTCGCTAAGCACATGGACTAGTCCATGAGTCCGTTCCGCTTAGTCGAGTCTGTCGGCCAAGCAGCGGTACTGCTTAGCGATTGTAATCGTATAAGCGTGTCAGAAGCGGGTGCACTCAGCCGTCCTCCCTCACCTGTTAACCCGCCGATGGCGGGCGTGCCTGGCCAACCGGGAGTCGCGGCACCACCGCCGCAAAACTGGCAGGCTCCGCCAGCGGGGGGCTACTCGCGGAGGATGTAGACAGTTCTGGCCCCCAACCCAGTAGTAATAGAGATAGGAGCAGGGCCTTTAGTTGTTCAGTCCAAGGGGAAAGGGGGCCCTCGTTTAGTCCCGCACACTGTAACTTAGAACAACGAACAATAGGGGGTAGTTTTGAGGTTAGTGTCAGTTTTGACGGGAAGGAAATCTCGTGTTTATTGGACACGGGATCGCAAGTGACTCTTATGACTCGTAGTTGCTTCGAAGATAATTTGGAATAGGGGGAGAAACACTCAAGTCGGACTCGTCGTGGCTGAAGTTGACAGCGATAAATGGGCTGCCCATCAAGCTAGTGGGGTACGCCGAGATGGATATCCAGATAATGGGCCATGACTTACCAAAACGGGGGGTATTAGTAGTGGAAGACAACCCGGCCTGGACGCTCCCCGCAGTAATAGGAATGAATGTGATTAGTATGTGCCGCTCCGCAGTCGCAGCCGCTATTGAACAACCTCCCCCGGGCCACATAGATCAGGCATCGACTTGGGCGCGGGCTCTTAAAGCAGAACAGAGGGCCCAGCAGTGCACCGTCTCCCAGGAAGGACGGGTGGGATTTGCCTGGGCCCTGCATAGCGAGAGAGTAGTGATCCCCGCCGGGTATGATGTAGTTGTGTTTTGTAGTGCCAGGATGGGCCCTAATGGCTCCCCGTATACAGTGTTAGTGGAACCCCCGGAGGCAGGTACTCTCCCTAAGTCGATCATAGTGGCCAGGACCTACGCGGATGTCCGGCACGGCCGTGTCCCCGTCCGATTAGCTAATGTGTCAAATAGAGATGTAACTCTAGGGACGAGGGCCAAATTGGGTGAAGTCTTCATAGTAGAAAGAGTACCCGAACAGGACAAAGAAGTAGAGCAGACTGGGGACTCAGAGGCACAGGTGAGGGTAGTTCAGGTTGGCCAGGCAGAAGACTCCCCTGACACAGATGATTCCCTTCCGGTGCAGGTAGATGTAGACTTTAGTGGTCTGACGGAGGACCAAGCCGTCAGACTAAAGGACCTTCTAACCAAGCATCGAAACGTACGTGTTTTCTAAAGATAAACATGATTTTGGCAGGACTAACGTTGTGACACACAAAATCCCAACGGGCGATGCCCCTCCGTCTCGTGAACCTTACCGTAGGATTCCCCCGGCCTTATACCAGGAAGTGAAATCGCACATTCAGGTCATGTTGGATTAAGATGCAATACGTCCTAGTAGTAGTCCATGGGCTTCCCCCGTCGTGCTGGTGAGGAAGAAGGACGGTAGTCTTAGATTTTGTGTGGACTACCGTAAATTAAATGCTAGGACTCACAAGGACGCGTTCCCGCTCCCCCGCATCGAAGAGAGCTTTGACGCGCTAGGGGGCGCTCGCTTGTTCTCTACTCTAGACTTAGCCTCAGGGTACTGGCAGGTGGAGGAAGCATTTTCTAGCCCGTTCGGATTACATGAATTCACAAGAATGGCGTTTGGCCGTTGCAACGCTCCTTCCACTTTCCAAAGACTAATGCAGCGTTGCCTAGGAGACCATAATCTTGAAATATTGTTGGTCTATCTAGACGATATTGTTGTCTTCTCTAAGGATTTCGACGAACACTTGGCCAGGCTCGACATAGTCTTCTCTCGCATAGGGCAATACGGGTTGAAGTTACGGCCCGATAAATGTCACCTGCTTCGTACGACTGTAAAATACCTAGGGCACGTCGTAAGCGAGGGGGGAGTAGCGACGGACCCTGATAAAACCGCCGCCCTACGCGACTGGCCGGTCCCGACCACCGTACGACAAGTCAGGCAGTTCTTAGGGTTTGCTTCCTACTACAGACGGTTCCTAGAATCCTTCAGTAAAATCGCGGGTCCCCTGCATGATCTCGTTAGGAAAGATAAATCGTTCGACTGGACGCCGGAGTGTCAGCCAGCCTTTGACACACTAAGGGAGAAGTTAATGACCGCCCCATTGTTGGCCTACCCAAATTATGCTGAACCTTTATTCATTCTGTACACGGACGCCTAGCGGACAAACTGCACGCTGCAGGTCATTTAACGTTGTCATGTCCTTGCGCACTTAACGGCATCTATTAGATAACCAAAAAGACATTTTACATATCGGAAGGAAAGAGGAGTTTAATTCCTGTTAGATAGATATCCTTGTGGAATAGTTTTTACGTCGCAGTACACAAATGTATGTCATGTATATTTGAAGCTGGGCAGTTAATTTCAGCATTACAACGAGTTAGTTGGAATGTGTTTTCCATAAGTTCAGTACATAAAGACATAAAATTTACGCAAGATAATCAACAAACATATATGTATATCCGTGTTGTCCCAAAAATGTGATTTCATTCCGAAATTTACAGGACGAGCGGATACCTTTTAGCACTACATTGATTGATTGAAATGGAGGGTCGGGTACGACACGGCCCCCTTCTCGAACATGGTGTGGTTAGAACGTCACAATGAAACAACTATTGATCAATAAAGGAGTAATAAAGATTTGGTTGTTGCGTGTGTTCTATTTTGAACATTCGTGAAAATGTTGTGTAGCTGAGTTCAATCCACACTAGAACACGGCTGCAAAGCCGCAGACATGGCCAGCCGGCGTGGTCGTCCTTCAAGGAAAACCCTGAGATGTGGCAGAGAGGGATTTAGGTAGGGGCTTCCATACTATCCGCCAAAGATCTCCGAGACAACGACAGATAAGTATGAGCGGCTTCATCAACAGATGTACAACATGGCGCAGGACGACGCCAAATGCCCAACACCAGGCAGACTAAGGCCGACAGAAGACACACCCAGCCTCCTGGAAAGCATGGCTAAAGTGCAGGTGCGAACTCAAAACATACCTGAGGCACGGGATTTCTACGTCCCATATTTGATGGACCTGTTTAACACTTTTATTAAAGAACACAACACAACGTAACCATGCCCCGTAACCTTGTCCCCTTCACTCGAAAAGAAATTTGGCACAGCCTACAAAGAAGCACTCCGCTTGAACAACTGCGGGTATCACACTAAACGACAGAAGCTTTACCTGGAGGCAGATAGGCAGGGAGGTGCCACTAGAGACCCGAAACCAACGAGGAAAGGAGTACAACTGTCCTTGGCACTCTCAAAGTTGCCAATTGGAATAACAGGAGCGACGACGCACAGAAACTGGTAGAAATAAACGAATCTCTAGCTGATAATAAGGCAAAGCTTAGGAACGTTTGTGAGATGCAGGGAGAAGAAGTAAAGGACGGTGAAGCTGTTCTAGCCACGGCCGCGATGGACGGCGCGTACAACAACCGCACATAAACCTAAAACTCCACACAATTAATAGTACCGGTATACCAGTCATTGAGAAGAAAACAGGTAAAGACTAATCTCCAAGCAGATCTGGGGTTGGGTAGCAAAAAAAAAAAAAAAAAGGCAAAAATACAATATCAAATTGGCCAAGCTGTAACCATTAGCCAGACAGTATCCATTTCCCATGTTGGGTTGGGACACTGTATTTTTGCCTATTTTCTTTTGCTACCCAACCCCAAGATCTGCTTGGAGATTAGAGAAAGACATGTTGATAGGGTTTGCGTTTGCAAGTAAGTTGTGTAGCTGTAGGCGGGCGCACCCCCCTCCCACACCTCCCTGTCCAAGAGCGGCCAGCAGACCTGCAGCGACAGCAAGATTCTCGAGGTAAAGTCAAGATTGTTAGTGGCTCACAGGGCAGGTGCATGACCTGGTTGTCAAGGAAATCGCATGGCCGCATGAATTCGTTTTCTCTACTTGCCAGCCAACAGCAGTCTAGAATCGATACCCGAAATGCTTTGCGCGGTATGTTGGCGGGAAAGTTGCTAGTAGTGGTGTGGTGTCATGTCGCCCAGTCCGCGAGTTTAGTAGCTGGGACATCGCTGCGAGATGGACACCAAGAGGTATGTTGTTTTTTTAATGTTATAATTACATAAGTATTTAAGGCAATGTCGGCGCGTTGTTACTTGTATGGTGTCATAATGGTTCATGACGCCGCCGCCGGTCCTTTCTTATGGTATTGTAACGGTCGCTAGTATAAGACTTTGTCGTGCTCAAGTACCCAAAAACTTCGTTGGAATCATGAAAATTCGGGAAGCTTTATCAACGAGCGTTTCCCTACACATTCTATAGTGTTTATTCTTCGCGTTGCTTGAAGGATTAACGTAAAGCTTCACGAATTTGCGGATAAATGTCCCAAATGGAAACGACTGTTTTTGTTTATTTTCCAGTACGGCCGTTCCAATATGGCGCCCGGCGGGTAAAACTGCTACTCGCAGAACTCAGTGCACAAACTGCGCTGGAATCCTGAAACTTCGGGAAGCTATACCAACAAGCGTTTCCCTACACATTCTGTGGTGTTTATTCTTGACATTGTTTGAAGGATTAACGTAAACCTTCACGAATTTGTGGATAAATGTCTAGAATGGAAAGGACGATTTTTGTTTATATTTTCCGTAATGGCGCCCAGCCTGTGAAACGCTACTCACAGAACGGTGCACAAACTGCGCTAAAATCCTGAAAATTCGGGAAGCTCTACCAACGAGCGTCTCCCTACACATTCTGTGGTGTTTATTCCTGACGCTGTTTGAAGGAGTAACGTAAACCTTTACGAATTCGCGGACAAATGTCCCAAATGGAAAGGACGATTTTTTGTAATATTTTGGCAACGCCTCTTGACCAGAGCCGATTGATGTGGGTAAGACAGGGGTGCAAAAATTATGAATATATCTACATATTCCTTCTGGGTAATTTGATTTTGATAATATTGCGTGAAAATTTTATGTATGATTGATTTTTTTTAATGATTGTATGATTGTTATTGTGCTTTGGAAAATGCAAATTTTTGTCATATTCACTACAATGTCTCTAAAAATCAATATCTAATTATAACCTGGCAAGCCACACAACTCCGGACTCTCATTGACAGTGAATCAATCAAAGTCATCAGTATCAGCTACTTAAGCACTGTATAATTGTTGTATCACACTAATAGTCATGTCACATACTAGAGGAGCAATGAAAGAGATACTTGTCTGACTGTGCTTATGCCATGTACTTCATTGTAGACACAGAGATGAAGAAGATGGTGGTGGGGCCCCATCTCTAAAAAAAAGGCGCCCGGATGTGCAGAGAACACCCACCTCTAAAGCCAGAAAAAGTCTGCCATTTACATCGCCTGTAAAAAGCCCATCACAGGCGCAAAGGGTATGTACTTCTGTAGGTCACAGACCTATTTTGATTTGGACTGTCAGTTGTAGTATTTAATCAAAATCATGTTTAGACTTGATTTTATTATCATTTAGACTTATTGTTTAATTTGATGAAATATCCTTAGCAAATGCTTTCATAACCTATGAGGAACTAATGGTATGGTTTTAAAATGTAGCTTGCAGGTAGGCTTGTGAGGAAGGCCAAGAAAATGCTGTCACCACGTCAAACAAGGTCAAGAGCCTCCAAAGTTGTGTCACCAAAAGACCTTGTTGTGAAACGAAGCCAGAGGGTGTCCTGGAGTCAGGCTGAGACCAAAGCCTTGGTGGAGTTTGTGTCCATGCCGACTGAGGACTGGGACCCAGACCTGTCTGCAGATGACTGGCCCCAGTTGCATGCAGGCAACAAGTTTTGGAAAGATGCAGGGAAGTATGTGCAGGAAACGTCAGGGATGGCCACCTATAGATCAGGTATTTTGTTTAATTGCTTTGATGTGAAAAATTGCTTGTGAATTGTGATTTTTTTAATGAAAATTCCTGTCTTTGCTTTTTCTTTTGAGTACTTGCATGCTTGATTGTAGATGGTATAATTAACTACTATTTGATACCTTTTTATAATAGCAGTTGAAGTCCTTGCCATTAAAATCAGATCCAACCTTTCTATTCGGGGTTTAGAAATTCATGGAAAATGCACCAAAATCTCCCAATATGCTCATGATTCCAATTTCCCCTTTGAGCCAAATTTGCCGACTTTCTATGCTCTACTATCCGATTTAGAACGCTTCTCCAGCATTTCTGGCCTTCAATTAAATGCGGAAAAATGTAAAATTTTAAAATTAGGTTCTTTAAAGTTTTCTAATTTTCGTTTGCCTACCCATCTACCATTTCAATGGATTGATGGTGGCGTTAATGTATTGGGAATTCATATTCCTATTAATATGGATACTCTTGTCAATGTAAATTTTGAACCCCGGTTGGAGCGATTGGATAGATTATTACGCCCTTGGAAAGGCAAATCATTATCTTTATATGGAAAAATTACGGTTGTTAACTCCCTGGTGGTTCCTCAGTTTACAAATTTATTTCAGGTTTTACCCTCCCCAAACGATCTCTTTTTCAAAATATATGAGAAGAAAATCTTTTCCTTCATTTGGGATGATGGCCCAGAAAGAGTTGCTAGAAAAGTATTGTACAATTCAGTGGAAAATGGGGGTCTAAAGTTGATTAATTTACGAGCTTTTAACCTCACAATGAAAGCCTCGTGGATTCCTAAGTTATTTTTTCACCATGAGTGGTTTACGTCTTTAGCTATTGCCTTTCATCCACGGCTTAATTTGAGGTTATTTCCCTTCATGCAGCTGTCTTCAGCGCATGCCCTGGACTTCAAAGGTTTTCTCTTCGAAGTGCTTGATGCATGGTATAAATTTCAGTACGTTGAACCCGCGACGCCAGCTAACGTGCGACAACAAATACTTTGGAATAACTCCAATATTGTTATTGATAATAAGACCATTTTTCTAACTGCTTTGTTTAATAGAAAGATAATTTTTGTAAATGACTTGTTATGTACAGATGGATCTTTTATGTCATATGCAGAATTCTGTTTATTGTATCCAAATAGTTGTGAACATTTTCAGTTCCAACAGCTTATCTCTGCTATCCCCAAAACATGGAAAACATTACTCAATAAGAACCAATCAAAGGAACAAGTGTGTTTACCACCCCAAAATAACCATATGTGGCTAAGAAATATTAAAATTAATAAGTTTTTGTATAATTTCTTTCTTGTTAGTATAAATGAAGCTATTATTGCCCATAAAGTAAGATTATCATGGTTTTATTATTTTGATAAGCCCATACCATGGCGAGAAGTATTTACAATTTTACCAAAATGTACTATTGACCCTAACGCTCGATACTTTCAGTACCGTTTATTGTATAAATTCTTGCCATGTAACAAAGTTTAAAATCCCCTTTGCACCATCGTATATTATGCCTATTTGATAAATCGTCTTGGCTTAAGGTTTCTGGATCGGCTAATTTGGTGGTTTGAGTTTGTACTGTTTTACCATTAAAGAAGCTAGAGAACTGCGGTTGTACTGAATATTAGTAGCTAGCAACATAAGATTCCCAAATATAATTTTTGGAAGCATATGAATGATGTCATCGTGTTTTATTGCCACTTTCCATTAAAAAACTACAGAACTTTGGCCATTCCAAACAACACAAAACTTCGTTTTCACTTCATAATGATAAGACGTATAAACGTACGTTTGCGCCAGCAAAAAGTTTGTAAAAATCTTAAGTTATAGCGAAATTATTGATTTTTAATTAGGTGATAAATAACGTCTCCGTATCTGTCGAACCGCACGGGTTAGCCCCTTGGCGCAAACGTACGTTTGAAGATTGAACGGTTCTCTAAACGAATCGTGCAAAAAATGCGATCAGGTACCTTTCCTTCTCTGACTCAAAGAAAAATGAACAGAAACGCGAGTCCATTGTGGTGGATCGATGGAGGATAGATAATTATGTTGGGCAGGTATGTCAAGTACAAACATTTGTTGACAATGTGAACTGTAATATGACATGTCGCACAAGTGGATGCTATGGTAGTTTATAATTAGCTCCGTTACAGTTTGTGAAGATAGGACTTGGAGGCGGACTTCGGGTTGTTTACGGCTGTAATGAGTGTACCATGCCTGGGACACATTTTGATTCCTCTACGTTTGTTGCCTCCACGCGTCGGTATCAAGTATCTCTGGCACTTTGCTTGTCCATGCTGGTGTCAGGGAATACACATGCAGGATATGATAAAATCATTGGCCAGGGATTGGGTATGGGACTGGCGACTATCACCAGGCAAAATTTCTACACTATAGTCCGTGACGTCTACCCAATAACGCGGACACAAGTAAAAGAGCACTGCCAGGCAGCGAAAACGCAAATGTACGAGCTTCCAGACAACAAGCTATGAAGTTCCAAGAGAGCCGATGACACAAGCAGATGGGACCTGGGGAACCAGGGGATTTCACAGCAAAAACTGCACGGTAACAATACGGAATTCACAAAACAATTCCTTATTATATATATATAAATGTTGCGCATCTGTGTATGAAAGGAGACACGGTATACTCTGTACAAAAAGTGCCGAAGGAGTAGGTCTAGAAAAGCTGTGGGGAGAAGCCGTTGATGACGGCATTTCCCCAGAAGTACATTGGCAGGATGGAGAAAGTTCGTCGGCGAAATCAATTAGAGCGCACTTCCCCGATGTTGGTAAACATAATATCATGCTCTGCTCTGGACACGTGGCGCGGTCACATCAAAATGCATTGTCGGACATAAAAGTCAAGAAGTCAGCTACAAAAGCCTGCAAGTCCAAACACCAGGCGAAATTCCCATCGATCACATCAAGGGTTGTGGGTGTACTTCAGATGCGTTCATCAGGCAAGCAAGAATTAACTTTTTCTGCTGTGTCGTCCAAGCGGACAAGAACCCTGACGCCCTGAAGGCCAGGTTGAAGTCGCTTGGCAAATACCACGGTCGCGACGTCCATGCCTGGAAAGACCGCAACACAAAAAAGGAGAGGTGCAATTTCCACCCTGCCAAAACATGTTCCTGCAAGACGTGCAAAACAAAACCAAAGGCCATGAGCCACTATGTGGCAAGGGCAGTCCGTACAATGAAAAACGTTGCACTGTCTCATGTATGAGATCGAGACGTCGGTCAGAGCAGACCAGGCCCATGACATTATCCACCCAGAACTTGGGCGGGGAAATTCTAAATTACCCGAAGCATCCCACAAATTAGAAGTATACCGGTGTTGAGTCATGTCAGTTTGTGGAAGGACATCGTGCATAAACACCATGTAGACTGTAGGGTTTGTGGACTGATCTTGTTTAAGGCCCTGGATAGATTATTTTAAGCATCCTTCATAACTTAAAGTTGCCTTTGTGTGGGCTTTTTACATGTCACCTGATTATGAACCTTCACTTCATTGCAGTCTCCATCAGTGACATAGAGACATGGTCTGAGAGAGAAAAAGAACCCATCACTAAGGAAACCCACCCTATTCGTAAGTACAGTTAAAAGAAATGTTTAAAGACACGTGATCTGGAGGATTATCTGGATGTGACATATAATAATTAACCCTGTACGCCCTTTGCTAACCGTATAACAGTTGACACGCAACTGGTAGAACACGACGGGTAGATACAAAGCAAGATATCAAACAAGACCTCATGTGACGCTCGGGGTGATAAGGAACAATATGTGCGCTTGTCGTACAGGCAACTGGCTTAGAGACACTAGCTTGGTTGATCTCATATCAAGACCCATTTAAGTCCATAGCGTTATATCATTGACATTAATATAACGTATAGGTAAACAACTATTATATATTAGAATGTGATATGAACTGATGGTCAACACAAAATGCCTCATCTTCAATGATCTTGTCACCTTAAAACATCACATGTCTCAAAAGAGCGACGAATTCGTTTCTGACAAGAGACCCTGCACGCGATCCGTTGTGTCCCTTTGGGTGTTGTAACTCAGACACCGTCAAGAAATATTATTACCTGTATAGGAGTTACAGATGGGCAACTGGACCGGAAAGTAAATGCTGTCTCGCGATTCGACGCCTATCCGATGTCGCGAATCGACGATTGGGGAAGGCCAAGTACATCACCAAGATTGACCTGTCTCGAGGGTACTGGCAGGTGTCCTTGACCCCCGACTCCAAGTCGGCATTTGTCACGCCTTTCGGATTGTACCAGTTTCATACCATGTCGTTCAGACTTCACGGCGCACCCGCCACGTTCCAACGACTCATGGACGCAAGGCCTCTTATCCAACACTCAAAGACAAGGTATTATTTATCTGTTATTAAAACAAGACAGTGACGGTAAAGATAAAGACCCAACACTACTAGACAATTGGCGACCTCTTACCCTATTGTGCTGTGATACTAGACTCTTATCTAAATGTCTATCTTTAAGAGTAAAATTTGTTATATCTAATATCATTCATGAAGACCAAACAGGATTTATACCGGGGAGGTTTATAGGGGATAACATACGACGAATACTCGAAACAATTGAGCGTTATGAACAGTAAGACAAACCGGGACTTATATTTATATCTTATTTTCAAAATGCTTTTGACTCGATTAGATGAGATTTTATCATAAAAGCATTAAAATTTTTCAATTTTGGTCCACAGTTTATTGAATGGGTTAATGTTTTATATAAAAATGTGACTAGCTCTGTTTTAAACAATGGTTATATGTCAAACCCCTTTAGTTTATATCGAGGTGTAAGGCAGGGCTGCCCCCTTAGTCCTTATCTTTTTATAAATGCTGTTGAAATGTTGTCAAGATACGTCAAAATCACAGCTTGACCATCCTCCCATTGGCAGGGCCACCACACTCATTCTTCGTCACTGGCCCTGCCGATATGCCAGCTGTAACGGCCTCCAGGACCCAATTCCGGGGACACGCTCTCAGCCAATCAGTTTTACACAGAGAAAATCTTCAACGCACTTTTCATTAAATATTCATGAGCTGACCTAGAAATTACAACCAATCACGTTGTCTCTTACATTGGCTGCTTGGTAACAAATGAAAACAAACATGGCGGAGTGAGAAGAGAAATTCTGCGAGTTCTTCGCTGTTGAGAGCCTGCATGACCACCAGAGGTCCACTCTGCAGTCATTGCTTGACGGGGAGGACGTCTTCCTAAGTGTGCGCACAGGTGGGGGGAAAAGCCTATGTTTCATGGGTTTTCCGGTTGCAGCAAGAGCGAGGAAAGAGTCGCGCGCTAGCTGTTGTCCAAGTTGGCTGGAAGTGGGGTCATGCCAAATAAGGCAAGCTCATGAATATTTATATCTCCTGGGTCCCGGAGGCCGTTACATCTGGCATATCGGCAGGGCCAGTGACGAAGAATGAGTGTGGTGGCCCTGCCAATGGGAGGATGAGCTTGACAGGCCTCTCGGTTAAGGGTAGATGCACAACAATTTCACAATATGCAGATGACTCAAATTTCCCCTTTAATCCAAACTTAACTTCCTTTTATGCCCATCTCCAAGATCTAGATACCTTTTCACAAATTTCGGGACTTTTTTAAATGCAGATAAGTGTAAAATACTTAAGACTTGGATCCCTAAAAAACAGTAACTTTAGATTGCCCACCCACCTTCCCTTTCAATGGGTAAATGGAAATGTGAAATTGTTAGGTTATACATATACCCGAGACTATTAACACTATTGTCTCCTTACATTTTGACCCTCTTTTAACCAAATTAGATGGATAAGTGTATCCCTGGAAATGAAAAAAATTATCATTGTATAGTAAAGTAACAATTATTAACTTCCTAATTATTCCCCAGTTTACCCACCTTTTCCAGCTCCTCCCTATGCCAGACAGTAATTTATAGATTTTGAGCGAAAAATTTTCTTTTATCTGGAATGGAGGACCAGAAAGAGTTAGCAGCAAAACTATGTATACCTCAGTGGAACATGGCGGTTTAAGTCGCATTGACAATAAAAGCATCATGGGTACCAAAATTGTATTTTAATCCAAGCTGGTTTAGTGCATGGCTTTTAAGAGTGCACCCAACTGTTGTAGCAGATTCATTTCCCTTTTTTAAGATTAAATCTATACAACATCTTAAAATAAGTTCATTTGTAAGTGAAGCCTTAATGGCTTGGTATGAATTTCAATATAAAACCCCCATAACCCCTGCAGAAATTAGACAATCATACGAAGTTCTACAGCTAACATTCATATAATTGCAGTAAAAAGACAAAATGGTAAGGACTATTTCGTTTGTGATACACGCATTCCAACCAGTTTCTCTTTTTTTGACACAGGGGCCGACTAGAAAGTCAAGAATAAGTGATCAGGTGGGGAGTAGTAATTTATTGAATCATCTTGCAGAAGTTGCATGTCATGAGTCACAATGTGCCTCCTAAATGCTGTAAGGCGCCTAATATGAAATGCCGTATGGATATATGTCAATTAGCTGGTTACATTTCAAAATATTTCTAGAACCGTTTCTCATTACGTGCCCACCACTTCTGAAAAAAAATACTACTTTAACTAACACGCAGTTCTCTGTGTTTCATTATGTTCACAGGAGAGCCAATACAAGGTTCGCCACTTTGTAGTGGTCAGCGAATGTACAAAAAACGGCGACGACTGGGAGCCGTGGTTTGGGCGAGTCGTCGCCGTCAACCAAGCCAGGCAGACCCTGCGTCTGATCTGGTATGTCGTAAACACCTAAACTGGAGTATACGAAAGAGAATGTGAAAATGGCAAACCTTTGGGAGAGACAGGTCGTCTTTTTAGGGACATAGTCACAGCTGTCACATTTCGGGACGACATGAATTTGCCGCCCGTAGAGTGGGTAAAGGCAACAAAAGCCTGTCAGTAGTTTCTTAATCTTACGCGTAGGTAGTATAATGCTAAACTTCCTTCCAACAAAGGGTATACGCAAATCAAATTATACTGTCGCTTACTTGACACATGTGACTTTACTGAGACGTGACTATACCATTACGGATACATGACGTAATTGGACAAATTAAATTTGCATAGTTAATCTAATGATGAAAAATTTTCACATAAGTATGTGAAATCATCAGCAATTTTGCTCATAAATTTATTCAATAATAAGGTTACAACACTTTTTTAGTTTTTTTAAAAATAATCATTCATAGCGGTAGCTATTGAACTTCAGGCTGAGTTTCAAGAACCCTGTTAAATGGTCTCTCTCTTGACATAATTTAAGCAGGACCATTCGACCATTTCAACATGACTTTTGAATCCCTGGTCAGCAGTGAGACAGAAATGTTTTACCACTGCGGCAAAAACTAATGCTTTAGAACTGTTCTGTGCATCAATGTATTGGATTTTATCAGAATCTGCTTTCATGACCTAATGCTATGATCGCAATGTATTCCATGACTTAAGCTGGACCCCCAGAAGTCCTGGCAAAAAGGGGTGATACTAACAAGAGGTGCTGAAGTGCTTGCAAATATGCTGTCTAAAGGACTAAATTGCCGCATGGACTTTACAAGTGACTACTTCATGAATGCCAACTGCAAGAGCAGCGAGCCGGTAATCGTGATGCATTATTTTTTAAAGAAATAATGGAAAACACACTGATGCTGAGATTTATAAATTTTTTAATTTTTATTATTATAGAATTGATATAATTATGCGTTTTGTGCAAGATTCAAACATAGTTATTGAATGCTATTGTGAATTGTAATACATGCAGTAGTACTGCAGTGTGCAGGATGCACACTTTACAGGGGGGCACTTGCTGTAGCCTACACATTATAAGTGGAAGGAAAGAAATGTTTCTTTTTTGATGTAAAGCATTTTGTCTCTAGTAAATATTTGCGAATTGTAATACATGCAGAAGTACTGCAGTGTGCAGGATGCACACTTTACAGGGGGCCACTTGCTGTAGCCTACACATTACAAGTGGAAGTGGAAGCCAAAGTAAACTTTACTAGGACTACGATGATAATTGTAATATCCATCACTAACACTTTGACAGTTAATGATCTAAGGGGAGTTTTTCATACTTACAAAATTCCGTCTTACCACACTGAAGCCAAAGGCAGCCTTGCAACGGCTTGCAAGAATCAAAGGCTGGGATGCTTTTCAGAGCTGCTGCAAAGACATTGCCTAGAACATTCAGCCGCCACAGTTGCGATAAGAAACTTTTGAATCTACAAGCCAGAAGACGACAGGGTAAAGATTTTTAAAAACATGCATCCACAGCTACTACTGTAACAAATTTCTCTTATTTCCTTTGATTATATATTGGTGAATATCATTGTTATGTCTATTAACATTGTCATTGTCGAAACAAAATTTTAAAACCCCCACAAAAGTATCACAAAAGGCTAGAGGAATATTGCAAAAAGGACAGCTAATTCAAAATGTGTCATGTAGATTCAGCTCCTCCTTCGCTCTATAATTCCAGTTACACAGCAGATGGTGATTGTCTGTTCAATGCTGTGAGCATCGCCTTAACCGGCAATGAAGAACAAGCAGCAACGCTACGAGTTGGTGCTGCAGCATATGGAGGCATGCACGCCGACCACCTCATCGAACTTGAGAGTGATATGATATAAAGGATAGAAGGAAAAAGAATAACGAAAAGTCTTAACAACTGCTAGAGAATACATTCTATCTAATCTACGCCTTGAAAGTTGAAGATTTCTTCTCTTTTTTTACAGCAACTGGAGATGAATTCACTTAGTTTTTCTATTGTGTGGTCAGCTTGACAGATACTGAGGTCTTTCGCGGTGGGCTTAGCCGAGGCAGGACAGGAGAGGACCGAGGTAAGGCTTGAGGAGAAACTACAGAAGAGAAACAAACAACAACAGCAGGACAAACACAGGACATTCCACCATCAACCACAGGGAAGGGACAGAAGTCGAAAGGGGCTGCAAAAAAGAGAAAGACACAGGACACTCCACCCCCAACTACAGGGAAGGGACAGAAGTTAAACGGAGCTGCTGTTGGCAAGTACTGCTTGTCAGAAGAGGATCTCTCCTACCTGAACGCTGCGAAGCCCAGCTTCATGTCTGACGAAGAGTCAACATATGAGGAAGGTGAAAAGGTGTAGCTGGTCAAGAAGCCAACCTGGCGTAGCAGGCGCCTGAACAACATTGTTGCAAAATGCGAGAAGTATGTCGATAAAAAAATAAAACCCAGTAGGAACAGTAGGCCACGTAGACCGTGTGACCTGGCAAGTAGCAGGGCAGTGCCTGCTGATGTGAGTGGAGAGTATTTGATGGATGATGGCCAAGGCACAGAAGAGATGCCTAGCGAGGGAGACATTAGTAATGTTGAAAATCCAACAGACTTACCAGTCGAAGGGCCAACCGTCGAATATTCGATTCCACTTCCGGGGTTTTCTAAAACCCGGCAGACTGTTCTGGGACTGAGAACAGCGTTGGCGAATGAACGAGAGCACATGTTAGCCTCCGACTTTGACCCAAGATACAAACAAGAGAGAGTCGGTAATGATGGTGAAATCGTACTGACTGAAAGAAAAGGATCAATTTGAGATATTTTGTGGCTCATTTACCGATGGTTTACTTCTGATTACGTTGTCAACTTTTGGTTGTGATTCGAGGGGTGTTGTGGGGACCCGATGTCTATTTTGGTTCGATCTGCGCTCTCACCCATCTTTTCGGCATCCAATTATGGTACGAAAGCACATGGCAAATGTTGCAGAAAAAGCACAGAAAGTTTCGTCTGGGATCATCAACGGGGTATTAGGTTATAGCTGACTGATTGGTGGTGAACTGATTTCGGTACTTTTTTTTCTGCGACCCACTCACGTTAGTAGGACTGCTGCTCGTTCCATCAGTTTACAAACACAATGAGTTGGGTATCACAGAAAAGAAAATTACACAAGCTTTCTAATGATATATAATACATTGAAATTGATAAAGAGACAACAGAAATATAATCGAACAAAGTTGAAGTTTAGTTCCATGGCGGATACCGCTACAAAGCGGCCGCGTTCCAACACGCGGGGCGCTGTGGTCTAACGTTAACCAGATCAACCTTGTCTATTTTGGTTCTGCGTTATCAGCCATTAAAACGTTATCAATCTATAAATCAAACTAAAGCTGATGTTTATGGGAATTAGCACACACATTTTTCAAGAGGGATTAGAATGCAACCTGCTGATTACAATCCTACAAACAAAACTACATTTGGAAAAGGACATCACAAATAGTTGACGTGTGTCAGCATCTCTACACAAATACTGTATTACTGCAATTACAACTATCTAATTTATCTAAACTTAGCAACGAACGGCCATTAGCGTAAAGTATTTTTATCATGGAAACTTTTGAACTGTACAATTAACAACTGACAAGCGTATTGAATGTTGACACTCTAATCGTCCACATACACGAAGACCTCTGATAACTGATACATGTATTATGTATTATGCACATAGCCTGGAGTCCAGTGTTGTTAGCTTTGGTCCGCTCCCGACGGTCGCTACACCTGCTACACAGTCAGCAAAACCACAGTTGATCTATATTTGTACACATACATGTAAGACGCCACACAAAGATGACAGTCAAGATGCATAGTTGCTTGCTGAGAGACTGCCTCACAGGGTAGAACGCGCGAGGAGCCGCGTCTCTGTGACGGAGTGAACATTTTCTATATTGGTGCTGCGCTCCCCTAAAGACAAGTCGACAATAAGCTATATATCAAATGAAAGCTATGGTTTCTAAAAATTAGCACAAGAATTTTCATATTAATTCATGAACTCTACGTGCTTACAACGCCGTTACAATTTTGACCACGAAGTTCTACGATTGCATGAAGAGCGACCGTGCGCGGGGTAGAACGCGATAGGTGCGGCGTCTTCATAACGGAGTGAACATCTCCCGTCTGCTACTGTCGTGTAATCTACCAATAAACTATATATCAAATGAAAGGTAAGGTTTCTGGAAATCAGCACAGAAATTTTCGATAATATTCATGAACGCTACACCCTTGCTATAAGCCAACAAAAATGCCTTAAAATGCGTAATGTTTAGTGCACAACGTCTTACAGTGTTCCTCAATAAACACCAATATTTTGACCATCGTTGGACGCAACAAAGCTTGTTTTTTAAGCATGCCAAGTTTCATGGACCTGCAGTCAACCAACTTTCTGCTATGAGTATTAAAGTAGAGGGTAGTTTCACGGGAGAGGCGCTCTGCGTCGTTTTTGCCGTTTAATAAAATAAGCGTGTTCTAGAGCATTGGCCCTTCGACTGTACAGGGAAACGTTAGCGGAGTAGAAGAGGTAGCTTCCGACCAATCTTCAGGTTCTGAGGAGAGCTCGTGATTTGTGTATAATTATGTACCTCAATATATTGTAAAGACAGCTCACTCTTAGGGAAGAACTTTGGACAGAAATGTTTGATACAGCTTTTGTTAGTTTATTATGATTTGTGGATGACTCTGTACCTCAAGTTCATAAAGGGAGGTCACCTGGAGGGTGGCCCGCACACAGAAAATGACCTTTACCTCTCTATTAGGGACAGTACAAGTCCTGAAAGAGGGGGTTTCCATTTGGGTGCGTGTGGTTTCACGGGTAGACGGAGCCCGTTAGGCAACCCTGATTTCAAACATTTACTGTACAAGACTCCTCAAATGTAAGGACATACATGTAGCTCACTCTTAGGGGGCTAACTTTGAACGGAAATGTTTGATACAGTTTTTGTTAGTTCACTATGATTTGTGTATGACTATGTACCTTAAGTGTAAGGACATATCACACTTTTGGGGGGTAACTTTGGACAGAAATACTTTTTACAGTTTTTGTTAGTTCACTATGATTTGTGTATGACTATATTATTTCTTATATAACACGCGCCAAATTCATGACATATCAACATTTTGTACAATTGATAATTATGCTATTTTAGGTTCTGATATTACATTTAAGTGTGGCCCATTCTAGGTTCAAGGCACGACATATAGACATCTAAATCTAAAAGTGAAAGAGACTGGCGAGTCCCCAATAATGTTGGCCCTATGTCACTAGTTCAAGACAAAAATATGGAATCGTACTTACCGCTTTTCAAAAAAAATAGTGAAAAAACAGAACTACAACATAAACTGAAGGCTTTCGGAACAGATGGTGAAACTAATCTAATAAAGTCTTTACACTCCACATTTCAAAATGCAAAAGGACAGCGATGCACCACCCATATTTGGAATAACATTAAGGACAAATGTCGCACTTTGAACATTCCCACATCCGTGTCGTTACAAATTATTGATGATTTAAAAACCTATGTTTGAACACTGAACAGTTTGCCGAGGATTATGGTAGACTAGAAGAAAATTGGATTAATTTTGATATTCCTTCCATTGACAGTCTTTTGAGATACATGAAAAAGTACATCTTTCCTGTAATAAAAGATCATGTTCTCGTAACCAATGACAAAGATCCTTATTTATATACACAGGATGCCTCTGAATCCCTCAATGCCAAGCTCAAACGATGGGCGTCATTTCAGAGTCAACAGATAGATGCTTTTATTAAAAAAAGATATGGTTGTTTGGGAGGAAGACTGTATTGAGCAAACTTATCTGGGTTTGTCGGCCGAGTGGGAAGTAAGAGACAAAACAATTCAAAAGCCACCTGAATTCTTAATCAACAACAGCATTAATGATAAAATCAAACTTTCACCTGGTGATGTGGAGAATGAAGACTCAGAAGAAAACGCGGGGAGGGGGGAAGCAGAAAATGAGGAATTGGGGATCTGGAAGCATGCCTTTAAATTAAATCAGACAGGGTTGTCAGAAACTATGATTAAAGGAATGGTAGTAAAAGCTAAAAACCTATTGGATTCCGGATTGATTAGAAAAGGGTTTAGTGAAACAAAGGAAAGAATAGTAGCAAGTGAATCTTCTAAATTGCCACACTGTGTCATGCCTATGAAGGAGGGGGGGGTTGATTCAGATGTGATTGTCGGGGCTTCAAAGCCAGTACAGTTTGTGCACATAGCCTGGCAACAGCTTGTGACTGTAATGATCTAGTAGTATATGTAGATTACATTGTTAAAAAGGTGTTACACCCAAACTCACACTTTTGTGTGCAGGCAAAGCAGCAAACCCAGGTAGGAAGACGCCAGTAAGTAGAAAACGAAGACAGAACTCCCCAACCAGAGCAACAGTACCTGTGAAAAAACATAGAGCTCAAAACACATTATCTCCGAAGCCATGGTTATCTAGTTGCCGATTGGGAATTGATAGACATCAACAACTGTAGGGCGTAGTGTGTATATTTTGTTACACAGTTCAGCAGATTTGCCAAGTGCACTGTGTGTGACAATCTGAAGCAGGCTCTGCGGCAGGCCAGAAACAAGAGTGCCAGGGAGGAAGTCTGTAAGGCAAGATCTGCTCACATTTCACACAACAGTGAGTCAAAATCATGATGTTATAATTATAATATAGATAAGTCATGTATACTTTTTTTTAATGGCAGATGTCACTAGACTGTATTGCACAGACGAGGCCTCAAAATAGTAATGTATGATCATTCTAGTTCCTTTTTGATCTCTTTGAAAATCCCTTTTTCTCCCCAAAATCTTGGCACAGTTTGGACACTTGAGCTAGAATGAATAGGCAGGGTCAAAACCTGTCTACTTTGATCAAGTCTTGTTCAATCTACCTGAGTGATTCGGTCTTGCATAGCCTGAGAACCATATATAAAAATTAGGTCAGCAGTGTGGTCTGTACACTGTTCATCTGTTGTCAGAGTTTTAGCTGATCAACCCCATTTTTTCTAACTTTTGAGATGTGAAATGTGGGGAAGTGCATGCGTCATTGCTTTAGTATAGCCTTCAATGTAACGGTGGTATATGTACTGCCCTAAACATTCTTGATACATAATACATACTATGTACTGTGCTTTAAATAAACTTTGATTTTATTCTCTTTAATATGTTTAATTGATTCTGAGATGATGAAATGCTCTTTTTCTGTACTAGCTTTGATTGATCAAATTGTCAAACTCCATACGCATATCAAGACACAAATCTACATTTGATCTTGCTGCAACTAAAGGAGAATTGAATTTTTGCAGGCTTCAAAGGATGAAGTACTACAAGCATCCAAGAAAGGCCAGACGAAATCCAAGCCACTACATGAGTTTCATCATAGATGGTATGAATCAGGTATTAAAGGAGTAGTTATTAGTTATCAAGCTGTCAAGTTTACAAGGTGACAGCTTGTCTCTCATTTTGATTTAAGTATTTTTAAAGAGATGTGTTATATTGTAAGAGCACCATCCATTGCATGCAGATCAGGATCTCTCTAAATTGTCACTCCCCAAAAGTTAACAATATGTCAGACAGCATTTTGCAGTGTTTTCCTTTCATGCACAAGTATCACATTAGCCACTGTCTCCTGAGTTATCAAAAAGTAAAGTAACAACTGCTGAGTACCGTTTTAAGTGTGGTGATTTTCCTTTTTGTCACAGAATAAAACATTGCTGCCGCATTTTGCAGACAACCAAGGTAAGGGGAAGTTCACTTTAAAAAAGCATCAAGTTTAAGGTTTATCATTATATGGTTAAGAGGCAATACATTAAACAAACAAGTTTTTTTTTCATAAAAGCATAACTGTTAATTGCTATGATGGGGGATACATGTACCACAAACCGTCTGTAATTGATCCACTGTGCATTGAATAATGTGTTTGACAAAGACTGCATAATAACTTTTGTTTCCAAACTAGGATGATCATCGTCTGTGGAGGCTCCAGACACAGGAGACTGGAGCCATTTTTCATGGAGAGAGGAAGGCCTTCGCTGTGGACCATCTGCAGTATCCACACGATACTTGTTGAGGCAGCAGAGGTAAATTTTATTTGTTGGATTGCTTCAAGCCAGAAAATCACCCAGCCAGACAACCTAGTTTGACCATTAAAATTGATGTATGTATGCATGTTTAAATGGTTTTTCCTAGATCTTCCAGAGATATAAAAATAATTGGATACACTACATGATTGTACATGTACAATCATGTACATCTTAAAAATCCGTGTTATCATAACAGTAATTACATTGGAGGTGCCCAATTCAAATTCAATTAGTAAACTACCCGGTAAACAGTGCCAAAATTGCACAAAGTTGGGTCTTTCATTTCTGATTTACTTTGTACCTGTGCTCTATCCAGGAGAGGGATGGACATTTGCCGCCAGTGCTATACGTGCAAATGGACAATAAAGCAGGGGAATGCAAGAACAGATGGGTGTTGGCCTACTGCTGCCTTCTCGTTAAACTTAAAATCGTGAGAATGGTATGCCATAATGCATTGAGGAATTCATCACATCAATTATGTTACTGGGCACATGACACACATTTGACAATGAGATGTATCACTTTTCTTTTGTAATTGCTACATCGGAAAGTCTACCAAACTACTAGCCGTGTCCACTAATTAAAGTCTACCAAACAATATAATACTATGTAGTTAGTGCCTATTAGTAAGTGCTGGTAACTAAAGCGTGCAATACTCAATCATACATGTTTCAGATATCACACAACTGATGGATGTGTGATGGGACAGGAGAAAAATTACTAACATGCTATATTCAAAATTTCAGGTGAAAGTAACATACCTCATATACACAAGTATACACTGCCCAATGCACTAAAAAGTATGAGCTCAAAACATGACAGGGATCTTGTAAAGGGCAAACTTTGTAAGTCTGCTAGAAAAGATTTTGTAGGTAAGAAATTGTTAGAAATACAAAACCTTAAACATTGCCACTACTAGGTCAGCTAAGACATTGGGATCAGATCTACTTCTTGCAGGCCATAATTGGGACCAATGTCGAACATATGATGTTACTCCAATGACAATTTGTAGAAACAAAGTTGGTAAAGAAAACAACATTGGAACATTGTCTGAAAAACATAGACATGCCCTTAACAAAAGACACCGTTTTACACATTTCAAGAACAGGTTCTGCAGTTACATTAATTAATCTATCAGCAACAGAGCCCAGTACAATGGATTGTTTCTATTGCTTTAGATAGTTTTTTTTAGAAATCCCGATACTTGTTCATTGAAATCTATATTCACATTTCTTGTGGACAATGGCCCAGTAGAAGCACCAGCAAGTGAGCTACAATGTCATGTGGGACATTAGACTGGTAAAGTTCCTAAAGCTTGACAAAGTTATTCACAAATCATTTACGGAGTATCAGAGTAAAAGAAATTATGTAGAAAGAGTCCATGCTAGTGAAAATGTAGCCATCCAATTAAAGCAATTTGTTTGTCCCACAAATGAAGAAGTCTATTCCACACAGTATCACAAAAATATGGAGGCCATAGCTAAGGAAGTGATAGAAACATTCAGAACTGCAAACTTTAATGGTACTCCACCTAATCTATATAAACAATACAATATGTTTTAGTAATAGTGCAATCACAATCTATTTGCTTATAGGATACAGAGCACTATGTGCCTGAACACCACTGGCACAGTCGAACAGAGGACAGCCGAGAGAATCCTGTTGGACTTTAAGCTAACTCCATCACAGGTTGGGAAGTTTGTGAAGTCTGTATTCCCAACTGTACGAGTCACACATGCCACACATGGCACGGGAAAGAGAAGTACATTGTATGAGGGAATTTCCATCAAGGACACATCTACACACCAGGGACTGCTCTCATAACCAACCAGCCAACCAGTCAGTGCGCCCCACCAACCAGTCGGTTCACCATGCCATAGAGACTGACCGGTCAAATGCAATTTCAACCATATTGCTATATATCAACAATTGAAAACCACAGGAGCAGGTGGGCAAATGGGCTACAAACAATAATCGGACTGATGCTGGTCGCAAGAACATCTAGTGACCAGGTGCTGTATCTTTTTATTATTGTGTTCACTCTTAATGTCTTATTGCTATTTACATTACAATTCTATTTGTAATGGTTGAATGGACTGATATTATACATGAAAGTCATGTGATAGGGTAGATGAAACAGTTCCATTCATGGTATTGTTTATCACATGTAATATATGTAGGTCTTATCATACACATAATATGATAATTTTGCATGAGATACTGTTTCCTTGATCTAAATGTACATTGTTTTTATTTCACAAGGTCATCCAAATCTTGAACCATGCTGGTTTAGGTGCTTCCAGCACAGCTGTATGGACAGCAATCAAAACGTTTGCAGACACAAGGGCTAAGGCTCTTCTGACAAGTTATGAACTGTGGACGTACGACAATGTGAACATCGTGAAGCGAATAAGACAAGTGAGGAAAGGTACAGCAACTAGTGTCATGCATTACTAATTTTCATTTCTATGTAGTCTAGTTGTGTTTTGAAGCATGTATTTGCCATTTCTGGTGGACTGCATAACAACTACTGTATATTGTTTTATGCATGTAGTTGTCATAGCTGATTGTTTTATGCCTCTAAGCCAAAGTTAAACTAGTAGTAGATCATTTCTATACCACCAAGGGCCTGTTCTACCTGTTACACACAGCGTAACATTATTATATATCAGATATCTCTATCTTCAACAGGACAGCAGGTCATTTTGGTGAAGCCTGAATTATATTTTGTCTATACTTCCCAAAGCACTTGAAACATCCAGTCTTTATGATGACTCGCACCAAAATATTCAATTTTCTGAATTTTGGTTTCATTTTTCAGAGAAACACGCTGAGATGTTTAATTGGACTTCACGACTAGCTATACCTTTAAGGAAGAACCCAGAGGGTCTGCCATCCGTACCCCGGGTATTTATTGTATCTATTTCTGTTTTCTTCATGCAGTGTAGGCATACTCAGTGCTTACCACACTGCTTGACAGACATGTTACATGATTAGAACGAAGTTGAATTTCCAGTTGTGGGACGATAAGGTTAGGCCGCCAAAATCCATCGTTAGAACGATGTTGAATTTCGAGTTGTGGATCGATAAGGTTAGGCCGCAAAGTTCAATTACTCCCAGTGGTTATTGTTTTAGAAATCGAAAATCAGTTCTTCCCAACCGAATTCTTTATATAGTCTGTGAAAATGCGGCCACTGGATTATTGGTAGGGACTGATATTTTGACCGAATTCGACTGTGAGGTTTTACTGCGTCATCAGACATTGACACTGCGTGGTTGTCAGGGAGATGTGGCAGTTCCCATCCAACGAAAGACGAGCTATAGCGTGCAACGTGTGGTAACCACCCGGTCGTACCACGTGGCAGGGCAGACAGCACGGCTGGTGCCCGGAGCCCTGAAGAAACGGGACAAGACACGTGTACGACGCAAGAGGTTGTCCAACCTGCTCCGTCGCTCCACAAGCTTGGCTTACTTAGCGAACTTTCCGCCCACTCACCCGATGAGCACAACAAAACGCGAGTGTTCCTAGTGAATGAAGGCACGGAACCAGTGATCATCCCAAGAGGCACGGTCATAGGGACTTTCCATCCCATTAAAATAGCATGCCTTCCTGTGGTACGTTGACTGGGGCGGCAACTACCCCATTTGAGCTTGAGTTTCACCGCCCCCCCCCCCCCCACACACACACACGTGCGGACTCAAACAGGGACACTCCATTGACACGGTCCCCTGACGAAATTCGGACCGAACTGGAGCCCCTTTTCATCTTCAGCCACATTTCGGACCGGTTACACAAAGAACAGTTGCTAGATCTCCTCGTGAAGTATAAGGATGTATTTTCACGAAACCCGGAAGACATGGGCATAACCAGTAAAGCTACCCACCAAATTGAAACTGGCGATGCTCCTCCGGTTAGCCTACCGCCCCGCCGTGTCTCTCCCCAGGCGAAGGAAACAATTGGTAAGGAATTGGACAAACTGACCAGATTTGGCTTTATCGAAGAAACAATGTCGCCTTGGGGAGCCCCTGTTGTACTGGTCAACAAAAAAGACGGACTTCTTCACACTTCTATGAAAATTGGTAAAGAAAGTAAAATCAAAGCAGTCTACACCAGGGAGGTCAAATCATTTCCATTGACTTTTAAATATGCCTGTTCCTACACGGGAACAGTGTCAGAAGCGGCCAAGTGTTTCGTTTTTATTGAATAGTTTATAATACAATTGATGCACACTTGTACGGAGCAACACCAAAAATGGTATATTTCATATGTCAGGAGAGAGGAAGAGAAAACTAGGATGGACGGAACACGCAACACAGGGCAAGACATAATACGCCATCAACATTCTACCCGCTTTTTACCATCACTACTACCATATTTGCTTGGATGACACACTATTCGCAAAACACTTCTATCGCGAGAGAACACGTCAGTTTGCCATCACAAAGAAAGTGAAAGAACTGACTGAACGTCTTGACTGTATGATGGGCAAAACCCCAGCCGCTGCTGGTAGGTTTCTTAGGGACAACTTTCACGTGAAGGGAAAGGTTCAAGCCAGGGGGGCGCTTTCTCCGACAGGGCAGGGAGCCCCAGCACAGTTTCAACACCTTGAACATAAAAAAGTTTGCGAGCTTGAAATGCTCTGCCTCTGCTCCCCAGACAAGACTGGAAAGGGCCCTGGAACAGGTTCGTCGCATTTACCCTTCACCACCACCACCTCAAGAGCCAGGAAGGACAAGCAGCAGCGGTGGAAGAAGGAGAAGAGGAGGGAGACAAAGAAGAGAAGAGCAGTGGAGGAAATGCTGCCTACCATTGCACCAGGCAGGGGTGAGGGCCCAATTTATGCTAATGTCATTAGCACGGATGCTGTGAAAGGCGTGAACTTCAGAAAGGCGAAGTGTATGATGAACGTACTTGACTACAGAGACATGACGCCTGAAGGCAGGAGAAGATTCTACGAAACTTAAAAGTGGTACTTGCTATGATTCTTGTTTCTCCTGTGCAGAAAAAACAGACCAGGTAGTTGAGATACAGCTACAGTTTGTATATATTCTGTGAATAAAATTGAAGAACTTTTGTAATGGATTCAAAACAATCGTGTGCGTGTTGTCTCTGTATCGCTTGTCTGTGAAACCAAGATTTGTTGTGAATGCAGGTGTCGGGAGAGGGCTGCCTTTATGATAAACATCCATGGAGAAACAGATTTGCAGTACGAAGGTCTTTGCGGATACCAGATACCTCAAGAAATTTCAAGTCCTACAGTTCATGCATGGCCGGCCCTTTTTTCTTGTATCAGCAGCAGCTCGTAATGTCTTGCTGTCTTCAAAAATTACCTCGTCATGCATGAAGAAAGATATGAAAATGAGAACAATTAGCTCTCTAAAGCAGCAGTATTGCATCATAATATGCAATTCAATCACATATGCTTGGATGTAAGACCCGTATTGGCCAATTAGATCATATCTCTATTTGCTAAGTTCTCATTTGCTAAGTAGGTTCTCTACACACACACACCACTCCCGTCCCCTGCAGATATACCACTTTCAGGCCTTTTTTTCTGCTTGTTTTTTGAAGGTTTCAAAATCTTGCACAATCGAATATTTTCCAAGGAAAGGCCTCTAAAGTATTAGTGACTTGCCTGGTGATGAGGATACAACACCGGGTGTGTACATGTGTGCTCGCGAGATGGAAGACCGCCTGATGTGGATAACGTTACATCTGTCTTCAACTTGTTCAAGGGCGTCACAGCCGGAGTTTTATAGCGACGTCACGCCTCAAAACCCGACCCCACCCCAGGATCTGCTTGGAGATTAACCATTGTGGTGACGATCCTGCTGTAACCCCCCTGGGCAGCCAGGTGTACACTGCCATTGGTCGGCTGTTGTCTCCATGGATACAGGAGTAGGCGTCTCCAAGATAATCTGATTCATTGCGTTAGTTTGAGCATGGCTATCCCTAGAGACGGACGAATTCCAGCTCACTGGTTGGCTGAGAAGAGGGTGGCTGGTTAGTTATATAATTAGTGCACCCCTACCCCAAGGGAGAGAGGTGCACTAACTCACAAGAAGGCTACTATGTGGATATAATCACAAGGTGGTTGTGGTGACGTGATTCAAGTATAGAGATTCAAGTATTGTGGTGTTGCATCAATTTGCAAATGCTACAAATAAAATATCATTCCCAAATACTGTTGTACGTGTAAAATATGATTGTCTTTATGAATGCCAATTAAACATGCAATTAAGGCCACATCAATTTAATTTCTTGCTTCTCGGATTTTTTCAGCAAAAATATGAAGCGACAGGGCGGAAAAAAAAAAAATAAAAACAGGCCTGGGCATCCCATTATAGCCCAAATGCTATGATAGGAGCCATGAAGTCAACATAAAAGGCTGGGTTAAAATTTAAACAACGAATTTTGAACTTTTAATCAAACCACTGCATTGGTAGATGTAACAACTGTAACAACTAGGAAGAAAAAGACTTTCTTCAACTGTCGGAGGCAAAATATGTTCATTTTTTAGTTGATTCAGAACCAGAATTTTTTTTTTTTTTTGCAAATCAGAAAAAAATGAAGAGGTGAATCCGAGAAGCAACAAATTAAATTGGTGTGGCCTAAGCTGGTCAACTGATAATATCTTGCCATTTCAGATCCACCTTGGCCCAACAATTGCAAACGGACACTACTTGGCTGCAGTAATGGTCGATGGAAGAGCATACATTGCCAACGATGACGAAACCCAACCAGTATCAACTCTACAGCAGGAACACTACAGACAATGTTATATGTTCTTTTTGACAAGAATCGATGAAACATAAAGATGGTCTCCTCCTAATCTGTTAACAGGACATCCACAAACCTAGGTCCCATGCTAGAAATAGTATCACAGCTGCAACTCAATGAATAAATGAATGAATGAAAGTGTGGACACACGCATTTGTGCGTGTGCATTTGTGGAGAGAGGAGTGAGTGAGTGTGTGTGTGTGTGTGTAGGAAGGAGTGAGTGAGTTGGAATTTGCCAAGGAACACCAGTTCGGAGAGACTTGTGCTGACACAAGGGCACACGGTCTTGTCGTCAGCATGGGCGACAAGGCGTACCTACGGCCAGGTATGTGTGGCAAGTAATTTCAACAATACACATACATTTGATTCATATCTTGCTTTGGAACTGGTTTATTTTCTCATCAGTTGAAGTAATTACTTTTATTTAATGTTTTGAATGTTAGTGAACACTGTTCATAGATACAGAAAGAAACATGCAGACATCACACAAGGCCACTCATAATACCTTATTAATATGTCTGCTTCCAATATTTTGCAGTGGAAGTCTGTTAGTGTATTTCGCATTGGAGGTCTTGCATGAGTGTGTGTGATATGACCTGAAATGTTGCTAAGTACATGTACTTACTGGAAATTACTCATTCACCTGTTGAACAAGTGCCAGAATAATAGAAGAGGCTCGCTCAATATCATGGCTGACTGATTATGATTCTTTATTTGTTGTGTATGGCATTTTAAAAATATCTTTCTCCATCAATCCAGAGGTTTGCCAGTAGCAGGAAGCAGTCAGTTCTGCAACTGACGGACGACAACCTTGTCAGAAAACTGCCACTACATGACTTCCCAGAGTCGTCGGTGTATGTCACACCATCTGACAGCGTTTTCTATAATAAAAAAAAAAACATGTTGATGTGGATGGAAAGGGCAGCCTTGTATCGACCCTAGATTCCAGTATAGCGGGCATCCACCGAAAGGCTGATGTGGGGACTAACGGTACAACTTGGGCTTCCCATCAGGTTCGCATCAGAAGAGAATGCCCGAGTGACCTCGAAACAGAACTGTCACCAAATAGCACTCAACACAGTAGACCACTCAGACCAATCCCCGTCAAGCTAGAGACATGGACCTTTTCAACATGCCGCCCGCCCAAAACAATGGCTCGCACCGGGTTTGTTATGCTGGTGCGGACTGCGGCGTCCCGGGTAGTTATGGTCTGTTTTATAACGTGTGGGTCTATTTAGGCCGTCGCAGTCCAGCAGGGAAAGCGTACACAGTTTTATGGTTATAACTGTTCCCCTTGAACAGATTCTTTTTATGGTTATAACTGTTCCCCTTGAACAGAAGATGAACAGATCCCGCTTGTTTCATACATACCATATGAGAGAATGTGGCAAGCATCATACACAAGGTGTGAACCAGTATGTTGTTTGGGGATGCATTTTTCAGTCAGAATGAGACGCTTTGAGAAAAAATAAATATATTTGGAAAGCAAAAAAAAAAAATATTGATGATATACCAACATTTTATCATGATCTGACTTAGTTCCGGATACCCACATGCACTTCCTAACCTGTCCCTGTTGTAGGCAATCTCACTGCGCATGCGGGCTCCGTGCTTGAGGTACTATTTACTTTTTTTTCTGGGTCGGACACAGATATTTTTGCTCGTTGTACTATGAGCGACCTTGAAGATGCCGTGACTGCCCTTGAGCAGTTGTTCCAGAATGGGTATGTATAACACCTGTTGTACATTTCAGTAGATCACAAATTTATCAGATTATGTTCAGTTTGAAGGTATAGTGTACAGTGACTGCGACCCTATCGGGTAGCATGTATATTGCGTGAGCGACACGGCTGGGATCTAACCCATTGGCTTCTACTACAATGTAGTTCCTCACAGCTTCAAGGCCATTACCAATTGGACTATGCGTGCGCTGCCTAAGAATATTTACATTTTGTGTTGATATTAAAATTTGTCAATTTTGTTAGATTCATGTTCATTTGTTCTGAATGTGTAAGGTCTAACCTTGGTGCATGGAGTGAATGAAATAAACTCTAAACAAACCATTATAGTACTTAGTACCACTCACCCATGTTTATTCTATGACTGTAACTGCTAGTGTAACATCACTAATGTGAACAGAACTATTTTAAAAATTATACTTTCCAGTGTTAAAGTTCTTAACTCTAACACCAACCCTAAATCGAGCTCAACACTTGCAACATTGTTGCTATTTATACTAATTTTGTACCCTGTTTCACAGTTCTTTTGCAATTAGTTTCAGGCAGCAGGACAAGAATTTCGGGTTCACGTCATCATGAACACCTCAACACCACTGAACCGAGGACAAAAAGCTGGATGGTTCCAGGGTCAGCTGCACAAAAGAATCTCAGCAGTGTGGTCCTGAACAAGATGTGGCTGAAGACAGCCTCAAATTACCTCCGCTTCAGGTGAGAATACTTGCATATGTTGATACCAGATATTATTTTTATGTTTCTAATACTTCCCTCATGTCCAATCTTCTTAAACCCTGCTTGAGAAGTCTGCTATTGACAGGCAAGTTTTACAGACATGTTAAATGAAATCATGCTGAATGTACTAGTAGTTATGTTGAAATACTGCTTTGGTCCAGAACAACATCGGATCTTGAATCCTTTCAAAATCACATCATGATGTACGCCTCGAAAAGGCATGCATACAGTCCACCCGTCTACAAGGCCAGATGTCTGCTGGCCGCACTAGACTACAACGCCCACAAGGACAGAGCGGTATGGAACACCTAGGATGGAAGAATCAAGTAAGTTGATGTTTTCTGCTTTAGTTACACAGCTAACAAAAAGTACAACATGGTAGCGTCGGACTCATCGGACTTCATCATCTCCTCCATACATGCCTGATAAGGGCATGGGCGATGACGTAGAAGCGTGGATCACAATGGAAAATATTGTGATTAAGAGGTAGGTGTCTCCATGGTGTCATTGTCTTTCTTGCATTTTATTATCAGCTGATGTCTTAAATTGTACGACAATGGAAAGTCATTTGGTTGCGAAATACTGACTCAGAAAAAAAACAGATTCCACTTCTTCAAGCGCCGGCCACCCGAGGGGCTAAACATGAATGTCGTGCGCGAGTGGGACAAACAACCCGTCTGACAGCAATGCCTACATCGTGAAGATGCCGCATCTCTCCAATATCGGCACCCACAAACACAATCTCACGCAGCTTTCAACCACTTCAAAGAGCAACTTGGAAATGACACAGATGCCCTCATCATCTATAAAAGTGTAGAAATCTTCAACCTTTAAAGCATTGATAGTAAGTAAAATGTTTTGAACTTACATTCTTACTAGCCTGGGTACCATCCTGGTTGGTTTATGTATGCTCATACAGTCGCTATTGATACTAATCTGGATGTTACCCAGGCTACATTCTTTAAACTGTGAAAAATGCTGCAAGTCCTTTGTCCACCTTCAGAATACATGATGCACTAAAATAGCCTTTGTTTTCAGGTACCTATATATATATACATCCTTGCGGCCAGCCGTCACACGAAAAGGGGATTGGTAGAGTTTACGTTAATCTGCTGCACCGGGGACGGCTCCGTCGTGGAGGAACAGGTTGATCTATGATCTCACGGCAGTCTCGAACCGATGGCGCTGCCTAAAGCAGAGAGTACCAGGCTCTCCATACCCTCTCCACCGCAGTCGCCTAGATCACTCTCTCCACCCCCATCACCGCCGAGCTCACCCTATCCACCCCCACCACCGGTACCCAGCCTTGATGAACCACTGGAGTGACCTTCGTCATCCCGGATGTGTTGGAGGAGTCGTCGCTGATGGACTCGACACCAGAGGACATCGCCTTAGACGACCCAGCTTTACCCCCCAGACTGACCTACCAGATCGTTCTCGGAGGACCAAAGCGCTCCAAGCCGAAGCTTGTAGACAATCTGGGGTACACCTACAACGTCAAGCGTACGGGGAACGTCGCTACGGATTGGCAGTCCACGGTCCACAGTCGTCCGCCCAAGTGCCCAGTGATCATCAAACAGACAGGAGACCACTTCATCCGCCGTTACACCCACATCCATCCAGCCGAACCCGATAAAGCAGTCATGATCACCGCCAAGGTCCAGAAACGGGCTGCGGCCAATCTCTTCCCACCCTCCGGAGCCCTGGTGGATGAAGGGACTGGCTGGAGAGCAGAGCAGCGGAGATTGTAGACCAGCTCTTCGCGGAAGACAATGCTACCGTGCAAGACATCAGACAATGTATGGCACCCAAAACTCTCTTATATTGTTCATTACACGTTTTGTTCAAATGTAATAAGTTTAAATCAAAGTAAAGTATATTGAAACGTCTTATTCTAAGTTATAAAAGTTTATGTTTCATATTTTTAAAAATTTTTAGTGCAGCACCTGGGAGACAAGATTCCCCGTGCCCCATCGGAAACCTAGCCAACCTCGCCCGCATACACATGTAGTTAACCGACACCGTCAGAAGTTCCGACCCGTCGACCCCACCGACATGGACTTCGACTTCCAGACAGCTTCTTCAGAGGGGACGTTACCGCAGGCACCTCGAGACATTTTATCTTTGCCACCGACGAACAGCTGTCCAAGCTCGCCAACGCTAAGACGTAGTACATCGATGGAACATTGAAGGTCGTCAAGGAACCCTTCATGCAGCTGTTTGGTTTCCATAGATTTCTGTAGAGCGACAAGGAAATGAAGCAAGTTCCACTAGTCTTAGCCGTGATGTCCAGTCAATCGGGCCCCGACTACCGAGATTTCACGCGTCGTATCCTGCAACTGATGTCCCACCCACACCGTGTCAAGGACGCCTTTGTGGACTTTGAAAAAGGTATCTGGAATGCCATCCACGCCACTCTGCCTTGTGTCATCTAGAGAAGATGACGTCTACCTGCAAACCCTGTCAGCCGAAGCGAAAGTCTGTGTCTAAGAAGAGACAGGGTGAAAACAAGGCACGACATAAGCTGGATATGGGGGAAGGTCCGAGTTCTGTACAACTGTTGCAGCCTAGTCGTAACGACACGCTGCCTCAGGACGATTTTTTAAAACTGTTGGCGGACATTGAAGTTGAACAGGCGATGTTCGACACCCCGTCCATGTTACCAGGCTCCGACATCACCAACACTGACGCAGGGCAGCAGCAGGTCATCGACAGCGCGGCATCTAATCGTCCAACCCCCGATTTCCTGTCCAAATTAAAGTTCTGTTGGCGAGTATGCCCTTGAACCACTACCGAAGTCATCGTTCAGCGCACCTTCGCATGCCGGCCCGACGAACCTAGCCAAACCCCTTCCGGTCAACGTACCTGCAGCCCCACACCTGCAGCCCCACACCTGCAGCCCCACACCTGCTGACTGTGCCGGATCAACCGACCCCAGCACCCTCATCATCCTAATTTATACATTGGGGGGTACTATACATCTGTAAGTCCAAACTCTGAGGAGATAAGACTCCCCCTACAAGGAAACATCTTTTTGACGGCGGGGTTTTTCAATTTTCAATAATAAGAGGCCCATCGTCAATGTGCGGCACTTTTACATATCGCCTTCAGACCGCTCAACACTGCGGCCCGGTAAGCGAGGATTAAAGGAGTATTCAAGTAGGGAAGGGGGTGTTATTTTCCAATAGATTGTGTTTCAATGGATAAATAATTAGCCGATTTTTTTTTTACTATATTTCACTTGCGCGACTTGCGCGACGCGTGTTATGCAAAGCGATGTCGATATCATTTCCCCCATGCGGACCCTCAGTTGGTACAACTTTGAATTACGCAACGCCATACTCAGAACTGTCATGGCGGACATAAACATGTCAGACTCCGACTCGTCATCAGACCACTGCCAAAATGAGACGCTATCCGACTCCGACGACAGCGATCTCTCGCTAAATCCGGACGACATTCAGCCGTACAGCTTCGAGCCACAGAACGAGTAAGGAGAATCACCAAATGAGGAGGAAGAAGATGCCGACGTGCCCGGCGCTGTTGGGCCGGGAGATCTCGGGGCAGTGCCGATGGCCGCCTGGGATGTGGAGACAGAAGCCTGGCGGATGGAGGAGGGCCAACTCGATGTTTGGTGCCGTTGCGGCACCTGCCGGATGATGCCCTCTGTCCAAGAGTGTTTGCTGCCACGACCTCCTCGAACTCACCGAACCCGTTGACGAGGCCAACTTTGATCGGGGCGGTAGAGGCGTTGGCGTGGGTGCGGACGAGCTGATGTAATTTGTTTTTCTGGTTTCTCTAGTGGTAACTTCGTAACAAAAAATGACCAATATTGTACACCTAATTCTTGTATAAAGTATTGATTTCTATTCGTTACTGTTGTGCATGAAATTGCTACCATGAATTTGATGGAAAATATTTGTTACTGTATGTTCCAGAATCCTGAGGTTATCGGCCTGCCGACAGTTCACCTGCTGGGCGCACAAACGGAAGCTGGGGAAAGCTGTGAGGCGTGTTATCCCGTCATGTGCAGTTTCCAGGATCCAGCAGGAGTATCCAAGTCCAGATGGGGTGTATGTGGGATTCATGGAGGCAGATGATTAGGGCAGACGGACACATAACTTGTTTGTGGTCAAAGTTAACTTTTTTGTCAAATTTAACGTTGTTTAGGGATATTGTAAATAGTTGTAAATATTGTAAATACAACATGTATATGTAAATATTGCCCAATGAATGCAGTGGAAAATGAAACATATTTTATTAGCCAGTGTCCTCACTATGAGACAGACAGAAACAGATTATTTCAAACAGTTACCACAATTTCTCCATCCTTTGATCATTTCGAAGATCACCAAAAGACTACGTTTTTACTAAGATCACAAAACCCACGCATTATATAGAACGTGGGACTATTCATTATCCACTGCCTTCAAAGAAGTCAAACCTCATAATAGCAAGCGTAGTAGTAGAAGTATAAGTTTTCCTACACAGTAGTTGTCTGTTTCCTATTATTGTATTGTACCATATAGTACCTTTGACTTTGCGAAAAGCAAATAGCCTTCGGGCATGACTTTGCAAATAAACTGTTATTATTATTAAGTGGAAGGGACGGGAGAACAGGTGAATCACCTTTACTAGCACCCGCCCCAAGTGTACTTAAGCCTTACCGTCGCCCAGTGGGAGGCGCTAAAGAAGGCGGCTGTGTATGGGGCATTAGTTGATCTTTCTTTCCCCGCCCTGTCGTACTATACAAACCAAAAGCCTCGCATGTTCCCGCTGGGGAATATGCGGTTCGTGGTTGTTGACATGAAAGATGGTCAGCCAAGCGTAGGATTGTGGCAATACGAAGCCACTGGTCCGCAGATCGCAGGGCAGGAGAAATCTCAAGCGCACAGCCAAAGGGCTCACACTGTAGAGAACAAACGGCTCTCTCTCTCTCTCTAGCTCTATCGTCTGTACATTGTACGCCCATGCTACACCGGGTTCAAGAAAAGCTATGGATGGTGAGTCTTTCTCTCAGTCAATTCCAAACAGTAAGGTTTAGAGACGGATCATTGGGCGCCCGGCTTCTCAAATAGAACTTTAGATTATTGCGGGACTAACCCCTACAGTCCACTGTATTCAAGAACAGCCATGGGTAACTATACATTTACTCGTTCGATCTTTCAAATGTTTTTATGTTCATGGGGGGCGAATTCACGGGAGTCGTTGGTTTCGTGTATGTATGTACCGCTGCTCTTTTACCGCTGCAGTAAGTTGCTTTTTTGTCTCTTGAGCAAACACATCTGCACACACGCGCGCACCAGACAAATAATGTTCCAATGTGTCAAGCGTATGTTAGAAGAGTCTCTGAGCTTTATTGAACACCAGTTTGGTACTCGTTATTGTGGTTTCGTTGTGCAGAGAATGACTTGGGGAAGCCAGTGACTGAGGTGCAGGAGGACATCCCACCAGAGGCGCTTGGACAGTTCCACCAAATGAAAACAGTGCAACAGTGAAGCAGATAAGTAAAAAAAGATGCTATCGTATGATTGCAGGGGCAGCTCGTGCCCCCAGATTGCGTCCCCTCAACCTTCCTAACTCGCCAGAGTACATTGTTAACATGCTGCGCTCGATAATCACCACATACCGATACCGTTTAAGAATAGATGAACTTATAACGGGGGGTGGGGTTAATTTGATACATCACATGTATGTCCTGGAGAAGAAATCATTGCATCAACTTAGAAAAGAGCCCCCCGCCCCCCCCCCCCCCCCCCGTTTAACCACCATATTCTTGCAGAATATTCATGTAGCACTCGAAGATGGTGAGCCCAAACCTGGGCTGACAGACGCAGCCCTTTTTGCTTTATGTAAACAATCTGTGACCGATGCAGAGATCATGCAACATGGCTTGGTTTCTCCGGCACAGAGGCCATCTCCAGGAAATAAGCTGCATTGAGGTCGTTGTAGGTTGGCATGAAGCGGCCAGTGGAGAAGGACGTATGGAGGACCAAAGGACACAGAAGAACAACGCAATGATTAAAATGATCCTAGATGAACTAATGCCACATCACTGTTCCTCCGTTGAACCGTTATCCTCCAGACTTTTCAATTCTAGATAACAATAGGCAAGAAAACCCCACACTAAGATTAGCTATAAAAAAAGTGTCATAACCGTTCTAACTTCTTAAAGGAAGAGCTAAGAAGGTAATTGGTACCTATACCAAATATTTTTCACTTGTATTTGCATATGGTGATATTCCAGCTGAGTGTACGAAGTGCCCCAAGGACGTACGGGGCGTGTCAGGTTGAAGGCTATCTTTGCAGACAGAGGGAAAAGTCATCCATCCTCCATGTCTAAAATATCATCTGAAGGAGGGCGTTAAAAGTGAACCCCACACAAGAGTTATACCCAGAGTTTTGCGTGACGTCACAGGTGCGAGAAGCAGCCTGGTACATGGTGGCAACTGGGGGAGAAAAGTGACAATAATGTAGTACTTGCTGAAGATGTGGTGGCAAACGGTATGGACCTCATTTAGAAAAACGACTAGTGCGCCAGAATATTGAACGAATAAGGAACAAAAAACACCCTACAGATTAATTTTGGACAAAATATTGCACTTTGGACAAATGTTTGTAGCCCTTCACAGCTTATACTTACAAAGTTGATATTTTGTGACAAACTTGCTTGCCACCCAACGGATCATAATGACCCCCAGCGGGAGGCGTCACGCCTCATTGAAAATCGATAAATCTTCAGATTTTTCTAGAAAATCTTCAGATTTTCTGGAAAATCTGAAGATTGTTTTCAGATTTTAAGAAAAATCTTCAGATTGTTTCAAAGAATCTTCAGATTGTTTCATACAATCTTCAGATGTTTTCAAAGAATCTTCAGATTGTTCTGAGATTGATTTCAAACAATCTGAAGATTCTTTGTAACAATCTGAAGATTCTTTGTAACAATCTGAAGATTGTTTTAAACCATAACTTCAATGTGATGTTGAAATCTATGTTGGAGCTTCCTTCAACGTTTTTTGAGACGCTTTCCAGGTGAGTTGTTACTGCGGCGGCTTACCTTGCCCGCCAGGGACGATGGATGAATGTAGTACTACTCTTGACGTGCAGCTACCAATTCACATGCAACTTATGACTTTTTGTGGAACAGTTCCTAGTGCGCTTTAACAGAGACACCTGCCTTTATATAGCATGTAACACCACAGCGAACAAGATTTCTATCACACTCTGAACAGGGTTTTTTTCATGTGCCTTAAAGTTTTTTCTTTCACTGCTCACTACCTCGAGTGTTTGTGGGATCTCCACTTTTTGTAAATAAGTGTGGAATAAATTCATTAAAGATTGGGATGTAACTGCCCACTGACCATGACGTTTTTTCGGTCATATCAATTTCGCATGACGCAGCATGGCGCGACCATCCTCGGGAGGTCCCGGGCATGCTTCCCCGGGAAAAAATAATTAAATTTAAACCCTTTGAATCCTCTGAAACGCTATTTCCTGCATTTTGACGGATAATTTTGCTGCTAGAATAAGGCTAGTTTCCTGACTCGTTTAATGAAAAATTACACAAAGGTTAAATTTTTTGGGGAGGCGCCGCCCGTCAAGATCATGTCACAGAATCATGTCACAACGTGGCACAAGCCCAGCTAACTTCTATCAAGTACTGTATAGGAAATTGGTACAGAAAAGAATTTATTCAGTTCAGCTAACTTTAGCACAACAAAACTTTATAACAAATCTAAGTTCTACAAGAATAACGGCGATTACAAGTCGGCAAAAATAAAACGCTTTCAACACCTGTGCCATGTGCGTCTTTCTCGCTCACTCTGTATTCTGTAATACTGCAGTCTTCAAAACTCATTCAATCCTGCCGTCTCTGATAATAGAAATCACCAATGAAAACCATACACTTCAAACAAGGTATGTAACAAGGTAAGTGCCACTTTTAAGTTTACAAAAATTGATACTACGGCTTGCAAACAAACATAAATGACAGTTGAAAACATCGCCTACATTGTGCTTTTGATCTGGTGGTGCTTGCAAGATGGCTGCCCACACGCCGCTTCGATTACTATTTACAGGCTGCGGTTGACTACTCTTCTGATTCTGAATTAAAGTGCATCAGTTCAGTTCAGTTGATTGTCCACGTTCACAATATCACGTGGGAAAAAAATCAAGATCGTAGCCTTTACTAAAAATTTGTCCGTTTTGTTTAGTTTTGTTGCCAAAACAAGGGCACAAGTTACACAGTTTCGATATAAGCACGTCTGCCAGGTCTGCCTACAGCAAGTGTGTCAGGGAAGGGCCGTGGTGCCATTTAATAGGGAGTCAATTACGCATGACATATCATCAGTCATTTCATCTCCCTGTTATTTGCTTTGAAGCCTGAGTTCATCAAAGAGTGACACCCCTTTGTTCTTCAGTTTATGAAAATACTCACACATAGTTGACAATAACGGCACCAAAATAAATGCCAGTTTACAGATAGCTGTGGAGGATGCACGTGCCTTGAGACTACGAGCGATATTCAATCAGATGTTCTGACAGCTTGCCCAAAACTCTGCATTTTACAGTTTACTTGGAGTCTTTGCACACAGAAGTAAACATCTAGAGCGGCTCTCTACTAAGGACTGTGTCGGAAAACCCGCGGATTCTGTCAGATCGTTTGCAATTGTATGTAAAAATGGTCTCTAAGTCTTCCCGTCTAGTCTCTGTCTGAATTTATGATTCGAATTTGCTTAGGAAGGGAGACCATCACCTTATTGATGGGGTCATTGATGTGACCAAGGAGGTTAGATACGAACCTCCTTGATGTGACGTAGAATCCATGCAAGTATGCTAACATTACCAAGTGCTTTATTGTACCATAGAGTTCTGCTAAACTGCTACATGTATGTATGTGTCAGAGTCTGCCGTTGGCAAGAAGAGCCACAGACGCCGCGCGTATCATACGGTATGTGTGTGGGTCTTGTGAAGTGTAGTAACACACAGTAAAATATTATAAACCTTGAGTAGAGCACAGCACGAAAACTGATATTTAAGCCAACTTTACAAACTACGTTAAGAGACATTAAAGGCGTCGAAATATTTCATCGACCTTTACGGTACCGGAAAGGCAACAGAAAGGCAAATATGGCCTTTCCGTAACCTTTCCACGTGTGTAAATGTCACGTAAATATAACGTGTTTCTTTCCGTGAGCTTTACAAGTACTTAAACATACTGTAAAGGAAGCATTGCGATAAGAAGCTTAATAGTGGCATCCCAAATCACATACGATATTTTACAATATTTTTGATTAGTATAAATAAGGTATTTCACAACCTCCCACAGTCGCACAACTAACACAGCATCCTTATATACTTTTTCATCTTTGGTTTTACCTGAACTCATAGATATATTCTATAATTTCTAACTAAATGGCGGCGAAATCCAGCATTATTATGCTTAGTCCTATGTTTATATCTGGCTTTCTAAAACATAGTTAGGTCCTTTCCTTCTTCTATAAACAAGCTTTCCGCGTACGGGTGGAGATCTCCCCCCTTTACAGTTTAGGCGTCGTTTAGCTACAGGAAATGTTGCGTTTCTTTGTCTGTTTTTACAGTCGCAAAGTTTTCCCTACAAATGCCGAATATTCTTTCTTTTTTCAAGGGCCGTGTTTTTCACACACATTTGAGCGTGGCCAGATACAACAACACCATGCCTAGTCCTTTCTATGTGTTTATATCTGGCTTTCCAAAATCATACGGGCCCTTTCCTTCTTCTATAAACAAGCTTTCCGCGTACGGGTGGAGATCTCCCCCCTTTACAGTTTAGGCGTCGTTTAGCTACAGGAAATGTTGCGTTTCTTTGTCTGTTTTTACAGTCGCAAAGTTTTCCCTACAAATGCCGAATATTCTTTCTTTTTTCAAGGGCCGTGTTTTTCACACTTATTTGAGCGTGGCAAAATATAACAACACCATGCCTAGTCCTTTCTATGTGTTTATATCTGGCTTTCCAAAATCATACGGGCCCTTTCCTTCTTCTATAAACACGCTTTTCGTCTATGGGGTGAGGTCTCACCCCTATGCAGTAAAGGCGCCGTTTAACTACGGGAAATGTTGCGTTTCTTTGTCTGTTTTTACAGTCGCAAAGTTTTCCCTACAAATGCCGAATATTCTTTCTTTTTTCAAGGGCCGTGTTTTTCACACACATTTGAGCGTGGTGAAATATAACAACACCATGCCTAGTCCTTTCTATGTGTTTATATCTGGCTTTCCAAAATCACACGGGCCCTTTCCTTCTTCTATAAACACGCTTTCCGTCTATGAGGTGAGGTCTCACCCCTATGCAGTAAAGGCGCCGTTTAACTACGGGAAATGTTGCGTTTCTTTGTCTGTTTTTACAGTCGCAAAGTTTTCCCTACAAATGCCGAATATTCTTTCTTTTTTCAAGGGCCGTGTTTTTCACACACATTTGAGCGTGGCCAAATATAACAACACTATGCCTAGTCCTTTCTATGTGTTTATATCTGGCTTTCCAAAATCACATGGGCCCTTTCCTTCTTCTATAAACAAGCTTTCCGCGTACGGGTGGAGATCTCCCCCCTTTACAGTTTAGGCGTCGTTTAGCTACAGGAAATGTTGCGTTTCTTTGTCTGTTTTTACAGTCGCAAAGTTTTCCCTACAAATGCCGAATATTCTTTCTTTTTTCAAGGGCCGTGTTTTTCACACTTATTTGAGCGTGGCAAAATATAACAACACCATGCCTAGTCCTTTCTATGTGTTTATATCTGGCTTTCCAAAATCATACGGGCCCTTTCCTTCTTCTATAAACACGCTTTCCGTCTATGGGGTGAGGTCTCACCCCTATGCAGTAAAGGCGCCGTTTAACTACGGGAAATGTTGCGTTTCTTTGTCTGTTTTTACAGTCGCAAAGTTTTCCCTACAAATGCCGAATATTCTTTCTTTTTTCAAGGGCCGTGTTTTTCACACACATTTGAGCGTGGTCAAATATAACAACACCATGCCTAGTCCTTTCTATGTGTTTATATCTGGCTTTCCAAAATCACACGGGCCCTTTCCTTCTTCTATAAACACGCTTTCCGTCTATGGGGTGAGGTCTCATCCCTATGCAGTAAAGGCGTCGTTTAACTACGGGAAATGTTGCGTTTCTTTGTCTGTTTTTACAGTCGCAAAGTTTTCCCTACAAATGCCGAATATTCTTTCTTTTTTCAAGGGCCGTGTTTTTCACACACATTTGAGCGTGGTCAAATATAACAACACCATGCCTAGTCCTTTCTATGTGTTTATATCTGGCTTTCCAAAATCACACGGGCCCTTTCCTTCTTCTATAAACACGCTTTCCGTCTATGGGGTGAGGTCTCATCCCTATGCAGTAAAGGCGTCGTTTAACTACGGGAAATGTTGCGTTTCTTTGTCTGTTTTTACAGTCGCAAAGTTTTCCCTACAAATGCCGAATATTCTTTCTTTTTTCAAGGGCCGTGTTTTTCACACACATTTGAGCGTGGTGAAATATAACAACACCATGTCTAGTCCTTTCTATGTGTTTATATCTGGCTTTCCAAAATCACATGGGCCCTTTCCTTCTTCTATAAACAAGCTTTCCGCGTACGGGTGGAGATCTCCCCCCTTTACAGTTTAGGCGTCGTTTAGCTACAGGAAATGTTGCGTTTCTTTGTCTGCTTTTACAGTCGCAAAGTTTTCCCTACAAATGCCGAATATTCTTTCTTTTTTCAAGGGCCGTGTTTTTCACACACATTTGAGCGTGGCCAAATATAACAACACTATGCCTAGTCCTTTCTATGTGTTTATATCTGGCTTTCCAAAATCACACGGGCCCTTTCCTTCTTCTATAAACACGCTTTCCGTCTATGGGGTGAGGTCTCACCCCTATGCAGTAAAGGCGCCGTTTAACTACGGGAAATGTTGCGTTTCTTTGTCTGTTTTTACAGTCGCAAAGTTTTCCCTACAAATGCCGAATATTCTTTCTTTGTAGCAAGATACGCGTTTTTCACACTTATTTGAGCGTGGCCAGATACAACAACACCATGCCTAGTCCTTTCTATGTGCTTATATCTGGCTTTCCAAAATCATACGGGTCCTTTCCTTCTTCTATAAACACGCTTTCCGCCTATAGGTTGAGATCTCTCTCCAATGCAGTATAGGCACCGTTTATCTACGGGAAATGTTGCGTTTATTTCTCTTTTTTTACCGTCGCAAAGTTTTCCCTACAAATGCCGAATTTTCTTTCTTTGTAGCAAGATACGCGTGTTTATTTTATTTCTAGTGTTGTTAGCGTATTTATTGTATTCAGAAAGGAGTTCCATAGTTCAGGTCAAAGCGCGGAGATGTTTTTCACATGTAAATTTATTCATCGCTAAGCTGTGAACATGTACAAACCAAGATAATGATGAATACCGACTGGGGTGTTTACGCCCTGTCTGTCAGATGGAGGTCATGTGACAGGGTATTACCCAATAATAGACAAGAGTGGGTTTTTCAAATCTACCGAATATACCAACGGCAGTCTACTCGGGCGTCTGTTCGAAGGAAGTGCAACTGTTTCTCCAGGCTAGCAAGTTTAATATGGCAGAGACTTTGATTCTACCAGCCGGACTAACCCCGATAGAGCAAAGGCAAAGCTACCATTCTGTACAAGTCTGTGGAACGGCGTGGGTTGGAGCTATTGAACAGGATACGGCACCGAAGGGGAAGACTACAACTGTATTTTATCGTCCTGACCGGCTGACCCGTACCAGCACATGAAGATTACAAGATGAACAGAGCGCGATCTGGCCCTGGATCTGGCCATCACGGATACTAGTATCTCAGTGGATTATTCCTCCTGTTGTGACCAAATGGAAAAGTGTGATCTTCTATCTGCAGCTGGCTTGTCGCTACACTGGAACTGGAATAATTGCGTGCTTGGATACAGCAAAGAAAAGCCTGCAAGGTAGCCGGACTGGATCGGGCGTCATCCGATTCCCTTCGGCGGTCCAAGGCAGTATGGCCGCCGATCTACGAGGAAAGTTGCACCCCTGGGGAAGTTGGCCGCTCGGGCTTCATGCCCAACTCCCAGACGACGGCCCGATCCAGTCTGTCTACCAAGATAAGACACAGAAAGTCTGCTTAAAGAAGCAGAAGTGTTACAATTTACCCAGTCTATACTGTTTATGAACGCAAAATAAACGTCAATTTTACACACACTTTTAGGATATTTTACCACATCATTTACGACACCTTTAAGCATCTAAAAGTCGCGGAAAGGCACCGTGAAAGTGGGAAAATAAATGCCCTTTCCGCGTATATATGGTAGCCAAAAGACTACGGAAAGGCAAAATAAACGCATGCTTTCCGTGCAGGATTCTTTGTAAAGGACACGGAAAGATAATACTTAACTACGCCTTTAAGCATCTAAAAGTCGCGGAAAGGCACCGTGAAAGTGGGAAAATAAATGCCCTTTCCGCGTATATATGGTAGCCAAAAGACTACGGAAAGGCCAAATAAACGCATGCTTTCCGTGCAGGATTCTTTGTAAAGGACACGGAAAGTTAGTACTTAACTGCGCCTTTAAGCATCTAAAAGTCGCGGAAAGGCACCGTGAAAGTGGGAAAATAAATGCCCTTTCCGCGTATATATGGTAGCCAAAAGACTACGGAAAGGCCAAATAAACGCATGCTTTCCGTGCAGGATTCTTTGTAAAGGACACGGAAAGTTAGTACTTAACTGCGCCTTTAAGCATCTAAAAGTCGCGGAAAGGCACCGTGAAAGTGGGAAAATAAATGCCCTTTCCGAACTTCCGGAAAGTCCACGTTAAGGCAATCTTTACGGCCACGTTTAGGGGTCGTAAAGTTGCGGAAAGGAGGAAGAAACGCCGCCTTTACGATGAGTTTAAGCGTGCTTAAATACCAGTTTTCGTGCCGTGGAGGCAAGGAGGTTAACCTCCTTGGTAGAGTCAACCCTATGCTTTTTTGTTATCGTGATAATCGTAGAAGATGGAATACAAGACGTTTTGAGGTAAAACGCAGGGGGCGTAGTCGGGTTCCGGTACATAGGGAAGTAAGGTCCCGCGTGCAGATCTCGAACTCGACCACGTGTGGTAACATAATCATATTGCACAAATGAAATGATCATGATTTGCGAAGCCTTTGATGATTGCGACGACACGTGCCGCACACACGACTAACGCAATTTTTCCCACCCACAGGGAACCACGGCGCGGTTGCCGCCTAGCACCTCTGTTAATTTGGCTTGTTTTATCTGCAGCGACCGGCAGATAAAACAAGCGATCATGATCTAATTTGGCTGAGTTTCTTGAGTTTCTGAATTCCCAGGTCCTTCCTACATTGTATGTCTTTCAATGCCGATTTTCGTTCGTCCAAGATGACGGTTTGGGTATTTTTCCCCGTCACGAGCGGCAACATTCCGTCATATTGGCCAAAGCCTGACCACGCACCCTTAGTGGTAGCTTAGTCTACAAAAAAAAAAGTTGTTACATCTCTACCAGACTAACTACACTGGCTATATAAAGGAGAATATTTGCCAGGAAAGTTTGGCCGCCTTGGGGTTTGACTTGGGGTTTGGCCGCACAGTCGGAGGAAAAGAACAACCTTCGAGCGGCCGGACTCCCTTGGCCAATTTTCCTCTCCTTTTTTTCCGATTCCTAGGATCCGTATTCCCATAGCAAGGTCTTGGAGGTTATGAAAAACGGGCGCTGGCTGGAAGCTCTCGACCAGAAGACTTACCTACGTAAGCCAACCCGCTGCTGGTTGATCGGGCCGCTTTGAATTCAGGATTCGGACGTTGGAATTGACGTTGTTGCAGGCTTTTTTTTGTTTAGGGACACAAAATTTTCGCTCATTTCGCATTGAAAGACGTGTTTTCTAAAGTGGGTATGATATAAATAGAATACAACACGGTGTATTCCGCATCACCCTCAGCGAGTCGGATCACGGTCGGGCCGATACCTCGGGCAATACGGAATACACCGTGTGTTGTATTCTCTATTTATATAATAGATTCGAATTCTTTTGTAATTCTAGTTGTCAAACTTTGGAGCAAGACTTGTTTGGAGTATGTGCAGCACCACTTCCTTTGCAATGCCATGGATACATGTATAATAATAATAGTTAACATCAATGTGTGAAACCAGCCTGGTTTATCCAAGGAGGTTAACTCCTAATATACACTGAGTAACTCACGGTCGTGATTTGTCTTTTTGAGTAATCTTTTACACTAAGGACAGCTGTACATCACATTCTTCAAGATTACTACAGACAAAGGTGAGATAACTCCCTGTCTCCTGTGTGGATTCAGGGACTTTTACAGTGTCCAGCAAAAGTTGATATGATAATTGTTATTAGCTTTTAATTGGCTGGGAGGGGAACCTATTTGTCACCCCCTCCCTATTATTGCAGGATGCCTCCCCAGGGGCCATAGTTAATCTGGCAAAACAAACACAGCTCCAGAGGCCAGCCAGGCATCCCTTGGGTTAGACCCAGGATGGGCTTAGGACCTAGGGGTATAATGTGCCAACAAGCACTATGATTGTGAAGTTTGAACTGTAATTTCCAACATATGAAATTGGGCCAAATTTTGTCATTAGGAATAACTTCTATCAACACAGATAAACTTTCAAGATTGCCGTGGTCGTGATCCTAAGCTTGAAACTAGATTACCAGAAGGTTTCAAGACTATTAGAAGGAGGTGGGTGGTGATATCCCAGACTGGATGGGTATACCATTACACATGGCCACTGGAGAGTGCTCTCACCTTGAGAGCCAGAGACAGGAGGGAATGGTAGAGGCTGATACCGGATGCTAATAGGCTCCAAGCAGATCTTTCGGTGGCTGTGTAACAACAAGAACAAGAGGCGAGTAGGAACAGATAGAAACCGCTGGCCCCGGGCCGGGATCGAACCCACGACCCAACCCGAGCACCAGTCCATAACCCAACGCTCTAACCGACTGAGCTAAAAGGTCTAGACCCATCGGCCGAGTCAGTTGGTAGCGCCTATAAACCCCCCACTGTTACACTACTCCCCCTTTTCTTTTCAAGATTCGTCCTCGATTCTTCCGAATTCGACATCCCTGGAGCGGCACTCTTTGCCAGAACTCCCAGGGCCGGTGTGGGAACCAGTGAAACAACAAGAACAAGAGGCGAGTAGGAACAGATAGAAACCGCTGGCCCCGGGCCGGGATCGAACCCACGACCCAACCCGAGCACCAGTCCATAACCCAACGCTCTAACCGACTGAGCTAAAAGGTCTAGACCCATCGGCTGAGTCAGTTGGTAGCGCCTATAAACCCCCCACTGTTACAGCTGCAAAGACAGTATCCAATTGGCCAGACTTCGGTGGCAAATGGTTACAGTCTGGCCAATTGGATACTGTCTTTGGAGCCACCGAAAGATCTGCATGGAGATTAACTGGATGCCACTATAGACAGGCCACTATAGACCCCGACCCTTAGGCATGAGGATGGAACTAAGTAAAGACTTGGTAAAGGTAAAGAAAAGATACTGTCAGAAGTAGAACGGTAGACAGAAGAGAATAGCCTGGGTACCATCCTATTTGTATGCCGGGGCTCCCATACTTGCTCCCTAAAAAAGATAATTTTAGGGAGCCAGTATGGGAGCCCCTGAGCATACAAATAGGATGGTACCCAGGCTAAGAAAAGAAGTCTATCGTCAGGTAGGTCATTTGAACCAGCTCTTGTCTACTCTTAAACCCACTGTCATAATGGGTTGTGTGGGTGGTCCAATATATCAATATAATGTCCATGTGATCACATTGTTATGGTGTTATGGCAAGGGTCAGAAAAATTTTATGTGCGCCCAGTACAGCCGCACATGTACATGTACTTAGTACCGCACATGTACCTGAGTACAGCCATTTCTTGTAGCAATATGTAATCGTATGGCCATGTTTTCTTTAGATATTTGCAAAATCATCACCACAACACTCTATGTCTCAAGGGTTACTCCTTCAGTATAAATAAACAACCCCTCCTGGGATGAGGTGATCCCTGCTGATCAGATCCAATTGCACCACATTACCTCAGATCTGGAGGCAGTTTTGGGGGGATGGGGAGGAAGTATGAGAGCCCCAGTAGGCCTACAAACCAGGCCCTGCCTACAAATGGACCACAATAACATTGGCTATTATAACTGAAACCCACTTTACCATTTAAAAATCCCCTTTCAAGACAAGAAAGCCTTGTTCCTCACACATTCAAGAATTCTGTGCATCTTTCAGATTTGTTTGCATCCTTATGTTTAGCACTTCAGTGCCACTGAACTTTCTATGATTTCTTGGCAGATATGATTATTTTTTGTCTAAACCAGGTCACTGTCCTCTAGGGCCACAGGCCAGACCTAGGGAGAATAAGCTGAAAGCAAGGGCTGGCAGATTTGAGGACTATACCAACTTCACTAAAGGGGGAGGCTAGGAATAGTATATTGTAGTCACTTCAAAATCACCTTCAAAAGCCTACTAGATTTTCCATTATGACTCTCTTCTGTGACTAAATAGTAGTCTAAAACGTCCATTGGCAAATGTGGAAAGATTCAGTTTTAACTTTTAGTATGGGTAGTTTACAGCAAGCACACCCCATCTTATCTGCTGCAGGGCCTGATCTGCTGTTTCATGCACAGACTGCACAGATGGTACATGCCCAGGCCTTACTCCAGTGGGTTTGGTCCCAGACCAGAAGGCCCTAGGCCTCTATCAGGCCTCTATCTTCCTTGCCCACATGTGGTAGTGTTTACTTTAGGCTCCGGCTCACTGGCTTGATTGGAGCATGGAAGTACATTGTAGTTCTACCTCCATGATTGGAGTGAGGCTAGGGTATCTCCAAGCAGATGTAGGGTTCGGTATCAGTGTTTGTATGCAACATTTGTACGTCTTTTTGTACCTTCGTACTAGTATAAAATGTATCATCATCCAGAAGTGGGCTGCAACATGAAATCTGTATTGGTACAGTGTATATATATATGTGTGTATATAACAATCCACAGCAGAGGTGAACTAACCAGGATATGGGCCTGAGGCTATCATATCAGCCATGCAATCCCTTCAGAAAGTTCTTGTTTTACTTTCACCTGATTATTTCGAAGATGAACACCTACATAAATTTTGCAGACAAGGAAAATACACGCCAATACTAAGGAAACTGCAGACATTTTAGATAAGCGTAAAAAAAACACAACCCCAATTAAAGTTGACATCCCCTTCCCCTAGCCACTAGCCTGGGAGTGGGAGCCATCTGTTTTTGTACCCGAAAAAAAACAAAAAAAACAGAGTAGCGCGATAGCTAGTGCAAGGAGCCTGTTACCAAAAGGGATGGCACCTAGCCTCCTGTGCAGGCCTCCATGATACTGCGGATAGTTGGCAAAAGAACGCGTTAAAAATTCTACAAAACCAAGGAGGTTCAACTAAATCTCCTTGACAAAATCAATGTCCTTGACAAAACACACTCGGTATCTATAAACTCCCACCCACCCGCGGAGGCCTGCACAGGAGGCTAGATGGCATCCAGGCTACTGGCCACTCCTTTAGGACTCTGCTCCTAGGTCTATAAACTGGTGGCTAATTAATCCCAGATCCATGTTGCCAGCACAGTCTAGAGAGACTTTCAAAGTAACACCCTTCCTCTCTCCAGTTTATCAGATGCCTGGTGAGAATATTCAAACATGAAGATGATACAGGAAAAGATTTAGGATAGGAAAGCCGGATTACAAGAATGAAACTGATTGGAAAGATTCCCAACAAAACAGTACTCCCACAGTGCATATGTAGCCAATGTAGTGGTGGGTCTGGGCAGCTAGTCCATCGAGCAGTTGAGAATTTATATGCCAGTCTTCAAAGCTTTCTAAGAAAAGTGAATCAACTGGTCCCCAGAAAAGATACAATCCAATTACAGACAGAAATGTACATTTATCCTCCTACAAGTCCTAGCCCTCTGTTGCAATTTTGCAATTTGATATCTTGCTAAATGTCTCAAGAGCAATCAAAATGAATATTTGGTTGTTTCTTGATTCAATAACTTGCATGACCTATTTTCTTTATTCATTTATGGAATTTAGTATTACTGGAAATGCTTTATATCAAACATTTGCAAATAGACATCATTCTTGAGAAAACTTGAATTAAGAAAATTAAATAAATGTGTTCATAAATGGGTATACATGTTGATCTTGGGCTCTTTTTTTCTTAATATCCTGCATGAGGCCAGCATGGCCCAGAAGGCAGTATTTTAGCCAGCCCTAACAAAACATGCACAAGCTGGTTCCAGGTAGAGCACAGGCGGTAGGCCACCAAGTTTTTGTTGAAATCTATATTGTTTTGCAAATTATTAAAAACTATTTTACAACTTGACTGTCTTGCGTATGTTATAACATACACCGTCTACGCACTCATTCCGTTGCCATCACAATACACCGTGAACCATTGTGCGTGAACTCGGTCCGTTGAAAGATTCCCGAGAATCATACAGCTGGCAACACATAACACCGTGAACTCGGTCCGTTGAAAGATTCCCGAGAATCATACAGGCAACACATAACTCCGTGAACTCGGTCCGTTGAAAGATTCCCGAGAATCATACAGTCAACACATAACACCGTGAACTCGGTTCGTTGAAAGATTCCCGAGAATCATACAGGCAACACATAACACCGTGAACTCGGTTCGTTGAAAGATTCCCGAGAATCATACACTCAACACACACTGCGAACTCGATTCACAACCTGTCGAGGATTCCAAAGAACAGATACCGAAGTATCCCGAAGATTGCCGAGAGCCGAACAACGACTTCCGAACACTAAGTAGGGTAGGAAACACCTACCCTTGGACTGCGTTACCACTTGGGGTGGACAGCTGCGGATGTGACTTAGAATCACGATTCGGTTGCGCTTTCCCAGACTCAGAAGATCTAGACAACAATATCGTACATTTTAGAGATATTGGGCACAACTATATTTTCCAGGACTCGTACCTGGGAGACATAGAAAGGAAAACATGTCGGTGGGGTTTGTGGACGTGTTTAGAGTAGCCTGGCAGTACATGTACACATAGCTTGGCGGCTGATGTAGCCCTTGTGTATTGCGTTTCCATTTTTTAGAACCGCGCGGGAAATGTAGGCCTATCGCGCGTCTGATTGGCTAGGGGTGATGTCATTGCCTTGTGCAGCAGCGACCTTAGCGGCCAGTAATGGTACTGCTGGTAACGCAGTTCACCGGAAATTGGATTTTACAAAATGCCTCATATCTTCTTTAAAATACGGTATCATACCCAATGAACTTTTATGCGGCTAGTTAGTAACCTCTAGATAATAGATAGTATCAAGATTTTTATTTTCCTTGTGGTATTTCGCAGAAAATAGGGCTTTAGAAATGGCATTTCGCACCTAGGGGGAGCCTGTCATCTTTTTTAAGTTATCGCTAAAGCCCCCTTGTAGTTCTATCGATTCGAACAGCGGGTACGCGAACGCGTTCGACCTGTTCTAATCCCGTCAGCCTTTGCGCCATCTATCTCTGTAACCAGAACGCCGATTCGGAAGTAATGCTAAAGCGTCCCGTCGGTAATCAGTGTGCTTTGTATGATTCAGCGGACCAAGTACCGGACTATTATACATATATGTATAATTCATTGTACGGGAATCTTTCAACGGACAGAGTTCACGGTATTATGTGTCGAGTGTATGATTCTCGGGAGTCTTTCAACGGACCAGGTTCATTGTGTTCAGTGTATGATTCTCTGGAATCTTGTACGGAGTGCACAGTGTACGTGTGGTGTGTTCAGTTACTCAAGTACGATATAAATAAGGCAACAGCGATGTCAACAAAAACTCGGTGGCCTATCGCCCATGGGTAGAGCTGGTGGCAGGAAATTCTAGTAGAGGGTGGCTGTTGTCACAAGGTAGGGGGTCCTGTAACTAGGTCAGGTGGGCTGATTGTATTTATATTTCCAGGGGAAGAAGCCCTTTGCCCTAATGTTACAAATGACAGTCAGAGTTAGAATGAAATTTGTATACTGTACCCCAAATTAGTAGACATTACATCTTTTGCTCAACTAGAGATTATAGCCAGTCTATTATGATCGGATCTACACATGTATCCTGTACTTTTCCTCTGAGCTACTATAACCTAGCCTAGCTCTACCAGGCCTAGGGAAGCAGCTGGAAAGAGTAAAAATTGGCCAAATACATAACACACCAGGGGTGCGGCAAACTGTACTCTTTCCTGGACCAACTCCCCTGGCGTGTTATTTGTCTATTTGGCCAATAATTTCTACTCTTTGCAGCCGTCTCCCGAAGCCTGGTAGAGGCTACATAACTATAACACTCCCCAGTATTATTTTGGTAGCAAGAATCATTTCAAACTAGTAACTGTGCCAAGCTTTGACAGAATAGCTGATGAGACCAAGGAAACTTGATCAAGCCTTGTAAAGACAAGGAGGTCCTTGGTAATGGTTGGTAAGTCTTGTGTGTGAGGGGTGGAAATGACTTCCCCTCCCTATCAATTAAAAACCCATTAACACGTCATCTCTTTCCAAGATAGATAATATCAGGCACAGCTACCCTTTCAATGCAGAATAATGCACCCACAGTCAGAGGAGACAAGAAGAGGATTTACTTTGATTTTGAATCACGAGATGTTTTCCAACTCTTTCTTGGGCCTATGAAACAATTTATGCTTAAAACCCTCTATTGAGGGCCATGGAATGGTTGGAGGTCGGGAAAGCATAGACTTTTGGTAAACAATGCACAAATCATGTACGGTTAAAACTAGCTAGCTACACCTTGGTGCAAAGTGGTCTAAGATATTTATTCTTATTCAGATCTAATCTACTAGACCTCGAGTGATTGTCCTGTTGTACACCCAACATCTGTAACTGATTGCAAATCAATATTATAAAGATACAGACACACTCTGTACACATCACTTCTGAGAGGGCTACAAGAGAGTGAATGTCTCATCTTTTCTCCTATATACTTCTTTGTTTTCCAACACACCTAAGATAACTCATGCTGAAACAGTTGGTTGTCAGTTTGAAAAGTTGTGATGAGCTTCCTGTTTTTAAGTTAGATGTTTAGAACAAGTCATGAAAGCGTGAAAGCCGAATGTCAAAACTTGAAGAAATCAAAATGGAAATTATGTTCAGCAAGCTGTTGCACACAGCATTGTCTTAGAAAAATCTTTAAAGTCTCTACAAGTCCGGTCTGAGTACTTTTGACCACAAACACTCGAGGTAGTGAGCAGTGAAAGAAACAAACTTTAAGGCACATGAAAAAAAGCTGTTCAGAGTGTGATAGAAATCTTGTTCGCTGTGGTGTTACATGCTATATAAAGGCAGGTGTCTCTGTTAAAGCGCACTAGGAACTGTTCCACACAAAGCCATAAGTTGCATGTGAATTGGTAGCTGCACGTCAAGAGTAGTACTACATTCATCCATCGTCCCTGGCGGGCAAGGTAAGCCGCCGCAGTAACAACTCACCTGGAAAGCGTCTCAAAAAACGTTGAAGGAAGCTCCAACATAGATTTCAACATCACATTGAAGTTATGGTTTAAAACAATCTTCAGATTGTTACAAAGAATCTTCAGATTGTTACAAAGAATCTTCAGATTGTTTGAAATCAATCTCAGAACAATCTGAAGATTATATATGAAACAATCTGAAGATTCTTTGAAACAATCTGAAGATTTTTCTTAAAATCTGAAAACAATCTTCAGATTTTCAAGAAAATCTGAAGATTTTCTAGAAAAATCTGAAGATTTATCGATTTTCAGTGAGGCGTGACGCCTCCCGCTGGGGGTCATTATGATCCGTAGGGTGGCAAGCAAGTTTGTCACAAAATATCAACTTTGTAAGTATAAGCTGTGAAGGGCTACAGACATTTGTCCAAAGTGCAATATTTTGTCCAAAATTAATCTGTAGGGTGTTAAAAGCAAACATAAAAACAATTCGTTTGAGGCATAACATCCAGCAAACCCATCTAACTAAGCTGAGCAAGCCCCCACTGCGCCAGAGGCACAGTCCCCGAGGTCTGGGTTTCCAAGAGGCTTCACAGCTTTAAAAAGAAACCTAACATGCTCTGAGTAAGCTGGATGTTCTGCCATGTTCGGCCAGTGTTTGCTATTTTGTCACCTAAATAAACATATAGATGTGTTTGGAGTCATCCAAAAGCTAATTTTGTTATGAAGGACTGATTGTGTTTTCCCAGTGTTTCTGGTATGGATGCTGAGATGTTTTATGCTGATGAAGACTTCAGATCACCAGACCCGTGTGCCAGGTGAACACGTCTCTCACAATCCTCTCTGGGTTGACGTCCTGTACAAAAGGAACATCTTCATTTAAAAACACGTATTTATATGAGAATTAAAAGTCAAAGAAGACATCTATAGTAGCTAAGTAGACATGTGCATAGTAGCAGATCATGGAGATACTGTTGCAATCTTATAGAAATCTACTCAACTGCTGTATCTAAAAAATCTCCGACGAACTACTTTTACTTATTTATTTATTACAATTATCCACATACATCATATTACATGGACGGGGTGGTAGAACAGGTGGGCATAAGGACACCTTTTCAAAGCCACCAAGGTCATACTAGCACATAAAATACAATACATTAAAGGCTGTAATCTTAGTCCAACACTGTTTAATTTATTCATTAGTGATTTACCTTTAGAATTTGACCATTCTTCTTGTAACCCTCCCACTCTACATCGTTTGACAGTACCTTGCCTTCTATATGCTGACGATTTAGTAATATTCTCAGAGTCACAACTTGGTTTACAATCATCACTGTCCAGATTAGAAGAATACTGCAAGTCTTGGAAGTTGAAGGTCAATCTTAAAAAGACAAAAATTATTGTTTTCTCAAAGGGAGGTCGCTTACCAAAAGACTGTTCTTTTTTGTTTGATAACAATACAGTAGAAATAGTGTCATCATATTGTTATTTAGGCATCGTTGTTAGCTCAGCTGGCACATTCAAAGCCAACCACAAATACCTTTACAAGGGACTGAAAGCTTTGTTTGGAGTTAGACAATCCATTGACAAGGCCGACGCCCCGTTGTCTGTTAAAAACAAGCTTTTCGACTCTTGTGTGAAACCCATTTTGCTTTATGGATCAGAAATTTGGGGATCTTTCAAAAAATCAAACTCTTGTCCTATCGAATCTGTTCATTTAAAATTCTGCAAACAATCTCTCAACGTACCTAAAACAGCCTGTAATCTTGCTGCACGGGCTGAATTAGGGAGGTATCCTTTACACTTGGAGGCCTCCCTAAACACCATCAAACAATTTATCAGAATATGCCTAAATGTGCCAACTGGGAGCCTCAATGCCGACGCACTCTTATGTCAATTAGAGTTAGATAGATTAGGTAGTAAATGTTGGGCATCTGGTGTGCGGAAAACTTTAGAGGAGTGTGGTTATGCCTTTGTTTGGCATTCTCCCCAATCAATTGCTTCAAAAGTGCTTCCAACCATCTCTTCTATTCATCAACGTTTAAAAGACATTTACTTCCAAACATTCCTACGCGAAATTCATAACGACAACAAAACCAAATACTCAAAGAACAAACTGCGCTCGTACAGACTATTCAAATCTACTTATAATGAAGAAGATTATCTTAAAATTCCAAACGAACGTCAAAGAACCGCCATCACCAAACTACGAATTAGCTGTCATAAACTCAGCATCGAAACAGGAAGGCACAACCGCACACCTCTGGAGCAAAGAATTTGTCAATTTTGTAGTTTGAACAAGATAGAGGATGAAACCCATTTTGTCGTAGATTGTAGTTTATATAGTATCGATAGAATTAATCTTTTTAAATATATTACAAGAACGTTTCCATACTTCCAATTTTTGTCTAATATTGAAAAATTCGTCTTTCTTATGCGCTTTGATCATCCTGTATTAAACAAACCCATTTCAGATTATATTCTTAACATCACAAAGAAACGAGAAGAAGCCGAACCTCTGTATTAGTGTTGTTTTAGTGCTAATGTAATTAGATTTGTATCAGTAGTCCTGTTTGTACTGCAAACATGTATATACATTCTTATCTGTTCACCTGTACTTAGCCCGATAGGGCATGAATGTACAATAAATGTTATTATTATTAAATAACATAACATACCATTGCATTTCAATTAAATATACATATAAGTACACTTATCGAGGCCTAGTAGCACGGCATGTGGTACAGCCACAAGACAGTATCCACGAACAAGGCATATCTACACTAAAGTGTTGGTTAAATCTGTTCAACGTAGTTGACTGGAGCTTCCTTTTGAAGGCCGCCACGTCAGTCGGACTCTCCGCTCTAGCTCCCAGCCCTCCAGATAATTGTTATGAGACGTGGTGCATTTGTAAGAAATTATCCGTGCACCTAAATGGCCAAGTTATACGGGTTGTTTGTGCTCACGGCATGGATTATTCATTCGGTAAACACAAAGAACCCATCTGTTGCAAGAACTGCCGTGTACACGCACTAAAATGACCCATGAACTGCAGTTCACAGCCACATTGCCCAGTACAGAAAGCAACAAAGGCTACGTTTCAACCATTAGCGAGAATTTAGTTTAGAAACATCGTTGTTTCCTACAGCACATGTATATCCCACACCACAAAACAATACATTTTCTGACCGAGACGAGAGCCATGGGCTAAACGCCGTGACTAACCCTTACGATAAGGACGGTCCCTTACCACTTACAACTACCTTGATACTACAACCCAAATATACTCCGAAACAGCTATTCTATGCGACAATTGCATGTTTTCGAGGGAAAAGACAAGCGAACACCCATCCTTACCTCACAATGGCCGCCCTGCACTGACGCTGGACTCTGCAGACGACCGCAGCATTCTAATCATATCAATCCGCTTAAACATCTGGAGGGTCACAAAACTCTAAATGATGAGCATAAGTAAAGCCTACACCGCCAATACGTGGTATCTTTATACCAGTATGTATTAGCTACCAATATAACTAATCTCCAAGCAGATCTTACGGTGGCCAAAGACAGTATCCAATTGGCCAGACAGTTACCATTAGCCACCGAGGGCTAATGGTAACTGTCTGGCCAATTGGATACTGTCTTTGGCCACCGTAAGATCTGCTTGGAGATTACAATATAACTACATATTTGGCAAACTGTTACTGCAGTTGTGTCGTGTTTGTCTTGCACTACTTTCTTGCGGCGAATTAATACATTCCATCTGGAGGTGGATGTTTGTTGCTACATTATCGAAAGCCGCGGGGCTTGTGTAGGGTTTTACAAAACACCTTTCTATACAATTTGTTGACAGCCACTCCATCTCCACTCTCTATACAATATTGGCGAGCAAACGTAACATGTTCCACTACGACCCTACCCGAATATCTCGTCTGAAATCACAGAGCCAAAATGAAACATTTGAGGAAAAAACTATAAAAAAAAAGAAATCTCATTTTCCAAAGCTCCACATAGTATATAATTAAGGGTTAATGACCCTCCCCGAGATGTATATGGTGAGATAAAGCCTTGTCAGTTGCTATAACCACCGAATAAACCACCGAGTGAGTGGAGCGAACGAAGTGGTTTTATTTTATTATGCATTACTGGAAGAAGTAGTTGATGGCAAGACTGTAAACATTTCTATTCAACAAGGAAACGTGCTACAAATGTTATCAAAAAGAGTGCACACACCCCGCATAATGGTTTGGTCAAGTGGTCCTTATCTCGCAACGAAGGAACACTTATGAAATAAAGACCACTTGGGATGATTTTGCAATACTTCTACCATGCTAACTGTGACATTACGGCGTCATAATCAATAGGAAAAGGTGGGTTCTGATTGGTCAACACCACCTGGCTATATGATAATGCCTAATATTCACTAGCCTCCACCAGGCCTTCCTACGGGGGTACGGATTGTAGAATTCGGCAAAAGAAGGTAATAGCTGGCCAGTAGAGTCAGTCCGCGGGAGGGTTAATTTCCAAGGTGGCCAAACTCCCCTGGCAAATATCTCCCTTTTATGGCCAGCGTTGTCTGGTAGAGGCAGTGAAGCTCGTCCTAGAATGGGTACATTATTCGGGCACTACTTATCTTTAACTTGCTGCCACGTAGATTTTGGCATTGCATATAATCCATGACCGGGTCAATATGCACAGTAAATCGGTGAAACCACATTGCGTTCAGACGCAAATCGCGATCCAGTCAAGGCGGTTCGACTGAACTGCAGATGTGGTGTAGGATCGAGGCGTTTTAATGCGATTTCTCGGAGCGTTCAGATGGAGCCACATGAATCCTGAATCCGTGCAAACCACATCGAAAGTGCTTTGAGCGACTCGGTTTGAACAGGGCCTAAATATTCACTACGACTGCTGACAGTTTCAGGCATCACATTAACGTCATTAACAGCAATGTTATCAGTAAAGTTTAACATGACTAAAAGGACGGGTGATGTCACAATACAAAATACACGGACTAACCGGTTATTTTGGCACCTCCACTCTTTACTCAATGGAGTACTCTAGTAGGGTTGATTCAATTTACTTTGTAAAGAGATGACTAGACAATTTACTTTTTGTATCGTCCTGATGTTACATAATGTAGTTTTTAACCGTGTGGGACTAATGGCTATACCACACTACTTTTAGGAAGGGGGGTACCTTTACAAAGTAAATTGAATCAACCCTACTAGAGTACTCCATTGAGTAAAAGAGTGGAGGTGCCAAAATATGACGCCTTACGAGTGTGTTTAAAAGCTGGAAACACAGTTGTCAGCCGTGTTGTTTACATTCTGGTATTTTGTGGTGGTGCCACAAAAGCCCTGTTCAGACGAAAACGCCCGAACCGCGATTCCGCCGGGGTAAATCGCATTCCTTACATCTGGTCCACCGGCACGTGCACACGTTCCTTCTAAACCCGAGCACGATTCGCCTAAACTACATTCATTGTTGTTTGATGAAAACACGCAAGGTATCGTGTTATCAATGCCAGAGGTCAACGACCTGCTTGCTGGTGCCCCCTTCCCAGCGTACCTCGGCCGCACGTGACTGCCGACGTGGTCCCGTCAGAGGTCCCTAGAATGGACACATTATTCGGTCATTAGGCCATGTTGATTTGATTATATGGATGACATCCGCGCGCGCATCAATTTTCGTTCGTTTCCAAAAAAAAAAAAGTTTTCGACCATACTGGAAATCGTACAAAGCAGCTGCAAAATGAGCAAATATATGCCGTAAATAGAAAAAAAATATTGGAAAACTATACTAATATCGTAGAATACCAAAATCAATTCCAAAGGAAGAAAAAAATGTGAAGAAATGAAAATGGAGAGTCTATTATTCGCCATACCATAATCTGTGCGTTTAGCCATTTGTTCAACCTTCATGACCACGTAGATTTCATAATGAAGGCAACTTTTTTTTTTGCCAAACTTTTTTTTTATTCGCACGCTCGCATCAGTTTTGGGGTACCCAGAGGATGTCATCCATATAATCAAATCAACATGGCCTTACTGCTCTGAAATTGGCCGGAGCGCCAAGAGATCGCCAAGGTCGCCATATTAATTACTGTTCAGACTGTTGTGCGCTCTCACGGCGCTATGTGCGCTCGCTACGCGCTCTCACGGCGCTCTCTCTGCGCTCATTGTTGGATCGCCGTCCTCGGCGCTCTCACGGCGACAGTATGACCCGGTTCCAAACAGTCGCCGAGGTGACGGCGCTCAAGGCGCTCTCGGCGCGTTCTCAGCGCGCTCCCATGGCGATCTCTCGGCGATCTCTCGGCGCTTTCTCCGCACTCCAGCCAATTTCAGGTCGCAGAGAGAGTGTGATGAGAGCGCCGTCCTAGTGGAACGCCCGGGGCCTATTAAAGATCGTCGTCATCCACCCAGGGCTAAACATCGGCTCGTCACACAGGACAAAAGAGACGCTCTTGGCCTATGTATGAGTACCACTGATTGGTCTTCTGTCTATAACTCAACTTCTGTAGAAGACAAAGTAGCCACTTTCAACAAGATCTTGCAGACGATACTTGATGTTTGTCATCCACGAAATGTCGACAAGCAGTGGATGACAAACAAGATGATGATCAAGGCTGCTATCGAGAAAAGACTATCGACGGTCTACAGGAAACATGGTAAAACAAAGAATTGGAAAAAACTTCGCAATCATGTCCAGTCACTCATCAGGAAGCAAAAGAAAGAAAAAAAAGCACTACAACAAATGCATTGGTATGTTAAAAAGAACAATCCTTGAGAATGGTGGGACTTTGTAAATTATGAATTAGGACGGTTACAGTCAAAGATGTCTCAGATGACCAAGTTGCGGACACACTAAACGACTTCTTCGCGGAAGCATGGTCAGATAGCAGAACCTTCAATCTCTTCCCACTTCCGCCCCCCTCCAGCTCTGATGACCTCTGCAGCATTGGCCAGGTTAAATCCATCGAAGAAGTCTGAACATCGGAAAATCGGTTGGCCCTGATGACATCCCGAACTGGGTTCTGAGTATGTTTTGCGAAGACCTAGCCCCGGTCGTCACTCACTAGATAAACTGTTCATATACCACTGGGAACATGCCTTCTGTGTGGAAAATGGCGAATGTGTGTCAAGACTTCTGCCCCAGTCAACAAAAAGGATTGGAGACCTATTTCCTTTATCTCAACTCTTGGGAAGGTAAAAGAGAGACTCGTGCTAAACAGATTTCTGCCTTTAATGAAGCCGTGGATACGGACCAGTATGCTTACATGCCCAAGTCATCAACCACCATTGCCCTTCTCAAAGCATATCAGTCTTGGCTAACTGGTTTGGACAATAAGAAAACATCAATGGTCCGTGTGCTCCTGGCTGACATGTCAAAAGCTTTTGACAGAGTGGACCACGGGATATTACTTCAGCACTTGTCTGTCTGGAGCTTCTACAACAGGAGAGCCGTCGTGATTACTTTTCTTTCAAGGATGTTCGTAGCGCGTGTGAAAATTTAATTCACACCCAAGTGCCAAAGACACTCATTTGCATAGAACACACGTTCAATTTCTTTGTGACGGCGCGGCATTCGCGTCATGGCACGGCCCGGGGATGACGATTTTGTGTGGAGCGATTTTGACTTCAGTGATTTCGAGGATGATTTTGATGATATAACGTTAGGGGAGGAAGAAGTCGAGAGTCTTCCCGACAGCAAAAGCTCGGAGCACCAAGACCTGCGCTGCGGCCGCCCGCGGAGCTTTTGAACGCGACGTCCGCGGCAGAGTTTACAAAAATGCTGCATGGGGTACATACAGTATGGACCAAAAACTTGGAGATTCGATTTTAGGATTCTATGGGATCATACTCCGTAATTTGCTAGTAATATTCATAAAATAAATCGACGTCTGTGAACAAGCAACTTGTAAAGTATGCGACCGTCAGTAGATCGATCGACTAGAATACCCGACAAAAATCAAGGAATTACGAAAGAACTCAACACGTACTAGTACACGAATACCATTATCGAAACGAAAACCATGCAAAAGTCGCTCTCTCCATTCTCAATGACTGATATAGTCTCAAAAACAACGGTACGGTACGAAAAAAAAACAAGAACGGTACGAACACCAGAGAACACACCATTTTGACGAGTACCCTTTCAACATTTCGGCAAAAATGTCAGCTTACCGAGAAAAAACTCCATATTCTCTTTATAGCCACCTAAATATATATCTAAAAATTCATAAGTCTGTCGCAAGAAAACGGGGCTTGGTCTACAAAAGTGGCCGTAAACTTATCCATGTTTGTCGTGAAGAGCCGATCAAAATATCCCAGTGGCGGCCATTTTGTGCTCTTTCCGAATATGACGTTTTCGCAGGCCTCCCGAGTTTTCCAAATAAGGAAATCGACGGAAACCCGAACCACTTCGCCCCTTGTCGACCGGGCTTCGGGTGTGACTCGTGGAAACCCGGGGGGTGTGACGTCATGGCTCGGCTCATTTACATGGAAAAGCCCGCGAAGACCCGCTACGAACATGGGCATCAGACAGATGCCGCGCCGGCTGGGGAACAAAGGATCGCAGCGGGTCTTGACGGGGGAAAACAAAGGCGCACAGCGGGCGGCTAATCACGACGGCTCTCCTGTAGAAGCTCCTTGGTTGTAGAAGCTCCTTGGTTCGTGGCACGCCCCCGAAGATGTTAGCCTGACTCACAAAGAAAGGCTCTCGAGGCTGTGCAAAAACGAGCCATGAGAATCGTCAACAAAAACAACAACAGCCGACGTCTGCACCGCTGGTTCTGCCCACACTCCAGTCACGGCGGGAGGAAGCAGCGAGAACTCAACTAACCCAGATGCGGGCAAGCGACCATCCCCTGCACTACATGGTCACAAGTGACAGGCCAGAAGAAACGGAAAGGACGCTTAGAAACTGTGAATATCTCACACTGCCAAAATGCCGAATCGAGAGACTGAAACAATCGTTCCTATAACAATCAACACTGCTATATAACAGATCTCTGAAATGATTCCACCCGTAAATTTAAAATATGTATTATTATGTATATTCATAAATGTTTAATTTGATTTCTGTAATTTTAAAATTGCGAATTTGTAAATGATGTCAATGTAACTGAATGTTTCTCTGAGGTTTTAAATCCTCCGTAAAATTTGATGTTGTATTTGTAAATTAGCGACAATTCAGATTTTTCGTGAGTCCGTCAATGCTAATAAAGAAATATAAAGCTTCCTTATGTCTTACGTCTATGTGAAAGAGGCCACCAGGCGGACGAGGTGCGGGATGCACTACACCAGGTCCTCGACCTTGCCAAGGTGCCGTCGCAGTTAAACACGGCTCTACTAATTCTGGCACTTCAGCGTTTAGAGGAGAAGGCACGGGCGTCCGGGCACGAAGACCTCCCTACGTATGCGGCCACACTACGTCACGCTACACTGCTTGCGGGTAATGTGATGTTAGGGGAGATGGTCCTCAGGGCATTAGGGTCGGACATCGACGAGAAGTTAGGAGCTATTAAAAAAGTTCGCTAAGGTGGCGCGACAGGGAGGCACCACTGCTAAACAGATTGTCACACAGTTCCCTGTGCAGCCCCCTCAGTTCATCCCGACACAGCAGCCCAGGTTCCGCCGCCGTGGTACCCGCTCCAGGGGCAGGGGAGTCAGCAGCCGCCAATGCAAGGCGTGGGGCCATTCACGCAATTAATGCCCAGTGTTACGAGGAGGAGTGGGAGAGAGTGAGTGAGTGAGTGAGTGAGTGAGTGAGTGAGTGAGTGAGTGAGTGAGTGAGTGAGTGAGTGAGTGAGTTACGAGGAGGAATGCGCAGTAGGATCAGGGGACGAGGCCGTAAACAAAGATTGTAAAGCTAATTGAAATAGAAGATGTTTCATGTGATTAACCTTTTTTGTCTCTAATAGAAGAGTGTAATAATGGAGAATGACCTGGACCGGCGATGGACACGGTATATATATATTCATTTATTTATATATTAAATTGGTGACAGACATATCAATACATATATATATATATATATATATATATATATATATGTATTGATATGTCTGTCACCAATTTAATGTTCCCCTTGAGAATGTGGAATAAATACAAATTGGTACTGAACATGCATTGTTTGTGTCTTCACTTAGCTGTGTGATATTATAGTGGTACAATTTACTCGGTTATGAGGTAAACTAGGCTACAAGTTGACGTTGAACTCAGCCTGCTATTTAGCTACCTAAAGAGATATGTTCACACAAAACGACTTATCTGTGGTTTGGCGCAGGGCGCCAAGCTCGGTCCAATCGTATTTATCATCCACGTAAACAAACTACGTATATACCGGACATCATACGTTCCCCGTCGTGGGCTTTCGTCGACGAATGGAGTGTAGGCTTGTATCTTAACCATCCAGAATTCATTACGACCTCGATCGTCTTTTCGGCTGGACCACCGACAAGAAGATGAAGCTTAACCCAGGTAAGTGTAAAGCTATGCAGGTCTGTTTCTCCCGCAATCCTCCTCCGCCACCTACATTACACAACGACGATCACCAGCTAGCAGTCATCAGAGTAGCCAAGTGTCTTGGGGTAACATTGCAGGCTGACTTGAGGTGGTATACTCATGTCACGGAAACAACCAAAAAGGGGAACCAAAGGCTATACTTGCTTTGTCGTCTGAGCCAATTCAACTTGCCAGTGGAAGACCGTCTTACAGTATATACTTGTTTCGTCCGACCTGTGTTGGAATACGCACCTTTGTTTGACCACAGCACAAAAAAAGAAGATTGAAAACATACAAAGAAGAGCCACCAGAATCATCCTCGGTAAAGAGTTCACTAGCTAGTGATCTCTTGAGGTCTTACAGCTACAGACACTTGAAGAACGCAGAGTTGCCCTATGTAGAAAGTTTGCGAAGAATATATACATACATCCACCATGTACCGATACAGACTGCCACAAACGGAGGTAGTGTTACGGTGGGAGGACGACGAGACAACAAACAAAACTAGACCAATTGCCAGCGCGCACTGAACGATACAACAGAAGCACAATACCATATATGGTCCACATTTTAAACTACCATGTATAGTTGATCTAACCGCAATCTCACCGATTGAAATATTACATGTAACTTACTGGAATTTTTTATGACACGGAGTGACGTTCAATTAGGTTTTAGCCACTGTCAGACGCAATTGCCATTCACGCAATTAAGCCTTGCTGTGGCTGCGAAGTGATGGTGTCGTGTATATATTGTATATAATGTTTGTGCTATTTGAAATAAACTAATGATATACATAAGATAGATGATAGGCTGGATAGCTTTTTCAACACATCTACTTACCACCGGCAAAAAGAAACGTTGAGATCAGCTTGAATCCTTTTTGTTAGAATTGCCAGTTTCCAAGTCTATGGAAAGAGCCTCACATGAAGACATCCTACGATTCTTAGTCTGGAAAGAAGTTAATGGGAAAAGTACATTTGTCGCAATGTCCCGCAAATTTGGGAACAAAGACAGGATCATACTCATGCCCCGTGCGCCTAGCAGCTGCCCTGCAACAGTAGACTCACTAATAGGAAAACTCAGATCCATCTTCTCAGAAGTAGGTAGGGGTACGAAATGGGAACCAAAGATAGGTGCCACTAACCCAGCAGCGCACCCTAAAGTTAAGGAATATAAGAAACTTGTTGCTGAGGAGCAGGCAAGGGCGAACGCAGGCGACACATATGTTTCTGGATAAATATAAGAAGTTAATTGCTCATATTGATAGAAAGATCTCAACACGGGACATAACACCATTGGATTTATACATACTGGCCAGAGATGCTTGTTTCTTCAAAGTACTTATGTTGTTTTTTTTGGGGGGGGGGATTGAGCGGGAGACCTTTGTCAGATGTTGTCCACAGAAATACTGGTGGCACCTACGCGATCGACCTTAATCTTTAACCATACGTTTGGTAAAACACTCAGAGGGGCGAGCAACAACATGTTTGGTGTGGCTAAGGTGGATGACGAGGCAACATGTCCAGTGAACGGTGTGATGGAATGATAATATAAGTAGCCAATCTTGCTCAGTGTTTGCCTAAAAACGTGGCGCTCCGCAAACGTGAAAAAACGCCTTTCAGTGCTAAATTATTAACAATCAGCAATTTAACGTTAAAAAAAACAAATATTTAAAGTATGTAAGGACGACAATTTCATTTTATTTTGACGAAATTTCACTTCCATACTATTTGTTATTTTCAAATATTTTACGGTTAGCCCAAAAATTGCATCTTGTAATCCGATACTTTTTCGAATGTAAAACTAGGGATATAAAAGAGTAGAAGACTACAATACAGGTGTAAGGATAATATCCTTAACTAAGGTATGGGAGGAGAGGAATAAAGCCTTTGGAAAAGTAAGTTTTGGGAGAGTAATAGATAAGGTCTGGGGGGGATAAAGTTTATTTGGAGGAGGGAGTAGAGTGGGATGGGAGATTGTTATCATTGTTACTTTGCTTGTATACATATTCCAGGTTATGTCGTAAAAAAGAGACAAGTGTTCCTTACTTCACCATATGAGTTTTAATGCGTGTTCTATATTCCATCACAATCATGGATAGCCGGCCCTTCTTCCGCCGTGCACACTCCATATTAGACCAAGAAGCGGTCGGCTGAGGCCGTTTGAGGTCGGTTGAGGTATTTAGTCATACAGGCATGTTCGATCGATTATTCAGACGTTCGACGTCTAGAAAAGGGCCCCACTGTAAAGCAGTGTTAATCACTGAGCGGGCCACCCTGGCTAAAGAAAACAGAATAAAATAAAAAAAATAAAAAATAAAAAGTGCAACAATCTTATCAAAATAATTGATTCAAAAATGCACAACACGACACATTTCCATCTTTAGTTTGCAGATTATTATTATCTTTAAGGAGTCTTTCGATGTAATATCTAGTTTCCAGAACCATTTTTTCGATGTAAAACAATCAAAGAATAGAAAACGGTCGCTGTCGTCTGCCACGCCGCCCAAACCTGGTGCACATGCCGTGCGTCCGGACCCTCTTTTCATTTTGTTGCTCCGCCGATCTCCGCTTGACTAGACACGAACAGAATACTGCATGCCAGTGTTCTAGCCAGTCTGAATTTTTTTTCCGTCAACCCACTTTTGCGATGGGTGAACATGTGGAGCGCCGAAGGCGCGAGGCGTCGCGGCGCAGGCGCGACAATACTAGGGGGTCCGGGGGCATGCTCCCACGGAAAATTTTTAAATCTTGACCCTCTGAAACGCTATTTCCTGCATTTTGAGCGGCAATTTTTGCAGGTATACTAGGCTTAATTTAATAACATATTTTTGGTGAAAAATTACACAAAAGACGTGGGCCTTGGTTGTACCATATCGACAAAGAAACAAACATTTAGCAACACAAAACTTTATGACGTGTCTCTTACGACAAATATTTAGGTCGGAAAAGATAAAACATTTTCAACACCGGTCCCGTTAGCGACCGAAAAAAAATAATAAGGAATTAGACACCCTACTTTTAGAAAGAACGCCCTAAAGACGTCCTATTTTTCCTCCCATGATTTTGTCAGTAACTTTCTTCGGCACCTTCACTGTTTGTGATCAAAATTCGCCGATCTAAGGCTTCAAAACAACAGCTTCGTCGCCACCATTTTCATTTTCGATAAACTTAGTATCGCGAATTCACGCTTAGCGCACATCTCGCAAGTCGCGGGATCTGTATGTCATTGGTTGATTTACCGTGACGTAGCGTGGATGAGCGCTGTTATTGGTCGGATTGTCTGACGCCTTTACCAAATTTCGCGGGAAGAAAGTGCGTGTTTCTCGGCTTGAAACGATGTTTTACAAGAAATACAGCAAGGCTGATAACTGTAGCGGCATTTCAGAATTTTTTTGTCATCTTCGGCAGCAATAACTGACATTGAATCGGGGAAAAGCAAAAGGAGAAAGCCTCAGCACGGCGCGACCGACCAGAAATAGTGGGGAGGAGGGCCGGGCGCATGACGCATTGCCAAGTGAACCACGGCGCCGTCGCCGCTCCGTTTGTCTCGCTAGCTGGGATCGTCGCCGGGCCCCCGGCGGACGTTAGAAATGATCTTAATGGGCGTCGCCGGAAATTTCCACTAATTTTCTGGAGATCTTGGCAAAATTCAAGCTCTGTCTATGTCTTTACACGCCGATTTTTGACGAACAAATATGACGGAATGGGCAAAATTTTTGTCCGTCATGAGTGGCAAAATTCCGTGAAATGACGGAAAAACGGGCACTGGCTAGAACCCTGCTGCATGCATATTAGTCTTTGATAATCCTAGTTTGGAAAGTATCATTTAAGTAAACTTAACGCTGTACCTTTCCACCTCTAAAATAAATTTTAAGGAAACATTAAGTGGCGAATTTACAGTACAGTGGCGAATTTAGAGCCCCCTCCGTTACACATCTGCCAGGACTGAGGTCACCTGCGGGGTACCTCAGGGGAGCGTATTAGGACCTTTGCTCTTCTGTCTATATGTTAACGACTTGCCTCGGGTTCTAGAAAAATGCAATATACACATGTATGCCGATGACACCGTATTGTATTACTCTGCGTGCACGGTGAAAGAGTGTGAGGAGGCAGTTTCTCAGGATATGAAGAGAGTGTCCGACTGGTTAATTGAAAATAGACTTTCTCTTCATCCTGATAAGACAAAATCTATATATGTTATTTGGTGTTCCACAGAGGTTGAGTCATGTTGGGAGAACAGTGCAGATTACAGACGGTATGAATGTATATGAGCAAGTTACACTGGTCAGCTCATATAGCAAACATCACTAAGAAAATATTCTGTGGCCTTGGTGCAATGCGACGTGCAAGACCCTTTGAAATATTGTATACCATGTATCAAACATTGATGTCGTCGCATTTAGACTACTGTGGCGCGGCGTGGTTGCCAAGCCTTGTATAGGGTAAGAAAACACAAATGCTGCAATTAGACAGACTGTTGTGTAGAGCTGCTAGGATCATCACAGGTTATACACTCCGGGATCATGTCCCAGTTGACAGACTGTTAGCGGAGGCGGGGATGGTTTCTCTGAGAAATCGGACAGAGAAACTTAGTCTTGTTACAGTCAGTTCAATGCCGTACGAGGTAAAGCTCCACTGTACATCTCTGATATGTTCAGGCGGAAGTCTCCATCGATTATAAAAGCTCGCACTCGCACGGCTGTCAAACTGTTCGCCGACTGGGACCCTCATCAGTTGGACTGCCCCGTAGCAAGTCTGACCTGCTACAGGGGGAGCTTAAGGTTCTATGGCCCCCAAATGTGGAATAGCCTGTCACTGAATCAACGTGAGACTTTGGGACAGGCAAAATTCATGCAGGAACGATACATCCTCCATTATCAGTACATACTGTAAAAGGTGGATGACCATTATGCCGTAGTTACGGAGATGGTGGACGCCTTCTTTCTCTTAGGAGACAGCATTAGTAGTAAGTACGAGCTGGAAGAGATAGCGCACAAGGCTTAGTGATATGTTGGTAATCAGGTTTGTTCTCCTTGGGGTCATGGGTTACCAGGCTGTGTCATGACCTGTGCGACCGACCAGGAGGACAGGGGAACGTTGCGGTTTTAGTACTACAAAATGCAGCATAATCTGCTCATACTGTCCCAGCGATACTATAAAATGATGATTTGGCAAACCTCAGCAGACTCACTGTGGTTCGTGGTAAAACAACCACAACAAAACCTGCGCGGTATCCCGATCGACGTGCCGACGTTTTGGGTATCGTCCCACACCAAGGGGCTTAAAAATCACCTTTTACCTCCGGCCTCCATGGTCGCTTGGAGGCCTAACAAGGTACGTGTATGCTAAAATACTTTTTTCATGTACGTCTCCTGGGCATATCCTACCAATGTTGTTCCTTTTCTGTGTGCTATTACGTTAGATTTTCCGAGCACGGGTATGTATGTATGTGAACTTCGCGCGGTTGGGGTGGGGTGTGTGTGTGTGGGGGGGGGGGGGGGGTATTTAGTTTTGGGGTGAGAAATTCTTACATGTATCCTACCTTTAATAATTAATGTTGCACTGGTCGTAAAACCTTGGAAAAGGGCCATTAATCAAACAAAATAGGTCTTAAGGACAGAAAATCATGCCCTACAGATAACGTTACAGGATATTAAGGTTTAGTTCCAACTTATTGTTGCCATAGCAATGACACTGTTTGTATGGTATCTCCAATAGACCACCTGAAGAAGTCCCACGTGCACAGTGACTGACACATTGCCCCTCACCAGTGGTCTGCCCTTGAACCGCAAACTGCTCAACCCGGAGACACACCATCCAAATCAACATGCAACAGAAGGGCGTGAACGTTGCACAGAAAAAGGGAGATGAAAGGCTCGTGTCCAACAAAACTACACAGACCAATCACCGTGGACCAATCCCTCAGCCACGAAAGAGCCTGCAGCCACAGTGAAAAGCAGTCTTTATGAACTTTGATACATAAAGAAACTGCAGAAAAAACGGTTTGTATATTTCGTATTTGTTATTTTAATTACAATTTAATGTAAAGGGTAGGTGGTCTTTCATAATTTAGAGTAAACACACACACACACACACACACACACATACATTCAGGCCCCTCTTCCAAAAGTGAGTGCTCATATGAACTTTGTTTAAAGTAAATGCTGCTCCTACAGAGAAACAGAAATATTGGGTAAGGGGAAAGACCAGTAACAGTACCAGTATACTAGTAGGTGCCAGTATAGGTATTCCTGAATACCCCATTGTCGCCCCCAACAATCCAAGTTTCCCCGATTAAATTTATTCATAGGGAAGCTAGGAGACCTGACCAGGATGTGGTATTAATTACACTGGAGAGGATGGGCAGGCTCACATGTGTATTGTTTACGTAAATGTGTGTAGAGTTGTCACATAAAAATATTGCATCCTTTGTCCAAAAATGAGATTGCCCAGGAATCGGTAGCCTGGAATCCAATTTCCCTATTAAAGCTCCCGATCTATTACATACAGCACGTGGGCAGTCAGAAAAAATAAATTCGTAAATCTTACAAGTTGGATTTAACTCTTACTAACCTCTGTGCTGCTTCAAAATGAATGGTGACAGGCTGAATAAAAGTTTTAAACAAGAACTATGCGGCTCCAGATGTCTCATAACCGGGTGGCCTCCCCCCACAATATTGTGCGTGGAGGCCACATTAGACTGGATGCCAGGTTAGATCACTGAGGGATGACTGCGTATGCTAGATGATGTCGGTTAGCTTGAGGAATGAATCCACTCTACTATATACTCTGTGCTGCTTCAAAATCTTTTCCTAGTCTAAATTACCTAGTATACATTCTTTTTTGAGTTGCCCCGTCTTCAGATTTAGAAATCGCTACTAGTGTAATGTCCACCATATGCCGTGTCCCATGTTTCCCCACTGTTGGATTGTTGGGGGCGACAATGGGGTATTTGGGAACACCTATACTGGTACCTATACTGGTACTGGTACTGGTCTTCCCCCTTACCCATGAAATATTAGATTTTGATCATTTTTAGAGTACTTCATAGCATACGCATGTCCTTGAGTCAAGCATCTTGTATTGGACCAGCATCATACCCATAAACCCGTTATTGGTTTGCTCTGTAAGATATGTACATTGCTTGTGTGCACAACATATCAAACAAGGGATTCCGGAAAGAGCTGTGCTGTGCATGTGCATGTGCATGTGCACCTATAGCCCCTCTTCAGGGCCCCAAGCATATGTTAAGCTATTAAATGTTTGCCATATGTGTAGCTGTGCCAACTGGTGGAGTTGTAATGAACTGCTGTGTGGATTACATGTGGAGCCTTTGCAAAAATGTGAATAAAATCCTCCAAAATCAGCGAGTGACTTACTGATTAAGGAATCTGGACACTTACGAGGAGTTATTTCTTTAACTTTATTGGTTTTCTCATATATTCATAAACATAACAAGAACAGCATGACTGGCAGCCATGACATACAAGGTTGAATTGTGATGCTAGTTTTACAATGTAGATTATTCACAAAGGTAACGTTCGAAATTTGGTGAATATTCAGCCTGACTAAATCTGGCCAGCCTGACAATACCCCCCCCCCCCCCTCCAAGGTTTAGTCAGGATATCATACAGTGGCTGGGTGTATGTTATCTCGAGTAATGTTATCTCACTATTAAATGAGGTCATAGTTCCTTGACCTCACCATTAGAATTGCTTGTGCTAAATTGTCAGCTTTCTATTCTATGCAGATTTAAAGAACGCAGCAGAACTACACATAGGCCCGCTTTAGACATGGGACGGTATACAAAACGTTTTGCTATTATTAACTGTTGTCCTTTTCTCTACCAGTTAACTTTGAAATTGATGAGAAGACCAGCATGGACATTTTGACATATGTTTTGAGTCACAAGCTCCGAAGAACAAAGACCAAGCAAAAAATGGAGATAGTAGCCTCTACCAGGCTTGGGGTAGCAGCTGGAATGAGTAGAAATTGGCCAAATAGACAGATAACATGCCAGGGGAGTTGGTAAGCCAGAGTACAGTTTGTTGCCCCTCAAACTGTACCCTGGCGACCAGACTCGGACTTCCATTAGAGTCTGCAAAACCTCCAGTCTACACATATGGCACACAGCTGGTCCCTTTTCAGTGCAGGACAAACCTCCCCATGCAAAATCCTGGCTACGGGCTACGGGTATGCTACACTCGTCACCTACCACAAAGTCGTTTGTCCTCGGTCTTCTAAAACACATTGCTACAGATGCTAATTGTAAAAGGATGTGCCATCCTGAGTAGGGCTGCCTACTGTGTGTACCAGTACAGTACAGTACAGTACCACGAAAATTGATTAGGTACAGGTCCAAAATACCAAATCACTGAGTACCGATAAATACCGGAATAAATGTAGACTACCCCATTGTGCACCACAGATGACCAAAGTGACATCTGGAAGGAGCATATCTAATACACAAAAGATCTTTTAGGGACAGCTAGTGTATTGTATGCAACCAGAAATAGTCCACATGGTTCAGTTTATTTTGAAAAAGGCATTGGGTCACCTTAAGTTCTGTCTTTTATTTGAATAAAGGTTGATTAACTGTTACAGGGTTGGACAAGTTTTCAAAAAGTTCATATTAGTCATTTCCACTTGCCCGAACCAACTTTTCACTTGCCCAAAATGTAGAAATAAATGACATTTTTTTCCATGCATTTTTACTTGCAACAAGGGAATTGTTTTACTTTTCAGTAAGAAATGTTTATGTTTATGTTACATACTTAATCTATGGCTTCACTGGCATCAATATAATACCTTTATGGGGAAAATGATGAATAATTTCCTTCAAACACAGCTATACTGGGGCATAATGCCAGCATATAAAAAAATTTACTTGCCAGTTCAGGAGGATATGCACTTGCCCAAACAGTGTTTTCACTTGCCCTGGGCAAGTGGGCAAGAGGACTTGTCTAACCCTGTGTTAAATGTTATTGAAGAACTTCAGAAGAACACATGTTAATTTGTCAAATTCATCAGGTACAGATGGTACCTGAACTGGTACCTGTACCTGTACCTGATGTTACGTTTAGGTACTCAGTCCTTATCTTGGGTACATTGACTATAATTGGATGTGATGGACCCCAATTCTAAAATGGTCTGAACCTTAAATCCCATCATCCTTTGCGTCACCCTTCAGAGCATATTTAGTGGCCCATGTATGACATAATACACTGACCATCTTATTCATCAAGCCTGGACTAAAAGGAGACACCAATTATACCTATAACATACATTGTATGTGTTTACACCCTGCTGCTGTGTTGTTTATCTCATGTTGATCTGTATTCAAGATTTGATACCTTTCTCATTTATTTTGTTTGCTGATTTGTATCCTTCATCCCCCCCCCCCCAAGCGACCAATGCCTATGCAGTGGCACTGCTCCACCCAGTCCTTATCTCAGCTCCGTCCTGTTAATTTTCAAAATCAGGGTTTTTACACCCCTTTTCCAGGGTTCCTCAGTCAAATTTACCAATATTTTATCATCATTTAGGGTGTCCTGAATTTCTGGGGTAGCAATGAGCATTGTCCACCATTATGGAGTGCAACCTGGCCTTTGTGTCACACAGTGTAATATCTTATAATACATTGCTACATTGATAGCAAGCTTTTGCCAAAATCTACATTTTGTCTCTGTGGTGGCTTGCATCGTGTTTGCAAGTGCGGCAAAGAAGGGTAAAAAAAGACCGTTAAGTTAAGTTTATTCAATGTTACTCGTGTGATAAAACAAAACAGGTTACCACTTAGTTGTACGCTTCAAGACTTAAACACTTTAAAACTTTTCCTGTTAGTAAAAACTTTTGTCCAGTCACCAAATAATTCGAAACTAGGTCACTAAGTCAAACTGATCAAAACTCGACAAAAACATGTCAATTCCAACTATGCTACTTCTATGACGTGCGGTGAATAACTATAGTATAGTATAGTTCTCCAGGGCTCCTCTGATCTGAGCAAAATTATGAGAGGCTTTTCTCACAGCCTCCTAACATCTAACAAACAGCATGGCGAACTGTTAGGTTTGCTGTAGAAATATAACAAGAAATCCAACAGTAACATGACATATTAAATTTATATTAAAAAAAAAACTAACAGTGAGCCATGCTGTTAGACGGTAGTGAGAAAAGCCTCTCATGATTTTACTCAGACCAGAGGAACCCTGCAGTAGAAGTTTTGATATAAAGGCTGGGGGCAATATTTTCTCAATTTCATTGAAAAGAAGCATCAAATGCATCCCTTATCACCTGTGGAATGTGATGGGCAGGTTCCCATGTGCAATATTTCATGGGGTAATCTGCCCACTTCACAAGATATTCTATCTCCTCTGGATCCTGCCCTCTTCTCTTCAAAAGTCTTTCTACATCGTACATTTCTTGCCTCTCCTCCCCCTTCGTCTGTCCCTTTGTCTGTCCCTTTGTCTGTCTCTTTGCCTTTGCCTGTCCCTTTGTCTGTCTCTTTGCCTTTGACTGTCCCTTTGGCTGCTGTCTCTTTGGCTGCTGACCCTTTGGCTTCTCTTTTCCTGTTTCTTGTTCTCCTTCGTCGTCTCCATTCTCCTCCTCTTCTGTTTCAATGTCGTATCCATTCTCTATGTCTCTAAACATTCTCTCAGCTGGAGCTGTAAAGAGCAAATTTCACAGATATTACTATACTTTCCAACAGTTGGGATCTTTTCACATTTTAACAACATGAGTTATATATTATTACCCTTAGTTTCCAGCAGCTTTGCACAATTCCTTTTTTTTCTTTAAACTCAAGTGCTCAGATTGCCTCGGTAAATCACAATTTGGTTTTTATTGGATAAATGACATCTCAGCACCATGTGCTAGAAGTTAGGTTTCAAACAGGCTTGTTCTGTTCAAGTGTACTGGTAATGAGAACAATTTGACTAAACTGTTAGTAAGGAAACTTGTATCTGTTACCATTGCATTGTATTGTTAAATGTCTAATGGCCATATTGCCATGAACAGTCTGAAAAGACTTTTACAATTGGATCAGTTAGCAGATTTTTTTTTATTAGTAATACCAGGTCCTTTGTAAAACATACTTAGTGAGTTCCCTGAGAGTGTGCTGCTTCCCGCTACAATGGATGGCGTGTTGTCCAGTGATGGCGTGATGTCGGATGATGTGTCCGTTGATGGCGTGGTGTCGGATGATGTGTCCGTTGATGGCGTGGTGTCGGATGATGGGTCCGTTGATGGCGTGGTGTCGGATGATGTGTCCGTTGATGGCGTGGTGTCGGATGATGTGTCCGTTGATGGCGTGGTGTCGGATGATGGGTCCGTTGATGGCGTGGTGTCGGATGATGTGTCCGTTGATGGCGTGGTGTCCATTGTACTGCTACCAGCAGCTTGCAGGGATGCGGTGCTGTGAACTGTTGGCAAGGTATACACTTATATCACATTGTATAGCATTAGCATGAACTTACTCTGTTCAACAATTTAGCGCTAGAAATGTCAGGAACATTTGCATATGTATTGGAAGCAAAACAAAACACATGTAGTAGTAGGGCCAATCTAAGTGGCCCTGACTCTTCTAGGTTTAATCCCCACAGTATTGCTATTTATCTCAGCTTTGCTAGTACATTGTATGAAGTAAAAAGCCAAAACTTCACCTGATGACTGGAAATCAATATTCCCACACTGGAATTCCAGTTATAATTTTAGTTAAATCCTTACAAATCATTACCTAGCCTTGGTCAAAACAATCTGAAAGTACAGAAGTATTGCAAAAGTTTACCTTTGAATACTTACAACAAAAGGCCACTCTAAAGTCTATATATAGTCTTGCCTCACAGTGCAATTTACAGACATTTCAAAAATCGTAATTTTCACATCCCCAAACCTATAGTTAAGGGTCAATTTTACTGGTTGTACAATTTTGAACAAAGACAACTTTCCTGAGTAACAGGGGAAGTCATGTGATAAACCCTAAGTAGCTAAACATTAGTTTACTATACACTATACAGTTTGATAAGAGCATGTAGTATTTTGCAGATGAAGACATTGCAGATTGCCCTTGGGAACTTACCTTCCATGGTAATCCTGTCTTTCCCATCCAGGATGTCCTGAAGGGACTTCTTCCCCAGAGAAGCAATGTGGGCTATGCTGATGTCTTCAGGAAGACCATGTACTGTCACTCCCCCATTCCCCGCAGCATATGATTTGTAAGGGAATCTCTCTTTTTTTGTCACAGCCTCTGAAAATGAAGCACTGTTTGTTATAAATCTTCTTTTAATTGTGGGTCAATGAAAGAAGACTATTATTAAAAACAAAGGAAGGAAAGTGTATAGCTATGAGGAGATGCAAGTTGGATTTTTGCCCTTTGGAAATGAGTCATTAAGGTAAAGGAAGCAGAAATGTTTGACTTGATCTGATGCCACTCATATGTACATATATTAAAGTTTGTATCTGTGTTTATAGTGGTAGAGACCTTACAGAGTCTTGTACTTCCCTTTGTCAATAAAGTTCATTTCATTTAGTACTACATGTATAGCCTCTTTGATCAGAATGATTGCAAGCTTTTTAGACCACCTAAATAACACATCCAGTTGTAATACAGTCAGGCAAATACACATAGTAATACAGCAATTACTATTAGTACTAGAGTACTTGATTTTCAAATAAGAATTGCACATTAACATTCCAGACTGGGTATACAGTCTTCTTGCTGTTTGATGTATCAAAGTCGGAAAAAATAAGATGACATACATGTACCAGCTTACTGTCTGGTATAAGGCTCTCATGGGAAAAATACATGACCTACCATATTTCTTGTTCAGCATGTTTCTTACTTCTCTTCTCATGGCCTTTAAACTGGTTTGGGTTGGTGGCTCTTTTCCATCTGGAACAGAATGCACAAACAATTTTAATTAGTTGATATGACTATTGCTGACATTTTGTATGTGTAGTACGTGTAAACTGCTTTATTGCCATACCTTATGCAGAAACATATGGTTTGACAACAGGTTACTTTTTATTACCTACTAAATACATATGTACAAGATGTTGGGTGGCTTAGTGGTAGGGCGTTCGACTATGAAACGGGAGACCCTGGTTCAATCCTGAGTTGTACCCGGGACATGTCTGGACATGCGCCCGACGTTGTGCCCTTTGGAAAGGCACACGACTTTCCTCACTCCACCCAGGTGTGAGTGGGTACCCAACTTCGGTTGAGGAAAGTCGTATGTCACCTGGTGGCGCCAAATGGCAGCCGCACAGACCCATGCGACAGTTCCACAAAAGTGTGTGTGGAGCAAAGATCATGTATCATGTGTATTATTTGATTGTTAACCCCTTTGAGTGTTCTGTATTCTCTGATCAGTTCAGTGCTATGAAGAAAGGGCTGCCATTGCACGGGTAGTGTTTGACCAATAAACCATTATTATTATTATATATGTAATCAGGGACCAATATTTAAGGTCTAACAAAAGCCAAGATAAATGGCTTGAATTGTAACAGACTTCAGAATAAAAATGAAGAAGGTCTACACATCCTGTCAGAGATAAAAGAACAAAGTACCATTCATGGCTATAGCAAACTGCAGGGGGAGGTCTTTCTGATCTTCTAGAAACTTCCTTCCTTTTGGTGAGCCAACCAGATTTATGCCATCCTCCTGGTTGTACAGCATGACTGCAATCTGGACATTACAATCCTCAAACTTGTCTGCCTGAAATGAAAAAAAAAATTAGTCTGTTCCAATTTCATACACACAATTTCACAAGAATATATGGAACATGGTCAAAAGTGTCCACAAAAATTCTCTATAATGAAACATTGCACTTCAGATGATGGTGTATGATTGCTGACACCTTTAGCAATTTCTTTATATTTCAAATTCTGTGTCATGAAAAGGATTAATCAAGTAGCATTATACATGAGATAATCTACTGACCAATTTGTTCAAGTCCTTAACCAATGCTTGTGCCTTGGCCCTTTTTTCCTTGTCTGGCAGGTCTTTTATTGTTATTGTTTCAGACTGCCTGGCCTGCTCTTCAAACCGTCTTAGCTCCTCCCCATTTTCCATCTTGATGGCTTTCCACTCCTGATGGGCTTCTGCCAGTGTAGGCCGGAGTCCGCCTGCATGGTTTTGGCCTGGAACAGTTATCATTAATGGCAACATTTAATGGGAGGTATGCAGTATCGACATAAGAGTGTGGGTTAGTGTGTGTAATTAGGAGACTTTTTGTCCCAATGCTTCACAAGAAAAGTGCATACCAAGGAGGGGACAAAATCACATGCAACCAGAAACCTGGCTGCAAAAATGATCAAGGTAATTTCCTTTGTTGTTTGGAATATGGGTGCAGTATGCATGTAAATTGTAATTCTATGGCTAATGCTGCATGACAAGTTGCTGCTTGTTTAAAAGATTGTTTAAGTTTAAACCGCTGTATTAGAACATCTTTAACCGGGTTTAACAGCTACTTATACTTAAAAATGGACCCTATGCATTGCAGTGTCAAACCAAGGTTTACTGTCACTGCCACAACCAGCACAGACAGAAGCCAGCAACCCTTTTTGTCAGAACAGCTCAAGGGAAGGCTGTGAGCTGTTCTGTGACAAAAAGGGCTGCTGGCTAGCCTCTACCAGGCTTCGGAATGGGACTGGAAAGAGTAGAAATTGGCCAAAATAGACGCTGAGGGAGTTCGGATGGGACAGATTGTTCTCTCCCGTGGCCAAACTCCCTCAGCGTGTTATCCCTCTATTTTGGCCACTTTCTACTCTTTCCAGTCCCATTCCGAAGCCTGGTAGAGGCTAGCTGCTGGCTTCCATCTGTGGCTGTGCTGGTTTTGGTCGTTGCTTCACTGAAAATATCTGACAAGTCATTCATCATAGTATGATAAATGTGTATGCAGGATTTTCTGGTTAAAGCAAAATATAGACACACCTGTTAACCTTTGCCTCATAAAGCATGTGAGAGCAGATGGTTTTCGCTTTGTCTCCTTGATGGTTGGTGCACTGATATTGTTGGATGATGCCTTTTTTGTTGCAGAATTCTTGTTATCTATCCACTCCTGAAAAAGAAGTCAGAGATAGAAGTTACATGTAGCAATTTTAATATCATCATTATTTATACTAACATTTTCTGTATATCTTTCAGTTATTACTTAGCTGCTGCCCATGTGCATAGTACCCAATGTGTGTTATTAAGAAGCACAAACCTTAATTTTCCTGTGAGTCAGTCCTGTCTGCATAACTGCCTGGTCAAGCAATGCCTGGCTCTCTGGAGTGCTATACTTCGTCATACCCTTGTTATACAGGGCGTTCAGAATGCCTGCGTAGGGTGAAAGGTCTGTTCTGTGTCTCCTATAAGAAAAAATACATATCAATTTGTTAGAAATCAACTTACAATGCAATAAGAATAGCCCTCTATCTAGCAAGAGAACATTTATAAAACATTTACAACTAGAGTTGGGCGATGTCATACCTCCATGAAATGTTTAGCGCTTTTGTAAATCTTATGCATGGTGATGACCACCTGTAAATGGCTTACATTTACAATCTTGCTCATTAGCAAATTTTTAATGCAAAGTCATGTGACTTCTTCCCGAGCACAAGAGCTACCTACCACCAAAAATTCATGACCCTAATATGTCTGGATCACGACATATCAAAACCAGAAGTTCTGCTGCAGTACCAAGGGAAGCCGCTAGGGGCCCCAAAATCTAATCATTTCCAGTTTTCGTCAGACCCTACCAATGCACCAAGTATGAAACCAATTCATCCAGCCGTTCTTGAGTTATCTTGTTGACCAACAGACAGAACGACAGAATGAATGACAGACATAGACAACTGAAAATATAACCTCCCTGACATTTCATGGAGATAATGAAGTTAAAGTCTGCACTAGTTTGGTATAACAAGGAGGCATAATTTACTAGTAAGGCCACGTTGATTTGATTATATGGATGACATCCGCGCGCGCATCAATTTTCGTTCGTTTCCAAAGAAAAAAAAAGTTTTCGACCATACTGGAAATCGTACAAAGCAGCTGCAAAATGAGCAAATATATGCCGTAAATAGAAAAAAAAATATTGGAAATCTATACTTATATCGTAGAATACTAAAATCAATTCCAAAGGAAGAAGAAAATGTGAAGAAATGAAAATGAAGAGTCTATTATTCGCCATACCATAATCTGTGTGTTTAGCCATTTGTTCAACCTTCATGACCACGTAGATTTCATAATGAAGGCAACTTTTTTTTTTTTGCCAAACTTTTTTTTTATTCGCACGCTCGCATCAGTTTTGGGGTACCCAGAGGATGTCATCCATATAATCAAATCAACATGGCCTAAGGTCCAGCTAAAGGGGAGACGCCTCAGTTGGCCTTCGGCCTTCTCCATTTGAAACATGCAAAAAAAGTGACAAAAACAGGGCATCATATCTCATCTTTCAGAAGTTTTGTTGACACAGACTCACCTTCATGTGCTAGCCCATTTATTAATATGTACCTACAAGACTTTTCGGGAAATTCCGAGAGTCGAGGTATCGGTCTGTTTGTAAACATTGGTGCACTATAACCCCAAATTTTAGGTCGATACCAACCGATACGCAGGGGGGTGTAAGCCAATTAGGCAATTTCATGAAAAAACTCCATTTTTTTGGCAAAAACATGAACTCATAATCCTACACTGTACAACATGAAAATGTAAAAAATTCAACAAAATTCACCCCCAAAAAGGATTAGTTCTTTAGCTAATTTTAATTTTGACGAGCGTCTCCCCTTAATGAAACAATCAGGCAGTTTCTCTCTCAGTTTATCCTGAGGCCCCCTGTGCTTAGAATGTATTCGCCCTCCCATCGTCCTTTGCAAATCCTAGGCCTTCGTAGTTCTAAGATCTATAACACCTTTGTATATCAATTATAAAAATTATAATTTGCACAACGAAATTTCCCGCACGATTATTTTCCATGAATTAAGTATTGATGTTGTTGACCAGCCTACTCATGTTGACAGCAGTCTTTAGACATGTAACTATTATATACCATTATTACCTACCCTAACGACTCCTTTTGTTCATGCCGCCTAGCCTCTACCAGGCTTGAGGGCACGGCTGGAAATAGTAGAAATTGGCCAAATAGAGAGAGATAACACGCCGAGGGAGTTAGCCATCCAGTTTACAGTTTGCCGGCCCCACAGTTTGTTATCTCTCTCTATTTGGCCAATTTCTACTATTTCCAGCCGTGCCCTCAAGCCTGGTAGAGGCTACATGCCGCCAGCCTGGTGTAAATTATCGGCCACAAATTGCCATGACAAGCCAAGTGACAATTGACCCTCTCTACTGTCTTAGAATTTTTTCAAATAAACAGATTGGTTTGAAATGTTACTTATGAAGTGTTTTCTTTTAGCTTGAAATTACGTCGTCTTCACATAAGAATCGAAATGCCTGACTGTGTGTTGTAAAACAACTTTTCTAGCGTGCATGTTGCGAACTTACGACAACAGACAAGCAGGGACAACAACAATAACGACTTATCATAATAATAAAGGCGGTCTAGTAGGCAAGAACACGGTGTTAAAGTAGACATGAGGGGACCGACGCGACTGTTGTCTAGTACTTGAAGAGTATGTAAATTTTGACATCATTGTGCTTGGACAATAACAAATAATGTGCTGTCTTTTGACCAAGCTAGCCAAGGATGATTTTAACCTCCTTGTTTTGACGGAGTCGTTGCGTGGAGTGAGTAAAAGTGTGAGTACTAAGCAGGCCAGCTACGAATATCAAAACCCACAAATATTATCAGGGTTTGTGGCAGGCCCAAGTTAGGTGGCTTGTTTTGACAACGCTGATTCGTCATCTCTCATACCCAGGCAGTGGGCAACGTGACCACAGATTTACCCGCGCTTTCAGCCTGGAATTTGACACTTGTATCCAGATGTAGCCAATGAGCAGGAAGATGCCCTTTCCCGTGGGAGGGACAGGGGAGTACTGTATTTGCATCACCGTCTGTGAACAGGGGTTTACACAAATACTATGACCTCCTTGCACAAATCTGGGTCACCGTCACCAAGTGGATCCCAACAAAATGCCTATAATCGTAACTATATGACCATTGCACTTTGTGAAATAGCCACCAAGTTGTGTGCAATGGTTTATACTGCAGTAACTTACTTCCATACGGCGTTCAACTTTTTGTTTTGAATCATAATAAAAAAAGCAATAATCAATCGAGCTAAAGCTTAGTCCCCCCCTTCTGAACAGATCTAGCATTTTCTTGTGCAATAATCAAAACGCTGCGTCACATTTAGCTACCAGATATATCGCAGATAATACATTTTTTGCTACAGTTAGGTGTTGCCATTGACGTCATTTCGCGTCGCTATACTGAAGTAGAAGTATCTTTTAGATTTAGGGTCGTAGTCTAATCTCGAAGCAGATCATCAGGTGGTAAATCAGTATCCATTGGCCAGAGGAGTGCCCATTTTAATAGTCACTTCCGAAGTTCGGCGTGCCAATGGATACTGCTTTACCACCGTATCATCTGCTTGAACATTAGTCCTAACCCACTGTGCAGCCACGATGAACAGCCACGCTGCTATTGGTCAGAAAACTGGAATGCTTCAATCCTATTGGTGTAAAGTATATAAGCTGTAGCATATAGGCGCAGCAGGCCTGTAGCGCAGTTTCACTACTCTCCAAGCAGAGGTTTGGGTTTTTGGCTTATTTTTGGCGTGTTTTTAGGCTTTTTTATCGGGCTTTCTTTTTTCACTGAAATTTTGTTTCCACCCAACCCAACAACATTTCAGTGAAAAAAGAAAGCCCGATAAAAAAGCCTAAAAACACGCCAAAAAATAAGCCCAAAACCCAAACCTCTGCTTGGAGAGTACAGTTTCACCAGTGTGTGTGTGTGTGTGTGGGGGGGGGGGGCTACCTGTGTCTTCCTCGATTTTAGGTGCAAAAACGTCAACTTTTAAAACTATATTCACTTCATTTGTGTGGTTCCTAACTCTGTCGACCAGGAAAGGGACAGTACAGATAATATTTGAGTGGATCTTAGCTCTGGGGACCAGGTAACACTCCGTACAGGGATACTTCTCTGGCTCTTCATAATAATGTTAGTAGGTCTGGGGGCTAGGTAACACTCCATAATATACATTTTCTGCGGCTCTTTATTGATAGCTCAGGGAACCGGTACCAGATAAGATCATCTGACGCCTGGCACAAATTGGCACTATGCAATAAGGACCAAGAGGCATCCTTTGTAAAGGTAATAAATATTTTGTGTGGTGTTATGATAGTACGGAGAGGCGAAACTTTGTGAGTTTTGTTTTGTTGTTGTTATGTCATGCTGTATTGTTTGTTATTCCGTAATATTGTATAGTCTGTTTCATTGTATGCCCAGCATTGCCTGAAAAAAAGGTTGTTTTGTACCTGAGAGCAATTGCTGGTGAAATAAAAAAAATTAAAAAAAAACAACGACAGGTAATACTGTGACAGGAATAAAGAACCTGTTGGTTGTGATATCATGTTTTGTTGCCTCAACTCTCCTTTAACAAGGTTTACGATGTCAATATTTGAAAATATAGGAATCTTGTTGGGGTCTTTTTTTGCCCGTCTTTTTTTCGCCCTATCGCATTAGATTTGGAGTCTGCGGAAGATGTCATCCATAAAATGTATTTGCTGTGGCCTTAGGCCTATGATTTTGGAATTTGCCATTATGCATACATCGCGGGGTTAACTTGAAAAATTATATTTTGGACTGAGGTGAGAGCTTGAGATATCCTGGAATGGTCCATTTTGTAGGGAGTGTTATAAAAAAATCCCTTTGTTCCTGCGCGTGTCAGATTGGGCAAAGTTATAAATTGGGACAGGGTTGATTTGGAACGATTACTTTTTTTTAAATTTTCTGGAAGTTTCATTTTTATGGCACTGTGATTTCAGAATAGTCCAGGAAAAGTTAGAGTGAAATATGTTGCGTTCGCTCGCCAATGTTGATGGAACGATGTTTTGTAAAACCCTAAACAAGCCTCGCGGCTTTTTGCTACGATCGCCGAATATCCCCCTCCAGATAGAATGTATCAATTCGCCGCCATAAAGTAGTGCGAGGTAAAACGGACGCGTCTGCAGTACGTAATGGTTTTAGCACATAGTAGCTAACACATTCTGGTATAACGATTTCAGGCCTTTATTTTTGCCCTTTATTTAGAATTTTGCAACCCTCCAGATGTCTAAGCGAATGGATATAGTTAGAATACTGCGGTCGTCTGCAAATTTTATCGTCAGTGCAGGGCGGCCATTGTGAGGTGCGTGAAGGAATTCGCTTGTCTGAGTATTTTTCGCTGAAAACATGCATTTATCGCCTAGAATAGCTGTTTCGGAGTGTATTTGGGTTGTAATTGTTACTGGTGAGGGACTGTCTTTAACATAAAGGTCACTCACGGCGTTCAGCCCATGGTCTTCTGTCAGAAAATGAGAGACTATTCTGTGGCGTGGGGAAATTATGAACGTGCCGAAAAATGTACTCGCTAATGCTCGCAAAGTAGCCTTTGTTGCTTGCTGTACTGCACAATGTGGCTGTGAGCTGCAATTTGTGAGTAAATTTTAATACCTGTGGACGGAAATTTCTATTCCATACGGGTTCTTGTGTTTACTGAATAAATGGATCATGCACAGTGAGCACAAACAACGCGTCTATTAACTTGGCTATTTAGGGGCACGGATTACTACAACACAAAAATAGTGTAACCCTCAGCCCGGTGCTTATATCGTCGTTATTATGTAATCTCCAAGCAGATTCGGTGGGGCAGGGGGACTTTATATTGGCCTCCTGTATCCATTGGCCGCCTGTATCCAACGTTCGCCCCACGAATCTGCCGCAAAACGCAAGACTTCAAGCCTTTCAAACTTAATCACTCTGACACTTTTTCGGCTATTTTCAAGTAGCTGCGAAGTGTTTTACGGCGGGTTACGTTTTCCACCCGCGCGCCGCGGGAGTTTCCGTTCTGGCAGTCGGTGCGCAGTGACCCACGACTTCCTAACGGTCCAACTCGGGGTCACATTTTGAAAGCCGTTACCTTTAAACAGAACCCTTACCGGTGTTTTGAGTTGTCGCTGTTTAGCTGTCGGTGTGTTGCCGCTCATCATGGACGATATTTTACGGGCGCATCGTGTTGCTCGAGACATCTGGGGTTTCCCCGGCCTGAAAGATGGCCAAGTTGCGGCCATCAGAGCCGCCTTGGAGGGGAAAGACAGCTTTGTCGGGCTGGCGACAGGGCATGGAAAATCGATTTGCTATCAGATTCTGCCCTCGATCGCTAAAGACCCCACCATCGTCATTGTCATCTCACCACTACACGCACTTGTTGCAGATCAGGTAAAACAAGTTTGTTTTCTGGACTTTTCTCCCTTTTTTGCACGTCGATTTGACCGATCTTTAACTGCCCCCCCTCCCCAACTATAATGGATCACGACACTGTATTTTGATCTGAAGGATCCGACAAAATTTTACCGATCGTAAACAGAGTAAATGTCCACATAAATTTTCACAAACACCGCTGTTGATCGCAGTACCTCGCTAGTCATTATCCTTATTTCATTCTATTTCATTTTAGGCCTTTTCAAATATAATTCTTTTGTTATTTTGTCATGATCTTTGCTAAACAAAACAACACGTTTGGAATTATTTCAGATACGTCGATATGACATCACTGGATACAAAGGGTTACATCTTAGAACAACGACAGACATAAAACTGTACAAGGACACACCGGACAACAATGTTCGAATGGGTAAGTATCATTACTATCAATGACAAACAAAATACATGAGTCTGCCAGAACAACATGGATCAAAGCGTACATGAATTCATGAACAAGCCACAATGCAGCTTCTTTTAGTTTTACTACATATGAATAAACCATAGTGGCGTCTCCTTTGGTATCAACAACACAGACCCCTTGAATGAACCACAGCAACATAACAACAAATATATATAGATTTAGTTTTACATTATCCTAGGATGGCCACAGTGATTTCTTTTTCAACATATGTAAACAGTACATATTCCTGAGTGTATTTCGTTATTGTTACATATCAACACATATCCCTGAATGAACCACAGTGGCTAAGACCCTTTTGAAACATATCAACAATACATGTGCGTGCCCTTAAATGACTACAGTGATTTCTTTTGCAACATATATAAACAGTGCATATTCCTGAGTGTATTTTGTTACATATCAACACACATTCCTGAAAGAACCACAGTGGCTTCTTTTCAAACATATCAACAATACATGTGCGTGTCCTTAAAGAGGCCAGTAATACTATATAATGACCACACCCTGCCGATATAAATTCGATAACATAAACTACCAGACTTCAGTATGGCCCTGGCAGCTGTGCAGTGAACATGGGGGGAGGCTGGCTAAGACAGTTTAGCTTACAAAGTACAAGTTACTCTTTAATACACTTTTGAAATGAGACAACTGATAAGAAATTATATGGTTGCACATGAGGAAGTTAGATTTACCAGTAACCCAGAAAGTACTAGTACTATTAGTACTAGTAATGACAGCACTGGTTTGCAATTGTTCTGGCTTGTACTAAGTCGTAGCTTGTCACTGGCTGGAAGTTACGTGCCCAGTTCTACCTACTGAGCCTACAAGTCTATACTGGTTTATTTGACTGTATGTAGACACCACATTTACAAGCATATTTCAGACACAAAACTACAAAAGCTAATTCAGCTGTGAGAAAGACATTTCAAGTTGCAAGTACAGATATAAGTAGACTCTTTGATACAACAAGGGCATTATAGAGTGTAATGTCCTTGGATAAAACTTTGACAGGGCTGTACTGAGAGTTAAAATTTGAACAAGGTTGATTTTCCAAACTGAAAGTTACAGATACTGTAGAACGTTGTTGATTATTTGGCTTTGTAACAAGTATCTGGGTCATTCTCTATGTTACACTGAAAACCAGTACAGAAAAATATTTGAATCTGTTCAAAATAGATTGACCAGTATTATGCTAATCAGTCCCTGCCTTTGTTTCTGGTGGCTAGACAGTCTGGGATGTTTATGAGTTTATGTAGTTATGGGGGTCAATTCACTATTCAAGCTGCTGGGAAGGTCACAGTGGGAGCACTTCCTCATTGTTCTTGCCCAGGGCAAGAAACTCATGGCTTTAAATGACCATAGTGATTTCTTTTGAAACATATTCACATATCTGTGCATAAACCACATCTGCAATAAACACAGTTTGGAAATCAATGAACTATAGTGTATTCCCTGTATATGGTAAATGCCTAGTAGTAAGGCCTGATATGGCTGCTATTGAATTTCACAGGAAACAAACATAACACACATCAAGAGAGTCAAAAATGACACATAAATATATAATATTTGGGACATTGTGCTACAATCTTACATGTTTGTAACCGCATTATACTTCTACTCTAGTCTTCATGGCTCCGGAGCAAGCGGTGTCAGCAGAAGGGCGACAGCTAATGAAGGACCCTCCTTTGCCCATTGCTGTAGTAGCAGTTGACGAGGCACACTGCATACCTCAATGGTACATTTGCATGTTGTCACCTACAAAATAACTTCTTAATATATATGTATATATATATATATATATATATATATATATATATATATATATATATACAGTCCGAAACACTATATATACAAGGACCCACAGTGTAGAAGGTAAAAGGCAGAACCTGTAAGACACCTAAAAAGTTATCAGTACTGAACAAGCTGGTAAATTTGGGGGGGGGGTGGGGGAGTGGGGGGCAAATACTCAATACACACTAACCTAATGCAACACCATGTGTACTTTTCCTGGTTATCAGACTTCTTCAAATAAAAGGAACAGATGCTCACTTAGCTCTAAGGAAACAAGTTCTATCTGGTCACTGAAAATCTGTTTGTAGCAAAGTACAAAGATAAGCCTCATGTTTTTTTTATATCTCCTCCAGTCTAGCATTGATTTGGAAAATCTGAGAACCAACACAAACATATTGATGTAACATATTAACACAATCCCCTGTCATTGACATATAAAACCTCCCATTATCTATTAGGGGTGATGACTTCCGAAAAAAGTTCAAGGAGATTGGGTCATTACGTGCTCAGTAGATCTAAGGCTGCCCAGGGCATATTCTAGCTACCACTTGGGTCCTGAATGAAAATTGGCATAACTCAACAATACATGCTTGAAAATGTCTCAAATTTCCAGGGGAGATAAATTAGATGCATATCAGTGGGTCTAAATAAATTTGATGTTGTTATATTAAGTTGATTTGTTTGTTTTATCAAAATAATAATGCCATTATTTTTGGTAAAAAAGGGAGTTTGCAGAACTATTCCCAAAGTCCAACACTTGCAGTTTTTTGTGTACAGTTGCTAACACATACCTCCTAACAGAAACTGGTTAGATATATAAAAATTTCCCTTCTTGTCTTCTGAAAAATCGTTATTTATGAATATTATGGATAGATGTTTAGGGTAGCTCTTTAAAAATTGGCTTATAACAAAATGTATCAATCATTTAACAAGATATTCAAATCCTTTTTGTGTAGAACAGGACATGACAAATCATTTGACGTTATTTTTTTCGTTCCTGAAAGGTGGCTATAGTTCTTTAAAATGGTTCAAAGTTTGTACTACAACTTTGTAGCTTGTAAGACAAATTTTCACCATCATCTCCCATCAATCACCATTAATCATGTTGACAGCCACATCAATTAGGCTACTTAACACCTCCACGAGAAACAATTAGAAGTAATCCACATTTACATCAGGGCTCAGCCCATTGTTATGCGCAGTTTTGTGTGCCAGACCTGGCAGGCACTCTTGTTTTCACTTGACCCTATTGTAGCGTTTACTAAAAGACACAAAATGACAGGAGAAGACAGTTGCAAATGTCATTTGTCAGACTCTAATCAAAATAATACATATAAACGTAAAATGTTGCTGGTGAATTTGTAAGTTACATTACACTCAAGCAGCAAACATAGCTATAGCAAGGCTTGTAGCAAGGATTGCTTCAAGTAGTAGTCGTTTGTCGCTGAAAGTGTAACACTCCTGGGTAAAATTCATATTGTTATGTATGTGATTAGACTACGGCCATTGTCTCTACATGCAAATGCCATGTATCCCCTTGTAACCAACTCAACTGGCACTGTGTAGGTTCATGTGTTTTTCTCATGCTCTAAACCTGTAAAAAAACAGATCAATCAATGGTATGCAGTATTTTTAACAACTCGCTTCGGTGTGTATTTCACAAAGTAGGAAAATTGTGCGCAATATTACAGAAGTATTGGTGTAATGTCCTTGTGTATACCTAGCCACGAAAGAAACATGCATTTTGACCCAAGTTTTATTTTTTAGGTTCCGTGATTTTTTTAGTACTAACTGCATGTGTACTAAGGTTTGGCAATGAGGTTATAACCTCCTTGTGTTTGGTTCAGCCATTGTACCTCCATGGTTCAGCCAAGGAGGTTTTACTATAACCATGGAGGTGCTATAACGATGGAGGTATAATGTCCTTGCTATAACCAAGGAGCTTCTATAGCTCATTGCTATAACTGTTACTTGGCCATGGGTTTGGCGGAGCCAATAACCTCCTTGATAATGCGATGCCATTTTGCAAAAATTGTTCAAATAAAATGGCTAAGAAAGATATAACCATCTCTTCTACCTCCATGATATAACCCTTGCGTTACCACAACACAAACCAAGGACTGAAGGAGGTTCAGATGCACAAACTCTGTAAATGTGTGTCAAGTTGTTTTTTCACTGACCTTCGCAGAGATAATGTGGTCTCAGAAAATCAAAGCAAATCTTATAGAATGAATGCACATTTATATCCCACACTGTGCGCATAAACTGATAAAGTCTTCATTTGCGTAGTCAAATTGTGTGTTTTTACGATGGGTTAGTTCACAATTCACATGAAAACAACCAATACACATTCAGGGTTATGAGTGGTGAAACCAAGAGCATTATGTATTCATGATGTATTTTATGAAACCAACCACATTTTTGTTTCATACAATTTGGTCGGTCATAAAGTTTCATACAATGTAGTTTCTAACTTTTCATGTAACAATTTTATTGCAAATTCTTGCCCAATTCTTTTTTAATGAAATTTCCTGCTGAATGTTGACTAATGGTAGAAGGTTGAAAGGGGTGTCGAGTGTATAGTCTCCGACCTCATTCACAGTTGTGTATTGTTTACCGTTTGGAAGTGAAATTGGTTATTCATACTGTCATTATCCCTCAATCCCCGAGATTATCCCTACGTAAACAAGTTATTTATCGCAAACTGCTATATGTTTCAAAAAGAGAGAAGAAGCCATTAGAACGTAGATAGATACTACATGTACTTTATATAGTTTTTAGCTTTTTCATACCTTAGATCTAATGTTAGCCTTTTATACTTGTTTCTAGTACATTGTATTTCCATTGATCTCCTGCATTTATCCCCCCGGGGAATGAACATGCAATAAAGATTCATTATAAGACTACGAGCTGCCATCTTGCGTAAATCCTGCACATTCCTGATCTTGCTTTGCTTTGACTGGAAAAGGAGTCCTGGGGGTCCACCAATTAACTCACCAGGAGAAATTAGCGCGTAATTCGGATGCAAAAGGCGGGCGGGACTGGAGGTGGTGAACTAACACTCAAAATTATACATATTTACAAGCAACAAGCTCGCACTTGGTTCATTTAAATATTACAGTAGCTAATCATCATATTTAAATGAGGTATCGGGCAGGGCAGGCCTGGCCTGCCTTAGATCTGCTGAGTGCCTCCATGCCCAATGTGCCATTTATGGCGCTCACTGCAACTGCAACTGCTGATGTCCAGAAAAGTGTTACGGAGGCGCTGCATATGAACACACCTGTTGTTGTGAAGGGGAATCTGGATAGGCCGAACATCTCCCTGTCCAGGAAGAAGATAAAGAGCACAAAGGTAACTAGATAATGTATATGTATTTTTTGAAATTAAAATTTGCTGTAAGCTCTGAACATAGTGTAAGCATATTCCTATAAAGTACACTACTGATGTTGAGCTAGCTACATGTACACCTGACCAGAACTGAAGTAGTTCTTGTCAGCATACAACCTACAATTTATATTTGTATCTATCCAATCTGTAGTGTCTTAGCCTGGGTACCATCTGGATTTTCGCTCCCAAAGGCTCCAAAAAATCATTATTTTTTCGAGCCTTGTGGAGCGAAAATCCGGATGGTACCCAGGCTAGTAGTGTCTGGCACAGTGTAGTGATATGGTAATTAAATTCTTTCATTACAGTTAGACTTCAAGCCGTTGGCAGAACATCTGAGGGCAGCTGAAAACCCTGATGACATCCAGAAATACATCATCTATGCCACAACGAAAAACCAGTGCATGGAAATCTGCGAGGAGCTGAGAGCCCACTGCAAACGTGCGTTGAAAGATGCTGTCACGGCCTTCCATGCCGACATCTCAGACAAGGCCAAGACAGCCGTTATGAAGGGGTTTCGGGAGGGCTCCATCAGGGTGGTGGTGGCTTCAATTGCATTTGGCATGGTACTAAAAAAATTCAATTATTTCCAAATTTTAGCATTACAGTAATAACAATACTTAACTCGTGCCTGCCATAAATGATATACTGTTGCTAACAAGTTATCATTGTGTGTGTGTTTGGGGGGGGGGGGGGGGTACGAGTCTTCTTTTAATTGACACCAGACAGAATGAAACATTTTCTGACTTGAGACTGATCTGTGCCAGAGAAATTTTACTGGCATCACTCAGGTTCATTCTATTTCAGTGTCTATGAAAAGAAATGTTTTGTAGGTTGTCTGTCCTGCTGCAGTTTCAAATCTAACAGTCTAATGTCCCCAAAAATGTATTACTTATATACATATGATTATGCTAAATCATTTACATGTTTTGTCACACAGGGCATTGACATTCCTGACATCCGCGGAGTGGTTATTTACCACATGCCTTCCACCATTAGGGAGCTGTACCAGGTGAAAAATGTCTCTTAGATTAGAAGTTAACAACACATGAAGACATTAACATTTTTTTGTTGTTGAAATTTTGCATTAGTCTAAATTTCTACTGGATCTACCGAATATAAAGAACCATTAGGAGGCCATCTACCACAGAAGTTGATTACATTCAAACACGAGATTCGAACACTTAATTGAACTGGAATTAACAAGATAGATGTCAAAAATTTGGAGGTATGTGTTTTACATTGAACAATATCGTCACTGATTGATGAATTTTCTGTAATATAGACAGATGAATTTCTTTAACGTTAAACCTTCTTTTGTTGCAGGAAATCGGTAGAGGTGGCCGAGATGGTCTGCAAGCCAGTGCCATAGTATATCATGGTAAAGGTGACTTGAAAAAGGCCTCAGAACAAGTAAAAGCTTTTGTGGCAACAGATGGCTGCCTGCGGGAGGCGTTGCTGAGGCACCTAGGGCAACAACTGGAAACCAAACCAAGTCAGTGCTGCAGCCAGTGTGAAACAGATGACGACACCACTTCAACCTGCGTATTCCTCACCTATCAGAATGAGGCACTGCCACAACAAACAGGCAGGAAGCGTCAACGGACAAGGCCTCACACCAACAGGGACCAAGAACTGAGAGCAAAGATTCTGGACCTCCGAGACCAGTGGTATGCTGAGAGACCAGAACTGATTCTATTTGGCCCATACGCAGTGATGGCTGACGAGACTATTAAAACAATTGTCTCTAAATGCCGTTCAATCCACAGTGTTGAAGATATAGATAAGATTAGTGGTGTGCCTGAGGGCAAGTCTAGAGAGCTGCTAGCAGCTATAGATGTCTTCTTCCCAGAGCACCATCCTACCAGACCAGTGAGATCAAAAAGGAGACGTACTACAAGAGGTGTGCTGCAAGATGTCACCAACACATTGTAATACCTTCATTCGTCTATCAGTGCAGCGAGGTCAACGAGATCGTCGTCGTCGTCCTCCTCCTCATCTCTGGAGACGTCCTCAGTACTGTCCTCATCTACACCTGTCACTCCTTTCTGAAGGAAGTTGTCGATCCACTTGTCCACAATGATCCTCTTCCACCCCTTCTTCAAAACGTCTGTGAAGTCTTTGCCAAAGAAGAGTTGTCTCCCAGCAGTAGGAGAGTAGACTTTACCTGCAGAGATGGCCTGTATCATGGACTCCACATCAGCTGCAGCAGATGGCGATGTGTGGTTCACCGTCTTTCTTGCCCTGAACACACTGTCGCAAAACCTCCGGGCCTCGTCGATGAGTGGCACAGCCAGGGATACCTCCTGAGCATGACGTAGCGTCAAGCGTCCGCCCGAAGTTTTCAGGATTTTCTTGAGAACTCTGTAGTAATAAACATTGATGTTTCAAGTGGTCATAATCTTGATTTCAATTAACTTTTCTGTATAGTTCAGAAAGAAATTACAGCTTAAACACATATAAACATGCAAGTAAGGGGAGGAAGTGCTTATGGATGAACTGCATGTCCAAGTGTTGCTATGGTTCATTTCCCATATTTTGTCATCAGCCAGGAGCATTCAATTACATTTTTCATTTTTACAATCAGATATTGTCTACAAAATAGAGAAAATATTGTAAATGAAACAAAATATAGTAAATACTGTAATATTGTAAATATGATCGGTGGTGACATCAGTTCTCTTCAAAAAGTATGTAACACAGTATGTACAGTTATGTAAATAATGCGACTGTGTGCTATGTCCCTGTAAACTTATGGTACCTACTGGGTTTTTTTTTTAAAGCTTGACAACAGATGGTAATATATGTACTTACTTGTTGTAGTGTTCAACCAGCATATCTACTGGTTTGGCATGACCCTGTCTTCCATGGGTGTTGAAGAAGCGGTTGTGTGTGAGGACATCTGTTGTTTTGGGTGACCAGTTGGCTTTCATATTTGCGATGTGGTTGGCTGCTTCGGTGCTGTACTGAGTGCGATTAGTGCCCAGAAACGTGGGAAGCCACAACTTCCAATGAGCAACCACCGCAGGTCCGTCTTCATTCCTGAGTAAAATACATTTGTATATGTCAAATGTGTGTATAGCTTTCTGCGTATGAAGTTTTTGTTACAATCAAAAAAGTCAATGCAAACCATTGAGTCATAGTATACCATGTGCATGAGTGTTGCAGTGAAAAATTGGTTACAAGAGATGAAACTAATATTTTTGCAACAAAATTTCAAGGGCAAAGGAAAGGTGTTGATACAAAGTGCACTACGGAATGATGCCAACCAGTATATGCTTGGAGATCAACAATCCATACCACCCAGTTTCTGCTTGGAGATTACCTTTCCATATCACCCTGTATCTGTTTCATTATCCTAAGTTTGATCACATTATCCCAGAAGCCAGCAAGAAATTGAATACATCTAAAGAAATGACAAGAGAAAAAAACATGAGTAGAAACAATACATTTCTTGCATACTAATGAAACATAAAAACAGTTTTCCTCACCTTATACACTGCCTTAAATCTGTATAAAGCATCAAGTGAGTCAGGAGGGCAGTTGCCTGCTGGAAAACAGCATCATCCTCGTGGTTCCTCCCAGGTGGGTTGAAGATGAATGTGTCCAGGAAGGATGCTATGATGTCCACAAGCTCCTCTTCTGTCTTGCCTGGTAAGTCTTCATCAGGAGCTTCCATGCCAAGATGTTGCAGAAGAGCTGCTGTCAGGTGTGCCTTGCACGCATGATGTAGAAACTCATCCACAGCATTAAAGTTTTTGCCTGTAATAACAGCAAAATGCAAAAATGGTTGACATGGAAATATGTAAATTTCCAGTTATAGCTGTTCAGGGAGATTACACTTAAGCTGTGGATAGTGTCAGCCAGTTGGAAAGTTGTTCTACCTTGGAGAACTCTGATCGGAGATTTGACATATATACTGTGAACTCTGTATCACTAGAAAGAAGCAGAACATCACCAGTGTACACATGTACACTAATCATGTGTGTTAACTCTGTTTTTGTATTGTTCTGTATACACATCACAAAATCAAAGAATACAAACCTGCAGAGTCTACATTTCTTCTGTCCACTATATCCCGAAGGTGCGCTAGTGAGCTGGCATTCATTGGAGATGACCAGTATGTCATGGTGATACACTTGCCGGTTTCCCACAGGAAGTGGAAGTCACCTGCCAATATACAGTTTGATGTCAGACATTTTCATTTCTATACAAAAATAAGGATGAATTTGCCATAACTCTTATACCATTGACAAATTTAGACTAAATGATTTAACAAAAACCCACACATACTGAAATGATCATGTCATCTAAAACATCAGCACTGCACTCTTTCCAGTCTCTCACAGAAAGTGGAAGTCACATGCAAACTTCTTTGTAAACAACTCACCTGGACACTCCTTTGCCCACTGCAGCTTTTCAAGTGGATCGATGTCAGTCTGTCTGAGCCGCTTAGCCCCCCTAATATTTTTGCAAGTGGCTTGGTCGCCAACAATTTCCTATGGAGACAACAATTACATGTGTCATGTGACTCATGTCCCTTATATTGTGTTATGCTGTTACTGTATTGTCACATGGTCATGTAAATCAAGATGACACTCATTAGATCATTCAATTTCTTTACTGCTTGATTTCAATGGAATTACATACATGATAATGATGAGGTTATGAAGGTCAAAATAAAGAAACAGGTTCAATTTTAAGAAAAAATTCAGCACAAGATTAATAATAAACAATCACTGTCAGTTACAGCACTAAGGATGATTTCTGGTGAAGAACCTCACCTGGTCCCAGTAGTTGTCTGGGGTCATGCCAGCCTCTGAGGCAAACCTTCTCAGGATCACAATGTTGGCAGATGTGGTTGCTTCATTCTCATCCATTAGTTCCAGTGGCCTATAGGATGACTTGGGAAGTGACTTGCTGGGTTGCGGCTTGCTGTGTGCCTTGAATCTGACGAAATCCGTACTCAGCAAGCTCTTGACATGGGTTGCCAGTCTTCTCTTGAGACTGTCCATGTCTTCTGGTGTAGGAAGTATGTCAGCAGCATGGAGATCCCTTCGTCTTCCCTATAAAATGTACCATACATTTTCTAACACCAGGCTTTGATAGTCGAAGATGGTTAACTACCAAACACAAGCAACACCCAAAAGCTTAACAAGTCAAGCTCTTTTTTTAGTCAGATGACTGAACAAATAAAATTCTGTTGTTACATATCTTAAAACTTACCTTGGGTTCTGTGGATAAGGACGCATCAGGAACATGACGCAATGGAATGGCCACGCGAGATGTCCAATTCTTCATTTCGGCATGTTGACCTATATCAATGATGTCAAAATGTGAGTCAATACTCAGATTCATCATATTTATGCCTTCCTGTGTCCTCTTGCAATTTTTGTATATGAGAAAATAACAAAGTGAAAAATCATGAAAAGAGGACAAAATATACATTTGCGAAAAGTCAAGATATCCATACATACCTTTTCTCACTTGTTGCACACGAACCATGATGTTGACATTATCGTATGACCACATCTGCCCTTCGCTGGGTATAGGGACAGATCGCATTTGGGCTGCATAGTCTCTGATGATTTTCCATGTTGTGGATGGTGACACTCCAATTCCCGTATGGTTGAGGATTGTCATCAACTGAAAGGAATGAAAACATAAAGCCATAGTTTTAGAATCTTAGTAAAGACACAAAACAAAAGTAAATATGGATTACACCAAATAGAAATTGAACTTGATAACTGTCGGCAAAGGAAAGAGAGACAAAATCATTGCACTGTAAGGACATACAGTACCTGATCATTGCACGTCCTTGCAAGAAATCCCAGCGACAGGACGGTTTGGATCCCAGTGGTCTTGTGGCTATGGTGGTTGGCTATAGTTGCAATGATCATCGCAGCTACACAGTCTGATCTGTCTTGTGCAGTTCCTGTGTAAGTTGGAGCAATCAAGGAACAGACAAGATGGTAAATGGTTGGGGAATGTTTTTCCATGAAACCTGTCGTCTCTTCGATACTGAAGTTTTGTATGTCTAATACTGTTCTTATGGACTTTGATAATGGGCTGGTGCTTGAACACAGGGCAGCCATTTCCAGTTGGAGTCTGGTGTCCATGGTAGCTTCATCCAAGATCGCTGCTGCTTGACGGGCCTCACTGAGTTGTTGTCGGAGTAGTCTATTTTCTTCTAACAGTGCAGCTACATCCTGGTTGACAGGTGGCATGTGAAATGTAGAGCTGTAGTGGGCCGCTGACGGCTGACTTGTGGGTGTCCCATGTTGACTTGAACTGAAAGGACTGTAGTGGGCCGCTGACGGCTGACTTGTAGGTGTCCTATGTTGACTTGAACTGAAAGGACTGTAGTTGGCCGCTGACGGCTGACTTGTAGGTGTCCCATGTTGACTTGAACTGAAAGGACTGTAGTGGGCCGCTGACGGCTGACTTGTAGGTGTCCTATGTTGACTTGAACTGAAAGGACTGTAGTTGGCCGCTGACGGCTGACTTGTAGGTGTCCCATGTTGACTTGAACTGAAAGGACTGTAGTGGGCCGCTGACGGCTGACTTGTAGGTGTCCCATGTTGACTTGAACTGAAAGGACTGTAGTTGGCCGCTGACGGCTGACTTGTAGGTGTCCCATGTTGACTTGAACTGAAAGGACTGTAGTGGGCCGCTGACGGCTGACTTGTAGGTGTCCCATGTTGACTTGAACTGAAAGGACTGTAGTTGGCCGCTGACGGCTGACTTGTAGGTGTCCCATGTTGACTTGAACTGAAAGGACTGTAGTTGGCCGCTGACGGCTGACTTGTAGGTGTCCTATGTTGACTTGAACTGAAAGGACTGTAGTTGGCCGCTGACGGCTGACTTGTAGGTGTCCCATGTTGACTTGAACTGAAAGGACTGTAGTGGACTGTGGACAGCTGACTTGGGAGGACTCTTGGAACAGGCCGGGTAAGGGAGACACCTGTGTACAATGTTCCAGTTGTTCCTCGACCTTTACGAATTTGTATGTGAGGGAATTCTGATTTCAGATGCTTTCCCACTTCATTTGATGTTAGATGGAAGTCACTCAAAAGAGTCATGACATCATTTAGTAACAGTTTACCAAATGGATCCTGCTTAATGTTCTCTCGTAACCTGAAAAAAATGGATATATAGTCATATAGTTATTCATAATAAAAACTTATTTCCATGACGATGACCTTGTCTTTTCACTCACACAACTGTTGTAGACAAACACAAATATATGTGTATCTAAAAATTGTCTCTGAAGTTATTTCCTTGTTGTGTTGTAGTATTAATGTCCTTCGCAGTATGCATCATTTTACTCCTATCGTTGTAAGTTGGAGTGAAAAAAGTACATCAAGAATATACCCCAGCAACAAAAGATTATTTATATGAAGTATAGTCTGTTACAGCAAGGATAACCTCATTGGTTACAGTACATTTGTATTAGACAAATAATTGAGAAAAACGGGCTGTACCAAAAAAGTAAATGTAAAGGGGAGGTCAAAATTGAACTTTGGATTCAAGCCTAATAATAATCCTATCCAGATTTTGCTGAAACCCCCCTAGTTCCAGATCCAAATTTGCTCAAACCCTCCAGACGTTAAAAACAAACCAATCCCCCTAGCCTCTCCCACCCCGTCCATTCATAATTTATAATAAAGCCGCTCTACTACCTACTACCCCCCTCCCACACACCGATATATACACTTGTACAGAAAGCTGTCTCCCATTTAATACGGGATGGTTATGTTTTCCATGTTCGGTAAAATTAATACATGTAACCGTTTTTGGTATAGAGTTGACAACCAAAGAAAGAAAGATTAAAAAAAAAACGCTACTAAATTTATAGGAGGCCGGGTGTGCACGTGTGCTGAAATAATGAATTTTTTTTTCACCATGGCTAAAAATATCGGAGCAATATGTAACAATTATGAAGTATTTCGCTTTTATATGATGAAAAAACACTCATACAACGTACAGCACATACCTTGTTTTGATCTTTGCGTCGTATGCCATCGTTGAGGGTAGTACGGGCCACGCTTTTGTGTCGAAAACTTTAGGAATCCACACACCTCAGCAGCACTACACCCTGACGGCCATGTTTGTTTGTTGTTTACGAAACTGCATGTAACGCAATCCACTGGTGTTTTTTCCTGCTTTGGTAACTCTATTTGTGATTTGGGAAAGGAAGTCCTCGTTTTAAATTTAAAAATAATTTTAATTACAACTATGAATCCTATTTAGGCCTATAAAGCGTTTTTGTTACGTTTTTGTCAATTCGAGTAAGTAGATGATACGTTACGATGCTTTCAAACGCGCGGGAAAGAAGTGACGTCAGCTCTTGACTGAACAAGGCGGAAGCGGCAGGGAGCCAACACGGCCCGCTGATTATACTGTTCCCTACACCGGACGCGCGTTAACTCTGGGCAGTAAAAAGATTTACCAAACGATGTTTTAATGGTTACCAGGGAGGGGCAGAGACACCAATTTTGAAAGGGTAGCCCCGCCCTGGTGCGTTTTGCGGCAGATTCGTGGGGCGAACGTTGGATACAGGCGGCCAATGGATACAGGAGGCCAATATAAAGTCCCCCTGCCCCACCGAATCTGCTTGGAGATTAGTTATTATGAGACTGAGAGCAAAGCTGTAACGGGCATTTGCTGTCTGGTACCTGCTGCCTTTTAGTGTATATAATAAATTTCACAGCTAGATCACGAGGAGCCAGGAGGAACTGCTCTCCACTTCAATAGTTTGGCTGAGATTTTGCTACCACAGTTTTGTCACTCAGTATGTATGGACAGTACTCACGTGCGCTTATACTGTGCTATAGATGTCTTCTGTGACATGTTGATCAAATTCCCATATAAATACGTATTTGTTAAATGAAGATGTTTCTTTCTACAGGTCAACCCAGAGAGGACGTGTTCGCCTGGCACATGGGTCTGGTGATCTCTGAAGTCTTCATCAGGATAAACATCTCAGCATTGAGAAACACAATCAGTCCTTGATATTCACATCATTTGCTCGATGAATCCAACACGTCTTGACATTTAGTTAGGTGACAAAATAGCAAACCCTGACTGGAAATGGCAGAACATCCAGCTTACTCAGGGTGTGTTAGTTGTTCTTTAAAAGCTGTCAAGCCTCTTGGAAACCCAGACCTCGGGGACTGTGCCTCTGGCTCAGTGGGGGCTTGTTCAGCTTAGTTAGATGGGTGTGTTGGATGTTGATGCCTCAAATAAATTTTCCATGTTTGCTCTTGTCCCTTTTGCTTTTCTATGTAAATATGAAATGCAGACTGGTTTACAGAAGTATGGAGTGTAGGGCCCTTGTCTAATAATTGCAGAGTTTCTGCACAGCACTGCCTCTTTCTTCACATATCCTCCTACTCTCCACTCACAGGACGGTAGGAGGACTGCTACCTTGCGAAACCTTTCAGTTTCACGTTTATCCTAATTCACAGATAATAGTTACATTTATCCACAACCAATGTGTTTAAAATTTGTCATGGTGCATGTCCAAGTTACAGCTCTGCTAAATACACTGAACATCGCCAAAGGCATGGGCTGGTGTTGGTTAGGTGTAGATATTCCACTCAAATACTTGAAAAACTAATTCTTTACAGCCAGGCCTGCTGTAGTCCATTCACAAAAAGTCTGCTTTATAACACATAGTCATCTAAACCTGAACCTTTTTGGTTGAATCCATCTTCAGGATTCGGCCGTACGTGGAAGTTATCACACCGTTCATTTCTGCTGAATGTTGCATAATTTCACTCGTGTGTGCTGTTTCAAACCACTGTGTGAGCAGCAAGGGACGGAATGCTGGGGGTGCTTTGTACGTTGTTAAAACTCCAGTCAACGCCATTCCCTTCTTGTGAAGTTCACAGTCAGTCAGGTCTTGGAGGCATCTCTTTGCCCACTGTGAACTTCCTGCAGAGCTTGCTGGATGTAGCTACTGCTATTTCCAAATGTCCTGGGTGTCATCCGGGTGACACACTTTTTGTCCAATGCTGCATATTTGGTGAGAACTGCTCGGAATACATTTCTGGGCCATGGATCCAGCTGTTGTAAATCTCCTCATTCCATGGGCAGAAGGGTACCTTGCACCTTGAACACTGGGGGTAGTCGAGTCCGACAAGATAGTACCTACTATCAACATCAACAACTTCTCTTGCCTTTGGGTACAGTCCAGCATGTTGCAGTTGCAGGTTATACTTCGGGCAATAGAGACTGATTTTCCACTTGCGCATTGGCGCCCACCCAAACATACTGTTCTGGAAGTTGTCTGGGTTTGGACTTGATCCAGCAGCCCTGTTGGGTGGATAGTACCAGTTTTGATTCGGAAGTGAACCTTTCAACTGACCGGTCGGCTCGTAAATGCAGTAAGCAATTCAGGACACACCAACTAGCCTTGTGAATCTTTAATTCCAATTCTCTCACCAGCAGCATTTGTGCCATTTACTGTTTGGTATTTTGAACCCTTTTTACAAACCTGCATTTCACAGAAACCTGTATTCAACTCATACTGATAATATACAGTCATTTACATTAAGTCACTACCTGTCACAATCTTGTTGTTGTTGATTCTGGCCAGTTGTACATATCTAAAGGCACTGGCACGTATCGAGAGAAATATCATAAGGAATAGCCCCTCCGTCACTAGAAGCAGCCACACAGGAAAGGTCTCCCATGAGACATATTAAGAGAAATATTATATATACATAGGAAAGTTGAGACAACTTAAAAATATCATGGTGACCTCAACCAGAGCGCCAGGCATGAATAATTTTCGAAGTAAACAACAAGGTGATGTCAAATATACTCCCTACAAAATCTCCGTTTTCGTCGTCTTCCAATGGGTGCTTTTTGGTGCTTTTCCGTTTTTGAGTGCACAAGCACCGTCTGCTCAATAATCAGTTAATAAACAGTAGCATTGGAAAAGAAAAACTAGTTTGACTCAACCAGAGCGCCACCATTTGCGAGGCATGAATTCGAAGTAAACAACAACGTGACGTCAAATATACTCCCTACAAAGTCTCAATTTTCGTCGTCTTCCGATGGGTGCTTTTTGGTGCTTTTCCGTTTTTTTGTGCACAAACATCGTCTGATCAATAATCAGTAACCTTTTTAAAAAAACACCGTACTGTATTCAACTAGAGCGCCACATTTTGAGGTGCGTATATCCCATTCTACAGCAACGTGACTGTCATTATACGAGACAAACCCGTCAACGATTACTTTCAAATTTTAACAATTTCCAGTCATGTCAGACACACCAGGATATCCTCACTTCAACTTTGGTCTATGAACACTCAAAAAAGCCGAAGTTTACTTACCTAACACTCCATGCGGCTTCCCTACGGCCCGTAAATGTCGGCAACCAAGAGCATCGCTACCCAAGTGCCCGCCATTTTCTTTAAACCCCAGGTTTCGCGTCAAAACGTCATAATCAGATGCAAATCAGATGCTCGCAAAGCGCATGGGATAGTATCGTTATCCTCCTTGCTTTGGTGATGAAGGTTTTCAGGGCCTCTGCCTTCATGGCCGGATTGCAGCATATTTGGCACAAACAGGTGCGCCTGCTTGTTTCTGACACTTTCTTCACCTGAAGTGGACGTAGTTTGCTGAAGGAAGTCAGCGCCAGTTTGTCCTCAGGATACAGCTTCTTGTAGATACCAAATGCCTCCTCCAGCGTCATAGTCATGGTGTGCCGCTGCACTAGGGTGACTTTCGAACCCTCCTTAATCTTCACTGCAGCTCTTTTATCTGGAACCTCCCTGCTTATCTGGGGACTGAGGTAGAACTCCCTGACTTTTTGTTTTACCTGCTCTGGAATGCTGTCCTTCCGCTGCTTTCGAACCTTTGACCTCCACCATTGCCTGTCCTGTTGTTTCATCTTTGTCTTCCGTACCAACAGCTTTTTCCGCAATGCTGTCCTGCCCTTGCTCCTGTCCACAACTGACCTCAGAACAGTATGAGCTATTCTCTTTGATGGCGATGTTGTACCTTTTGACTTGACAGCACTTAACTGGTTTGAGAGGGATTCTACAACTCCTTGGCCAACTTGCAGACTCTTTCTTGCTTCTGCTGTTAACAGAGTTGGAGACTTTACAAGCTGTTGAAGAACTTTTGCTTTCCTCTTGGGTGTTTGTGGCAATGCTTGTCTTGCTCTTTTTACGGCTCGACTTTCACTTGAAGGTGAGGAGAATGGATCATCACCATCATCATCATCTGGCATAGACCTTGGCTTAAGCTTTATCCTCATTCTCCAAGCTTTGACTGCCAATGACTTCTTCTGTTTTTTGGCCTTGTCTAGTTGACTCTTCAACACATGTTCTCGCTTCCTGTTTCTGTCTTGCTTTCTCTTTTCTCTCTGTGTGGCAGCCTTTGCTCTCCTGGTCTGAACAGCCTGTTCCTCTCTTTTGTTTGCGTCTTGTTTCTTCAACCTATACAGCCTCATCCTGAGCTTCTGCTTTTCTATGTGTTCCATCAACAGCCTTGGGTGTTCTTGCAGGCTTGTCTTCTTTTCTTGCCTAGCCTTTCGCTTTCTTTCACGGTCCTTCTCCCGTGCAGCTTCCAAGCGAGCAGGGTCATTTCTTTGATTAGCCCTGTATCTCCTTTTCTTCTCTGTATTCTCCTTTGGAGGCATCTTTTTCCTACACCAAATGTGTATAACAATTATTTAAAGTTTAATCTTTAAAACTCAGAATGAAAAAAAACAGAATCAGTCAGATTTGTAACATTATTAAATTTGCATCCTTAACAGTCTGTGTAGTTTGACATTTCATCATAAGTCCATTACCTTGTAATTTGTATCCCACAGAATAATTCCATGCCCCCCCTCCCCCATATTGGTACTGGCACAAGTAAAGAGAGAAAAGTTTCTCACCTCGGCATGTCTTCTTCAAAATGACTGTGGCATTGATGCTCAGCAAGTTACACAGGAAATAAGCGGACCGTAACTCCAGGTACCTCTGAAACTTTTATATGCACGGTGCAGAGTGATATTAACTAAGATCTCTCTTTCTATCACCAACTGAACTGGGCACAAGAGCACATGGTCTGAGAATTCTGGGACAGTTAAATCTCTGAGGAGGTACCAGCTTCCATCTCATCTGTGGCTGGTTTGGAAGTAACCATTTATAATGTCTGGGAGGGGTGTCTCAAATGTACATGTAGGTTGGTGAAAAAATAAGCTAAAACACATCTAAAATTCTTTAAAAACACATATTTACTGGAAATTTTATTAATCTGCATCTGTTTCAACTGAAATTGATGTACTAACTTAGATTTCAACCATTTACATATCAATTTTGGCAGTATTTTGCTGAAAACCTTAAGTGGGGGTATGGACGCTACAGGTGGGGGTACGGACGCTACATTTTGATGTTCATGGTGCTATACTAGGCAGAGTGTTTGTGACAGTAATGGTTTAAATGGTGTTTTGGTATGTGGCAATAGAGACCTTCTAGCCATCATAATCATTAACCTGCAGGATTAACTTATTGAAGAAATCAAGGGGGGGTACGGACGCTACAGATTTTTTCGGAAAATGACATCCTGGACTTTGATCTTCCATTGTATGCAATATGAATGGGGGGATGATTCTATTTTACTTCTGTACCTTCACACACATCATACCTTAATTTCAAATGACAAATCAACAACTGTACTAGCGTATTTTTACGAATTACACACTCATAAACATCTAATCAAAAATAGATTGAAAATTGGTAACGTGCGTAAAAGTGAAATATTGCCCTGATGGAACCCAAAAAGGGGTATTATCTTCCAATAAAAGTAAAAGATCACAACTAGACATATGACAGCATGTAGAAAGCAAATAGTTTTTAATTAGGAAGTATAAAATGTACTTTAAGATCTAATGCTTAGAATTAGTAAAAATTGGATGGTCCCCGGTAACGCTTAAAAATGCCCAATTTTAGACCATGTTTTGGTCAATATTTTTCCCAAATATTCACCGATTTTCAAAATTCTTTTTTTGTTCCATTTTGCACCAGCTATTTGAAAATAAAAGTCTGAAACAGTCATATGTTATGTAGACTTTGCTATCCACTGGTAACATGTTGGAAAAAAATGGGTACACCTGATTGTGAAATAGCCGTGTAGTATTTATACGACTGCATCATGTTTACTCCATGTACTGCTTTTAGCCCACATAGGCATGAATGTGCAAATAAACTTCATTGTCATTGTCATTATAGCTGTCCAGCCTCTTGGAAACCCAGACATCGGGGACTGTGCCACAGGCTCAGTGGGGGCTGGTTCAGCTTAGATGAGTTTGTTGGATGTTACAGACATTTGTGTTTTTTATTTATACCATTGTTGTATGTGGGCCCGCCTCAACAGCTTCTGGCGGTCGATAGCGTAAACGTACGCTCTCGTCTTCGCTATTACTTCTTCGCGGGCTTCCCCCGCCAAGTGCATCCAAATCAAGGGCTTATTGTTCGGGATGTTGCCTAATCACATCGAGTGGGTCTGAAATGCGTATTGCAAGAAGATCACAAACTTGAGCGAGACCTGTCACAGCAATCGTACGGCTGAGGGTAGGGGCAAGGTGGACAGAGACACGCAACAATCAGAATCAGTTGAAGGCTCAGAACTTTAGAATTAGACGTAACTATATTGCAATACAAGGCGACAAAGCAATTTAGAATGGAACATACGGGACATGTACCAGAACGAAGACGGTCAAGTTCATTAGAGGCCCAAAAAGTTGGCGGACGCTAAGCTACCGACGGGGAAAAAGACAACACGCCGGCCCGTGACGATGGGAGAGGTAGCAAACGACGGGAAGACACGGTGGTTTAAGTTTAGTTAGATCCTATTTATTTGAGGTAACTATGGTTTACAAGGGAATAGATAAAACGGTCGAACGGTGGAAGCAATCTGAGAACACGGCAAGAAGAAAAGTACACGAGGAGTTGGTAAACAAATGGGCCCATTTAATCGATGAGACCAACATACCTAGTCATACCTAGCCAGACCTAACCAATGAGACCAACATACCTAGTCAGAAGTGATGCGGAGACTTCCGTCTGCAGAGATAGCAGACACCTGACTTAACTCATAGAATCGTTACAGTACAAACTAAGCTACAGATGAAGAAACCCTAGACCCAGCTGTTGACGGACGGACGTCTTGCTTTCTCTCTCCCCGTCAGTCGGCGAGTCAGAGGTCTACACCTCCGACGCTACGTGATTGACGGGGAGTGACCGTACAATGAAACGTCTTTCTGATTGGAGAAAGTCCGGGGGGAACAAACCAGTTCCATCCAGACGGTCGTCTCAGGGAACGTGGCTGTAAGTGTAAGGTCTTTTAGGAATGCTTTGGAGTCAAGAGTTGAGTGGGTCAACATCCGGGACTTATATTCCTACTGTTGTCATAGAATACTACTGTTGCAACAGTTCAATGAACTCAACATACAGGCAGCTGGCCTGGTATCTCCTCTGGCTTCATGATGCGGTAATTGCACCAGCAGTCAAGGTCCTTGTCATCAATAACATCCTTTAGTGCAACAATTGAGTAAATGATAGTCAATTAACTGGCAAACAATTTGGAATAATCTTGAGATATAAAGTTACATGTACATCTTACAACAAATACCACTTTCAGATGCTTGCAAATTGGAAAACTTTTGTTGAATTTTATACTCCACTTCTTGAAAATTACTGCATTGTTTCTATAGTTTATTGTTCATTTCAGACACAGCGGTCCATATAAAAACAGAGACGTAACATAACACAAAGACATCTAAAAAATAAAGACATTGAGCTATGTACAGGTAAATATATAAAGAAAAAGACTGCCGCACAGTCCTGCCTCTTCATGCTTCAGGGTTTTTTTCAAGACTGTTAAACAGGGCATTTCCCTCTGTTCCTTCCTGCATTCTTCTGAAATCTACAACAGTGCATTACATTTGCACTCTCTTTACACTTGTACAAAATCCTCTTTACCACATAACCAATGGAAAATCCTCTTTACCACATAACCAATGGAAAAATATAACTTGCAATGCTTGGTGCCTGCTCACAAGTGCATACTTCTGGGACTATCCATGGATTTTCAGATTCCGACAATGGTTGTGACATCTTTGTAGCATCTGACAGGAAACAGACCTATCCAAAGACTAAGTCTATGATTTATTTACCTTCTTATCAGCCAGAACAATGATGTTGTTTGATTTCAAATCGCAATGCAGAATGCCATGCAGGTGGACTTTAGACAATACATTGCATAGATCCAGTATAATAGAACACCAACTCTTCTTGTCATACAACATTGAACTATTCCTGTCTCTGATGATGGTGGCAATGGTTGTACTTCCCCCCCCCCCCTTGACCCTCAAATACTGTCAGTAGATTATATGGTGGGGCATCATCTACACAACCAGCTAGCTTCTGCACACCGTTAGTACCCTGAAGTGCACTCAGCATGTTGAATTCTTTTAACAGATATTTCATGGACTTCCTCTTATCAAATATTCCATTACTTTCAAAGGATTTGGCTGCAACTTCCCCAACAAGAGGGACATGAACTTTACACACCTTCCCATATGCGCCTCTAGCTTACTCTGCTGTTTTCATAACTTGAACAAGAAAATCTGTATCATGTATGTACTGGGATGGTATGTCTTCAAGCCTAGTCAAAAATGTTTTCCTGGTGTGTTTGTTTGGCCAATGCAGCGTATACCATGTCCTTTACTTCATTCACAGCCACAATCGTCTTAAAGAAATTGTCATCTTCAAATTCTGTATCCTTCCTCTTTTCAACTGCATTTTCTACTTGCTCCTTTAACTTTGACTTGCTACACTCTAACTTGGCCATAGCCCTTGGCTTCTCCACTTGACCTTGCAAAAGAGTTGCTTTTTCTTTCATTCTTTCAAGGTCAGACTTTAAAGCTCTTATCTCTTCTACATACTTATCTTCAGAAGTGGGAAGTGATTTGTCATTCTGCTGCTTAGCCTGTAGCTGAAGATGAAGCTTCCTGTCTTCATTGCTGGCTCCAGTGAAGACGTTGGCAAACGCCTCCAGCGATGCATCTAACTTTGACTTCTTCGGCTTCTCTAAAAATGTTGAAAAGATATAAATGAATCAAGTTAAGTCAGTTGGTTTTGCAACAGTAAAAGACTTTAAAGGAAATGGTCGGGAAATCGTTTATTCGTTATTTTCCCTTGGCCAATAGTCCCCAAAATCGATTTCTCACCATGTTTACATTAATTAGTCCGCCATAGTATTTGCACTTGGGAAGGTTTGAAGTTCGCGCCGTACGGCTCTGTGTCCAACGCGGAGGCGCCGCCATCTTTGTGTCACATCCGGGCCCTTTTAATCCCTGACGTCACGCCATAAACACGTGACCTACATTTCGCGCAAAAAAAAACAACAATAACAACAGACGGCGTCTCTTGGTCACTCGCTCCTTTTTCCTTGTTGACTTGCTCGTTTTTCCTTGGTGACTTTCCTTTTTGCGCGGCGCCAGCTATGGCGGACAATCCTTTTGATATGTCCGATTTGTCTGTTGATTTGTCTGTTGACGAAGATCAGGATGACACTAGTTTGTCTTAAGCTTGGTCTGATTCGGAAGTTTCGGTCGGTTCGTGTGCTGACTCAGACGATGAGTTCAGCGTCCGGGAAGCGCGTTTGGGAAACGTCCTGGCCTACAGCCATCAGCCGAGGTGGTCCAAGGATAAGAAGAAGAAGGAGACTGCTGGGTCAGAGAAGAGCAAGCCTGACGATGGTGGGAATGTGGAAGGTGCGGCAGCCGTTCCAGCCGTGACACAGCCGCCGCCAAATCCAGAGGAGATCCCGGCTGTGACCCTTGCAGTTTGGGACGGGCGAGATGTGGAGACTGAAGCGTGGCGTCTCGAGAACTTTATCTGGTGCCGATGTGGCAACTGTAGGCAGATGACGACAATACACGAGTGCGTCTGCTGCCAGGATCTGACGGAGGCTGAGGAGAAGGGGGTAAGTGTCTGTGGCGGTCCCGGTGACCTCTCCTGCCTGACCGAGCATGACAGGTTTTACAGCGCCGTCATTGCCGAGGACGTCCTGTCGTGGCAGATCCTCGCAAGAGCGATCGACACAACGGGAGAACAGTTTCCGGAGCCGATTCCAAACCGGGTCTTCCGATTCCAGGCGTATCGGCAGGTCACCTACTTTCTACATGGGAGGCTTGGGAAGGGCTTCCGTAGAGTCATTCCCTCCTGCGTGGTGTGGGCCATCAGAAATAAGTATGAGTCACCCGACGGGACCTACAAGGGTTTCCTTCATGCCGACGAGGCAGTTGTTGACTATCAGTACACGCATGTGTGAACTCAAGTCTGACAATATAAGTCGAGGCCTTGACTTATTTGCAGTTTTATACAAAACCATCTTACTTTTGTATACTAGTATTAGCAAGAAAAGTTGTCATCACCTGGCCTTATTTGTAGTTTTTATATAAAACCATCATACTTTTGTAACTGTAACTAGTATTAGGAAGAAAAGTATTCATCACCTGGTTTGCCCAACATATGGCTGACTGTGCCATACTCCAGTGTGGGACTTTGGACATTCATATTTGATGGTAACTGCTGAGCCTGTGTTGAAGGTACTCGAGATCATCATATCACCACCACATGACGCACACGTTTTAGTTCCGAACAGCTCTACAATTTTGCTCCAATGTACTAAGTAATAGTCTGCCATTTCCTCCTCATCCACTTGCTCGTTGTTTGATTCACTACTTGTTGACCCAGCATCTTCATCTGAAGGGACGTAAGTTGTGTCTATCTCACCCACTTTTGTACTTGCTGAGGAGATGGAAGTGAATGATGAATCAGTGACCTTATTGACTGGAATCTCAGTAAAGTTAAGTCACTTTCTGGCTCCCCAATGAAATGGGCGCTGGCTCCCCTAGCAACACATAGCAACCAGCTTTGACCGGAATTTTCACAGATTTTGCCCATTGTTCGATAATTGCCCCCTCTCCGCCTAGTGTGAAAACTTTTCAGGTTGGGTGCCGCTGGACTAGGCCAGGCTGCTACCTGGCCCCTGTGGAGTGTGAATGGCCTTCATAGATGGCTGTCTAGAAAACCAAGCTAGAATGTGTATTGTAAGGAACCAACAAGGGGTTCAATTTCAAAACGTTTTCCTGTGTCTATAAACTATTTCTAGTATTTTTTACTTATAAGTTTGGTAGATCCACCTTTCGACTCTAATGCACACACAGAAAGATACGTATATAGATTCACACAGAGCAGTTGTTGTAATAAATTGATATACTTGTAGCCAGACATAAGACATATAAAAGGTGCCAGACTTCCGGCTATATTACAGAAACCAAGGACTGAACTTCCAAATGTGCAAACCAGTATTGTACTGAACAGAATTGCTCAGGTTTGCTTCACTAAAACCCCAGGGTTGCTCGCTTGCAGAAGATTAAAAAAAGACTCGAATCAATAGTGATGGAGAATTGTAAAACATCTTGCCGGTGAAAAAATTGACAATAAACCAGTGGAGCCATTTCAAATACCCCACCCCCTTCTCAGGTTTTATTCGGCACTTTTAAACATTAAAGAATGCGTAGTACACAGTACACAGAAGTCATTTCCCAACACTTGCTGTGCACTTCAAGAACTCAAGGTCCTCAACTTCAAGTTACCCATGATTCAGGGGTGGACAACTTTGGATTAAGAACTACGCATCATGCCTGTTGACCGGGGAGTACAAAATGGCGTCATCAATTGTCTGTCTCAGAGCTTTAATGGACATACATGTGCATGGGTTAATTTGAAGTTGAGGACCTTGAGTTCTTGAAGTGCACAGCAAGTGTATGTTGGGAAATGACTTCTTTGTACTGTGAACGCAGTCTCTTTTTTGCTGGCTGATTCAGATATGAATATATTTAAGTCAACCAACATCAAAGAAGTCTAAGAGACTGTTAATTGGCTGTCTGGTTTTGTCTCTTTTGTTAGAGTTGGGGATACACATGTACGTTTTGCTTAGTTTTATGATCACCAAATGCATCGCTGTCATGTGAAAAGTCACATTTTATGATAGGTCTGACCATAATTTTCGTGGAACCACGTGTGTGGGTAAGTTTTACTTGAAAACTTCTGATAAGATAAAGAGAATTGTTTTTACACCATTTAGGCTTGAGCATTGTTTTTAAAACCAAGCCAAGGCTGTGTCATGCAGGTAAACCAACGCCAGGTAAAGGTGTGAACAGCGGCCATTGTTCTGCCCAGGTAGTCTGCTCTCCTACCGTGAGGGTGCTATGTCAACATGTTGATTAGCCATATTGTTCACAAATAACAACAAAGAGATCAAATTTCACATCTAGGGATGCCAAAAGTCTAAATTTTGTAGTCCATTTTTTAATCAAATGGTGCATGCTCAGATAATATTATTCCAACTTACAAAAAACATGGTTGGAAAGAAGACATGTTGAACAACAATCTCTCGTTGAGACCATTGTCTTGGAGGATTCCAGTGCTCAGCTATGCCTTCATGAATATTTTCAATGGCATATTTTTGTCAAATTTGTGAATATATTATGATAAATCTTTGTTCTAGTTATAGTATTAGATATAGACTCAACGTAATGTTGTAGAGTGGTCTTCGCTGAATGCGTACATACCAAATTTGTCTATAAAAAGTATGTCTGTGCGATGCACAAGGTGCTTAAAGAGTATATAAATTGTCAAGTGCTTATTATATTAATATTGAGATATTGATAAGATATAAATGTGAAATAAATGTGGTCAGATTGTATCTTATCAATATGCCTCATCAAAACATGTCAGCAATTTCGAAGAAAAAACATCAGGAAGTTGTGAACTAAACATGAAAGTTGGGGCAGCAGTTAATTAGGCTGGAAGGCAGAAAAGTGACTTAACATTACTGAGATTACTGTTTTGATTGGAGATGGGGGTACTGTTTTGATTGGAGATGGAAGTACTGTCCTGATTGGAGACGGGAGCACTCTTCTGACTGGCGAGGAAGTCAACACCTCTGGCTCAGTTTGTGTTGAAGCGTCACATGATTTTGTTGGATATGAAACTTTACAGTAGGAATGAAAAGAGAGGCTTGATGACGAACAATTTTTTGAATTAGACAAACAATGGGGCCACTCATACGATGAAGTACTCTGGGAGGAACAGGTGGACTCAAGTGGACCCAGAGTGTGGGGTGGCTGGACTGTGGATGGATCCCCAGGGCTAGGTGGCTGGCGTGCGGCTGGATCCCATGGGTTGAGAGGCTGGAGTGCGGCTGGATCCCAGGTGTGGGGTGGCTGGAGTGCGGCTGGATCTGGGGTGTGGGACAACTGGACTGTGGCTGGTTCCCCGGGGCTGGGTGGCTGGAGTGCGGCTGGATCCCATGGGTTGAGAGGCTGGAGTGCGGCTGGATCCCAGGTGCTGGGTGGCTGGCGTGCGGCTGGATCCCATGGGTTGAGAGGCTGGAGTGCGGCTGGATCCCAGGTGCGGGGTGGCTGGAGTGTGGCTGGATCCTCGGGGCTGGGTGGCTGGCGTGCGGCTGGATCCCAGGTGCGGGGTGGCTGGAGTGCGGCTGGATCCCAGGTGCGGGGTGGCTGGAGTGTGGCTGGATCCTCGGGGCTGGGTGGCTGGCGTGCGGCTGGATCCCAGGTGCGGGGTGGCTGGAGTGCGGCTGGATCCCAGGTGCGGGGTGGCTGGAGTGTGGCTGGATCCTCGGGGCTGGGTGGCTGGCGTGCGGCTGGATCCCAGGTGCGGGGTGGCTGGCGTACGGCTGGATCCCAGGGGTTGGGAGGCTGGAGTGCGGCTGGATCTGGGGTGTGGGACAACTGGACTGTGGCTGGTTCCCCGGGGCTGGGTGGCTGTAGCGCGGCTGGATCCCAGGTGCGGGGTGGCTGGATCCCTGGGGCTGGGTGGCTGTAGCGCGGCTGTATCCCCGGGGCTGGGTGGCTGTAGCGCGGCTGGATCCCTGGGGTTGGGAGGCTGTAGCGCAGCTGGATCCCTGGAGCTGGGTGGCTGTAGCGCGGCTGGATCCCTGGAGCTGGGTGGCTGGAGCGCGGCTGGATCCCTGGAGCTGGGAGGCTGTAGCGCGGCTGGATCCCTGGAGCTGGGTGGCTGTAGCGCGGCTGGATCCCAGGGGTTGGAAGGCTGAAGCGCAGCTGCATCCAGGGTGTGGGGAGGCTGAAGCTCGAGTGGATCCGGGGTGTGGGGAGACTGAAGTACTCTGTCCGGGGTGGGGAGTGACTGGAGTATGGCTGGATTTCGGGTGTGGGATGGCTGGGGCGTGGCTGGTGCAAGTAACCCTTCAACGAGCTGGAAGGATGGGCAGTAACAAGGTTAGTAATTTATTATTGATATTGAAATTCTACGTCCATGGATATATCACAACAACCGACCAAAAAGGGAAAGAAAAATATTGACTTAAGTCAGCTCTGTCCACAAAGGAAAATATAATTCTATGCCTCCATACAAATTCTATTTGAGATCTTTGCTTACAATAATGGAATGATAACATTTTTTGATTTTTCATTGTCAGGTCCGACAGCGCACTATATGCTATTTCATTAGCTTTCCTAAAGCTACTATCCTCATATATCTTTTCCAAATTCAATATATACTATTACAGATGCAATGCAATAGCATTATAAAACCTACTTGGATTTGCCATTCAAAAATGTGAACATGCTCATAAAATATCCCTAGCTCCTTACTACACACTACATCATCATGCTATTATATATCATCATTCCTGAAACAAATACTGTATCCATATTATACATCAGCATTCCTAAAACTAATATCGATATACATCCCTTTTACAAGCAAACAAACACACAAACAAATACGATAAAATATTTATTTATTTATTTCATCTTGAGCCACTCCTGGGTAGCCATTATAATCATTGGAAGACTTGTACTTGCCATTCAAAAAATTTGAAATAACATGCACATAGAATTACCCCCAGCTACATTATACAGCCACAAGAATATGTAACATTCCCTTTCCCATACGCTACGTTTCTTAGTTACGGTTGCGATCCAACCCTGCTACACAAAATATTCCGCCATGCTGATTATGCTTCGCATATATTAGTATTACAACGTTACATGTACGTACCTGTTTGCGGGCAGCCTTTGCATGCTCAACATCTGACGACTCTCCTGGCTTTCTCACGCCAAAAATGGTGGGTATCGCATCTTCAGAAAGGACCTTTGCAGGAAGGTTGCCTTTGAAAAATCTCAAACTCACAAAATGAAATAACTAGAGCAACCAAGAATGAAGCCCTAAATTATCGAAAAACGATTCAAATTTTACTGCTGGATGAAATATGGAGATTGCTTCCCATGTTTTGCATGACATTCATCCTCTTCTTTAGCGTCACTAAAATGAACTAATGGAACAAGTCAACACTTATCACATGTGAAAGTGTTGACTAGTAATTAATTGTTTACTGGCTCTGTCTCAGACTTGCCAATCTCTTTATTTGGGTGGCAGCCTGGCGAGAAACTACTAAAATTCACAGTCATTGATCATCAACACTTCGTTTATAACTATATCATAGAATTGACAATAGTTGTTCACACAGCGGACTACAGGCGCAGACAAAATTTTACCGATCAATAAATGAATTATACAAAATACACAATACACACTCGGTGCCTTGCGACACATTGCATGTCTATATCAGCTAATAACTTTTAAAGTATGCTCGAGTCACGTCTGTTCTTAACTTCCCATGGTCGAAACAGTTTTCTATGCTGTGCCTCTCACGCGGCCATCGAACTCGTAAACAACATGCTTGTTTAACTAAAGGCTATAACTCTATATATTTTTTATATAAAATGACCGAAAATTTCTTGGCATCCAGGCTTTAGCGCCTGCAAACAGTGTAAAACCTTAACCAACAGATAGAAACCAACAGCTGAAACTACTAAGCGCTACTACTCACAACCCAATCTACGTCCACCGTGACATAGACTAAGAAACTTTCTGCTAATTTTCTACCCAGACAGACCTTACATATTCCATTCCATAAGTAGGTCATATCCCTCCCCCACTTATGAACAATGTTGTCAACGAGAAAATTTCGGTCAAAGACAAAAGCGCCAAATTTTTGTTTTAAAAGTCTCCTAGTCTGACTTACCAGTGAAGATGGCGTTGGCTTCTACCGGAGTGGGCTCGTCCCCATCTTGCACGCCCGCCCGCCGACCCGCCCGCCGGCCGACCCGCCCGCCGGCCTGCCCGCCTACAGGGCCTGGGCCGCTCGTCGCAGTCCCGCCCGCCCGCTCGTCCGCGGTCCGTTAACGTAAGTAAAGCATTCTTGGAGGTTCGCCTTCACAGTAAAGGTTGAATTTGGTGGATGGAGATATTTATACCAGAGAATACGTCATCAAGGAATTACCTAATCTATTTCACCGGTGATTGGTCAAAACTATAAATACAATGTTAATATTTAAATTACAAAACTTAATTTGTTGATGTGTCAGCAACTATTAAAGACGAGACGCAGGCCGGGGTAACCCCACTACCATATATAGAATGGGCACGGGGTGGTACACGGGGGCATCTGTTTTTCACATGTTTCTCCACCAAGGAACAGGAAAACCCCTGGCTCCCAGGTGCCGGGAATCGAACCCGCGCCAAACCCGGGCAGCCAGTCCACAAGTCATCGTCATAACCGCTAGGCCAAAAGGTCCAGGATACGTTGGGCTGGTCAGTTGGTGGCGTATGAACCCCAATGTTACAATCCGTAACAATACAAGAACACCGTGTTATTGAACTGAAACTAAAAAGAAACATATAACGGTACTAGTATACCAAGCGCCTCCATCAACTATAATCTCTCACAACTGCTATCTCTCACTTAACTAGTCCTGCGGCGCACGACAATTTGTCGGTTTGCACATGCATGTTCTGTATGTATCGCCGGACCAGGCGACAGAATCTTCACAACGATGAAGGCGGTCGCCTTGCAGAAAGACGAAAGAAGGACTTCCGGGTACGTTACGCGGGTTGCAGGCTGCGAATGGATCAGGGGTCAGGGGTCAACGTACGGTCGAACGTCATCCCAGAATCCATTGCGAGCTAATGATGGCGGTCCTTTTGTATCTTTGTTTGGATGTTTCGGTGGTATATTACGACTTCTAACTTACAATTGCCGCGGTATACAGTCTCAGACGTTCACAACATGCTTTTTACCGGGGAATTATACCTTGACTTCCCCGATTCGAACGAAGAGTCGGAGAAAAGTGGCGGAAGTGACTCTGCAGGTGGCGTGCAGGTGCGAAAAGCTTCTATAGCAATCTCCGAGCACACAAGGCCCCCGAGTCTTGCTACGTATCGTGACCATTGTCGCAGGTGTGTGAGAGGCCGTGGACGAGAAGGTCCCTAACGGGGGTGGGCCGAGGCCGAGAAGTTCAGGACCGGGGACGTGGCCGAGGCGCGGGGAAGGGGTGGTGGTAGGGGCGGATCTCCCGGATATGGCGATATGATTTGAGGAGGTCACACACTACGCCGGTTTTTAGATTTCTGATTGATGTTCTCAGGACTCCCCTGGAACTTTGTACTGTTGTTACTAACTAGTATACTTGTGCTATCGAGCATAGTGTGTAAATTGTATAAAATTGTAATTTTATTACCTTTGTATGACTTTATTATCAATAGAAAAGGTGCAGACAGCTGAACATACATGTAGACTCTCGAGCAGTGTAAAGACTGTAGGCTTTAATATTGATGTACAGCAAGCTTCCACTTGCCCGTACACTGTCAGAATGAAGTTTATTGACAACGAATAGTGATTATACTGAAAAGACAGTTCAGCACCAAGGACAATGTCCAGTCTTTAACTTACCTGTAGCAATACCTGTGTACATGTATTTTCCTACCATATTTGTATGTTTGTCATATCCTTAGTACTCCTCGGGAACTTTGTAGGGTTCTTAAAACAAGTTATTTTACTGGTGCTGAAGAGCTTAGTGTGAAAGACTGTGGAAAGTGTATTTTATTCCTTTTTATGACTTTTTATAATCAATAGAATAGGTGCAGACAGCCAGACACAGACTTTCAAGCAAAGTAGAGACTGTAAGCTTTAATTTAATTACTAGTATACAGCAACTCAGCAAGCTTATATTCCACTTGCCATACGTGTCAGAATAAAGTTTAATGAACACTAAAAGAATAATGATTTATACTAAAAAGTCAGGTCAGCACCAAGAATAATGCCCAGTAATTAACTCACCTGTAGCAATACCTGCATGATTTTTTTCTCATATGGGCAAGGTAAATGTTGTCAGAAGTCTTCTGTCTTTATATAGTTTGTAGTCAAAATATTCACACTTTAAATGTAGAATATATATGTATAATACAAAGATTTAATGCAAAAAGCATATTGTATTGTTTTATTGCCCCTTTTAACGCTTATGACCCACAGAATGACCCCTTCTCCAAGATCCATGAAACTTTCCGACGTTTTGATAATTCTAAAATCATGATTTACGTCTATCTCATATGTACCGTATACGCATAGCGATTCGCAGGTCAGTGGAATCATCAAAATGTTACGATAAAATAGTACGCATCCCTATGGTTCTAGTGAATTCGCCCAAATGTCCCACAACCCCCTTCGAAAGCCTGTCGTCTTGTGGCGCGAAGAAGCTGAAATTCCAGGATACAACCAAAGTAACTCGCGTTTCGTAGCGGCTTTCGTAACGATATCGATACAAATGTAACCAAGACTCTTCTGAAGACAACATTTAATTAACTTTTGCCGCATAACGCACCCTTCCCAGCCGCACAACGTTAACTTTTTCTAGTGTAAAATCGTATGTGCGTCGATAAATATCCCGCCCAGCGACCCGCTCGAACTTCTTCGCGTGAATGTGGATGCATTAAAATAGGTATGGAAGAAGTTCGTAGAAGAAATATAGGCTCAAAATAGAGGGATAAACTTAGCTCAGTGTACCAGCAAAATTCACCCCTTAAAATGCATGAAATAGCGTTTCAGAGTGTTAAGATGTGCCTGGTTCGTTTGGTGCACGATATGGGGGAAATTGTTCATTGAAAATCTGCCCCCTCCCAGTACGAAATTTCCTTATATGATTCACCGCCGGGGGAGGGCCTAGGACAAAATTTTGAGCCGGGAGGAGGGCCTAGGAAAATTTTTTTGATGTGGGGGGAGGGCCTTGGGAAAAAAAATTCAACCCTACCCCGGACGACCGGTGGAGTGTTGGTCTAAATATATGTCAGCAGCATAACTCAAGAAGCTGTGGATAGATCTTCATGATATCCTTCATGATATTTGGTAGGTGAATAGCGGTTGTACAAACAAAAGACATACATCAAGAATGTACGTTCAGATCGTATGTCAGCAGAGCTTCAAAGTTTGAGGTCAAATTTTCTGGTTGTGCCAGGTTCATTATTTTTGAGTAGTAAAAAGCTCCCGGGGCTGGGAGTAAGTGGTGTAAGTTTGGGCCCTCTAGTGGCTTGTTCTGGAACTGCTGGGGCATTTTAAAAAATTCTTTGATGTTGTACGTCTCAGAAGTGGTCCAGAACCATTTCAAAGGTAATGCGCCAATCCCCCCCAATATGCTGCAAATGGCTTGAAAACCGCTCCAGAGGGCCTAAATCTTACCTTTTGACGAAAAAAACCCGACCCCATTCATAATACATGTAAACTTCTCTGTTGGTGCTAGCGGCTCGGGAACTTAAAAACCGGTCGATGGATCGTCATAATGTTTGGTATGTAGGTACCTAAAGCGATGCTTTGTAATTAAATGATATTTATGCAAATCAGTATCTCATTTGCATAATTACAGGAGAAATTCTATTAATCAGCTATTCAATTAAAATTGTTGTTATGATTTATTTTTACCAGCACACCATCCTCTGAAAAGTTGGTGGTCATAGGATATACCGTTCACGAGTTCGGGGGGGGGGGAATGAATAATTAGAATTATACAAATGAAGACCTTATTTGCATAATTAATGTGGAGCAATACAATTCAATAGTGGTATTAGGGGAGAATTCATATTTGAGGCACTTGAAAGTTACATGAAGGTAAATATAGATGAATATTTCTTATGCCAATGAGTACCTGATTTGCATAATCCTCACGTCGCCTGTGTGTTTTTTAAACACCACTTTTATTTTTCCTGATATTAAATTTAAACTTTTTTACGGGGTCAATTGTGGAGAAATCATACTTTGAAAGTTTATAATGTAATATCTCTCGACCCCGACGTTATACAATTTAAAATGAGGGATCGTTTTAAAGCTCGTAATCTTGGCAACGAATTGGTGGCTACTTTTTTCTATATTTTGCACACGGTACGCGCGGGCGGGCTTCTCTGGTCAACGACCATCCAGAAAATTTCGGCACGGGAGAGGCGATCACATGGTGCCGCCGGGAAAACCCGCGCGATCCCGTGGGCTAGTTCTAGCTTACGATCTAAGGTAATTTAATAAAACGTGGACAGATTGTGAGAATAAGACTTTATTTAACTAATGATACCACATTTAAAGCATAACGTAGTTATGTACCCGATTGAAGGCTCTGAACTTGCCCCATTTTCGGTGTTTTCAGCTTGCGATCAATGGTAGAGGCAATGGATAGATGAATTTTTTCTTATTGTTTATCCATTTGTCCATATACCTCTTAAATGTAGGGTGCTTCTGAAATATTACATTGACCACGAAAACAGCTACGGTAACAATTAAAATACGTGCATCATCACGGGCATGCCAACGGACAGAAAATTACATGCCGATTAAATAAAGGGAACCGTGGGTTTTAGCTGCGAACACAAAAGGCCCACTGACCACAATACTCATGCAGGAGGTGAAATTCAGGGTTCAAGATGTGTCAACGCGTACTTTTGGTTTTATTATTTTTAAACCGCTTATGTAAAGAATAAAATAGGAAAACTATATATTGCTGGAAAGCTTACAATCTCAGCTTTCTAATAAAGGTAAAACAACATTCTATCATCTATCTGAAGACAGAAATGGTCATGGGAAGTACCAGAAAATTCTAAGCAAAAACCCCCCAGAAAAAAAATACAGGAGAAAAGCTCTGTACAGGGCCAAAAATGCTTGTCACTTATCATAAAACTACATAGATATATCCAATAATACATACAATGTATAGTTATGATGATAACTCCAATCAGTCACTGTCTTTTGTAGGTGTTGAAGCAGATTGCAGCATACATGGTATAATTCAGGGCTCAAGATGTATCAACAAGACATTTTGGATTATCATTTTGAAAAGACACAGGTAAGGAATAAACTAAGAAAACTATATATTGCTGGAAAGCTTACAATCACAGCTTTCTAATAAAAGTAAAAAGAACATTCTATCATCTATCTGAAGACAGAAATGATCATGAAGAGGACCAAAAACTCACAAGCGAAAACCCCCCAGAAAAAAAATTTACAAAAAAATCTCTGTCCATGGGCAAAAATGTTGGTCATGTATAATAAAACTATACAGAGATATCTAATACATATATAATACTAGAAAGGCCGACATTTGCTCCGGAGCAAATACAGCATATTTCAGCCATTTCCTTCCCATTTTAAAGTCCCATTCACAATTTGAAAGCGGTGTATGCCAGCAAGGTGAATAACGTTCTGTTTGCATGTGTCCAAGGATCTCCCGTCCCCAATATTAGGTCATTTGGTTTTATCAGGTCATGGGAGCCAAAAATGTAAATTTTTTGTCTGAAAATAGCAAAAAAGGTCCATTTTACACAATTTCAAAATAGTGTATGCCAAACTTTTGAACAATGTTCTGTGGGCATGTGTCAAAGGTATCCCCATAGCAAATCCCAGGTTATTTGGTTTTAATATCAGGGCACAGGAGCTAAAAATGTACATTTTTGGGCCAAAAATAGCAAAAACACCCTATTTTACACAATTTCAAAGAGCTGTATGTCAATAGCGTTAATGAAGTTCTGTGGGCATGTGTCCAAGGTATCCCCATACCAAATTTCAGGTCACTTGGTTTTAATTTTAGGGCACAGGAGCCAAAATGTACATTTTTTGTCCGAAAATAGGAAAAAAGCCCTATTTTACACAATTTTGACATAGTATAGGTCAAACGTTTCAATGGCATTCTGTGAGCATGTGTCCATGGTATCCCGGTACCACATTTCGGGTCATTTGGTTGTAATATTTGGGCACAGGAGCCAAAAATGTATATTTTTTGTCCGAAAATAGCAAAAAAAGCCCTATTTTACACAATTTCGACATGGAATAGGTCAAACATGTCAATAGCATTCTGTGAGCATGTGTCCATGGTATCCGGGTACCAAATTGCAGGTCATTTGGCTGTAATATTAGGGCACAGGAGCCAAAAATGTACATTTTTGTCTAAAATTAGCAAAAAAGCCTTATTTTACACAATTTGACAGAAGTGTATGTCAAAAGCGTAAATGACGTTCTGTGAGCATGTGCTCAAGGCACCTCCATACCAAATTTCAGATCATTTAGTTTTAATATTAGGGCACAAGAGCCAAAAATGTACATTTTTTGTCTGAAAATAGCAAAAAAGCCCTATTTTACACAATTTTGAAGTGGGGTATGTCAAAAGCGTGAATGGCTTTCTGTGGGCATGTGTCCAAGGTATCCCCATACCAAATTTTGCGTCATTCGGATTTAATACCAGGGCTCCAGATCCCAAAATGTACATTTATTACCTAAAAATGAACAAAAAACCCAAATAAAACAATTTTAAAACCCTGTATCAAAAAAATGAAAAAAAAACTCTGGGGGTATCTGGTTCTTCTACCTCCATGCCAAATTTCAGGTCATTTGGCTGAAAAATGACAGAGTTGAATCCATTTAAAGAAATGACAGGAGGAGAAGGAGGAGAAGAAGAAACATGAGGGAATACAATACATTTCATCCATACCTATGGTATGGCTGAAATATAACTACTAAGCTCACAGTCACGTAGCCTTCATAAAGCTAACGGTTAATGCTAAGGTAGTATATTTGCACTAAAAAAAATCTCTGTCCATTGGAAAAAATGTTGGTCATGTATAATACAACTATATAGAGATATCTAATACATATATAATACTACTATGCTGATAACTTGAACAGTCCAACAATTGAAACAGTTGAAACAGTCACTGTCTGTGGTACAATGTAGTTGATGAACTTCAAACAGTCATCACACTCTATCTGTGGTAGTTGATGAAGCAACCAGGAACACATGGGCTTACCTTGTTCCCTGTTTGTTCAATATAAGCCTTGATGGCATCCCTCTCATGTATTTTTCCCCACTGGATGGGTCTTGACGATACTGGGCCCTTGTACAACATGCATATGTCTGACAATCCGCGAACAGGGCGTTGTCTTCCTCCTCATACAGATTTCGCCAAACTTGGAGGCTGTAAGGCGTCCCTTGCGCAGCTCCTTCCAGAGGGCCGAAGAAGACTGGCTGCGCGTCCTTTCCTCATAAGTTTGTAGCTGTTGAGGGGTGACAGTCAGACGGCGACAAGCCTCTTCGCACAGCTTTCCCAGCGTCTCTTTATCGACATCTGGTGGTTGTGCATCTGGGCCATAATGAATATCTGGTCCAGAGGTTTTGGCATGCTTGGACTGTCTCCTTTTCTCTTTGCTGGCGTCTGTCGACTTTCTCTTTCTATCTTATCGCTTGTTGATATTTTTACAATAAGATTTCAAAACACTGTTCGCAGGTGTGCCAATACACTTCTCCCATACCTTTTCATGCCATAAGGGGCCGTTCTGCATGGATAGGCCAGCACCTTGGCATCTGTGCTGATATGACCCGCTTTGTCCTCGCATTATTTGTTTTCCCCCATTAAACTTTGCATTGATGGACATTAAATTCTCTGCGGCATTACTGGTCTGATTGTCGATGAGTTTGGGAGAAATGGAGTACAGTCGGTCTGCACACTTCTGAATTGAGCACATTAGTCCTTCTGGTAGGGAGTTTAATATGTACTCGGACCCTCCTTCTCTAGCATCTTCCTCATCTTCAAGACTACAATCCTCCCCTACAATGTCGTCTACTAACTGGGCAACATGGTTTAGTCCAAATGTGCTAGAAGAGGATGCCTGTACACTTGTTGAAGGCGGGGATGCCTGTACACTTGTTGAAGGCGGGGATGCATGTACACTTGTTGAAGGCGGGGATGCCTGTACACTTGTTGAAGGCGGGGATGCCTGTACACTTGTTGAAGGCGGGGATGCCTGTACACTTGTTGAAGGCGGGGATGCCTGTACACTTGTTGAAGGCGGGGATGCCTGTACACTTGTTGAAGGCGGGGATGCCTGTACACTTGTTGAAGGCCGGGATGCCTGTACACTTGTTGAAGGCGGGGATGCCTGTACACTTGTTGAAGGCGGGGATGCCTGTACACTTGTTGAAGGCGGGGATGCCTGTACACTTGTTGAAGGCGAGGATGCCTGTACACTTGTTGAAGGCGGGGATGCCTGTACACTTGTTGAAGGCGGGGATGCCTGTACACTTGTTGAAGGCGGGGATGCCTGTACACTTGTTGAAGGCGAGGATGCCTGTACACTTGTTGAAGGCGAGGATGCCTGTACACTTGTTGAAGGCGGGGATGCCTGTACACTTGTTGAAGGCGGGGATGCCTGTACACTTGTTGAAGGCGAGGATGCCTGTACACTTGTTGAAGGCGGGGATGCCTGTACACTTGTTGAAGGCCGGGATGCCTGTACACTTGTTGAAGGCGGGGATGCCTGTACACTTGTTGAAGGCCGGGATGCCTGTACACTTGTTGAAGGCGGGGATGCCTGTACACTTGTTGAAGGCCGGGATGCCTGTACACTTGTTGAAGGCCGGGATACCTGTACACTTGTTGAAGGCCGGGATGCCTGTACACTTGCTGCAGACGAGTCCTGTGCAGTTTCACTCCCTGAGGATGCTTGTGCTTGTGCTGCCTGGACCTGCTTGCAGAAAGTTGCGCTGCACTTCCTATGGTCGCCAAAGACATGGTAGGGGCCATTCCTGATGTCTCGTTGGAGAGCCCTCACATCCTTGGTTTTGCTGTGCATCCTAATAGCTGCTCTGGCACCAGCACAGATTTTCTTTATCCTAACCTGACTTAGACCACTTAGACCCTTGAAACTTGGTGTTGAATCAACCAAGGCATGCAAGTTTTTGCGGTAGTTCCGAATAGCATGGTTGGCACATTCCACCTTTCGGACCCGTCTTCCATATGGCACCTGCTCGATTATTTGAGCCATGGTGTTGGAATCACCGTCACCGATGAGCCCAGTATACCGAACACCATGCATGCGCTCACTGCAGGCAAAACCTTCTGCAATGATATCCGATTCCATCGCCCCTGAGGAAGCAGTCCAGTTTTTGAAACATTTGTGATCCTTGGCTTCCTGCTTCGTGTTTTTTGCAATTGCACAGATGGAACAAAATTTGTTGCGAACACCAACACCAGCTTTTTAGTGTGTCTGCCAATGAAAACAGCAACACCACTTTTTGCGCTATACCTATGGTTGTGCGATCTTGTGGATCATCCACCATCTGTGATGACATCAATTGATGGGATGCCTTCGTCGTATCTATTCAAGGCTTCTGCCTGTGCCCTTTCCTCTCTCCCCGCTTCCATCACCTGACTAGATAGCTCCTGTTCCCACAGGTGTCCAATGGTGTTTTCTGTCTCCGTAAATGACTCCTCACAAGGGGTAGGGACTCCCATCACCGACATCGCTTCATTCATGTTGGCGTATCCATCGCCGACCGACATAAAACCCCACACAGCCTGAATATTTATCTCATGTCGCATCCTACAACTTGGCCCCTTGATCTTTGGCTGCAATGCCACCAGCAATTTCTGTGCACAAGAACTACATTGATAGAGTAATGTGCTGGCAAAGCCCATCCGGTCTTGTTCACATTTTAACATAGGAATGCCTTAAGGCCTGCTTGGGCAATGCCTTGTATGGCTCAAAACTCTCTTCATCTGTATGTTGAAAAAATCCAGGTTTACAATTCTGTTTCCTGTAAGGTTGTGTGCAACAGACCTGCCTTTCTTATCCTTGTGTAGCACCAACATTTTCCTTTTGACCGTGGTCTTTGCTGATGTCACCGGGGTCTGTGGTGGAGTAGGAAATGGCTCTTGGCATCTTTGTGCATCTTGACTTGTCCGATTAGAAGACGTCTCACGAACCTTAGCCTGGGAGGGGCAGCCATCCGAGCTTTCTTCGTCCCCTGTCCGTGCACGGACATTACCACTCCTGGCAGATAAGACCTTATACTGTCGAGCGATCTTCCCCCTTTTTGACTTCTTAAGACTTCCGTGATCTCCTAGTTTTGTCACCCATGCCAAAGGAAAATCTCCGGTATGTTCGTTCAAAATCAATTTCAAAACAGGTAAAGACATGTAACAAAGTACGGAAAATGGGGGAGGGCACAGATTGACCACACGAACAGCAACACTTTTCCCACCAAAACTACAACCTAAGTTACCGCCAAAAACTTACCTTGAATGCTGATTGGTGTATACAAAGACACAATCTTCTCTGCCATTTCTTCAGCATCACGAAATGGTCCCAACGGGCTCAGTAACCAAGCCCAGAAACAGAATTTTCTAGGCTGTCTGTGGCCCGCCATGTTTTCTTTCTTGTCGTCTGATATGACCTTTGACACCAAACATCGCTAACACATCGGTGTGCAAAAATACATAAAACGGTGGCCATATAACAATAAACTTTTGACTTAAGATTCTGTCGCAAAAAAACTGAATGTACGAAAATAACGAGCGACGAGAAGTGTATCCACCCTTATTTACCCAAATTCTCCTTACCGCGACCTATGCGTCACATGACCGGACTCGTCCAATTTCATTCCGCAACGAAATTTTAAAAATGTCAGTTTGGGCTGCATAAACACCGGATATTTACATTTATATCCGGAGAAATTAATTTTCTTTATTTTCAATACATAAGTGTGCATTATTTTAAGTAATTACATATTATCTATCCACATTAAAAGTATTTATCCCCATGGAGTTTGGTAGCACCCAGTAATGACTCAGGACAACAACTTTGGGAGCGTTCGTGTATCTCTTTATTCTAAACGAGTTTTGCTGTGAATTCCGTAGAAGTTGTATGTGATCCTAAGTGTATCTACTCGAACTTCGAAAGGTACAGTGTGAACAATAAACATCAAGAAAACAGTCCGCGACATGCCAGCAAAAACTGGGCCCCGCTGTCGCCGGGGGAGGTACAATCCAGGCGTATAATCAACACCGCCCACTTGTGGACATGTGCGTGCCGCGCGCTGAATAATTAGTCTTCGGCAAGCTCCGGCGGACGAAATCAAGTCACTCCAAGAGAGCAAGATGAAATTGGTATGCCTTACTTATTGATTTGCTTTTGTATGAGACAATATTTATAATCACTTACCAGTACATGTACATATAATGTCTACAGCTGTGCCCAAAATCAAAGTTGACTATACTGCATGTTCTTTACAGGACAAAAAGCTGCTAAAATTAGGAAGGATGCAAAGGTCACAGTCCAAGGCGGTCCACTGTCCAAGCAGCTAGATGGTGTCCTGAAGAGTTTCCATGTCAAGCGACAGGCCTATCATGGTCAAGCTTTTGTCGGAAACCACGTGCATACCATGCTCCAGGTACTTTTAAGAAATTAAACAATCTGTGGTTTCTTTCTTTCAACAGCACATTCTCACATTGGGGAACCAAGATCATTATCCTACTGTCCGGTAATTATATGTACAGTAATGTTATGTCCACTCTACATATGTACTGCAGGACGTAGCTATCGAATCACTCACCTCCATTCCTGCTAATGTTGCTGCCGACCTCGTCGACGACTACGAAGGATCCCCCCTCAGCATTGTCACGAGGTCTAAGGCCCTGAAAGAGAAGTACGAAGAGCTATTCAAGTTGTATGCCAAGTGCCATCACGCGTTCGCCAAGGCCAAGCCCCTGAGTGAAGAGGAGATCTCTGTACTCGGTGAGTTGCTCATATTCTTATATTGATGTTTCATCACAAAAGAGAAAAAAAAAATTGATTTTTAATTTGCTATATACTGTCACAGACATGTCTTTTTAATTTTTTTTTTGCATCTACAGATACTGACATCAAGAACTTCATAGGGTTCTATAGACGTGAGTTCCCCTCTGCAATTAAAATGCACCTCCTAGAAGATCACATTGTGCCTTGGATACGCAGATGGAAGTTTGGTTTGGGGTTTCACGGGGAACAGGGGATAGAAGAAATACACGCTGCATTTAACAACATTGAGAGGACAACATACGGCATTGCAGATAGCACCCAACAAATTCGGTCTGTACTGCACAAGCACAAGCTTTCTGTCAGTCCTGGCCATGTCGGCGGTGTGACTTGATCAAGTCGACTTGAGCGAAAATTTCCCTTTGTAAAGAGAAATAATTCAACTTAAGTCCCAATTTAATCAAGACGACTTGAATCGTACCCAAACGAGACTTGAGTCGGCCACCGGGGTGCCAAGTCACGTGTGTAAGCGGGCGAAGTGGACTTGAGCGTTTCTGCGTAGTAGGTCAGGGGGCAAGTAATATGCTAATTAGCATTTTCGCGCCATAAGAGTAGAGTTATTTCAGTTTCGCCATTTTTGTTGTTTGTTGTGCCAAGGTCAGGAGGTTTTGAATCTCTTTGGTTGTGCTAAAATGTCTGAAGGAAAGTCTTGGACGACTGAAGAGACGCGGTGTTTCCTCAACGTGTGGAAAGATGAGGAAATACAGAGGCAGCTCGATTCTGCCAGGAACAAAAATGCCTACTCGAAAATTGTCGAGGAGATGCGCGCACAGTTGCAACGGAAGGCGTCCAACCTGAAATCTGCCTACAAGACAGCTACTGATGCAAACAACGCCAGTGGAAATGGGAGGGTGGATATACCATTCCATGATGAGTTGCACGCAATCCTTGGCCACCGCACGGCCACACATCCAACAACATTGTTGGAGACCACTTCCACTAGCGACGTTGAACAGACGTCATACCAAGGTATTTCTTAAAATTGGCGTGTTGAATTTGTCTACATTATACCAAGAAGTATAACAGTTATAGTGTTTATTTTCATAGATCCAAGGTTATACAGGATGTTCGTCTTCGTCTTTATACCTCGAACAACCCCGCAAGGGGTATGAAATGTTAAATTGATCTGTGCTACTTCAAGGTCATTTGCCAGGGGGGGATTTTCAAGTATCCCGTCATGCTTTGCGCATATACTGATGATAGAATTATCGCGGGAGAACCAAGATGGCGGACGGATAATTTTTGAGTAGTGTGCTGTCAACTTGCCGAATCTGTTGGGGAAAAGCTGGGGCTCCTAGGTAAGCAAAATTTGTAATTTTGGATTCTGTAGAGATTATAGTTGTCCACAAAAAATGCTGGCTCGTGTGACTTTCTTAGAATTACTATAATTTTGGAGATAACCACCAGTACGGTCTTATTATGTGTTGTGGTGAGTGTACATATACGCACTTCAAAATGGGGCGCTCTGGTTAACCAAATTACGGTGCTTTTTCGAAATTAAACTACCGATTATTAATGAGATATAGTTTCTGGACTCATAAAACCAAAAAGCACCAATCGGAAAATGACGAAAACGCACATTGTTGGGGGGTATTTTTGACAGTCACGTGGCTGCCTTGTAATAATAACCAGCAAGTACGCACTTGAAAATGCGGCGCTCGGTCGACCAAATTGTGTTGATTTCTTACCGAGGCCGCCGGGTGCCCTTGAAATAAAGAAATTAAATAAGCGAGCAAAAGCACTCGTCAGTATGCGATGGAAACTCGACGAAAACACACATTCTATTGACAGCCACATAGCGGTCTTGTAATTAGGAACAGCAAGTACGTGGTTGGAAAATATTTAGCGCCCCAGTTGACAAAACAAAAACAAACGTCAGGCTTAAAAGTCACACTTATATCGTTGCTCAAATAATGAAAAGTTGTCAAGACCAATTATTGTTGAGGCAATACTAGTAATATTGATGTTAAATTCTTACGTTTTGATAATTGTGTAGGGAAATCTCGAAGAGATTGGATCCAGACCTTCCGTTCTTCTTTTGGACAATAAATGAGAGATACACAGAAGAACCCATGCCATCATTCAATGACAGGCCAGACAACCACCCCCTTCGGCTTCACAACCTCCGCTCCTGTAGAAGAGAGGATGGTTCAATCTTCACAAGTGCCAGAGGGTTCCTTCCCATCCGGAACAGGGGGACAATTCGACAGATGCTGCATAGACCAGAGGTACCACTTCCTGGTGCACCCCCAGTCTAAAAGTCTATCCTTGGCACTCTAACAACTTTTTCCGTTTTAAGACTGCCATTTTCACCGATTATGAACTGGTTTCTGGTTGCTCTTAAAAATCTGATTCCCTGTCAAGGTAACCTACTGGGCTAATTCTAGCCTAAAGAATGTGTTCGTACTAAGTAACAGCATAGTATGTTGCAGTCAGATGTTTTATGTTTTGTATACCATCTCAGGGAAGTGATTAAGTATTATTGTTAAAGAAACTGCATGTATGATATGTTAGTCAGATGTTTTATTCTGATGTTTTATATACCCTTGTCATACATCCCAGGGAAGTGATGAGGTATTGTTGTTAAAGAAACTGCATGTATGATATGTTGCAGTTAGATGTTTTATTCTGATGTTTTGTATACCCTTGTCATACATCTCAGGGAAGTGATGAAGTATTGTTACAGAAACAGCCTGTGTGATTTGTTGCAGTCACATGTTTTATTCTGATGTTTTATATGCAAGCTGAGAACCAGAGAAAGTTGTAAATATGTTACAAGAAGTTATGTTTTGTTACTTTTGTTTTAGTGTAAATCAATATCAAAGAGATCTTGTTTTACTTCTGGTTTAAAGCCATACACTTCAGGGTCATAACCATTTTTTACCAACAACCACTTGTAAAAGAGAACACTTTTGAACACTGTTGCATCACATGTACGTAATATGTCAGAATAGTATCTATTCATGAAATGTTGCATTTGTTAACTAAGTTTTGGTCATGAAATTAGTATTGCTATATTATGGAACAGGCATCAAAAAGTCATGTACAGCTGATCAACTCAAGTTTACAAACACTATAAATACTTTAAGCTACACGTATAAGAAGTAAGTAAAACAAGTTGTACTTCTTCCTAGGTTCTCTTGCACTTGTAAATATGTTACAAGAAGTTATGTTTTGTTACTTTTGTTTTGGGTTAGAACAATATCAAAGCCATACACCTCAGGGTCATAACCATTTTTTTTACCAACAACCACTTGTAAAAGAGAAACCTCTTGAAGACTGTTGCATAGCACATATATAATATATGTCAGTATAGTATGTATTCAATAAATGTTGTATTTGGCGAAAAAGTTGCACTGATATACTGTAATTGTTTGTACAGTACAGACTACAGCTGATTGACTGTATTTTGCAAACACAATTTATTCACAAGAATGAAGTTATGTCACAATTACAGAGTTGTACTTATTGTTAAGGTTATCCCTTTCCCACATAACATTTTTTACAATCTTTACGTATGCTTTATACAATGTCTTTGGAGCAGGGATACAGTACTCAAGCCTTATTTTGTGTATAACAATTGATTTTATTTCTCCCCTTTTCATTACCCTTGTGAGTTTGGGGATCTTCTGTACTGGACAGTAACCAACAATCTGCCATGAGTTGTCCACAAACACCTCAAATTTAATGGCATTACTGTCCTTAATATTGGAAGGCTCGAATATTGCCCGTACATCCACCTCGTCCCCATTCCGCCTGGACGTAGAGCATTTGTCAAGGGCCTCTTGATAGTTGTCTTGCCAAGATGATCCCACTACAGGAAAAATTTGTCGACATAAAGCAACTGGATCTTGGTCAGAGTCCGAATTACCAGAATCCGAATTACTAGGGGAGTTGGTATCTTCATCTGCTTCATCCTCTTCATCAGATAAGTTCAAGCTCTGCAGATTGCCAACAACAGGGTCCTGTGGGGCCATATCAACTATAATGTCCGATGAATATGGTGGTTCCTGACAGTTGCACTTGTCTGAATCAGGTAAGCTTGGATCAACAGGTATCAGGTCTTTTCTGCAGGGCAAGTCCGGTGGTATGTCTCCTGTACCTGCCCGTTGTAGTTGTCTTAAATCTGCTCTGTCTGTCTGTACTAATTCGTAGTCCCAGAGTAGGGTGCCCCCACAAATACTCTGTCATCTCTAGGGCAATGGAACTGAAAAGCAACAGATAAATTGGTCACTTGTTGGAAAGTATAGTCTTCGCGTGCCTACATTTTGCACATGTTTACAAATCCATTACTACATTTTTAAACAACTGCTAGCACCCCAAAAATTGGCGCAGGACTACAGCTGTCATTTTCATGGCAATGGAACTGAAAAGCAACAGATAAATTGCTAACTTGTTAAAAAGATTTGTTGAAAAGTATGGTCTTCGTTTGCCCCCCTCCCACCTTTTGCACATGCTTACAAATTCATTACTACATTTTCAAACAACTGGCACCCCTAAAATTGGCACAGGACTACAGCTGTCATTTTAAGGTAATATAACTGACAAGCAAACTATAAAAGAAAAGTTTTGTGGGTACGTACGGGTACGGCCCTCGTGTGCCCCCTCCCACCTTTTGCACATGTTTACAACTTAACCCAAAAAAAGCCATTACTGAATTACGAATATGCTCCGAAATTGACACAGGACTTCAGCCGTTACCTCAACAGTAGAACTCGACTTAAGGCGACGCTGGAGTCTCCAAAGGCGGGCCTTGGAGCGCGCGAGGGTCAGTGTCTTCTCGACGCTGTAGCGTTGGCATTTTTTCATCCAACTTTAACGAAACTCACACATAACGTGCATAAATACATGCACATTCTATTCGTAAAGTTATCTTGGAGAAAATAGTTAAAGATTTGTAGAAAATTACGGCCGAAACTTCAACTTCCGGTTTCACAGACCTGCGTCTTTTTGTGGCAGATTTAGTGCCAAAAAACATGTACATATTTCGAAAATTTTGGTCAAATACAATCAAGTAAACACTAAGCCATGGTCGTATAATTTTTGTTTTTAACATTCGACATATATGACAAGACTATTAAGCAAATAAGCTTGATTTTCCGTACAAATTATCGGGCAGTCGTGCTGCCCGCATGAACCACGCAGCCCCAAACCGGCTTTATACGGCCACGCCCAGGTCCATGTTCCAGCACATGGCACTACCAAATATGTTGTTATACGAACGTCTTCCGAGCATTAATGCTACAAAAATGGGCATTTGTTGGTCTCCGAAGTTTCTTGAACTAAGATGAGATGCAAAACTCATTAGATGCCGGTGTCAATCCTTGTCCCAGAGGTCAGGGCTCCAGACTAACTTTTGGACCTAGGAGCACTGTGCTCCTAACCCCAAAAAGTTAGGCGCACCAGAAAAAATCTAGGCGCACCACTATAAAAAGCCAGGAGCACATTCAACCAAAAGTCTTGGACGTTATCATACCAAGTCAATTACTCCTATTAATGTTATGCACCTAGAATAAAGTACTTGAATACTAACCTCTTATAGATATATCAGATTCTGATTATAAAGGAAACAAAGCCTACATTGATAGGTACAAAACATTGGCAATGTGTCGCGTATAATTTAGTTGGACAATGAATGGTTCCTTGACAAGAAAGGCAAATCACACCATAGGTTACAACCAACTGCTTTATTCCACATCATGATACATGATGCATCCACATCGACAGATAATAATATATATTGTAAATACATATCACACATATGCTGGTTACTGGTAACTTTCTTCCCATACAGCATATCTATGCACTGTTTGCTTATTAACTATTGTCATTGTATTACAAAAGCTCACTCTAATTGTGACAGGGTTGCCAAAATAGATAGGATGTACAAATATAAAATACAAATAGTAGTTCAGTTTGATACATTTTGCATTTTCCAATGGCAAAGTAACCTTTGATCAGTAAATGATGTCTAAAATGTTACTGACTTACCATGGATCAATAGTCATATAACGTTAAAGCATATGTACATCATGTACAAAATCCACATCAGCAGATGTTCCTCCTTTGAAGGATACTCAGACTTAGAATTTCCCAAAAGAAAATCAACAACAAAATAATGCATCCACATCAGCAGATGTTCCTCCTTTGAAGGATACTCAGACTTAGAATTTCCCAAAAGAAAATCAACAGGAAACTAGAAAGGTAAACATTTGCAAAGCAAATGCATTATAAATGTTTACTTTCACACATGGTCTGCTCTGTTAATTCTTACTCAAACACATTCATATATATGGTCAGACAGGAGTCTAAATCCCTCCTGCTATAAAATTGCAACATGAAGAGGAAACGTAGCAAAATCTAAATGTTTTACTTAATGGCTAAACATAAAAACTTAGTCACTCAGACCACGCCTGAACTCAGGCCTCCTTGACCTTGAGCCTGCTTCCATCCACTTCCTTACCGCAGGAAGAGCATCAAACTCCTCCAGAGGAGGCCCATCCGCAGAGATGCGGATGAGGTCCTCCACGGTAGCCACATGTAGGCTTGCCCGTGTGTTGCTTTTTATCCTGCGCTGAGCAGAGAACCCTCTCTCACATTGGGCTGAGGAGATCGGCAGCACCAGCATCACGTCGACCAGGTGTAAGATGTTCTAGAAAAAAGGGGGAAATCAATAATGGTTAGAAGCTTTAAAAGACATGTCCCTGTACTGTAGATGAAGGTAAAGTACTAGTATTGTTCACCTGAACCACATGCACCAGAATACAGAATAAATTTTTCCAGAATAAATTGTCTTCTTTCAACTGCTGTCTGCATTAAGTAATATTACACAACACTCACCTTGTACTCTGTGCAATGAGGCTCCTTTGTCAACAGTGTCTCATACAGGTTGTTGAGTGACCTGTCCCTGTTGAACGTTCGCCTGACAGTAATCTTCAGTGCCCTCCATTCGGACTGGCATCGCTGCACTTCACAGCCATTCCTGAATAAAAGAAATGACAGTAGCAAGTAATTTCATTGTTTTCACGTGTGATATGATTAATTCAATGGCTATATGCTACCTTTAATAGATTTGAATTTTCTCTTGGCAGTCATAACATTTACCTGTTCAGGACAGGCTGGAAATACTGCAGCAGGAAGTCGAGGTACTCCTCCCCATATACCAACAACTCCTTCATACTGTCTGGCCATTGGTATGTGTTGAAGGCCAGGCACAAAAAGTGTACCGCCTTCCTCGCTGGATCCTCTGCATAGTCCATTCCTGTGCAGGGAAAAATATTCAGTATTCAATATTACATAGTGAGTTGTTGCATGGGACCTGCAAAAGAAAGCAGAATGTGTAACGTTACTATTTTGTCAAGAAAAATGGATCTACAATCCAAGAGTTAAGAATATGTTAGAGTACTTCTGTTTGAAGGGGAAAGGACAAAACATATCATACGTTCTATACATGTACATGATGTAACATCTGATCATGACAACTGACAGGACTGAGACAAACCTAGCAGACTGCTGAAACGGGACTTGATGTGTGACACTGTAGCCGCCACAGTCGTTGCTATGTGGCGCTGTAGTGTTGGAGCTGCAGTGCTGATTGGCTCGTCCCTGGAGATCTTCTCTGCTTCCCCTTTCTTCAGTTCTACATCCTGTGGAATGAAAGAAGACCACTTTAATAACAAAACAGTTACACTCCATATTTCTTTAATACTCACCTGTGAGTCATCTACTAGCAGGCTAATGTGTATGAAACATAACAAGACATCTGTAAAACCTACCCTATAGTAATACGCAGCTGGAAGCTGGCCATCAGGGTGGTCACGATCCCACTTCTGTCGCTGGTCCTGCAGAGATTTCTGGAAGCTGGCCAGCCGTCCATCCCGCAGTGGCTGCGCCACCAACCCTTCCAGGGTCAGGATGAGTTCTTCCAGTGTGGTCATAGCCTAGTTTGATGCAAGTTAAACAAGAAAGTTTGTAAGCATGTAGGCAAGTCAAACAACCTCCAAATTTTCTGTATCATTGTCTGTCCCTGTCTGCTCCTTTTAAAGATTGCTAGTGCCTGAAAAAATAATGCTTAATGTCAATATCAGGACTCACCTTTGGGAGGACCACATCGTTCCTCTGCATCAGCAAGCAGAGGCCGCTTACTTGGCCAAACACGTCTGCCAGAAAATGGCAGAATGCCACAAAAGTGGCATCCTCCATTGTTTTCATGACCTACAAAACAAAAGTGGCAAAACAACATTTTTTTAAATGATTCTGTGTTGTTGCTGCTTATGGCAAGTCAAGTATGTTGACACAAGATGGATGGCACACTTAGAGGAACATTAACAGGATCAAAGTACATGTACATGGTGAGGTAAAACATTCTGTATCACAGTATGTCAGTGTTTTGAATTAAATAAAACAAAATAATACGTAATCATGTGAATACAGACTTTGATTTTGTACCTTTCTTGCCCGTCCCTTGATGTCAGCGTTCTTAGAAGTCTCGGCAAGGTGATCCATGTGCACGTGGACAGCGGTATACTGCCCCAGTTCCTCGTCCTCCCCATCTTTCTTGGCAGGCTTCAGTAGGATGTTCAGGGCTCGCGACACATGGGGAAGCCACCTGGTTCCTTTCACTGCACCGGGGTTCAGAACAGTAACCCCCAGCAGTTCCTCACCCAGTGCCTTCAGCTCCCTCCTACTCTTGGCGCTGTCGTGGTAGGTTCTGAACACCATGTCCAGGATGTCGTACACCGTTCTGACCATGGGGTTGTCTTTCTGGACAGAAAGTAAGGCCAGCTCCAATCTAAAATAAAATATGCATCAATGGTAATTATGTACATCACTTCTGTAACTTTATTACACATCAATTGCATAAGGGACAATGCTTGTACACTACTGCTTCTTACTTTACAAATATTTTCCATGTAACTGTCCCGAGACTTAATTATGTTTCACAAAAGTACAATGCAGAGGTATCCTGCTCTTTGGATCCCTTGAAAGAAATGCTGATATAACAGGTGAGATAATGCATAAGAAATGTACTATGGCTAATGAATATATCTTGGGCATTCAATGAACAAGTGTTATTCATCCTCCATTAGTTTTGGGCAAAATGGACACGACACACCTTAGCTTTTAAATGCATCAACAGAAGACAAGCTTGGGAAATGAGAAAAACATACCGGTGAGCCATGCAATGAATGGGTACCACGTGATCCCCAGCTGCCTCCTTCACATGGGTAATCACGCCTCCCCTCCTTCCTAGGTTCACGTTAGCACCATCTGCAGTCATGCCAATGGTCTTCTCCAGCCAGTCCTGGCAGGGCTCCCCTAGACTGGCGAACGCAGTCTTCGTTGCTTCATACAGGCCTACAAAATTACATGTATGCTTGATTTCAAAACCTACCCACAATCCTCAGATTTTGATCATGTTTATAGGCCATGTTGATTTGATTATATGGATGACATCCTCTGGGAAGCCCAAAACTGATGCGAGCGTGCGAATAAAAGAAAAGTTTGGCAAATAAAAAAGTTGTCTTCAAATGTATTATTGGTCAGGAAGGTGGGACAAATGAATAAACACACAAGAGTATGGTGTATTGAACAATAGATTTTTCATTTAATTTGTTCTTTCAGGTCTTCTTTTTAGACTTTGGAGTTGACTTTTGCATTCTACGACATTAGTATCCTTTTTTTCGATTTAATTTGCAATGTACGGCAAATGTTTGAGCATTTTGTAGCTGCTTTGTATGGTTTACAGCATGTTTGAAAACTTTTTTTTTTTTGGAAACGAACGAAAATTGGTGCCCGCACGGATGTCATCCATATAATCAAATCAACATGGCCTTATAAAAAATGAATAAAAGTTCAGGTCAGAGAACTTTATGTTATGACAGACAAATAAAATAGACATCAGTAAAGGTGGCAGTGTCAGATTTTGCCCACAAATATTTTCAAAGAAGTTTAAAAATGATAGGAAATTGATAGGTCATAAAAAAAGTTTCACTCTAACGTACCCTGTGCATGCGCGTGTTCAACTTCCACGTGTCCGACCAGGAGGTTCTTCGGCTTGCCGTCTTCGATGATCCGCGCGTAAACGATTTCACACTCCTTTATTGCCACGTCGGTGTCCCCATCAATCATAAAGCTGATGTAAGGGCTGGAAGAAATCCTCTCAGCAGTCTTCTCCCTCAAGGTGTCGCTGATGGTCTTGAGGAACATCGCACACGCCGTGTCGTTGGCGTATGTTGTGTTCAAGCCGAGTCCATTCTTTTTTTTGCAGTTGAAGCATCGGCTTGAATTTGGTGAAGGGGAGTTCTTCCTTTCCTATCATGTATGCCGTGTTGAATTTCATCACAAGCTCCGTTTCTACTTGGGATCGTTGCGCGGTACCCTGCCGCTGGAATGCAGCCTGGATAGTGGAACTACCCTGCGGGGGGCCCTTGTACCTCGTCTTGCACTTGTCATGCCCCTTGCTCTTAAAATGCTTCAGGAGTGACTCGCGTTTGTACAGCGTGTGGCCCGTTATAAAAGTTGTACTACCAGCCAAACCGGGCCCGCACGACCTGCAATAGAGACAGTGCATGATGATTTTGCCATCCTTCCTCTCAATTCGGAGCCAATCCCTGAATTCATCCTCCGTGAGCCATGAAGAGTTGAACGAGTACGTATACGTCTTCGTCTTTTTTGGTGGTGGCTCGAGCTCTGACGTGCTTGGCTCCCCTGACGTGCTTGGCGCGAGCCCCCTTGACGAGCTTGGCTCCCCTGACGAGGGGACAGCCCACCATTCCACCGTCCCATTACAATACATAGTTAAGATACCAAAAACAAGCTATCAAAAACCACCTACCTGAATGTTCAACTTTGGAAAAGTGACATTGGCAGGGTAGTCCAACCTCCAAATTGTCCATTTAGTAAATAAATCCCAACTTTTATTCGGCGGAAACAGGTTGGATACATGTAAACAGAACTTAGATGACCTTTGACCCCCTCCACGGCATCAAAACAAAACAACATTGCATGACTTTTAGAGCTCTACCAGGCAGGCAAAACAAGCTTAAAAGCCAGTTTTTTCAACAAAATACAAAAAGCAATAACTCTCCAGCTGGAAAATGCCAGCATTTATCCACACATACCAAGAAAAAAGGCTGTTTTCGGTTGATTTGGATGCTATCTTCAAAGGGTACTCAGAAAGCCATCTATGCGCCTGCGTGAATAGTAACCTTTGCCCTGTTAGGGTCCCGAACATGACTTTTGACTGATGACAACACCATCAAAGAATGCGGGGAAGAGTTCTTAGTATCTCCTCCAAGTTTGAAACAATTTCAATGAAATACGACCCCGTAGCACCAATTTCCGTGACAAGTGTCAGTGACTGTCTGCCATTACTGGCATGGCAGAGGTAGACACAGAGATGGCTTAACAGTAGCAATCTGTCTGTAGGCAGAAAATGGTGAAAACAGACAAAAATAATGCCAAACACTGATCACTCTGATAGGGAAACCTGCTTTGCCCTGTCAGGCACACCAATTTTCTGATTAAAAGATGAAAATTAACTTTTTTGGGCATTTGGAAAGGTGTATATGTGTATAATACCCAAAATGGCTGCAAGACGAACTTGGCAATGTGTTATGAAACATTTCTGTCAGTATACCATTGTCAGACTCTGAAATTAAACCTTGACACTCATCTGATGCTCTTCATGATACAAAAACTCAATTAAAACCAGTGAGAAGGACACCTATCTCCTTTCTCATGGGAAGAAGTAAAGGCACAGGCACACACAGTGACACACACTCAGGTGAGAAATGGCTCAGCCAGGAAGTTCCAGATGGCGTGGCTGTCACTCCCCCCTGAGTCTCTGGGATTATGGTTAGCTTTATAAGGGGGGGATGAGAAGATATTACACACTCCGATCCATTCGAGACACTGTGAAGACAGCTCCGAGTACCTATCCACCTCAAGACGACATCATGCCACAGAAGAAAAAGAAGAAGAGGCTGAGTCATGCTGGCCTGTTCAGAGCTGGCAACAAACCTTGGAACAAGGGTAAGACCCTTATGAAGGTAGAGGCCTTCAGTTCCTACCATAGGCCAACAGAAGATCTGGTCCGTCTGTATGTCAACACAGACAGGAAAGGAAACATTCTACAGAACGACGACGAAATCGTGAACGAGGCAGGAAGAACAATGGTGCTTCGCCCAGCAAAGCTGCCAGGTAGCAAAATTGCAAGATTTCTGGGGAAGAAGGAAGACAGCGATGAAGTCCAAGGATACCGCATCTGGCACGCCAAGCTTGCTGTCCACGCTGTGGCACGTGCACAGAGAGAACACGACAAGCGCCGACCAGAATGCACGGGCCTCGTCAGGCTGTCAGCCCGTGGAGAGAGGAAGAAAGGACTAGCCACTTTGGAGACGCTGGTATGCGACACTTGTGAGTACGAATCACCTCAGAGGAAGTTTTATGGGGAGGTAAAAACAAAGCGACCGGGTCCCAAAATTGCGATACCCAACATGGCAGTCCAAATTGCCATGTTTAACAGTCCAGTAGGACCACAGGTTCTGAGAGAGATGGCAGCTGTCCTGGATTTGCCAGTCCCAAGCAGATCTGGACTCCAGAAGATGGCCAACAAGTTCAGTGAACTCATGGTACAGGAGAACGAGAGAGACATGCAAGCTTGGCGGGAGATAGTGCAGGACATCCATGCGCAGAGAGGAAACGAACCTGGCAGCGGCATTCCGGTAGAAAACGACACAAAGTACCATAGCCCACTGCGCTCTGCCCGAGGCAAGAAACCAGGTCAGCCGTCCAGCAATAGTATCACCAGTGTAGCTGAGAATGTGACTGCAAGGAAGCTTGTCATCAGTACCCACGTCAGGAACAAAGTCTGTCCAACCTGTAACTACAATGAAGGGCGTGGAGAGCCTGTTCCTCCCCACAAATGTGCAGCCAACATTCCACAAGATGCCGTGATAGGAGACGAAGCAGAGGCAGCAAGGGAGATTGGCAAAAAACTTATGTCTGGACCTGTGAAGACACCAGTGGGTGAGAGTGTGAGTGATGGAGACAGCAGCTGTACCACCGGCCTACAAGAGGTAATGATGGAGGAGACAGGACAAAGAGTTACTGCTTTCCAGGATACAGTGCACCTTGACAAAAGTATAAGGGGCAGAGTAACTAGAGGGGCGTGGTCAAAGGGGATGTTCCCAGGGCAGAACCAGGAGGAGAGAAATCGGGTGAGAGACCGCTTCGGAAATGACCTGAGCAAACGGCTCAGTGCCGAACACAGAAAAGGGCGCAAGAAATTCTCAACGAGGAAGAAGATGGTGGCAAAAATGAAGAAAGTGATGCAGACAATTCCAGACTGCTATGGAGGAGACCACTCTAGATGTCCCAAAGGTTCACTTGTGTGCAGGCACCCGAGGACTTGGTCATTCAAAGACTTACCTGAGAAGGCCAGGGGACACATCAACCCAAATGACGCTGACCGCAAGTTGTTAGCAACCATAATGGAGAAGAGGTTAGGCGAGCGAGCACTTCGGAGAACACGGAAAGGAAGAAACACCAATAAAGTTGAAAGTTTTAACAGACAGCTAAGTGGCTCCCCTGACGTGCTTGGCGCGAGCTCCCTTGACGAGCTTGGCTCCCCTGACGAGCGTGGCGCGAGCTCCCCTGACGTGCTTGGCGCGAGCTCCCCTGACGTGCTTGGCGCGAGCTCCCCTGACGTGCTTGGCGCGAGCTCCCTTGACGAGCTTGGCTCCCCTGACGAGCGTGGCGCGAGCTCCCCTGACGTGCTTGGCGCGAGCTCCCCTGACGTGCTTGGCGCGAGCTCCCTTGACGAGCTTGGCTCCCCTGACGAGCGTGGCGCGAGCTCCCCTGACGTGCTTGGCGCGAGCTCCCCTGGCGTGCTTAGCTCCCCGTCAGTGTTCGGCGGCTCAGGGCTCCGCCGCTCTTTCGAAGCAGATTGAGAAGCCCTCGAAAAAAAGTCTGCAATTGAGCGCTTCATCTTGTAAAATACACACCACAGTGTTGCAGAAACTTCTGACCAATAATACACACCCTTACTAACCGCGCTTGTTTATCCTTACCAATCTCCTCCTTGATTCGCTGATTACGGTCAGCTGATCGTCTACTAGCACGTTGATTCGCGAAGGGTTTCGCGGGCCCGGGCAAGGCGCGGGTGACTGTTCTCTGCATGTTCAATCGCTTATTTGATCTCTTGTTTCTGCCGCCGGCGCACGTGAGGGGGCGTGGTCTGGGGTTCTCGCGTTTCAGTCAGCGAGCGGGGCGCGGTCCTGTCAGTGTACGGGGCTTGGAGCTTGTTTATTTTCAGCTTAGGGCTTAGTTGCTGCAGCCATTATAGGCGCACGTCTTAATTTTTGATAGGCGAACCGTGCGCCCGTGATTTAAAATCTAGTCGCATTCTCAAAATTCTGGGCGCATATGCGCCTAAACCAGGCGCAGTCACGAGCGCTGGAGGTGCTCCACCTGCCGCGCTGATCAGATTGCTTACAGATGTGCGCGTCATGCTGCCTCCCGGGGTAGGTCGGAAATTAAACTTAGGCCAATCAGAAGCCCGGAAACTTCCAGCCGCGGGAAGCTATGTTGCTGTTTATTTTGATCTGGGGTTATACCACAAAATTCTGAAGAAACCTGGACATGTGAGTTTATTTTACGGCGTGCGTTTGATGGCAAACGCTAGCCAAATTCCTACTGCATGGCTGAATTCTAAAAGCACTGAAACATACTCTAACTGCATGAATTAGCTACATGAAGTTTGATAAATGTTTATTAACGAGATCGAGATGTGCCAACTGGTGCCAAGTAGTTGGTTGTGTTCATTTTTTTTTCTAAACAAAATTTGTACTACTTTCCTAGTTTTTATATGTTTGTTGATTGTTTGAGCCATTGAATATAGCATTATTAACTAGAGGTCAACGATCTCATGCCTTCGTCAAAAGATGTTATCGTTATATAACTTAAGAAGGTAGAAGTGATATATTAGTCCCCCTAAATATGGAAGTTGGATTGTGAAAATTACCCCTGCCGATGCAGTCTGCAATCGTGCATTGGGCAAGGGAAAAAACAGCTGTGCAGGCTGTAAGGCAACACCGCCTGCAGCTACATGGACTATCCCCTCTGGGACTTTCTCCCTCTGGGACAGCCTGTAGCCCATGTGTCACAATGAAGGTAGAGTATCATGGAAGGTAACTGAATTATAGAATTGCTTTATTTATTATGCAAATTAGATCATAATTTGCATAATTGTCATCTAATTATGTCAAGCATCACTTAAGCTACCTACACACCAAATATCAGGACGATCCGTCGACCGGTTATTGAGTTATCCTACTTTAAACATTTTCATACAAATGCTCCTGCAGTTCCAAAGCAAGCCGCTAGGGGGCCCAAACTTACGTCACTTCTTCCCGAACACAAGAGCTATCTACCATCCAAAAATCATAACCCTAGCTTGTCCAGATCACCATATATCAAAACAGGAAGTTCCGCTGCAGTACCATAACGAGCCGCCAGGGGGCCCATATTCCTATCACTTCTAGGTCTCATCAAGACCTACCCACCTACCAAATATGAAGACAATCCATTTAAGCCTTCTCGAGTTATACTGTTTACAGACGCACACACACACGCACGCCCACGAAAACATACCCTTCTTGACAAAGGCAAATATATGACCGACAAATAATGTATAAAGAGTTGCGACCACACTTATCCACAAGGCGGGGACACATAGTAATGAGTAACATTCAGTGCCAGGGTTTGGCGTGGGTTCGATACCCCCGGCCCGGGATCAGGAGTGTCTTTCTGTTTCTACTGGCCTCATGTTTCAGCACATGTCCTGCTACATAAAACAGCCCCTACATACATGACAAGTATATGTACTTCCACCGTCCTCTTGATCAAATATTTCCATTGCAGTACAGGATCGGAGCTAAAATACAATTTGTTCTTATCATTTCCAGGGCTTCTCCTGGTTCGTCGTCTCCCTTTGAAAATGGACAGAGGTGGACACCTGAAGAACAAGAACCTAAAAGGGCCATTATGTAAGATTAGGACAATACAAAAAGTATATTTTCGGGCCATTACTTTACATAGTAAGTTGACTTTACACTTAAGTATTCCAAAACAATATTGAGGGAGAGAATATGCAACATCGTTGCTCCATAGAAATGATTTAAAAAACTGTAAAAAATCTCCCAGACAAACCTCTGGCCACACACACATTGGCTGTGCTAGGCCTTGTGTCAATTACCACCCCAGTGGGGTGCCAACTGGTAGCTCACCAGTTTCTGTAAGACCTCATCGTTACCAGACCTTTTCTTCAAATCTAAAGCGATAATGACCTCAGTTTGTTGATGCTGAACAAAATAGACTAAGTTCATAACTAGAGTTCCACGACCTCATACCTTCGCCAAATGAGGTTAATATTATATGACTGACGAATTATAGATTACCCCCTAATTATGCCAATAAGATCCCCATTTGCATGAATTACGTCAGTTGATCATATTCTCCTCCCAATGGCAGTGTTATCGTAACAAAGAAGGCCATTCTAGCATTTTCTCATAAATTATGCAAATGAAGTCCTGATTTGAATAAGTTATGTTGAATGATGTTCACCTCCAGTCAACTTCGAAATGCGCAAGTATGAAATTGCCAGCATCAACCACTATGGAATTACAGTATTTTCTCATTAATTATGCAAATTAGGTCTTCATTTACATGATTAATATATGGTGATGTTCCTGTCATTCTTAATTACACATGTCACAAGGTAGAATAGTCCGTAATGGAAGATAGGTGAATTATAGAATTCCCTCATTAACTATGCAAATTAGGATAATTGTCATCTAATTATGTCAAGCATCACGTAAGCTACCTACATACCCAATATCAAGACGATCCGTCAACTGGTTCTTGAGTTATCCTACTTTAAACATTTTCATACAAATGCTCCTGCAGTTCCAAGGCAAGCCGCTAGGGGGCCCAAACTTACGTCACTTCTTGCCGAGCACAAGAGCTACCTACCATCCAAAAATCATGACCCTAGCATGTCCAGATCACGAGATATCAAAACCGGAAGTTCCGCTGCAGTACCATAACAAGCCGCCAGGGGGCCCAAAATCTAATCAGTTCGAGCTCTCATCAAGACCTATCCACCTACTAAATATCAAGATAATCCATCTAAGCCTTCTCGAGTTATGCTGTTGACAGACACACAGACAGACACACGGCCACGAAAACATAACCTTCTTGGCGAAGGTAATGATATCCTGCCTCATTTGAAAGATATGAGTGTTTCCAACAAGCTGATCATGATAACATGTGCCCATGTTGAGCCAGCCTGCCCTATACATGGGGCGTACCCAACTAATTATCTCCCCTAGGGGGGCTTCCACTGTATGTTGTTTGTTGTCGTCCACTACCAAACCGGTGTCACCTCGAACTGAACAAGGACTGTTTTTGTGCACAAAACATAGGTTAGAAATGTGAAATAATGACAAAAAAGTGTTGAAAAGTGATAGAAAGTGTTGATAACACAGAGATTTTGTATATTTAGAATATTTCAATTTTTTTGCGCAAAATCTTACATAATGGGCCTTTAACCCTCAACAGTACACCTTCCCGGACTGATTAATCTGTCCACCTGGGGTCCGCACGGACCCCAAAACAGTTTTTTGCTAATTTTTAGAAATTATCAGTATGCTACCAGCTCAATTGTTTTGCTGAATCGATGTGTGAACCTCTGAGTCCACATTACGCGCACAAATCATACATTTTTACCTTTTCCAATTTTCTGGTGAAGAAAAGAAGGAATCAAGAAATACCCGTTTTTTAAAGCTTTGGAGGTTCGTGGGACTGGGGGAGGGGGCTTATTGCCCCCCTCAGAACTCAGGAACGGTATATCGTATGGCCACCAAATTTTCAGAAGATGGTGTACTAGTAAAAATTAATCAATACAACAATTTTGATGTCGTTATGACGTAGTATGACGTCATTATGACGTCATTCATATTATTTTAATGGCTAAAACCGTTATAAATAGGTTATTCTCTTAAAACTTAATGGTATACAACGCAACTTTAACAAAAAGTGTTTATGATAAAATGATAAGGTCTGCTAAAGCTTATGTTGCCCTTAGCAACACCAGTGACGTCATACAATGACGTCATACATATTTAATTATCCGCCATCTTGGATCTTGGTTTTGACCAATGACGTCATCAAATTAGCATAAATTATTAATAAAAATCACATTAAATTATATAAAATGTTATTAATGTTAGAAAGCATGTGTCACTTATCATAAAAGCCTGAAAATAAAGTAAAGTATAAGAAAAAAAGTAAAGTATAAGAACGCCAGTGTATCTATTACGATCGAGAGCCGGCTGGGGTCTTTAAAACTTGACTTTTGTTTTAATGAAACCAAAGCAAAAGTGTGGTAGAGATTTTGCAGGGGACAGAAAGCAATTGCAAGTTGGATATTTTTTTTTTCATTTGTGAAAAGTGAAAGCGTAATTTATAAGTTTTCAATATCCAAAGGTAAAGGGTTAAGCATACCTTTATTTATAACACTTTATGAGATCTCAAGACAATGTAAAAACTAGAAAACCCTGGTCTATGAGTTGAATTAAACATGCTCTAGGGAAATCATTCGTGGGCAATCGTTCTTATTCACAAATTAACTCATAATTTTCACTTTTCCAATTTCATTTGTGCGCATGTATATCTTTGCGTAAGATAGCTACATTGGTGAAAGAACTTGAATTCAATTGCAATGTACAAAATGTATGTAGTGTATAATATACTGACCTTGTTACTCTGAAATATTTTATCGTAAAAATGGGTATAGGAGGAATTAATTTTGTGTAATTATAAGAAATGAAATAAATTCAGTGAATTAAAACTTTAAAGTTTATTAACTTGAAAAAGAAGAGCAGCTTATCATACATGTATGACTGTATACATGAGTTGCTGAAGAAAGGCTTCAAGAAAAAATGTCAATATGAAACATGTCAATCATTTATGATATCTTTAAACTCCTGACATCCAACTAGAAAATATTATACATGAATTGCTGAAGAAATGCTTCAAGAAAAAAAATGTCAATATGAAACATGTCTTAAGCCTTTATGATAACTTTAAGCTGCTTAAAGGGCATCTGTGAAGACAATATGCTGTGAAAAGGCCTAAAGAAGACATAAACATAATTGTGTTTTAGTTAGTATATATGAGAACTTTAAGGACCTGGAAAACATGAATCTATAAGCACTTAATGGTCATCTTTACATGATTCGTAAATGAGTTGTAATAGGGCTTAAAGAACTTGAAAATAACCACTTTAAATGTAATTCAAATGTGTTTTAACAATCATTTCAAATGTGCTTTAACAATCATTTATGATATCTTTAAACTCCTAAGAAGAAAGGCTTCAAGAAAAAAAATATCAATATGAAATATGGCTTAAGCCGTTATGACAACTTTAAGCTGCTTAAAGGGCATCTGTAATATAATGTTAATGGACACCTGAGCCGTGAAAAGAATGTAATCGTGATCTATAAATACTGATATACATGTAAGTTACTAGTATATCATAAGAGGTGTAAAGATGCAAAAGACGGACAATGTCAATGTTATGTTTTTTGTATCATGACTTGTTACACATGAATGCTACTGCATGTTTGTGAGAGCATTGTATGTGCAGGTGATGTCTTGTCCCCCCTCTAAAATGTTCTCTGTTAAGTCTTCATCTGACATGTCCAAGGCATCTGGTAGCCAAGAAGTGATAGTGTCTTGAAAGCATGTAATGTAGACACTTTTTTCACCACTGTCGATTTGCAGCTTTACAACTATGTCTCGCTGACATGTCCGAGAAAGCTGTGATCTATTGCAGAATGCACATGTGACAACTTTCTTTGAAGACTCTTCTATCTTTTTCCTGCAAGATACACATTTCAGATGGCGCGAGATGATTTCCATAGAGAGAATGCTACCGGTCAGCTCTTTCATAAAAGGTTCGTATGAGGTTGTGGGTTCATCCGGTATGTCAAGTGCTGGGATCTCTTCAAGGCGTGTCTCTTTATTTGTCTGGATGTACTTGCGTGATGCAAATGATTTCACTGTTGCTTTTACTTCGTAGCTATTTCCATTTACTACTTTGTGTGGTTCCCACACTACGAATCTTATCGTTCCAGTGTCATCCGCGGCTGTGCAGTCTTTTTTTTTTAGTTTCTTTGACTGGTAGTTCACTTCTTCCACATTCCCTACTGAGGTTATCTTTACTCGTAGACAGACTTCTTGCTGATTGTCAATGTTCTGTATGTCTGCTACCTTACACTGTGTGGTAAGTGACTCTTTACAGGGAAAGGTAACATCATCTTGGATAATGTCAATGTCATCATTGATGACAATGTCAGTTCCTTTGTTTGTAGAGAGGTGATATTTGGTTATTTTGCAACTTTTTTTGTCTTCCTCTTGTTCAATGAAGAAATTCCTCTTTGTAGGGGAGAAACATATGACTTTTTTGTTCTCATGTTCAAGCTGCAGGTTGAATCGAAAGAACTTTGTTCCGTTTTGGGCAACTTTGACTGGTGACGTATCATGAATGTATCCGTGTAAGGATGGTGGTGAAGCCATTCTGGATAAAGAGAGGAGATTTATTGTCAGTGAGATCAGTACATACAATATGTAATTGCATATGATGGTTATATTGTGTACGTGGATACAGTGACAGATCTAAGAGAGGTTGGTAAGGATGAATGAAAGATTGAGTAGTTACAGCAGATAGATAAGGTAGATAACAATTGATATAATCATTAGAGTGTAAATGTTGTATTTTAGGCAGGCTATAGTATAGGGGAGACAACAGAGTTAACTTTCCCCATTGGAACCTATGGTGAAACGCTCTAAAACATAGCCTTGGACCACATTTTTTAAGGAAAGAAAGATTTTCTAGGAAGTTTAATAGGTAGGGACTATAATCGTAACTGTGGGGTCCGATCAATAGCACATTTACTGGGCCCCAACGGAAACTAGATATCACAATTGTTTGGGCTACTCATGTGTCTCAAGAAGAAATGAATAAATTGCAGCTAAACATTTTTAATGCAGTTAGCATAAGTTTAACACGGTTGGGATTTAGGGGAATCGTGTGTTTCATTTGGGAAAATGTTGGCGTCCATGATAAATTATCATGGACGCGAACTTTTTATGTCCCTTTGAATTTACCGCCCCGTCTATGCTCGCTGTGATTTAGCCTGCCCTCTATCACGTTCTGCGGGTCGCTGGGAAAATAGTAGAAATTGGCCAAATGCGGGGATAGTATAGCAGCGAGTTTAATAAATCATACCCAAGCGGAGAGAGTCCAAAACTTGTGCGGGAGGAGGGGGGAAGTTCAAACAAATAGGAAGATGTTAGGAAGGTAAACTGATACTCCTATGGTTTGTATGGATCGGTGCAGTGACGACGATATAGATCATGTTATTCAAAGGTATGTGATAAATAATGACATACATTAATCGAAAAATATCAAAAGTAAGTACTTCACTTTGGTAAAAGATACTGAAACTGATGTCTCTTCACCCTACCTAACCGAGCTGAAGCATAATTTGTACTGTACTCTTCTACTGGTAAACAAAATTATATCACGTGACTCGAAAGGCGGGAAAACGATAGGCAGTGGTTTAATACTGAAAATTAGCGAGCGTTGATTACACTGGTTTAAACTAGGAAATACAAATTAACCGATCATAAATGGAACGTCATAGCTGAATTTTCATGTAGCTTATGTGAAAAAGTAGCTGTGAAAACATGCTACAGCCACTGAATTAGTTCGACATGTCCATACAAGTTCAACAAGTTCACTGAGAAGGAATCGATTCAAGAAACTGCTTGTATCTGACCATCTATCTGAATAACACGTTCACATATAAGAAGCAGGAAGAAAACGTTTTCTACCTGTTAACGAAGCTTGTGAATTCGAAGACGGCTATGTTTGGAAACGGTTCAGCTCAAAGTTTCTTGATCTTGCTCGCATGTGATAGTCAGCTTATGATCAGGCTGCATATGATGACGAACTACGAATTACGTCATATCCTCTTGTATGAGAAAGCAGCAAACCGCAAATATGAATTTTTGTCCAGATTGTAATAAACTATTCTACTAATAATTCGTGAAGAAAAATGAATGGCATATATTTTATAGCTATCGAAAAAGACGATATGTAGGACATGACCAACTTGAAAACGATGTTGACGGTTGATGTTGAAAAGGGGGTAATTTTACGTGAGCCAGCGATCGGTACAATACATAAACAGCGACATCTAGCGACATGTAGCAAAATAGCAGCAGGTTGACATGTCAACAGTGACATCTAGCGACATTTTGCGACATGGCAGGAAACATCGCGCACCATATCATGACCATATATGGAAAGAAGCATGGCGAACCCAACGTTCAGTCACAAACTGCAAGCTTTCTTTCGCCTCATTACGTTTTGGCGCGCATGCGCATGCGCCAAAACGTAAAAATCACATATCACAGATAAAGGGCGGGAGAAAGAATGCATGTGTGCAAAAGGTAGACAAGAAAATAAAAAAATCACTGAGTCATACATTTTTATCTTGTATGTTATTGCTGTATAGGTAGCTGATTGTCAACTCATTGTCAACCTCACCTTAGCTGGAGCCAGGAAGCTGAGCGAGATCAGACGGCACCTAGTCATGTATGTGGAACAGGATCTGTTTCGAGATGAGACTCCACCACCTCAGACAAGACGACGATACCATCCTAGTGACCAAGATATTAGGAATATTATGACCAAGACTCAACGTAGACTCATAGTTTGGATGTAAAGTGTTATTTATAATTATATGCTACAGTCAGCAGCATCAATTACAGAGAGTCTTGTACATTTGTAAAAGGCTGTTCAAACATTTGGCAATTCACACTTAGAGGTAATGGAACTTATTACATATTTCCGAAATATGACAAAAATCCTTTTTTGTAATGTTTGGTCATTAAGACTCCATGACACATGGTCCTATTCCCATCTTTTTCACAGAGCTTAGCCTCCAGATGGGAAGCAGACAGCAGCATAAAGTTGAGACCGAGCACTTAAGCAACACAGCTTCTATTCTGCTATCAGACAAGCTGGCAGAAACGGCTGCTCCACATATATGGCCAGCAAATGTGTCTCCTGCAGCTGGACGCGACCTACAGGACCTGTCGGTACTCTGTACCTCTTTTCTTCCTGTGTGTGAGAGCGAATGTATGCTATGTCGTGGTAGGCCTTTTCATCATACTACAAGAAGAGTCAATAGCAGCCATCAATGAGGCACTCCATGTCTTTAAGGACTTCAACCCGAACTGGCATCCAAGCCATTTTATGGTAGACTTCTCTACAGCCGAGATTGCTGCCCTGGAGGAGGAGTTCCAGGGTGAGACTGACAATAGCATGTTAACTTAAAGCTTAATTTATTTTTGGGATAAGGAGTCTCTGAAAATCATGTCATGAAGTCTATCATATTTGGGGTGTACCATCTATTAATGATAATCTTATCACTCAGGTGTTGGGATAGAAATATAATTTATATAATATCTTATCTACTCTAGATACTAAAGAGAGAATAGGTTGAAGTTACTGACATTTTAGTACCTTTACTTCCATGTTTTCTCCAAAGTCCAAAGTTCTGCTTTGTGATTTCCATCAGGAAAAAGCATGGGTGCAGTGGAGCAGAAAGAGAGAGAACAGAGTCGCTGATGTCCAAGACGACCTTCTGAAGCTCCTGAGAAGTGTTGCAGACTCAACAACACATGAGGAGTTCTACACCCGTCTCGCCTGCCTTCAAGACTCTGTGATCTGGAAAGAGAATGCCAAGCTAAGGGCATGCTTCTCCGACACATGGCTTTCAGAAGCTAAGGTGTGGGGAAAGGCAAAACTGTGCAAGCAGCATGAGTACTACAGGACACAGCTAGTACAGAGACCAGCATGAGTGAGGCTACACAATGAGTACACAAACACAAACATTCAGAGATAGGCACACAGACAGACTCCACTGAGTGTGGTAACATCATTGACGCAAATGAGCCTGATGTGTCAGACATCCCATTACCAGTCCTATGTAAGTTTGTGAAGACCGCTGCGCAATCTCAGACGCATTACATCTAGAAAGAGACACAAGCACCATTTTCGACTTGCACAAAGAACCGCAGACATTGACTGACCTTGACCTTGACCATGCCGGCCTTATTTAGTTTATTTTGGGTAATATAGCAAAAAATGTACATTTCTCACAGGCCTACAATGTATGTGCCACAATGGCATGGATATTCTATGTACATGTACTTAGATACTCAGTTGGGTTAAGGCGTCCTACGGCATACTAAGAGTAGTATTTCATACATATGCCTATAACTTTCGATAGCTTGGTCGCACCGCAACTAAACTTCACACAGTACTAGTAGTACTTGAAACACATTGAATAAAGGTTATTCTGTTTTACTAATTCTGGATTTTTGGGTTAAAAATCAACATTTTGGTTTAAAAAAAAGGCTGTTTACTTCATGGGTTTACGCGCAAGCGGTAACAACACCTTTCATCATGATATTTTACAACTAGAAAGCCAACCCCTTATTTAATATTTTTGTCCGCGGCTATTTTGTTTTAAATGACCGTTACATTGTTTTTTTGGGCTAAAAACGATAGAAACAGCTATTTTCCTGTCATTTTTCGTTAAAAAATCGCCACAGTTAAAACATATCGACTCATATGCAAAATAGCCGCGGACAATTTTGATAAGAAAGCGGTAATAAGTAATAATTGGTTACACATACGATCAATTATGCAGTTTTGAGCTGCGCGTAATGCCGTAAAAATCGTAACTCGATCACGCACAAGCAGCTCGTAATCTCCCGCGAAACCCAACACCGGTGACGTCATGAGGGGATACCCTCCGAATGCCGAGAGGGTCCCCTCCAATTGCCATTGACCAATCAGAGCAAGTTTCCCTTGGATACAAAATGGCGGGGCCGGCAAATTTTTTTGGAAAATTTGTACAACTGGCGTCTTTCACGGAGTCTCCTTTTATTGTTGCGGTCAGAAAATCACCGTTAACAACATTTCCTGCATTTTTTGTTCAACTCGGTTGCATTCTTGTGGACTTGAATGGAAATAAAGTATGCTATAACTAGCAATTGAGTGTTTTTCGTTTCATCGGACGATTTCTTTTTCCCGCGGTCCTAGACTTACGTCATTTTGCAGCTATGTTTCGTTCCGTATATACTTGTGGTTTTGGCCGCGCTATTTTAAGTAGTGTTTTTAGAGATTTCAGTCTCCGGAAAGCGTCAGATAAACATTCAGCTTTTGTTGGCTTCCTGGGAAAGAAGTTTGCGTTTTCAGATACCACTTTGTTTCGTAAGACAGCTGTTTCCGTTTACAAGAATTTGAGGACCTTGAGTTTCTCTGATCAGACGCGTTATACTACTCACTTTTCTCTGGATGCCTGGAACGCTCTCACAGCCAAGGAGCAGAGTAAGCACTCATTTCGGAACTGCAAGGAATGCCGTAGGTCAAAGCTATGGCATCTTGGTACAGGTGGCAAGAGCAAAAGAAGGTACGTATGCATATTTATGATGTTTTCTTGTAATGCTTTATCTATATTGTATCTTGGACATAACGCTGTGTGATGTAGTTGGAAATGGTGATGGTACATTTACACATCTCATCACAGACATAAAGACACTAAGCAAATATTTCTTAATAATCATACTAATGCCAGTGATGACTCATATTACCAATTTACCATCATGTTTGAGATTCATTATCCTAATAGGACTCCCATTCTTTAAAAAAAGTACTTAAAATATCATAAGGGATAACAGGAGTAGATTAAATGGACAGTGCAATTTCTCTTAAAACATTTCCCGATATTACTTTGCTTTGAAATCAGACACTGGTACATGTATATCAAATACTTCATCATAGAAAGTGCTACCATAAAGGTAGCAAACAATGTGTAAATTCTGATTAATAAAATGATACCAATATTTGGTATACACATGGTATACATGGTCTACCTAAAACAGTTCACACATGTTATATAATACACTTTGATGACTACCCAAGTACACAAAATAGTACACAATAGAATTTTGGGCAGTCAGTTTCTCTCAAATAATCAAGTTATAACCATACCTGTTATTTGTTACACATATACATTTTGTACATGTAATAACATCTATAGAGACATTAACCAGTATTACAAGTACCAATGCAACCTGAAGACTAAAAAACTCAACATTTCACACGTACATGGCACAACATTAACTGAATTATTGCAATTTCATATCTGTACGGATAATAAAATCATAACCATACATGTATATGCTGCACATCTGGCATTCATACATGTACTATCATAGTATCCATACACTTCATAACCCACTGATACTACCACCATGAAGACTGACAAAGTTTAAAAAAAGGCATCATCAGGAATTCTATCAACATATACTACAAGACTACATTGTAATAGGCACGGCACAGTTTAACTACTAAACATATATAATACAATACTGCAGTGCAGGAAAGACAAATATAAAAAAAAATATTTCAGCTTGAGATGAGTCCATATCTCATCCTCAGTTTCCATATCTGTTTGTTGTTTCATCCAGTAAGTTAACTGCACAGTTAACTATTATACAATAATGCAGTACAGTTAAGACAAATATGCCTTTCCTGATATAAAGAAAAAATATTTCAGATTGACATGAGTCCGTATCTCATCCTCAGTTTCCCCATCTGTTGTTTCATCCATTAAGACGGTTCTTCATGGTGTTATAGTCCACTTCGTTTCTCAAAAATTGCTAGTTTCTTTAGCAGCTCTTTCCACTGGTCCGATAGAGGCTGTTTGCATCCTCCAATCACAATGACTTTGGGTTTGTTCTACACTTTGTTTATGTATGATGTAGTACATGTATGTTTTTTTTGGGGGGGACAAAAGACTCTCCAATGGTAACTTCTCCCTCCTTTATAAGCAAAGAGAGAATAAAGAATAAGCACCCTCAGCTCCTTTCTTATCTGGTTCTCCATACGAGATGTCGACATGGTGATCTTAGGATCTGTTCCTTGCTCTCTGGATTCTGATATTAGTAGTTAAAGATAAGATAAACAACACCGTTTCACAGGTATCGGGCTGTCCAGGTAGCAAACCATCCTGGGCCAGGTGTAGATTCTGGTGCTAAGGTGTTGAACTGTCCAGGTACCGAAGCGTCCTGAGACCTTGACTGCAGTGTGACGAACTCACATGGTGGTGATTAGTAAACTGCAAAGCAAAATGATTGACTGCACTTAGTGGAATTAGCGGTATATTTTTGATGAACACATTATTACTGCCTGCCCCTAACCATCTACTAGTCATCATTAACAACCATCCACAGCTTCTCGAGTTATGTTGTATGCAAACAAAAACACGCCAATCATGGCTATACATACTCTACCTAATATCCACTTTGCATGATCCTATTTTCTTGACAAATGCAGCTTCTCGAGTTGCGTTGTAAGCAAACAAAAACACAACTTGATTTATTGTGCTAAACCACATATATACGCCATGGACATATACATACATGTAACCTTCTTGGCGAGGATAAAAACCTGTGAATCAAAATTCTACTTGCCTTTCATAGGGTCTCTGTCACATCCCAATTCGCACTCAGCTGTTGTCTCATTGACTATGGAAATAAGGTTGTAATTAGCATAATTTAGTTTAATTTATGGTTTTCTAAATTCAAATGACAAAATTCTTTGTGTAAAATTCCTCTCTGTCATACTTCATTTGAATACAATTATGCAAATGACCTCTACATTAACATCATAAATGCATAGTGGTGTTAACTCACACATGCCACAAGGTATAATATTCCCATCATTCACCAATAAGGAGTCACAGCATTTTCACATTAATCATGTCATATTTATGCATAACTTTTATGATGACTTCCTCCTGCCACAGATTAAATGTATCATGTAAAACACTGTAATTATACTAATTAAGTCCCTATTTGCATAATTTACATTTAGTTATGTACAACTCTCTCTCAGCTATCTACACACCAAAAATGATGAAAATATGGTGTTCCTATCTGGACTTATTGGCTTTAAAAGATTTCGCCAGAAAGTCCCCTGCAGTTCCAGAACAAGCTTCTAGGGGCACTAAACCGGGTAAACCCACACCACTTATTACCTTCGCCAAGAAGGTTATGTTTTCAGGGGCGTTCGTGTGTCTGTGTGTGTGTGTGTGTGTGTGTGTGTTTGTGTGTGTCTGTGTCAACACGATAACTCGAGAAGGCTTTGATGGATTGTCTTTATACTTGGTAGGTGGGTAGGTATTCATGAAACCTCAAAATGATTAGATTTTGGATCCCCTAGCGGCTTGTTATGGTACTGCAGCTGAACTTCCGGTTTTGATATCTCAGGATCTAAACATGCTAGGGTGACGAAATTTGGATGGTAGGTAGCTCTTGTGCTGGGGAAGACGTGACGTGAGTTTGGGCCCCCTAGCGGCTTGCTCTGGAACTGCAGGGCTATCTGTTTGAAAATGTTCAAAAGAGGATAACTCAAGAACCGGTTGACGGATTGTCGTGATTTTTGGTATGTAGGTAGCTTACGGGATGCTTGATATGATTATATGACAATTATGCAAATATGGATGTAATTTGCATAATTCATGGGGAAATTCTATAAATCAGCTGTATTCCATGATAGGACTATTGATGATTGTGAGATTGGCAATTGAGAACGAGTGAAACACTGGCAGATGTTAATTATGTAAATGAAGACTTGATTTGCATAATTAATGAGAAAATGTTATGATTCTGTAATTATAAATGCCTGGAATGTCATACTTGTGTTATTTGAAAGTTCAGTGAAGGTCTCGGACCGGAGTTTTTTTTACGATTTTGTGTCCGGCGGACACCCCCAGGCCGAAGGGCTACGATTCCGCCAAGAAAAGTAGGCCGGAAAATCTTATTATACCAGTGAACAGAGGTTTTCAGCCGGCTTCCGATAGGTATTTGGGTATCGTCTGCTGACTTTTCATTTTGGGTAGAAACTGTTGAGAAATGTAAATTTTGGACCCGAAAAATACCGTTTTTTTACACTTTTTTCAGCGGAGCTGCTGAGAAAAAACGAATTTTCCCTGGGTAACGGCTTATATGACGAAAAAGCTCACTACTTCCTGTTTCTGAAAAACGAAAAAAAAAACATAGGTTGTTGTGATAAGTTTTCCGCAATCTCCGGTGGCGCAAATCCCTTGAAAATGCATATAGAACGCAGCTATTTGGGTCATCAGGCGACAAAACCGCATCACACTTGCTGGCGGACTGATACCAAAAACGCTTCGCTGGCCGTCCGACTTTACCACGCCCGAAAATACTACAAACCACGGGGTTTTCAGTAAATACGAAAACTATTTGATTATCTATAACGATCACCGAGCAAGGGGGAGCCAAACTTAGCGTGACAACCACCCAGATCCGGCGATTTACTGACGCACTTAATTGGACTCTGGTCAGATTTGAACTCCGACCCGGAACCTTAATTAGAATATTTTCTCCTAAAAATAATTTTTATTCTTCAAATACATTATATCTACCATATATCCAACTTTGGTTAGTCTGCGATGATTACTTTTGCCGCGGCAGAGGTTTAAAGTCATGTGAAAAGTACCGTGTTCTGAGGCTATCTTGCCAAGACGCGGACTCCAGGCAACGTTATAACATGGAGCAATTAAAAAGTATCGTTTTTTCAGTCATCACTTCTCTCCAAACAGTTAAAACGGAAAGGATAATCTGCCCGGGCCCTTGGCTACGGACATGTGTGATGTTTTAGTCGTTTTGGTGCTGCAAACTTGCAGAAACAGCCCTTAAACCTTGGCAATGATGACGTAACGCAGTGACGTCATCAGTTCCCCTGGGAAAACGGCATGGGGTTGCTGTTTTGCTTCGTCGCTTTAAACTAAAATGAAAAATACGTCAGATTTTGACCTTGAATGATAGACCAGAGTTCGCACATTCCGAATCAAACGCGTCCGACATCAAACTCTTCACTATTTCACATTGAATGGCCCATTAAGTACGAAAACGCTACTAAAGTGTGTGAAAGACTGGATTCTTACGCGGGTAAAAACACAACCTAGGTGATATTGTCCAAGCTAGGAGCGAGCAATTATAACAAGCGCTACAGAAATGTGTGAAGTACTTATTAGGCTATCACTACACACCACCCAAAGAAAAGAAGATCGCGGCAGTAAGGAGCCCTGAACCGAAATTCGGAAAACCAGGTTTTGCCTTAATTAGGCTTAAAACACTTAAATTTTGGTGTCAAATCTTCATTTAAGTTATTATAAATGGACAGACATCGCCGAAATCATACTTAAGTCAAATTCCGAGTCGACTCACATCAAACGACCCAGAAAGTGAATTCATGTAAGAACAGTTTTCCGCACAGGAACGCTCGAAGTTGCCTATACGTAGTGTCGGGGGGGGGGGGGGGGAAGGGGGAGGGGGGCGCCAAGGGCCTGGGCATGAATATACTAGCCTCCTTCGCAGCCTTGTCGAGCGGCGTTATTTTTTTTCGGCGACCGACGCGAGTTATGTCGCCAAAGGACGGTTTGCAGCCAAGGGAGTTTGCCGGGGAGGGAGTTTGCCGGGGAGAGAAGGTTTCGCCCCTCAACAAGTCTGCTTCCACTCGGCGAGGAAAAAGCCCAATTAAAAAACACTTAATACCGTTTGGCATGGATGTGTGAACTACCAGGGTCCCGTGGACCGCCAATAAACCGTACGCACCTCCCAGCTGGCACCTCCCGACAGCGAGTTGTCACACCCCCGGCCGTGTTCACTGACCCGACCATTTCCTAACGGTCACCGGGTCAGCCAGTTCAAAATCAAAACGTTTAAACTTACTGGTCATACGTTCGTGTCATGTCAGATCCTGTGCCAGATGTCCTGTCCAGGGCAGAGCGCGTAGCGCGCGACATCTGGGGGTTTCCTCGGTTGAAGGATGGCCAGGCTCGGGCCATCAGGGCTGCCGTAGAAGGCAAAGATTGTTTCGTCGGCCTGGCTACGGGCCATGGGAAGTCGATTTGTTACCAAATCCTTCCATCCCTCGCCAAGGAGCCGACGATGGTAGTGGTAATTTCGCCACTACAAGCTCTTGTAGCAGATCAGGTAAGACGCAATATTCTGTTTTTGTTTTTACGTTTCATAAAAGCGGCCGTCTCTAAGTCGCCCCTAAGGTTGTACTTCGATACGTAAACGCCCCCCTCCCCCTTTGTCAACCCGACCGTTCTACATGATCACGGTCTATAATAACTTTTAAAAATGCAGTCCATGTTGATTTATAGTAACGTTACCAGTAAAATTTGTACTCATTTTTACAGATTGAACCTTGATTGTGCTGCAATATGTTAACAATCGAAAGTTAGTTATACAGTTTTTTTTTCTTATGTCCTAATCGACCAGGTACGCCGGTATAACATCACAGGCTACAGAGCAGTGAGTCTGAGCGGTAGTGATGCCATAGCAGCGTTCCATCAGAACCCTGACCCTGGGACAAGATTAGGTAACATTTTCTTTTCACCTTTATTTTTGTCATGTTACAGTGGCCTGTCATGGGTCACATAGAGCAAAGAATGTGTGATTCTGCATACAGTGTTCAACATGTCATATGTGAATGCTTGAAAATATCCAGTACTGATGATACCTACCACTCTTTTCTTTGAAGCTAACGGCATGATTTCAGTGTTCTAGTTGTACTAAAACCTATTAGTTACAATGGTGGATAAAACTTGTGGATAAAACTGCAACTTTGTCAAATATGTTACTGTATACTTCAGTTTTCATGGCACCTGAGGATGCAACCTCCACAGCAGGAAGGCACTTCATTGCCAACACCCCCATCAAACTAGGATTGGTTGCTATAGATGAGGCACACTGCATCCCTGAATGGTATGTATGATGCAGTATTACATCGTTACTGTTTTGGCAGATATTTCCTACTAGTAATACCGGTAACACATCAAATTAAGACTAAGCTATAGCTCAACTTCTTAAAATAGCATGCTAAGAATATTGCTTGTTTACAAGAAATCAGAACATGATGCTCAACTATTATTTTAAAATATGCATCCTTAACTTGACAGTACCATCTAGCACAAACTTTCTAATACTGTAACACTATTCAACACATGCCATCATCTCATATCACATCACTTTAAATCACATCACAAACACAGTTCCAAACTCCCATGGCACACTATGAATATCAAAAAATTAATGGTATATTCAATATTTTCAGTACAATACAATAGAATGCAATAACATGGTATATTACTATCATTACTTCACACAGGGGGGAAGACTTCAGGAGAGCCTTCAGTAGAATTGGTACATTGCGGGCTGCCATCCCAGGTGTGCCATTTATGGCACTGACAGCAACAGCAACGGAAGCTGTGAGGTCAGCTGTTGTGACAGAACTCCACCTGACTGGTGAAAAGGTGATGGGAGACCTGAACAGAGATAACATCACCATTTGTAGGAGACAAGCAACAAAGATGACGGTGAATATTATACATTATTGCGATAGCATTTATACACAAGTATACACAAGTATGTTTCCCTTTTCAATCCCACATTGGCAGGAACCACTTATGATAATGGCTATCACACAAACAATACACCTGTACATGTATGGCAACTCTTTATTAACATATCTATTCTTTCATGTTATCTTCTTCTACATTTCAGACTGACTTCCAGCCCCTCGTGGAGGAGTTAAAAGCCTCAGGAAGGGAAACAAAAAAGCACCTGATCTATCTGCAAACCAAGCAGAAGTGCATGGCGATGCACGACTTGCTGGAAGGTGCAGTTCCAGGGAGTGGACTAGTGGAGGTCTTCCACGCAGACCTGTCTCCGTCAAAGAAGAGAAAGGTGCTGGAAGGATTGCAAGCTGGGGATGTGAGAGTTGTGATCGCGACAATAGCTTTCGGAATGGTAAAAAAATATGCCACACCTACTATCTGCATACATAGTTTCATTCTGTCACACAATAGTAGTCAACTGAAAAGTAATGATGAAACGTATTGGGAGAAAATAGTCATTACATCTTTGCTAAGACTTGAGGTTTGAAGTAATGAAACTGTAGGTTACATTCCTGGTCATGCAGTTGCTGTACCTTTTGCCTCAACTGCTTTTTTTTTCCTGTGTGGTCTTGGTTTCATTTTCACCTTAATCGGTGTAAAGGATGGTTACACTGGTTAAAAATTATTAAAAACAAACCAAATACATAGTAATGGCATGTCTATGGCCAAACACTAATTCTGTCCTGAGGGTACTTACACATTATCAATCATTTTTTTTAACAGGGCATTGACATTCCAGATGTGTCGTGTGTCATTACATATGGAGCACCAGCATCAATCAGCCAACTGTACCAGGTTAGTCTGGAATTTTTCTCAAACAATAACACAAGAAGAATGAAAATGAAGATGACAATACTAAAATGGCAGAATAAGACATTAAACTGAATTTTTGGAAAAGTGTAATACGACTAATACTTTTTCTTAATTTTTCGGCTTAGCTGTGAAACATTCAACTTCCCCCTTCATGCACAAAGTTTGTCAGAAGTTCATGATCACCCTTAGGCAATACATGTTTTACAGTTACTCCCCCTTTGTCATGGAAGGAAGCTCAGGTTGTATTCCCATTTGTATTTCAGCAAATGGGACGCGCTGGACGAAGTCCTCAACTGGAGGCTGCGTACATAGTGTACTACACCCCAAAGGAACAGGAAAAGGCCAAACCAGAAGTGGCGTCCATACTGACGGAGGAGGGCTGTCTCCGTAAGGCACTGCTAAAACACCTGGGGCAAGGTGACGTGCCACAGCAGGACCAGTGCTGCAGTAACTGCGGAGGCCTGACCCCAAGTGCAAGCTGTATGCTCTCCGAGCGACCACCACCTGCTCCTAAAGGAAAAAAGAAGCCAAGACCTCACAGGGAAAAAACAGACAATGGTCAACAGTTAAGGGAAAAACTACATCAACTGCGTGACCAGGAATTCGACCTACAGCCGCAGCTTTGTTTCTTCGGACCCTGTGCTATTATGACAGATGAGACTATAGACAGACTGGTAAAGTACTGCCACAGGCTCCACACAAAGGAAGATGTGATATCTGTCAAGGGGGTTCCAAGTCACATGGTGGACAGTATCTTGGATGCAATTGATGCATTCTTTCCAGAAAAAAGGGTTACCCAGAGAAACCCACAAAGGAGACAACGAAACCCTCCTGTAAGAACAACCCAGGAAAACCCACAAAGGAGACAACGAAACCCTCCTGTAAGAACAACCCAGGAAAACCCACAAAGGAGACAACGAAACCCTCCTGTAAGAACAACCCAGGAAAACCCACCGGAAACCTTGAGAAGAAGTAAAAGACTCCAGAGAAACCCACTACAGGAGATTACAAATCGTGTGTAGGTCATACCATCTAATAAATACATGTACATACATAGTAACATGCATACTAGTAGACACAGCTAAGACAATAAGCCTCCATAGTGACTGAAAACTGTAGTTGTGGGTTTATCTATTGTACTCTTAGTCTTACTCGTCCATCAAAATGTCTGTGTCTACTTCCACCAAGTCAACTTCTGGAACGCAGGCCCTTGTCCCCTTCTTTAGTGCTGTGGCCAACCAATTGTTGTCATTGATTTTTACAAATGCCTGGTGAAATGGGTCTTTGTACTTATTTCCTAAAGAAATACGCCTGCCCTCCTTTGGTGTGTAGACCTTCTCCTGGCATATTGCATCAACCATTAGCTTCACGTCTGACTCTGCACATCTGCTGGTATGACTTGTTGTTCTACCAGTCTTAAATGTTCTTACGCAGAAGCGCCTTGCCTCCTCCAGTAGAGGAATCGCCAGGGACACTCGTTTGGCATGTTGGATCGTCAGACCTGGTCCCGAGCCCCGCAAGATTGATTTCAGCAGCCTGTAAAAATGTTTACTTAACGTTACTTATAACTAGAACTTCAACTGACAAACTTCTAAACAAAAGTATCATTTTACTTCAATATTAAGAACTAAGAGACTTCCTAGTAACAAGTTGTGATTTTTAAGGTATTGGAAAAATGTTGTTCAAGGTCACCTGTTGTAGTGCTCCACCAACATGTCAACTGCCTTTCCGTGGCCTGACTTGCCTCGCAGGTTGACAGTCCGGTTTGCAGTCGCCAGGTATGCTGTCCTCTCTGACCAGTCAGCCTGAAGGTTGGCTATGAGATTCACACACTCATAGCTGTAGTTCCCTCTTCCTGTTCCTAGGAACAGGGGTAACCACAACTTCCAGTGTTCCACAATGGCTGGCCCATTCTCATTTCTGACAAAACACCAAATGTCTCCATTAAAAACAGCAGTGAAATGTATTAGAACTTGTAGCAACCACACTTTCCAAAATAGACATACCTAGCACTTAAACAAACTTGTACTCAGATATGCAAATGGAAAAAAGTTGGCAATGTAATTCATTTTCTGTAACTTGTTGCAAGATGTGGAATCAGAAGTATAGTCCTTATCTGCTGTAAATATGCCTGTAAATATGCCTGTAAATATTTTTATATGACAGTTAACCACATGATTTATAAGTTTTCCACTGTAATAAATAGAAGGTTTTGATTGGTAAAGAAAATATCAGTGAGGGATTCGTAAAGCAAACTATCCAAATAATACACATTACCTGATGCATTGTCGTAGGTCTGTGTATAACAGAAGGTGGAACAACAGTCGGTGATTCAACTTGTACAGGTCATCATCCACCTGTTGTGTGAATGGTTTTGTGGCCAATGTCTCCACAAACTCCTTGGCCAGGTCCTGCAGGTGTCCGAAGTCGCCAACATGGAAGTCATCAGCTTAAACAGACATGACTTGTTGTTATGCATTGTATAAAAAAGGTAAAATGTAATGGTGTTACTATGATGAAAAGTCCTGGTATAAGTATTTCATGTCATCTGAATTAAGACATACACTGAACATAATAACTGAGTCTGTTGGCAATGTTGTGACAATAAAAGTAATGTGTAATACAATTGAAATTGTTGTTTAAATTACAAGCTACCTGGGCTCTCCATTGCAAGGTGCTTCAAAAGAGCAGCTGTGAGATGAGCCTCTTCAATGTGATGAAGTAGCTCGTCCATTGCGTTGAAATTTTTGCCTCTCGAGTCAACTGTACGCCTGTCGACCAGGTCTCTCAGGTGTCCTAGACTTCCCACGTTGCGAGGTGATGACCAGAAGGCTAGCAGAATTGTTCTACCAGCCTCCCATAGGAAGTGGAAGTCCCCTTAAGGTAGAAAGGAAAATAATTTTTTAAAGTAATTCAAAACAAGAAGACACCACTTTTAAAAGAAAAAACTCATAAAATGGAAGACTGCCTAGTACAGTAACAGTTTCATTTACCTGGTGTCTCTTTGGCCCACTGCAAGCTCTGCAGGTGTTCCTCCTCTGTCTGTCGAAACCTTTTCGCTCCTCGAAGATTTCTGCACGTGGCTTGGTCCCCAAACACCACCTGGATCCAGACATATTGAAGCATAACTTAAATTTTCATGTAATGATAGATATTCCAAAGACACATGTAAAAGTCACATAATTTTTCTCATGCCTATACAGAACTCTTTATTAGCACTGAAGACCATTGCAAACACAATCATGTATGAATACATAGATAAATGTGCACTAGTATATCATCACACCTGATCCTCGCAAACGCCATGGAGACCACGGTCCTTGGCAAACTCAAGCAAAATCTGAATGTTCTCAGATATTTTTGCTTCATCCCTGTCTAGGACCTCCAAAGGCATGTATGCAGATCGTTTAACATGTGTATTTGACAGAGAGATGTTGTCACAGAAGTGACGGAAAGTCTTGAACTTTCCAACCAGTATTTTTACTGTCCGATTCACAAGACGGGCCTTTAGATTTGTTACATCGTCCACTGTGGGTAGGATGTCTGATTCAGTCAAGCTCTGTCGCATCCCCTGCATTAACAAATAAAATTCATGTTGTCATACCATTAGCAACCAGGGAGTGTGTACATGAATGGATAGCTATAAAGTTAAAAGGTATTGATTGGAAAGATGGCCGTTCAGTGTCCATACCTGTGGTTCTTTTCCCAGGTTGTCAGCAGGGAGATGTCTAACTGGGATGACAAGTCTTGTTGTCCAGTTTATCATCTGCGCATGGTGCTCTGAAGGAGAGTATGTTCAAAATTGTTACTCCTATTTACTATTTATTATACCAACTGGCATCTACCACAACATAAATGTGACATCTTCAAGTGTTACGTAACCAATGACCAAACAACATGAGTGGCTGTCCACCAACAAATCACATATTATCAAGATAGGGTTTGTGGCCAAAATTACATGGAGCATAGTAAGCTACATTCCCCAAACAAGTTATGAAGTATTCATCATTTTCCAATATGACTATGGTGAAGACTAACACACCATTTCTCTCTAGTGAAGACTTATATTCTAACATAGTATTCTTAACATACCTTTTCTGACATGACGAACCCTCTTCATTATATTGATATTGTCGTACGTCCACACCTCTGTTGTGCGTGACAGTTGTGTCGCTTTAGCCCTGCTGTCACCAAAGTGCTCAATAGCACGCCATGCGGTTAAGAAGGATGCACACTGGTGGGTGTGGTTCATCATCTGAATGACCTGCAAATATATTAGAAATTGAAGCTTTTTACAAGAATATAGTGGTGTGACTATATTCATTCTTGATTGGAAAAGTTTTCAGTTCCTATAAATGACTAGTAATAAATGCCAACCAAGTAAATAATATATGCTAACACAAGCAACATCAGAAAATCTAGCATCACTTATCACTAATATTGATAATTACCATTATAAAATTTTTACAAATGGAACATAGAATGATAGTACTATCCATGAAAACAACAAAGAAAACCATTATATATGTACCTCGTGTTGACTTGCAGATAGTAGCAGATACAGCGAGATGATTGTTTGGAGAATGTTGCATCTATGGTTACGCGCATGGGTTATGGAAGAGATGACCATGATCGAGGAATATCCGTCATCCTCTTGATATGCACTGTTCATCAGTGATTTGATCAGATGGTAAAGCTGTGGGGCATTTGATGTGATGTAGGCTCTAACCCCTTCAATATTCAAGCTGCTGATGTCTTCCAGTGTTCGGATAGTTCCACTGAGTGGACTTTTACTGCTTGAAATTACCGAGAGTTCCTTGTTTAGGATTTTATCTACCTGCTCCCATATTGCATGGTGGTTTAAGCTGCTCACTTGTTGTAGGTGATCATGCAAGGCCTTCTTCTCTTCTTCCAGTCTACGTATCTGTTCTTGCAGTTGCATGTTAGATTGAACAAGTGAAACATATGCCGCTGGTGAAGTTGGCAGTAGGCCTGCGCTGGACTGGAAGGGTGAACTTGTCAGCTGGCCTGCGCTGGCCTGGAAGGGTGAACTTGGCAGCTGGCCTGCGCTGGACTGGAAGGGTGAACTTGTCAGCTGGCCTGCGCTGGACTGGAAGGGTAAACTTGTCAGCTGGTCTGCACTGGACTGGAAGGGTAAACTTGTCAGCTGGTCTGCGCTGGCCTGGAATGGTGAACTTGTCAGCTGGCCTGTGCTGGCCTGGAAGAGTGAACTTGGCAGCTGGCCTGTGCTGGCCTGGAAGGGTAAACTTGGCAGCTGGCATGTGCTGGCCTGGAAGGGTGAACTTGTCAGCTGGTCTGCGCTGGCCTGGAAGGGTGAACTTGTCAGCTGGTCTGCGCTGGCCTGGAAGAGTGAACTTGGCAGCTGGCCTGTGCTGGCCTGGAAGGGTGAACTTGTCAGCTGGTCTGCGCTGGCCTGGAAGGGTGAACTTGTCAGCTGGCCTGAGCTGGCCTGGAAGGGTGAACTTGTCAGCTGTCCTGTGCTGGCCTGGAAGAGTGAACTTGTCAGCTGGTCTGCGCTGGCCTGGAATGGTGAACTTGTCAGCTGTCCTGTGCTGGCCTGGAAGGGTGAACTTGTCAGCTGTCCTGTGCTGGCCTGAAAGGGTGAACTTGGGAGTGTAGGTCCATTAGAGGACAAGAACTTCAACGAAACACCCTCAAAGTATGTCTCCGAAGCAGGTCCTCTCCCATATTTCACACCAACATCAAACACCTGACGCAGGTATTTCCCTACACTTTGTTGATTTACCCCGAAGTCTTCCAAGAGGCTGGATGCGGTTCTAAGACTGACCTTGCCATGTTTATCCGGGAACAAGGTCTGACGAAGCCTGTGATGTAAGAAAACATGAATTTATGTTCAATATGGTACACTTGATACGTATATTTTAGATTGCATTAGATGAATGTTTGCTAAATGTATGTATGTTAAAGAAGCGCAGGGCAATTACAGGTTGAACACACCAAGGACAAAACTCTCAAATTCAATACAGTAATGATAAATAAGATTGAATTTTACAATATAGAGTACTCTATAATGTATACTAGTTTATATATATCAGTATATATCATAAACAGCTATGTTAAATGCATTTGGTAAAAACTGTTTTAGCTAACTAGAGACACTGTCTCAAGACAAAACCTTTTTGCAAAAAATAACAAGAAAGCAAATTATGCAGAGGCCAGCGATTATGGAAACACAGGAATTAATAATTTTTTTTTGCCCCCCCCCCCATCCCTGTTCTTTAGAAACAAAGCACGTCTGTGACTCGAAATCCTAAACATGAAGACGTATTTCTACACAGGTTCTGTCAGCATATATTTTTTGTTGTTATCCAATGTCTATTATCTCGCTAGACTTCTGAAATTATGAATGTCTTTTGGATCTTACGTAATGTGGGGAGGGGGGTTGTATATGGCAACATTTTACCCTGCCCGCTGTCAGGCAAAAGCATAGTATTTATGGAAAACAACATACGTAAGTAGGAATAAAAACATCATGACGCACCTTCCGTGGATTCTTTTACCCCTGTCATCCATGTGGGATCGTAGGGACAAGACTTGGTTGGAGACACGACTCCGGGGAAACAAAACATGTGCCCGCTACCGCGGGAAATATGGCTCTGTGTGACCTTTGACCAAACGTAACCTTTGATCCACGTCGTTGTTTTTTTTGTGAAAATTTAGCAGCTTTCGATCTACGGAGGCGACACGCTGGCGAAATCCAAGTTTTTCGTCAAATTTATCACATAAAAATCAGAAAGAATGTGAATTTTAGTCATCAAACACGTTAGAAGATTCAAAACATCACGTGATTTGCATGCTGAATATATAATGACATGCAAATGAGAACTGCCGGTAGAAAGACTGGCGCGTGCCAGCCTACACCTCGAGTGTGTGTGAATTACCCTTGCGCGAACATGTGAATTACCCTTGCGCGAACATGTGAATTGGCCTTGCGCGAACATGTTAATAGCCTCTATGAAAGGCTGGCTTAATCCCCTCGCCGAGTGGAAGCAGACTTGTTGAGGGGCGAAACCTTCTCTCCCCGGCAAACTCCCTCCCCGGCAAACTCCCTTGGCTGCAAACCGTCCTTTGGCGACATAACTCGCGTCGGTCGCCGAAAAAAAATAACGCCGCTCGACAAGGCTGCGAAGGAGGCTATGAATATACTAACTTTTTAACCGAAAAAGGCAGAACGGTGTCGTTTTTTCAAGACAATCTTACAACTTTTGCCGAAATAAGGAAAATCCATCGAAATGACGTCATCGATGACGTCATTTTTGGCGCATGCGCCGTCCTTTTAAGGTCTCGGACCGGAGTTTTTTTTACGATTTTGTGTCCGGCGGACACCCCCAGGCCGAAGGGCTACGATTCCGCCAAGAAAAGTAGGCCGGAAAATCTTATTATACCAGTGAACAGAGGTTTTCAGCCGGCTTCCGATAGGTATTTGGGTATCGTCTGCTGACTTTTCATTTTGGGTAGAAACTGTTGAGAAATGTAAATTTTGGACCCGAAAAATACCGTTTTTTTACACTTTTTTCAGCGGAGCTGCTGAGAAAAAACGAATTTTCCCTGGGTAACGGCTTATATGACGAAAAAGCTCACTACTTCCTGTTTCTGAAAAACGAAAAAAAAACATAGGTTGTTGTGATAAGTTTTCCGCAATCTCCGGTGGCGCAAATCCCTTGAAAATGCATATAGAACGCAGCTATTTGGGTCATCAGGCGACAAAACCGCATCACCCTTGCTGGCGGACTGATACCAAAAACGCTTCGCTGGCCGTCCGACTTTACCACGCCCGAAAATACTACAAACCACGGGGTTTTCGGTAAATACGAAAACTATTTGATTATCTATAACGATCACCGAGCAAGGGGGAGCCAAACTTAGCGTGACAACCACCCAGATCCGGCGATTTACTGACGCACTTAATTGGACTCTGGTCAGATTTGAACTCCGACCCGGAACCTGAAGGTGAACATCATTGAACATAATGTATTCAAATCAGGACCTCATTTGCATAATTTATGAGGAAATGGTAGAATTGCATTGTTTGTTAATATAAGACTGTCTTTTGGTTGTATGAGAATATGATAAACTGAATCAGATATAATTCATGAAAACAAGGATCCTATTTAAGGGGGAACTCTATACTTTGTCAGTCATAAAGATGAACATCATTTGGCGAAGGTATGAGATCGTGGAACTCTAGTTCCTGATAGGGCAATCTATCTGTAACCAAAAAGTTAAGACCATAGCATGTTCAGGACAAAACCTGACATATTCCCCTACCTTGTACCACAGTACCCGCCTCGCTGGCGTAAACCCAAGAATCTCTGCGCCTGTCCCAAGTATATGCCGACCTACTTTGTGCCCGCACTACTTTTGACGGGGTTCGCCCATATAAATACTATGTACTGCGACCTTATCAGCATACCAAATATCATCACAACCCATAAAGGCGTTATGAAGTTATGCTGACTACAAATGTGCGGAAACACAAACACACACAGACACAGACACACACACACACACACACACAGACAGGCCAAAAACAATAGCTCCATTTGTCATGGAGGTAATGAGAAAAGTATAAATCTGCTGTGTTCCATAGCAGGACTATTCAAACTGGTGACATTATAAAAATTGAGAATGAAAAGCACATTGTACCATGTATCAATGTCGAGCAATAAAGTTAATCTATTCAATATCTACAGGAAGCAGTATACTCACCCTCTGGAAGACGTTCCAGAACTGACCCCAAGTGCCCAGGATGAACAAATGAAGAGAAGAAGGATAGTGCAAGAAGTGAGAGATCAGATAAGGAGAGCGAAGATGAGAAAAGGCAGGGACTTAAAGGTACATGTAGGGGGAGGTGCTAAAGTGCAAGTTCAAAATTATCAAACGCCCATTTAGGAAATGGGCGTTTGATAATTAACACAATCAATATAAGACTTCTGGTGCAAAAAGTAAAGTTGTATCTCGAACTAAATCCCCACCCCTTGTATGTGTAATTGAAAAATAACTCTATTTAGACTGGGGGGGGGGGCTTTTCAGGCCCGAGCAAACTTTAAAGTCAGATAACTTCTAAATGACTCACACTAAAACCACCAAACTTAGTGATGTTTTCAACCATATTCTTGTTAACAATTTAATAGAAACACAGTGCGCCCAGGGTATATTATGTTACCATGGCAATGGGTTATTCACAGATATATTTTCGGTTATCTTATAATTATGTGTACCCATTTCTATTTCCAGATTTTACCAGTAAGTTGATAAGAAAGTCTACATAAGAAATTACATGTATAAAAATCCTAATTATCTACTCTAATCTAATCGAAGCTGGGAAGTGCGTTAGCAGTTGTGCTGGATGATGTGGAAACTGTTCAGCACATTGACCACCTGAAGGCGAGGCTTAAGATCAACCCCAGTAACAACTTCATGAAAGCTGAGTTTGACAACTGTGTAGCTCACTTGTCAACTAAGTTAAGTAAGATTTTACACGATGAAAGGAAAGTTTTCCTTATGTGGGAACAAACTTTCATGTCTGTAAGGGGTTGACTACCAACCACAGAAGATGTAAGGGAAAGTAAAGATGCCTCAGCTCAATCTGAGCTACATCATGTGAGTCAATCTGCACATGATGTAAATTTGTACAAATTTCACACATTTTTTAGATATCTCAACACTAGTACTGTATATAGATGTACATACATTATTTATTGCTTGATAGCTTACTTGGTACAGCTTGGCTGCTTCCTCTCCACAACGTCGTCAGTCGACATCCACCCATCCTAGGGGGTTTCGCCCCCTTCTCGTCAAGACCCCCTCAGGGTGGCGGGGCAGTGACGGTGGCCAGTCGTCACTCGTTGTGGTTCTTCCAGTTGTTGTCCTTACACCTAAGCCATACCCAGCGTGACGCTGTTTCTGCTGCTTCTCCCAGGTTCTTCAAGGCATCTTTCCTGCTCTTTCCTCTTATCCCTAGAGCTCCTAAAGTTCTCCACACTGACTGGCTGATGAATCCCCTGCACCCAACTTCTACTGGGTAGCACCAGGCCTTCCAACCTTTCTCTACGCATCTCTGCCGGAGGTCCCTATACTTCTCTGCCTTCCTCTCGTGGGCTTCTTCTAGCCTATCCTCCCACGGCACGGTGAGTTCTATCATCACCGCTTGCTTCGTTCCTTCTGACCATAGTACTATGTCTGGTCTCAGGGTTGTTTCCAGGATGACCTCGGGGAACCTCAACTTCCTCTCTAAATCGACCCGCATCACCCAGTCGTTTGCTGTGGGCAGGATCCCTCTTTCCTCTTCACCAGCTCTCTTCCCTTTCCTTCCCTTCTCCGCTTTTCCCTCTTTCACAAACGCCACGAACCTCGGCCCTCCTTTCTTCTTCACCCTTTTCCTTGTTCTTTCTCCTTCTAATACTATTGCTAGCGCTCGGAGTACTCTGTCGTGTCTCCATCGGAACCTTCCTTGACCTAGAGCGACGGAGCAACCTGTTAGTACATGGCTCAGTGTTCCACGTTTGCCACAGAGTTTACACTTTTCCTCAGCTTCTGAGGACCCACCTGGCTCCCAATATGTTTCCTGTCGTTATAGTTAGGTCATCCATAAAAGCCCTTAACGGGGGTTGTCTAATCCCAGATCTTGTCGTCGGGCCTCGGCTTTGTCTGGTCGCTGGGTCTACCAGTATGTTCATCGCCGCTACGAACAGTATCACAGAAATGGTGCATCCCGTAACGATGCCCCTCTCCAGACGTTGCCAAGTTGTCGTTGTGCCGTTGACCGTAAACCTAATCTTCAGTCCGTCTAGATACTGGTTTATCAGCTGTCTCACTCGATCTGGTACGAAGTACTTAGTCAGCGCTGTCTTGATCAAACTATGGGGGACCGATCCGTAGGCGTTCTCTAGGTCAAGCCACACGATGGCTAAATCTCTCTTCTCCGCCTTTGCTTCTTGGACCATCTGTGTGATCATACTGGAGACAGCCGGAGAACCCTGGCACCCCTCCTTTTTGTATTGAGGGGTCGATGTAGTTGTTCCGCAACATGTACTCTGTTATACGCTTGGCGATAACTGCAAAGAACACTTTCCCCTCCACCGAGAGTAGCGAAATCGTCCTGAACTGGCCTAATCCTTCGGCATTCTCCTGCTTCGGACAGAACACCCCCTCTGCTCTCTTCCAGCTTTCTGGGATTTTTCCTTTCCTCCACAGCACTTTCATCAGCTTCCACAAGCGTCTTGTCAGTTTTGGGCACCTCTTATATACTTGGTAGGTGATGCCGCTCGGGCCTGGAGCCGAGCCTGCTCTTGCCTTGTCTATCACTGCCTTAACTTCTGTAAGTTTGATCTCACTGCAGTCCATCTCACACGTTGGCTGTTGAGGGTCTTGCAGCCCTTCTAGTTCTCCTAACACCTCGTCCCTCCCCGTGTCTCCGTGAGTCTTCCTAAGATGGCTCTCGACCTCCTCTTTACTGCAGGTCAGCCTTCCACTAGTTTTTGTCCCCAGCATCCTTCTTGTGAACCTGTAGGGGTTGGAGATAAATGCTGTTCGTCTTCTTTCTCTTTCCTTCCTCTTTTTCCTAGTTCTTTCTGCTTCACCTAAGCTTTTCAGTCTGACTCTTAGGTCTTCTCTTAATTTGCTCAGGCCTTCCTTCTCTGCCTGTCCTGCTCTTTTCCACCTCTTACGTAGGGCTCTCAAGTCACGTCTTATCTGTTGTCTTTCTCTCTCTCTTCTATTAGGCCGCTCCCTTCTCTGTCCACCTCTTTTGGTCGGCTTTTCTCCAAACCTTTCCATCCCTACGTTATACACCATCCTTATCAATGTCTCTATCTTCTTTTCTGCACTTCCTGCTAGGACGTTCTCTAGAATCCCCTCTAGGTCTTCATCAAATTGCTCCCATACTTTCTGAGCGTTACTCGGGGGCCACTTTATTTGGCTCTTCCTGGCTTCGACTTCGACTCTTTCTTCTACCACTGACTCCTGGTTCAACTCCTGACTTCCTGCCTCTGCGACTCTTTCTTCCGTTACTGCCTCTTGGCTTAACTCCTGACTTCCTGTCTCTATCTCCGCTGGGTGTGGCTCTTGGGTGTCTGAAAGCTCGAGGCCTGTTGCTTGGTGGTCTTGAGGTCTGTGGTTCTCGTCCCGCCTCTGAACCTCCGACGTCTTACCAAGTTCCGTAGTTCTTGGGCGTTGCTCTGGGCCTCTCTGCTTCAGACATCCCATCTTGGTCTGATAGATTTTGAGCCCTCTCTTATTCTTGCATACCTTGCTGCATCTGCAAGTTTCAGCTACCTGGACTTCAGTCGTAATCCCAGCTCGTAGTCGGTTTCGTTGCCTTGTCGCCGTTCTTTGGTCTGTCCTAGTGGAGCTATCATCCTCCCCCCCTCTCGGGATCATTTTACCAGTAAACTATAGAAAGGTTGCCAATAACTCTTGCTTGGACTACAAATCCTGCAGTGCCCCCCCCCCCCCAAAGCATTTTCTTTTAGCAAACTCATACATGTATATATGAATATACATGTTCTGATATGTTATATGATGTTATTAATGCTGTTACTAATGTCCCCAAAGCCTTTTTGGCAATATCAGTAATTAGAATCATTTTGATACCATCAGTTAATTTTTTAAGGAAAATACTCTGTAAAGCTCTAAATTATATAAGCCAGAAAAGTAGAACTGCTCATGTTTTATGTATTAAGAATGCCCAGCTCTTTTTTTTTCTTAGTCTAGACACTATTACAGTGTTTTTAAATGCTACATATCACTGGTATTAGTGAATAAGTCCCTGCAGTATCAGTCTTTTGACCCATTGTGTCCCGTCCGTTCTTTGATGTGTAGCCATATTGTCTGCCTTCTTGGATTTTGACCTTCCATTAGCATAGATTTATTAATTTTAATCAATGAGAGTAATATTAACTCGTGATATATTGCAAAATGCAACAGAAGATTGCAAGTGGCAACAAAAAACCACATCTATTGATTAGGAATCAGTGAATTTGACAAAACATACCTGTAAATAAACCGTTGCCATGGTAACATGAAATCATTAACATTTATAATTACAATGAAATCGTTGTCAACAGACTTTTATGAAAAGCCTTCCAATTTGGTGGTCGTAGCTTAAATTGTTAAGACATTATACACAATGAAATTTGGCGCTGGTATTCATATGTATCACTATAGCGTATATGGCATATAATGCAGATTTCATTTTTTGGGTTAATTTTTTATGCCAAATGTTTCTCAAATGACCAAGTGCATCACCCCTGAAGTGGGCGTGATCAGATTTTAAAATTTCAATTTTTGGCTAATTTATCACCCCCACCCCCCCCACCCCCATTGCAGGTCACATTTAGCAACGGGGAGTCACTAAACAAAAGAACGTCAAGGCGAATGGGAGAAGAATTTGAAACCAGGCAGGAAGCAGAAGAGCGAACGACGGAAAGAAAAGCAAAAGAGGCAATGGGAAAAGTCAAAACAAAAGATCGGCTGGGAAACTTCAACAACTTTGCCGACTTTGACAGGGATAGTCTCAAGAGAGAAGTAATGGAGATGGAGGAAAACACTGAAGTGAACTGGACACAGCTTGCAATTAAGTACAACATCAAAGGCAAAGATGGAAAACTACCTGGGAATGCTGGGCAGCTGGTGAAGCTATGGCTCCAGAGTCAGGGAGTTGACACAGAGAGATTCAAGGGAAACCCTACGGGGGACAGAATCCGCAGAGCAAGGCTACGAATAGGAACAGATCCTAAGATCACCATGCCGACATCTCGTACGGAGAACCAGATGAGAAAGGAGCTGAGGGTGCTTATAAAGAAGGGAGAAGTTACCATTGGAGAGTCTATTGTCCCCAAAGAATACGTGACGTACTACATGAACAAAGCGGAGAACAAAATCGAAACCAAGGTCACTGTGATTGGCGGACGTAAACGGCCACTATCAGACCTACGGAAAGAGCTGCTAAAGAAACAAGAGCGTTTCCTGAGAGACAAAGTGGACTACAACACAATGAACGTCCAAGACATGAAGAAACGTCTTCAACACCTGAATGAAAAAACAGATGGGGAAACTGAGGATGATCTACGGACTCACCTCAAGAGGGTAGAGTCAACGAGACATCTGGCGTACTGGGAGGATGGGGCCAGCCTCGCCAATCATGGCTACATACTCTACCTAATATCCACTTTGTATGATCCTGCTATTTTCTTGACAAATGCAGAGTACTTCGAGAAGTACAAGGTTAAGTTGAATGTCCAGAGTGAAGTGGAAAGGCCTGAGCTGTACTTGATCGCCCGCTGTGGGTCCTCTGATGCGGAACAACTGCTATACGCAGAAACGAGGCGTGACGACTTACCATCCCTGTCCCAAACAGTCAAGACAACAGACGGACGTGAGTACACTGATGTACTTCGCTTCTTCAAAGGTGACCAACAAGCCAGACAATTCGAGTTCGGCGCTCAGCGATCAGGCCACTATTCCTGCACGTGTCCTATTGACAAAAGAACTATAGCAGACGTTTGGCAGTGCTGCCATGTCGAAAGTAGGCTGAGCAACATCAAGGACAGACAAGACTTCATAATGGAAAGCCCTGTGACATCAAACAAAGCTTCAATGACATGTGGCTGTTTCAAAGGGCCAAATCACGCCCATTTAGTTTTTGGGCGAGATCTGGCGAGATTTCGCGAGAACTGCGTTACTGGGCGTGGCCGGCCTTGCCGACACAAGATGGCGGCCAAGCCCGCGCTTTCCCCGAGGATTGAACATGTGAATAAAAACGCAAAAAAAGACATGAAATTACCTCTGACTCTCATCTTTATTGTGTTTTTCTTGACTACAGTACAATAATCTTTGATTGTGTGGTGGGATTTTAGCCGACTAACATATTTTGTCAATAAAACATGCAAGTTTAATCATATCGGACGATGAAGCGTAACCTCAGTCCTGCGTATGTAAACAAACACACGTAACAACGTGCGGTCCCGGAACAAAGAGATCTCACGTCGTCTGTAAAGATTTGTGGTACCCGTCTTCATTTTTTTCCGATCAATTACGTACTGATCTTGAACTGTAAGTGTTAATTTTTAGTCGCAACCTTTTTTAATTGTTTAAATTTCACACTTTACTTTGGGGGTCGGGGCCCCGTACAAACCCGGAAGTAACATGTCACAGCTTAGTCTGTCAACGCACGTATCTAACCTGCGAAAACTCTGCCGTTTGTGTGGGTCGACTTTGCAGACTGCTTTGGAAAAACGACAAAACCTATCTGTTTCTCCGTGTATCGTCTACCAAGAGGAGATTAAACGGACATTTGGCTTAGATGTTACAGTGGACAGGAGTTATCGTCATCCAACTCACTTCTGTGAAAAATGTAGGAAAAAACTATCAAATCCCAAGTACGACAGCAATGCTAAAAGATGCATGTGGCCCAACCATACCACCCAAACTGAGTGTAAAGTGTGTTTGAAGTCCTCTGCAATCGCCAAAGGGGGTCGACCACCCAAGCCATCTGTTGCTGGGCGACCAAGAAACAAGCCATCATCATCATCATCACCTTCACCCCATCATTCTAGCTCAAACCCCACAGACAAACTACACACTGCTGAGGCTCACACAATTACATGTCATGCTGACTTTAACGGTGAAGAGTTCGTAAAGATTCTCGAAAGTTTGGAATTGGATGACTGTCCATTTGACGAAACAAAGTTTGAGCCAAAGGGAAGTTTGGAGGGGCATAAATGTTCCATCTGCAAGTCACTGTTGTACCTACCTGTAGAAGCCCCCTGTACACATGCATTCTGTTTCGGGTGTTTGCAAGCTACCTTTGTTCATGAGCACAGTAGTGTAGTTAAGTGCCCGGAGTGCCGAGTTGCTGATATTGAACAAACCACAGTGAAACCACCACACAGGTTATTCTACTGTGCCTATCTCCAACTAACATTTAAGTGTAAACAGTGCCACCACAGCTTAAGGCTGCCAGAGCTCAAACACCACACATGTCAAGCTTTACCACGCGTACCTGGACCCATCATCATCACTCCAGAAGTTATCAGAACAAATGCAATTGCAACCGTGTCGCAAATCGTGGTAACAGACCTGTCCGAACCGTTGAAAGACTGGGAGGAACATCTCCTAACTCCACTGGTGAAAAGAAAGTTGGCCAATGCTGATGACCAGAAGACCATTTCATGTCTGACAGGTGGACAGGTCAGTTTCTGTGTGTTAGTATGTATGTTAGTGTGTATTTTAGCATGTTAGTGTATTATTATATGTATGTTAGCATGTCAGTATGTATGTTAGCAAGTTTAGTATGTATGTTGTTTTTTTCATCAACTTTATCTATTAAAAAGTCACTCTACAATACATCTTTTATCTAACATACATCTACACACAATACATTCAACTTTCACAAAACATTGGTGGATATTAAATGTTGTCCTTCAACTACTTAGCTTTAACCTTTCACCATCATTATCACTCCAGAAGTAATCAGAACAAATGCGATTGCAACTGTGTCAAAAATGGTGGTAACAGGCATTAGTCCACCTGTGTAAATCCATTTCAAGTTTCTGTGTGTATGTTAGTATGTTAGTGTGTTAGTGTTAGATCTGTTAGTTTTTTTTCTTCTTTTCTATGTTGACTAAACATTCTCTTTTGCTACTACATGTACATGCAAATGCTAGTAATAACTTGCAACTGCCAGTGCAGTTTTGCATACATCACTTGTTTGTATAGCCTTTTTAACTGCCTTCGGCCTGACACAGCAGCTTGCAGTTTGCATACTATAAGACAGTGTTTTTTTTATCTCTTGTGCAGCCTATTACAGTACAGAGGCTGACCAAGGCGCGGAAGCCCACAAGTGCAGTCACATCTTCCACTGCGAGGAGACGATTGCAAGACATTGAGGCTGCACGACAGGTAACGAGCGGGGGAGATGTTCAGCAGCAACTTGTGCAGGAACTGAAACGTGTGCCTCGAGAACAGCTGCGGGAAACCCTTGCAAAGCTGAAGATCGACCAGGTGAAGATCCCAGATGGACACCTCCTGGCAGCCAAAACCGACCTACACTTGACCTGGAGTCAGACACGGGATGTCAGAAGGTCAGCTTTCAATTCTGTTTCTACAATGCTTGTTCACACGCAGGAATATGTTAAAACATGCAGCAAATATGATACATGTATGCAGTATAGAGGTTAGATCATACTGTCTGTGTCATAACACTGTCATAAAAAATAACACCTAAAACAATAATTTTATTTTCCACAAACTTGATATATTTCTTTTCTCTATTCCAGGTGGCTGAAAGAATATGGAATAAGTGTGGAGTCCGAAAAAACATCTCGGAAAGTGGCCGAGTCACTCCTGGCAGCACACAACATCAGCAGTGAAAACCTACCTTTCACTGCAAAAGACAGCGATGGGTGTACAACGGTGAAGCTCCTCCCTTGTGCCTCTGTTACCTCCCTGATTGGTTCAGTCCAGGATCACATCTTGAGATGTGCAGAAGCAGGGTAGGTGACTGGTCATACCCCAGAACAGCTCCTTCTAGCAGACAACACAAAATGAAATCAGTTCATTCAGAACTAGATCAAAGAAGGTATCTAGTTCACTTGAGACTATTGTATCAAAGTAAAAGGCCTTTTATACACAAATCTGGCATCTTGAAATGCAGAATGCATGACATATGTATACATGTATGTAGTCATGTTAATAGAAATATGAGGCTTCCATTAACACAATATATTGCTCCATGTGCTCTTTAGGAAGCTGACCTGGCATAATGGGTTGATACCTGAAGATGAGCTGTGGGTCAAGATCCTCGCGGACCATGGGGGGGGGGGGAAGCTACAAGATGGCTTTCCAAGTGCTGAACATCGAAAAGCCCAACTCGTGTGACAATACTGTCGTCTTCTCCCTCTTCAACGCGAAGGACTCAAGGGAGAATGTTCAGACTGGCACCAGCATCTTTGCACCTGAAATAGCAACACTTCAGACAATGCAGTGGAGGTAGGAATCCTTGTTTCCCTTTAAAACACTTAAAACAGTAATTTCAATACATCATTGCAACTGATATTTGTATACATGTTTGTTTGCATAAAGTTTGACCATCAATGTGTTTTCTTTCTATGTATGTAGACTGCAAGATCGCGATGTCAAGTTTAGAGTCTTCGCAGCAGGTGACTGTGCCCTCCTTGCCTTATGGTATGGATTGTCAGGAGCTAGTGGTAAGTACAAAAATATTGTTCTTGTCTTTGTTGTGCTAACAAAATAATTAATTGGTACTCCAACACATATTTTTGTTTGCTGCAAGTAAGTGTAGTGGTAAGTTTAAATGACACCCATATCTAACATACATGTTTGCTACATGCTTCTACAGGACTACATCCGTGTATGTACTGTGAAAGTAAGAAGGACACTTTCAAAGATCCCAGAGATGAAAGAGAGCTGGTGATTGTGGAGAGAAGCCTGCCGCGTATGGCAACACAGTACCGCAACTTTCTGCAGGTTGGGAAAGGCAACATCAAGCGAGCGAAGGAGTTCAAGAATGTTATTGCTCCTGTGATGTTTGACATCCCACTAGATCAGGTCAGCATATTTTTTTCACTATCACTACATGTGTGGTTTGAATATCAGCAACCAAGCTTTTCAGTGATCTGAATACACATACATGTATGAAAGAAATGATTTATCTATGTATTGTTGACACAGGTCTGTGTGCCAGGGCTCCACCTGAGCCTTGGCATTTTCCATAAGCTCTTCAGTATGCTTCAAAGGGAGTTGACTGACTTGGACAAAATCATCGCCACCTACCTCGTAAAAGACGTACTGCCCGATGAAGACATCGACCCGGGCGAGGTGCTCCACCACCATAGACTGCATGGGCTCACTGCATTCGTGGAGGCGACTGAGGAGGCACGGCGGATAGATGAGCAAGTACTGGAGATGGAGGAGGAAATCAGTCAGCTAGAGAGTGACCTGGCCTGGGCCATGCTTTGCGCAGAGGGTGATATGGACAACATATTAGCCATTAAGGAGGAGGTAGAGGAGCTCATGGAAAAGAAGAAGAAACTGGTAATTTTCAATTTCACCTTTAATACAAAACACTATTTTTCATTATAAAACAATGTAATTTTTAAAATAAAAGGCAAAGAAGTAAAGGTATGAAGTTTGCTTCCAATGTGTTATCATTTTGTAATTGCTTTTTTTTAAGTCCCAATATAATCTGCATTATAATCATGCTTTGGTTATCCTGTTAGTGTTAAATTTAAAGATTGGTTATACATGTCCATGTTTATTTCCTCAGGAGTCCAAATCTGATGCTGTCATACAGAAAGCACAGGTACATGTAACTACTGCCAACGGACCTCTGTCAGGCCTTCTAGACGAGGCACTCCAAAAACATAATGCCAGGCGTCAGAGCTACCATGGCGGAGGGTTAATCGGAAACCATGTTGAAGTAATGGTTAAGGTAATGTATTCTATGAGTAAATGACATATTATTGCTTTAGACTAACTGGGGGAAATAAATACAAGCTGCAAAATTACTTGGAACATTACCATTTTAGAAACATATATGGTCCTTGGGAAATTTACAGAATAGCTATTGCACCAGAGTTCCAAATACAATTGTATTAAAACTCACTCAGGTCCGCATGCTCCTCATGGGGGCGTGACGCCTCTGCATATGGACCTCCACTGTATTACAACACAGTGAGTTATCCTATAGAGTGATCGCTTACCATAGTTATGTACTTGTTTTACAGGAGAGAGCCATTGAAGACCTGACTACCATTGCTCAAACAGCAGCAGAAGAAATCATTGTGCAGTTTGAGTCTTTCCCCATTGATGTTGTCTTGAAGACGAAAGTCATCAAACAGCATTATGAGAAGATTCTAAAACTGTTCTCTGCCTGCCACAAGGGGTATTCACATGCGAACCCCATGACTTTACATGATATTGTTACACTAGGTGAGATACAACGTAGATCCTCACATTAAAATCACAATTTGCTTATCTCATTCTAGTTGTTTAGTAAACTTGTTACTAATGACACAGAGGATATTAATGATTCGCCTGTACTTACCATCTTTTAATCTTTTCAACCCACTTCATTTTTCGATGAATGGAGGTATATGTAGTTCAAGAGCCAGGACTGATTGATATCTCTAGAGAAGAACAACAACAACAAAAAACAACAACACTGTATTAGTCTGTAGTCTGGGTCATAGTAGGAATGTCATATATATCATGGTAGTGATACATTTTTTTTGTACTGCAGAGAGGAACATCGAGAAGTTTCTGTCTGCCTACAGAGACATGTTCCCGTGGGCGACTGTGCCGTTAAAGTTCCACCTCCTGGAGGAACACGTGATCAGCTGGTTGAAGCGTTGGGGCATGGGATTGGGGTTCCACGGAGAACAGGGCATAGAGCATGTACATGCAGTTTTCAACAGGATTGGTAACAGCACAAGGAGCATCGTGGATCCTGCCAAACAGATGGGGGCGATGCTGAAGGCCCACCTACTCCGTGTCAGCCCCTCCCATAACGGGGGGATACCACTTCCCAAACCAAGAGAGTTTAAGCAGTAGTTACTACATGTAAATCATATTCATTGTTGAATTTGATAGCATTACATATTTCTAGTATACAAATGTTATTATACACATATGGAACAGGTTCACTGAAACATTACAATGTTTGTAAATACATATGCTGGTACCGGTAATTAGGCGGGCTGCCTTTCTCTACAGTGGCCTGGTATTGATTCAACTCTACAAAAATAACACTACAAGTATGTGGGCCAGCCATTTGGCAATACAATGTTTGCTTCTGTTAATGTTCCTGGTCCCTGTAACACGTACCAGTATTACTGTAAGATGCACTGGCCAAGGGATTAATGCACAATTTGTATTTCGAATATTACATGTATATTTGCATTTTGCTGGGCAAGTACACTACCACCACACTTACTAGTCTAGGTACTTACTAGTAGTACTGGTGCAAGTTGATGACTATGTAATTATAAATGCAGCTTTGTTACATATAAAATAGTGCTGTTTTAGTTGATAGTATAACAGAGGCTGCCTTGTGTCGAACAGTGCTATTTTCAAAAGCCTTTTCACTTCGATCAATTCTGTAGCGAGATAAAAACTGCCTTTAGTTTAAAGCCATGCCATTTCTATTTCAACTGTGGCTAGCACAAAATGGTAATGTATTATTTGTGAACTTCCTGTTATTACAAAAACTCGGAAAAGGTAGACTGGCCACGGGATTAATGCACATTTGTATTTTGAACATACATGTATACAATTATATTTGTATTTTGCTGGGCCAGTAAACCACACTTGGTCTAGGTACTGGTGCAAGTTAATGACTATGTAATTAAAAAGTAGCTTTGTAACAAAGAAAATATTGTTGTTTACTGTAAGTTGATAGTATAATAAAGGCAGTTCATGCACCTTGACAGGGAGGGAACTGCTCCAGCTGATGAATAAAGCCATTTAGCTTGGTGGCCTGGGGGAATAATGCTGACTGGCTGTTTGGTTCTACACTCTTCACCACCATTGTGCCTGAATATCTGGGGCCTGAAACAATGTAAAAAAATGGTCTACATTTGTACACTTCCTGTTATTATGAAAATGAAAAAAAAAGTGGTTTAATGTGATTGGAACAATTTTTTTTACTTCTTGTATTGTCTTTTTGCTTGCCTGCTAAGTTACATGTAGCTAATACTTCGGCTTGGGAAACAATCGCAGGATGCTAGCTCACTCACTCACTCATCCTCGCTTGCTTGCTTGATGCGTGGCGCCTCGGGATGCTAGCACATTTGTAAAATTACAATGGTGGAGAGGGGGGCACGCAGAAGTGTCTGATTGCGGTGCTAAAAACAAAACATAAATTTACATAAGTAGCAAATAAACATCATCTACAAGTTAGGTACCTCAAAGAGGAACGTTACACCCTAAAACTCCAAATTGCAAAAAGAAAAAACAAACACATTATCATTGCCGCTGAAAAAGAAGTTGGTAGAAGAGGGTATAAAGTAAACCCAACATCTAATTTAAATGTAAATAATGGGATATACAGCAGGCATGGAAGTAGGAGGTACATTTTTTTATTTAGTTACTTGGTGGAGGGAGTTTGATTATATATTGTACGCAATAGAATTCAGTGTACAGCAAGGGATAATAAACTTGACACCATACAGTGTGTAGTAAGGGATGTACCTCCTACTTCCATGTCTATATGTATGTGTATTTATAATTTAAACCTTGTCATAATGAAATCAGATGAATTTCAACCATAACACTATGAATTTTAAAGAAAACACACCATGACCATGCATTCACATCAACATGGCTGAGACTATGTAAACCTGTAGCAAAGTTCTTGGCTTAATTAGACAGCGGTGAGTGGGGAGGGGGGCACATGTTATCGGCACTATCGATGTACAACACTCTCCGTATTTAGATAAAAATATTCAAGACAAAGAATTTATAAACTAACAAAAATTTATTACTTTCTTCAAGAGATGTTTTGAGAATATACACCCAAAATATTGCGGCAAGAACACAAATACGGACATGATCACCGTTGCGTTATCCTCAAAATGGCCGAACAATCAAGCTGCGCACGGTGGAATCAGTGTCCTGCCGTCGCGATACAAAAAGGTTGCGACAAAATCCGCCATTTGTAATACGTTACGAAGCACATGATGTTACAAAAACACCAAATGATCGACACTGACAAACTTAAAAAAATGCGGAACTTGAGAATAACTTACCAGTACTTACGAATATTCCTTGGAACACGTCGAAGCATCGTGGAAGGTAACAGATTTCCGAAATCGTCGCGTTGACGCGGAAAAACGGCTTTTTGCGCGCGTTTTCACCTCGAAAGCACACAAAAACATGTCGCCATCTTCTTCCCTGTCCCAAACTGCAGACACGTGATCCAAACCATATGATAAGTAGGGTCAAAGTTTACTATTGCATAATGCAGCCTGCGTTCGTCATAATGGTCGCTAGGTGACGCTTCCAGTCCAACTAGGGACGCTTAAAGCGCATGCGCGAACTAAATGTTCTATTGGGAAACAGCCGTGGACAGTGCCAGATCCCTTCAAGATGACAAAGGAGGAGATGATAGATGAACTGACTTACAGGGGGACTATTACCTACCATGATGCAGAAGATATGAACAAGACAGATCTGAATGTCCATCTGAAGCATACTCTCCATGGCGTGAAAAGGATTCCCACACTATTGTATGGATGCCCAAATGCAAGTGTAGAGGACCTTAATTTAAGCCATCTTGAGGAATCAGGCAGTGAAGCTATGCATGACCTGTGCAATCATGCAAAAAAACTGCTTGACGAAATTCCACATAGAGTGCCCACACCTGTAGCTGGCGTTGTCAGAAGGGTTAACAATCTGGTGCTCAACAGTCGAGAAACAGTAAGAGCGGCTGACATGAGGTATGCTGTACTTGTGCTGCTTCAAGAACTAAAGCAGTGTAGGGAAACAAGTGATGAATTGGTGAAACTCATCAACACACTTGCCGACATGCAAAAGCTATGCTACGCTGCTGCAGAGGATAGATCTATCGTAAGTGTCTTCCGACTGAACAATGTGAGTTTTCTACACCATCTTCTGATCAAGGAGTGCCTGCCTGGAGAACCATCCTCAATGTCTAGCCGAAAGCTGTGGGGGCAATATATGCATTCTTTAAGGGACCACATGCCAGTCAACTACAGGGTGGTGCCAATCAGTTCTATTATTGCTGAAAATGAAGAACGCCAGTTCAGTTTGCTGAAACACATAACAAAGTCGTCTGCAAGCTACTCTAGACCTGGGCACGTCATCAGCAACATCTTAGTGCGGACGCACTATAGCTACCAAGACAAGACACTAACATCAACCGACAAACACCAGCAAAACAAGATCTCAAAAGCTGGAGAAGTAATCGCAATGGAGCGAACAACGATCCCAATCGAGGTACTAAAAAAGTACCCAAGAGATGCACAGACCTTCTGTGAAAGAATCGCAGATTACTTGCTTCCTGGGTATGGTGCATACTGGCACATTGAAGGAGATGAAGTGGTCTTTCATGATGGCCCAAATGATAAGCCTCACAGTGATGGCCCAACGCTCCACCACTTCCGGACAACATCACTGAAAGATGAATTCCAGTACCTCCAGCAGAAATGGAAAGAGTGCCTTGAACGACGAGTCAGAATGCCAGCATGTAAGCTGTGGGTGTATGAGGGACAGACACTAATCAAGAAAGTCACTACAACCTTCCTCAACCCAGATCACAACCCAGACGAAGAGGTGACAGTCATGGAAGATGTGTGTGAGGCGGAGGATGACGTTGAAATGGCGGAGCAGAGTGACAGTGAATCAGAAGAGGATGAAGAAGTTATCAGAGTAGAGAGGATAGATCCAGAGCCGGACCTGGAGATAGACGAAGCTGCCAGCCAGGTTTCTGAAACAATGGGAATAGAAAGAAGGTAAATACATGTACTAAAAAATAGCAATTATTTGCAATGCATGAATTCCTGATGAGTATTTACTCTATCAATAGAGTGACTGTGTCAGAATGTTCGATTGTAATTTCGTACTAGACAATCTTTTTTAGTAGAATGGTTTATTTGATATCACAACACTATCACATATGGGACATTTTACAGTGTATGATGGGAGACATTTTCTGTAGCATGTAGTTGGATTAAAAAAGTTGGATTAAAAAAGTTCCTAAAAATCTTTTGACTACAGCAGTTAAGATTTTTTTCATTTTCTACACAGCTTGCCTTGAGATAAAACTCCAGTAGCTGTTTCCTGACACTAACAAAGGAAAGTCACCATTACTGAAATGTTCTACTTACTCTTTTCCCTCAGCAGTGCACATACACCCAGCAGCACTGGCAGTGTGCAGCAGCGGGACACAGCACCGTCACCAACACCAGTACCTTCTCTTCCTGATGAGAACAACAGCAGGTATGTATAGATTTTTTTTCAAAATAGTTGCAAATCATAGTGCTAGTAGTCTGGTAGATACCAAGTGAAAAAGAGACGTAAAAATATCTGCACTATATATGAATAACAGTATCGTACAACCATGGGCGGTAGGCCACCAAGTTTTTGTTGAGATCTCTGTTGCTTTATTACCTTCGTCAAGAAGGTTATGTTTTCAGTAGCGTTTGTCTGTTTGTCTGTTTGTGAACAGCATAACTCAAGAAGCTATGGATGGATTGTCATGAAACTTGGTAGGTGGGTAGGTCTTCACGAGACCTAGAAATGATTAGATTCTGGGCCCCCTGGCGCCTTTCGTTGGTACTGCAGCTGAACTTCCTGTTTTGATATCTCATGATCTGGACATGCTAGGGTGACGAATTTTGCATGATAGATAGCTCTTGGGCTAGGGAAGAAGTGACATGAGTTTGGGCCCCCTAGCGGCTTGTCCTGGAACTGCAGGAGCATTTGTTGAAAGATCTTCGAAGGATGATAACTCAAGAACCGGTTGACGGATTGTCGTGATTTTTGGTATGTAGGTAGCGGAAGTGATGCTTGACATGACTAAATAACAATTATGCAAATCAGGATCCAATTTGCATAATTAATGAGGTAATTCTATAAATCTGCTTCGTTTTGATAATAGTGCTATAAAACACTTGTGACATGTAATTGAGAACGAGGGGATCATTATCAGATATTAATTATGTAAATGAGCACCTAATTTGCATAATTAGTGGGAAATTGCTATAATGCCATAGTGGTATTACTGCTGGGAAATTAATACTTGCCGCATTTAGAACTTAAGTGAATGTGAACATATTTCACATAATCTATTCACGTCATGACCTTATTTGCATAAGTTATGAGAAGATGTTAGAATAGCGCTCTTTCTTGAGATAAGGCTGTCATTGGGTGGAGAATATGATCAACTGGTATGATTCATGTAAATGAGGCTCTTATTTGCGAAATCAATGAGTAAAAATGTATAATTCGTCCACCAGAAGGGTCAACATCACTTGGCGAAGGTATGAGGTCGTGGAACTCTTGTTTATATAATTAGGCAACTGAACACACTTTCACTGTGCACTTCGTACAAGATTCACTAGAATCATACACTGAACACAAACACCATAAACTCGGACCGTTGAAAGATTCCCGAGAATAATGCATAAACACAAACTCCGTGAACTCGGTCCGTTGAAATATTCCCGGGAATGATACACTCTGAACACGCCCCACCATAAACTCGGTCCGTTGACAGATTCCCGAGAATTCTCCGTACAATATACTATACATATATAACACTTACTGGGTACTTGGTCCGCTGAATCATACAATAAAAAGCACACTCATTATCAAATCAAATCAAATCAATTACTCAGCCTTACTTTAAAACCGGCGTCTGGTTAGGAGATAGATAGCGCAAAGGCCGACGGGAGTAGAACCGGTTTCGTAACGCGTTCGCAAACCCGCTACTCGTTCGATAGAACCCGACAAGGGGCTTAGCGATAACTTCAAAAATATGTATAACTAGTACCTAACCAAGAAAAAGCGTTCGGAAGTCGCCGTTCGGGACTCGGCAATCTTCGGGAGACTTCGATTCACAGTGTTTGTGTTCAGTATATGATTCTCGGGAATCTTTCAACGGACCGTGTTCATTCTTTGCGTTTTGTGAAGGCAAAGGACTGAGTAAGTAGACACAACATAACATGTAAATATTTTTTTTAATAGTTTACAAAACAATATAGATCATTTCAACAAAAACTCGGTGGCCTAGCGCCTATGGTACAACCTGCTCTTCAAAGGCCATTAAACCTCCTTGGCGGTAACACAAATGCTTGAAACAAAATATGCGTTTCAGCCCTCTGTAACAAAAGTTGTTGGATATCTATAATGCATCTTACATTAAGTTACAATAATATTTGACTGGTGTTTAGGATTGGTAGCTGGGAAGCGAGTGTCAGACATTCTTTAATCAAATAAAAGAGACAAAGACAGGTATGGTAGTTCTCGGTGAACTCAAGTTAACAATATCATTACTAAATACTTTATCATTGCAGGGATGCGCCCAGATGGCAGACGAAGCTGGGAAGTGCGTTAGCAGTTGTGCTGGATGATGTGGAAACTGTTCAGCACACTGAAGGCGAGGCTTAAGATCAACCCCAGTAACAACTTCATGAAAGCTGAGTTTATTTTTATTTATTTGTTCGGCTGTAAAAAGACAATGTACAGCCAGGGCAGCCCAACTAGCCAGGTGGCTATTATTAAGGGCTTGCCCTGCTGACAAGACAAACATTTACACATACATCACAACAATACAGTACATCAACGTGGAGATGTCAGGGTCACACTATCTAAGGCTTGTAGGGGTCACCGAGGGACTCCCGTAGCTTCCTTTTAAAGCTGAGTTTGACAACTGTGTAGCTCACTTGTCAACTAAGTTAAGTAAGATTTTACACGATGAAAGGAAAGATTTCCTTATGTGGGAACAAACTTTCATGTCTGTAAGGGGTCGACTACCAACCACAGAAGATGTAAGGGAAAGTAAGGATGCCTCAGCTCAAGAAAAGAGGATCAGATACTCTGAGCACCTCTTACGAAGTTTTGGAGTCAATCTGCACATGATGTAAATTTGTACAAATTTCACACATTTTTTAGATCTCTCAGCAACACTGTATATAGATGTACATACATTATTTATTGCTTGATCATTTTGAATAAGATTGACAGAAGGTAGACGTAAATCTTTAAGAACTTCAAATTCAATATTGACTTTCATGCTAACCTTTCTACGTCTACTAGCTGAATAGCCAGGCAGGGGTTTTTCTACACACATTTAGTCTTTTTCAAAATTATCCTTTTCCAGCAAACTATAAAAACAGCACCACATATCAATGTATTCTAGCATGACAAACTATGTTTCATAAAAATTTCAAAATCTTACTTAAAACATGAAAATTTAGCTCTATTAGTAAAACTAAAAGTCTGAATGGAATGGAATGTTCATTGACAACTTGCCCAAAGACATGTAGCTGATGCTCCTCATTTGCATACTATAGAGCAGGCTCTGAAGTGAAACATGAGACCTGAGTTTGTAGCAGCTTGGATGAATGTGTTGCCATGTGAAAGGTTTGAGCTTGCCTCTTTCCTTACCAGCCAGGCTGTAACAATCGGCAGAAATTTACTGATGTTGTGTTCACTTGTAAATATAAACTTGTAAATATAGCTATAGATCTATCTAGCTATCTACAAAAATGCACATCAGCTATAGGTTAAAAAAGATTGCAAACTGATACAGTTAACTTGATGTTTTTATATTTTCTCAGGTTTGTGCAGAAAGTTCTTTTGATTTACAGAAAACACATGTTCACGAAAACACGGAACATCAAACTTGGAGGAAGCGCAAGCACTACGTGAATGATTCCAATACAATGCAGATATACTTGAGTAGTAACACTAACAGCCATGATTTGAGTATGAAGAATATACTACTGTATCATCGTATGTTCTATATCTAAAACAGGGGAATTAGCAGTTAAAGCCCTGAATTAAAATACTACTAGTAACATACAACCTTGATCTACACATAAGAAACAAGATGGCGCCCATGTATACGTGATGCCATTACATAGCTGTTTCCCATACTAGTATAATATCTAGTTACGTAACAGTTTTGTTTCAACTAGCATAAACAAGGTTTTCTTAGCTGATTTCTATTAAATTATGATCTTAGTTTACCTTTAGGAAAATGAATTTGCTGGTTTACAAGAAATTTACGGCGATTTTCATGTTACTTGGTTTGCTTGGTTCCAAATTTTATTCCTGTAAATTGTTACTTATTAGTTTTACCAGGGTTCTAGCTAGGATTTAATTTTAGCGTACGTAGTGGCACTGGCCGCATGTCGAGGGAGCGAAGCAACTGAGAGGAGGGATGGAGTGACGGAGGACCTTTTAGAAATTTTAGCTTAAAAAATTTTAAAAACAGGCCATTTGAGGGATATCCAAAGGGGGAAAATGTTATTTCTAAGGTATGTACAATGAACAATGTATCCTTAATTTTTCACATTTGATCAGGCATTCTTGAACAAAGAAATACAGTCACAATGCCCCTATGCTGTACTGAAAATTAGCAAAGGGGGGAAATTTAGCGTAGGGGGCAAAATTATAGGGTAGGGGGCCCCTACACGTACACTAATATGCACTACATGTACTGATGTAGCTAGAACCCTGTTCACTATTGTTGTGAATGCTATTACCTTGCTCTTTGTTAGTTTGTATGTTGATGAACAAATAAACAAGTCTCTAAACAAGATTTGAGACATCCCACCTGGCTATTGCATTCACCCTTATTGAATCATCTGATAACGTCAATCATGTTTGTCCCAATTACCCACAATACACTGCTGCAGTGGAGTCCATGTCCCACAAATCACTGCTGCTGTGGAGCGACGTCGCGACATGCATGGGCAAAGTGGCTACAGTGCTATATCGTGTATATTTGCATTACAATCTGCAAGACAGTATTACATTGACCTGACTTTTGGTTTAAATTTGGTTGGCGTATAAAATGACACTTACTTTACTTACTTACTTTACTTTATCCGTCCGCTTGTACCCCTGGGGGCGTCGCAGGGAGGTGGAGTTGACGGTCTAGGGCCAGTCTTGTAGCTTGATGGGGGGTCAGGCCATGGGTGCGCAGTGTCTCCACCACACCATCTATCCATCGGCGGCGAGGTCTTCCTCTGGCCCTCCGCCCTGACCCTCGGGTGATGTACGCTCTGAGGGCTGGTTGTGAGGGTGGCATCCTCACTATGTGGCCAAACCACTTAATCCGTTGGTGTTCAATGTACTTGGGTATGTGTAAGGAACCAACCATTTCTCGGATCACCTCATTTCTGATCTTATCTCTCCTGGTTTTTCCTGCTGTTCTTCTGAGGCATCTCATCTCGCATGTGGTGAGTTTTCTCTGCTGAGCCTTGTTTAGAGTCCAAGTCTGGCACTGATAGGTGAGGGTGGGGACAAAGATGGTGTTGATGAGCCTTGCTTTTGTGTCCATCGGTATATTTGGATGTCTGAGAAGGGGGGCTAGCTGGTAGCTGACAGCGGTCGCTTTCTGTACTCTGGATTCAATCTCCCTGTCCAGTTTTCCATCCTCCGTGAAGACGCTTCCCAGGTACTTAAACTCGGGCGTTTGCTTGAGGAGCTGTCCGTTGATGGTGATGTCGAGTTTCTGTGGTGTTCGTCCTACTGTCATGACCTCCGTCTTCTCGATGCTCACCTTCATCCCATGGTTTTCACACTCTGTGTTTAAACTGTCTGTGTGCTGCTGCAGCCGATCCTCACTCTCGTTGACCATACCTTGGTCGTCCGCAAAGAGGAGCTCATTCAGGGCGAGTGGGTCCGGGTTGGCTTGTCTGGTGATCCTGTCCATGTACACTATAAACAGTAAAGGCGACAGGACACTATACCGACATAAACGCAAAACGCGTCAAAACTATGCCGAAGCCAAGCTAAGGCAAACCGGCAAACCATAATTTATGGGGGCCTGCCTGCCCCTTTTCCACGGCCCCTTTTTCGTAAGGCGTAATCAGGCCTTTTCAGCCTTCGTAAACCGTTGGCAGCCTCCCCAAAATTAACGCAATTCGTAATCATACATCAGCCGCAAAGCGTTAAGTTGTAATCAGCTCTGAGACTTAAATAATTCGTAGTCGGCGGCGAAAATAATTTTGCGCAATCACAGCCCCCCACCCCCTGCAGGCCACCACCAAAAATTTTTTTGAGATCGGTCGAGCTCATGCCTGGAGCTAGACCAACGTCTCGAAACGGAGCCATACATTAAACTACTGAGTTTATATGAACAATAACTATGGTAAATAGTGTACACTATCAATGATAATTTTACGGTATTGACGTTTTCAAGTTAACAAATAAATTATGTGGAAATAGTTTGCGTGAGATCAAGGAGGTGAAGTCGATCGAGCTCGAGCAAAACATGCCTGGACCAACGTCTCGAAACGGAGCCATACATTAGAAACTGGGTTTATATGAGCAATAACTATGGTAAATAGTGTACACTATCAATGATACTTTTACGGTATTGACGTTTTCAAGTTAACAAATAATGTGAAATAAATTATGCGTGCACGTGCTACACTGCACTAGCTGGGCGCGCCACTCTCAAAGGGTTCAGTTTATATATATAAATCTTACCTTCGCCCGTGGCCAGCAGCTGAAATCCCATTCTCACGGCGGTCACCAGTTCAGTAGTGAGCTGAAAATAAGGCTGCAATGCCCTGTCGTAGCTCACTGTGGCATGTAGTCGCTGTACGATCGGCGGTATCTCCTTGCACATGGACGCAAACACGACTTCGTTCCGCATCTGTTGTTGTTTTTTTGCACACGGCACTGACCGCGGCTCATGCCACATTCGTGGGAGGAGACAATTCCCAAACAATTTAATTGAAACGTTTAAAATGTAATACAATCCAAAATACGAGACATTATAACACTTTTGTACGTGTAACTACATCTGAAATATAGTAAAATCAGTGTTTAATGTGCCTTTGTGTGAAATACGATTAGGTATCTGTAATAGACATTGCGCCCCCTTGAACCGCTCAGTAGTGGAACAGTCCGAACTGCGTTCGAGTTCCATAGCGCTCCTGGCCAGCACGCGGTCGAACTAGAACGCGAATTTTCGAGTATAGGCTGCCTTAACCCAACCGAGTACTACTATTATTTTAACCTTCAGATGCAGCTTCTCAAATGCAGCAGTATTATCTTGCTTGTTTTTGTTACAAATAGCCAAAAGTCTATTGGCTTCTGTGAAGTATTTGGCTTGGGAATACATGAAGCTCGGGGAATACTACATGTTGTACATTTGCTTGGAAATATTGGCCTTTTAGCATACTTTTGATTTACATTATCTATGGAAAGTATAACTTCAACTTGAAACACCCACCTCTGTCCAATGAGACCACATGTCAAGAAAGACCACATGTCGGGTACTTAGAGTAGCACTTCTGCAATAGTATTCAAGTTCAATGCTAATTTTTGTTGCACATCTGTGGCAAGAAGGGAATCATGTCACATGACAGCTTGTGCGGAATCAGATGGAAGTAAGTGGATTGCCGATAGTGTAGAGTGTCATAGCAGATCAGGCAACACATTTTCCACATGAAGCAACAAGTCCAAGTAGTCCTGTATGGTTCAAAGAAAAAAAATTAGCATAAATCTATTAAACTTGATAATCAAAATTGATTTTTGGCCTGTACTAATAAATTGTCATTGCTAGAAATTGAACTTCTCTCAATTTATTGCATTACATTGGGGGTGATTTTGAATAGACTGCATGACTAAAAAGATACATTTTGTACATCGAACCTAAGGGAAAATGTCCTTTAAATTTGAATGGAATAGTTTCCATGTTTTCTTTGGAATGTCATCCTTATACATACCCTTTTGTGTGTATCTTTGTATGTGCATGGTAATGCATGTGTTCACCATCTTTTTCGAATAGCCTAAAACAAAATAATTTGCAACAATTGTGCTGTTCTGCTGTAGTCTTATTTTTGTGCCTTATTTTCTCTTGCAGTTCAACATCCCCAAACCTAACCAGGGGATATCTTTGTTGAGCAACAATACAAAACTTGTGGTAAGGGTAGCCGATTACATTGCTCAGTCAACAGAAGGAGCTTGGTATACACTAGAGAACCATACTAATAACAGAGGTGCCTTTGTTGAGGAATTCCACAAGATCCAAAAGAGTCTGAGAGAGAAAGAAGAATCTGTGGACGAAGAGGATGATGGAGTACATGTGGTTGCCAAGATGAAAAGAAAGGAAGAAGAGGAGTCTTATGGAATGAGTACAACTTCAGTCCATCAGACAGTGACAAGGAGGATGCCAAAATCCACCTGGAAATCATCTCAGATTGATTCTGCCTGTCACATGCGATATTTACTTGCGATGTTGTGTGCTATGCATGAAGTACAATTATACCAGTGTCAACACAAACCCCCCTTTTTTCATATTTGTACTTTGCAGCAATAACATGCGGCTCGCCGAAGTTTGATATTCAAAGAGAATGCGAGACTAGGCCACTCCGTGAACAAGATGGACTGATAGTCATCGAAGATTTGGCGGTTAGTATCCTAATACCCTTTACCATGTCACTGTTGAAAGAATCTTCATCTAGTAACAGAACATCTTAGATTGTGAAAATCCGCTGCCGTTTACGTGATATATACGCAAATATTTACCTGTATTCCTACTTCCCCGCAGAAATCACCCTCAAAGATCGCAAAGGGCCATGAACAGGCCGACAAGCTACAATCACAGTCTTTGGCCACCCCAACTGGACAGTCACAGCTGATACCCGGACAGCAAATCACCATGTCTGCTGGAAAAGTCCAGCATTTCACCGTCAAGATGAAAGAGCAGGAAAGACTAATTGAGAGAGTACAAAGGAGAGCACTCCATATTGTCTCACTGGGGGGAAGACGGGAGGTGCCTCCTCTGCCGACGCTGAAAGAAAGGCGAGAGTTGGCGGCAGTGAAGCTACTGCGGAACATGATGGAAGAGGGTCACCACCCCCCACCCCCCTCCACGACCTGGTTCCACCGGCTAGGACAACGGCCACAGGGAGAACTTTGAGAAATGGAACTGCACTTACGGTACCAGCAGCCCATACACGGAGACTGAAAAACTCGTTCTTGCACCAGGCCATTCGCCTGTGCAACAAGTCTTCTCAGTAATGACTCCTAGGACATTCTTGACTTTATTTTAGTGCCCCTTTGTGCTCTGTATAGCTTTGTTTGTGTAGTCCTTTGTCATTTATGTAATGTAAATTTTTATTTGTTATATTCAGTTTATTTGCTATATAATGATTGTACAAATCAGTGTTATACAGCTTGATTTGATATACATGCTGCGAGGCTGATTTTATGAATAAAAACTGTTAAAAACTGTTATTAAAGGGAAAGATTGTCACCAAGAGTAAGTTTTTTCTACTTTTCCTTCCGTTGACACTTGATGTTCATAAGTCTGTATGATAGTATTACTCGAAACTTAAAAGCAAATTTACATACACGTGCTGGAAAACCCACGCCAACCATGGACAGCCGTTCAAAAAGATATGAAGTAAGCTAAAACTATTGCTTGGAAAGGAGTCAATGGACTGTGTAGGTAAGACCGCAAAATCTAATGCACCCGTGTAAGTTTCCTCGTCTGTACCTAGGTGTCTCCAATGCAGCCCTGTCACCTTTGCCTTTCACTGCTGCAACTGCGTCCGCTTTGTCCCCCGCTACTACATCTGCCTCCTCGTCAGCGGTAATTGAGTTGAGCTCTGAGGATGAGGAGGTTTGCTTTTTTCGAAAGATTCTGAATAAAATTGAAATGGATTGTGCGAATATAACACTCAGTAGTAAAGAACAGCGAAGTGAGGGGGCAAGGAGCAGAGTAGATAGAGCTGAAGATGATGCGGGATGAGGGAAGGCTGTCAGCCTGCATGCGAGCACTGGTGTCAATTGGAATCGTCTTCAGGACAAAGGGGTGGGAAGACGTCCTGGAACTGCAGAGGAAATTGGCATTGGAACTGCCTGGTGTGATAATGGATATCCTCCTAACCTACAATGTACGCCATCCTCGTGTGGTTCACCAACAAGGTGCCTTTTCTGTTCTTTCATTTTGTTATATTTGACTCTCACAATTATATGCTTTTGGTAAGGCAGTTGCCAATTTAAAAAAAATTACACAGGTACACATGAACACAAAAAGACTGCTAAAAATAACCGAATCAGGCTACTATTTATTTCCATATAGGATATGTTTAATATACAGATTTAGCTTGGTGCAAAGCTTGGATGAGTAAGAAATCTTCAATGTGGTAATTGATAAGTGCAGCAGTACCATGTGAAGATCACATACAAACAACACCCTCCAGTTTAATTTGGGAGTTCCAGTTTAATTTGGGAGTGGACTCCCATAACTCCACAACCTTAAACCCTAATGGCTTACCATCACATATGCTAGGTAAAAATGATGTCAAGAATACGTAGCAGCCATTGATGACCCCCTGGGGATTAGTGCAATTCTGCAGAAATCTGCAGAAATCTGCAGAAATCTGGGAACCTGAGCCAGAAATCTGCAGAAATCTGGGAACCTGAGCCAGAAATCTGCAGAAATCTGGGAACCTGAGCCAGAAATCTGCAGAAATCTGGGAACCTGAGCCAGAAATCTGCAGAAATCTGGGAACCTGAGCCAGAAATCTGGTTAGGTCTTCCAGTGAGAGTTTTTGTCAAGTGTGTCAAGAGATAATGTGTTTGCCTTCAATTTATGAATGTCCTGATAATGGGAAGCAGTTGTTGTGGCTATGCAATATCATACAGAAATGATACAGATTCCACCTGATGGTTGTGACCACATGATTGATTGAAAAGTGTAATGTTTAGGCATGTGAAAGTGACATGGGTTTCTGCCAACATCAGCTTGGATTTGCAGGACTATCCTGTGGTTGTCAGACAGTGAAAAAAGTCAGACAGTGAAAATCCCATTTGTTTCAATTACACACCAGATTAGCTGCTAAGCCTTTGGAGACCCTGACACCCCAGTCCAACAATGAGATCTGCCTTTTGGACTGAAGATAAATCATTTTGTGTCAGCTGACACATGGCTACTCCAAGAACTAGCACATGCCGTTTAGGGACCATCTCGGTCTATTTACCTAATTGATAACAAGGCATGGCAGATGAGGGTGTCACAATGATGCCCATACATGTGTGACCGGTGCCAGTCCTCCTCTGCCACCCGAACTACAATGGCTGCCCAGTAGCTTCTGTCCTGCATGCCTTTCCCATGTCCCCAGCCTGGAGGTCAACGTCCCTTGCCCAATGCCCACATGTGCCCCTACTTATAAAATTGAAATCCTTGCCATGGGTTACCAAGACTAACTTTTTGAAGGGTAGTTCGATAAGTCTTTTTAATAATAAAAAATTTACCTGGAGAGGACTTCTGAATCCTATTTCCCTTAAGTTTGTTTGATCCAAACCTGCTCTGTCAGGGACAAAAATCAGGCTTTTTACAGACCTTAGGATACCAGAGCAATAAAACTTGTTGTGTGTATGGTTTAATATTTTGTCAAGTACATTGTATGTTGCTTTACTTTAATGCTTAGACTTCTGTGTATGTACATGTTGACATCTTATAGTATTACATGTCCATGTAAGACAAACTGAAACGAAACACCACTATATCATATAAAAGGAACAGAGCACACATGTGCATGCACTATTTTTGAGGGACTAGAGCGGTTACAGATTGAAGATCATAGCCTGAAATAACATGTTTGACCTTTGGGTCACCCTTCCTCTGCCAGGGACCAATTCTCCCAAGTGGCTTGTCCCTTGAGCCTCAAAGGTACCTGGGCATACTAGTATGTTGCCCAGACCCCTTCTAAACTCAGACATTTTCTGGTACCAAGTGAAACCCAGCACATAGAGACCACTTCTTACATGTAGCATAATAAGAAGTCACAATAGAGGACAAGAAAAGAAGACTGTGTGTGATTGGTAAAACAAAAGGATTTTAATAATACTCTCAGAATACAACACTAGAAGTACAACAGTGGGGGGGGGTATAGATGCTACTAGCTTATCCTAATTCTTACACAGGTATCTTAGGTTTCTATTTAACACTCAACAGTCTCCAATATAAGTTTGGAATTCCACTTTTCCCATTTTGACAAGTGCTGATATTTTCAATATAAAAGCACTTGGTACAAAGTCTTTATACATGCTTGACAAGTATGATGTATAGTTGTCAAATATGTTAATAACTCTTATGAATATTCATTTTGAAATTTTTCTTCCTGCAGGAATTCCTGCAAGAATACATTTTTCCTGCAGGAATGTCCTGCAGGAATTCCTGCAGGATTGCAGGAATTCCTGCAGGAAAAATGTATTCCTGCAGGAATTCCTGCAGGAATGACCTAACTGCATGACGGCAGTGGATATGAGTTCTTTTGAGATGATTGTGTTTAACTTTGTTTTAAAACTGTTACACCATGCCTATTTACATTATATAATTATGTGGAGGTTGAGGTTCAACCCGCCACGCATGTGTCTAGACATACTATTTTTGGAGTGTGTCCAAAAACAATCAAAAAGGGAGTCTTACAACGCTAGTCTTTGGCGCTTGATGACCCCCCTCCCAATATTTTTGGATGCACTCATCGAGCAGGGCTGGCGGAAATGCTGCCCAGATATATTATGTTTTCGAAGATGTCTTGAGAGGTCCACACTAAGAATTTTAAAATTTTCTCCCAAGTATTATAAATAGAATTGGATGGTTCGGGATTTCTGTACCATCAGTGTGAATGAAGTCCTCTGGGCCTACATATTTTATGTTATTGGGTTTCTCAACTTAAAGGGGTGTTGCCCAGTACAGAATCAGAACCTTGTATGGAATTCCAGGTCATTTAGCAGTACATTTGAGGCCGAAATATTAATTTTTGGTCAACAAAAAAAAATCTTGATGGAATGGTATTTGCCAATGCTCAGGTGCGAATTTCAGGTCAATTGGCCACAAAATGAAATATTACTTCCCTTTTCACTTTTACAAAACATCCATCTAACACATTGTCGTAATACTTAATTTCATTTCATCACATAAAAGAGGATCTGATCATTGAAAGTACAGGCTGGAGCCAGAACATGTGTTGTTTATTGTTTATTTATTTGGCACTTTCAAGAAACAAATACAAAACAACAAGTTAATATAGGAAGGGGAGTTGGTTATCTTTGAGAGACAGCAGATTTTGGCAAGACATTTAGGCCAAACACTCTCTAAGTCGTCATAACCAGGACATTTTCTGCCTAAAAAGACTTCCTTGCAAGTTCTATTAACTACTGGTACGAACTAGCTACCACAGGAATCTAGTCATCATATTCCAGACTAAATTAATCACTTTTTCAATCATACTAACATGACTTAAGCAGGTTGTCACATAATCACTAGTAACAGCATGATCAAACTTAATTAGCAGTGAAAATACATATTTCCACATCATAGAAGCCATGCAATTGATCACAAGAGGTCAAATTACAAGCAGTTTTTGTCTTATTTTCCCTCTCTGCAGTTCCCAATTTTTCCTGCTCAAGTTGGCAACTAAAAGAGTCCTAAGTAGATACAACAGTTATCTTCTAAAACTGGGTGACATTATTAATTCTGGCTGTTGGTAGACAGGTTATAAATTTCAGACATAAAACATTCTGAATAATTACTAGTAGCTGGAATGACTTGTGACATAGGAAGTTACAGCTTTTTATTTGTGTAGCAAATGACAACACTAGTCTAGTACCATGGTTATAAACTACAATTCACATTGTCAGTATTCAGTTTAGTCACACACTACGGATTAACGGATTAAAAAGATACCTAAAGCCTATTACTATCTCTAAAAAAGTGAATCATCTGCAGACTGCCCAGCCCAGGCTCTCCTCTGCAACACTCCTCTGCAACACTGAAATAGAAATGCAAGGAAAATAACAAAGTTTAAAAAAATAAGTGGTGAAATACATGTTATTAGAGAATATTTTTGATAGGTTAGGTCGTTTACTTCTTTCACAAAACTTCAAATGTTCCATTTTAAATGTGTGGAGTTAAACAAAATACAGTACATTGTTAAACAAGATTTATTTTGACCAGTGCCAAAGAGCCAATTGAAAGACACAAAGAAAAATAACTGGTTGTGCACAATTAACATTTCTACCTTATTCCCTTTCCGCAGACCAAAACTGCTTCGCCTTCTCCTTCAGTCTTTTCTCTTCACTTTTGGAGGGAGGCAGGAGGGTGACCCCGTCTTTTGGTACATCTACAGAAGTATCCAAGACAAACTGGGGGGTCACCCACTCTGGTTCTCCAAAGTCTACCAGGATTTTCCGTGCAGGTTTATAAAACTGCACGAGTACTTCCTGCTTCTCCAATACTTTGCCGACGTGGAACCGGCGGGGGGCACTGAAGGCAACAGCCACAAGTTGCCCAGGCTTGACTTCCTACCCCTCCCAGTTAGAGACCTGAAATGACAGAATTTGTCAATCAGCAAGACAATGAAAGCAACAAAGAACATGGGGGATGTTAAACCACCAGTCCAAAAAGTCATTCTTCTCCCTGCCTAACTTAATGCAATAACCGATACACGTAGAAGGTAAACCAATTTGGTTTATTGCTACCTTCTACATCTAAAAGTTACCAGTCTCATTCATAAGTGAAATTGTGATAGGAGATTTAAACATTGTCAGACTTTTGTTTGTGTTAACGATGAGTTAAATGTACATTTATGCCAAACCGGGGTGACATTTTGGGTAATCACACATTTAGGGGGCTTCTACCTTTACTAAAGGTCCGGCTTCAATACTATCACTAGCAGTAGAACCTAAACAAGAAAGCTTTTAAAACAAGTGCTTCTGAAAAAGCTGGCGTTTTGGCGCGCTACCATTCTGATATGTTGAACATCTTAGACATGCAACACTGGGTCGGTTTGGAAATAACTTTATAGATATGCCATTCTACATCTGCTTGAAGATGACTCAATAGTGGAGCAATGAATGGCATTTTACATCTGCTTGGAGATGACAATAGGTAGACCATGAATGCCAGCAATATCTGCTTAGAGATTAGTAGTGTTATCAAAAGAAGTACATACAGGCTGAGCCAACAATGGAACATGGACTGAAATAGGACCATGGTGACTGTTGTTTCAGATCATTTTGCTGCCCTTAATTCGTCTAAAGCTGGAACTTTGGTCTGCTATCACTGTCTCATGTTGTATACCTTATATGTACATATGTCACCCTGCATTTGCTTGGAGATGACTTTGTAGATATGCCACCCTACATCTGCTTGGAGATAACAGTACACTGTATCATCTTTGTATACAATAGAGGAATTATGTTCCACATTATGTTGTGTCATTTTGAAATTGTGGTGTCTTGAGAATATTGATGAAAGGTTACCTATAAAGAGTAGAGACATGTGTTACAAGTGAGAACGTTTTATTCTGATGGTTCAACTGAACAACAAAATGTTACATGGGGTGCCTAAGCATTCATATAAATTTTATGAAAATAGTTATTGTATTTTAAGGAAGTAATATCTTTGTCTAGTAAGAAAGATATGAATTGTATGGAATTCATATGATCCTGTAGTTGGAAACATATAGAAATTGTTTGGAAAGTAAGTAAATTTTGTGGGATACAATCCTTAGTAGTAAGTCTACTGTAAGATTTCTTTGATATTTGTCTGTTTGTTAGCAGTGAAGTAAATTTTGTGTATATGAATATGTAAAATTTGTATGAATACTTAGGTATCTGTGTATTAGAGAGCCCATGTGTATATGTATTGGTTCAATGGTAACAGAATTCAACATTTAATAGTGTGTTGGTGTCTTATGTGAGTGACCTAAGCTATCATAAGTTCAACTGAACAACAAAATGTTACATGGGGTGGCTAAGCATTCATATAAATTTTATGAAATAGTTTCAATGGTAATAGAATTCAACATTTAACAATGTGTTGGTGTCTTATGTGAGTGACCTAAGCTATAGCTATGAAAATGGTTATAACATTCAAACACCCCCATCAAACTCCTTTCAAGCCGTACCCGGAAATTCGTGCCGTACCCGCTCAAAAATTCTGGCCGTACCCGGAAATTCTGGCCGTACCCGCGAAAATTTCAAGCCGTACCCGGTAATTCGTGCCGTACCCTGTACTTTTTCGCCGTACCCAATGGCGGATATCGCTCAGCCCTGGTGCATAGTCACTCGGAAGTCGTGTCTAAATACCCTGTACGGCAACGATATACAACCTCATATAGCCTATGCTCTGGTAAATATTCCTGGCCACCTTTCTGCCGAATGGCGTCGTACAAATCGCGCCCAATCTTGAGAACACTTTGCTCGGCCGGCCGTTCTCTCCAGACCGCTTCTCGGCCGGCCGAGCGAAGTGTTCTCAAGATTGGGCGCGATTTGTACGACGCCATTCGGCAGATAGATGGCCAGGAATATTTACCAGAGCATAGGCTATATGAGGTTGTATATCGTTGCCGTACAGGGTATTTAGACACGACTTCCGAGTGACTACGCACCAGGGCTGAGCGATATCCGCCATTGGGTACGGCGAAAAAGTACAGGGTACGGCACGAATTACCGGGTACGGCTTGAAATTTTCGCGGGTACGGCCAGAATTTCCGGGTACGGCCAGAATTTTTGAGCGGGTACGGCACGAATTTCCGGGTACGGCTTGAAAGGAGTTTGATGGGGGTGTCAAAGGAACAATGTATTGAAGAGCTAAACTCTATTGTCAAAACAGAACAGAACATTGAATACAGCTATTGACAATGGAGTATTAACGAGAAACAGTAATGTTATGATCATCATTTTTTGTGCACTTTTATTTTGCTGTTTTTGTGATTAATACTAACCTTTGTTGGTTTTTGGAAAAGGCCAAAACGCAAAAAAAAGTATTTGCACAAAATAGTCGCATGCATCAGTTATCAAAACAGTAAGAATACTGTTACGGTTTTACATCAAAGGTAAGTTAACTTTGTTCAAAGGCTAATGAAGGATTATGAGGCAGGTTGTCTGTAATATTCAAACAAGTATGAGCATCTAGTTTAGGTGGATATCTGTGCAAATGCTTGTGGCTGGATTGTAACAACATGTAATGTCTTCGCCTGCCTCTAGTACATTTTCAATGAGGTTTTCCTCAGACATGCTCAATGGATCATTGACTATTTTTGATATGGTGTCAGCAAAGCATGTGATGTAGATGCTATGGTCTTTATCTTCAATTTGTAGTTTGACAACAATTTCTTTTTCACATCTTCGAGATAGTTGGGACTTGTGACACGATGCACATGTTACCACAGATGTTGAGCATTCCGGTATCTTTCTCCTGCACGCCTTACACTTCAAATGGCGCGATGTAATCTCCATCGATGCTATTGTGCCAGTGATTTCCTTGGTAAAGGGTTCCGGTGTTGGATCGTCGGGGACATTCAGCGGTGCAATTTCTTCGAAATTGGTGCTTAGTGTTGTCTGGATATACTTCTTGGATAGATAAGATCTTACAGTGACTTTTGCCTGATAGCAGTTGCCCTTGATAATGTTGTGGGGCTCCCAAACGACAAATCGCACAGTTCCAGATTCGTCTGTGGCACAACATTCTCTCTTCTTTACTGTCTTTGATTGGTATGATACTTCTTCATAATCGCCAACTTGTGTAATCTTGACTTGGACAGACACTTCTTGGTAATCTGTTATGTTACCTAGTTCACTGAGTTTGCAGATTGGGGCAACTGTGTCTTTGTAGTCAAATGGAACGGTGTCATCATCTATTTGTGTAGCGTCGTTCAAAACGATGTCACTTGACCGATTGTTTGATAACTGATATTTTGTAATCTTACAAGCACTCTTATTTTGTTCCTGTTCGCAGAAGTGCTTTCTCTTCTTTGGAGAAAAACAGATCAGCCTCTTGGTATCGTGTTCTAACTGTAGGTCACAACGGAAAAACTTTGATGATCCAGTTTTGGTGTCTTTTATAGGCGATGTGTTGTGAATATATCCTTGAAGAGGCTCGTCCATTCTATATGAAAAAGATATAATTTATTGTTATGGGGCATGATTTAAAACACTTAACTGTTAATGTTATATTCTTATATACAGTGAGAGATTTAAACCATGGAAAAGACTACTAAAAAGATGTAATGTTAACGTTATATCAAAACAATGCTTGTCAATTGTTACATAATTACGGTATTTTTTATGTGTTATTATACGTGCACAAGGAGTTAATAAAAAAAAGTAGTAGTGCAATCAGGTATGCAGGACGATCAGTTGTTAATGTTATATTCTTTTCATCTGAACAAATTGTGAGTGATGAAAACACTGTAGAATCGAGTTTTGCACATGATCTCTAATTTCCATAATTTTCTGTTGACATATATGTATTTTCAAAGTTGTTGGATTAGTAAAATTTTGGTTTAAATTTAAAAGAGAGAGAATCTGTATCTAGCGGATACTAGTAGTAGTATATTTTTTCCGGACGAAACTCTTGAATTTTACTTTTTGGAAGAGGTCATTCAGTTCTCGAAGTTCTCCCAAAGTGTTGCGGTAAAAGAAAATACAGATAGTTGGGAGAATTTCATGTTTAATCTGTTGAATACCGTTAGAATTAGTTTAGGGAAATTTACCTAAGTTTCAACTGTAACGTTATAATCTATGACTGACTACATATATTTTGAGTATTTGAGAAGTGTGTCGACGTTATTGTTACGTGTAGATTCGTAGAAATAATTGCAAAACGAAAGTTGGCTTGCAAGCAAGAGCTGTTGAAAACTGAATTTGTGGACAAAATGGCGACGATACTTTCCAGGTTCTTGTTCACTGTTGTTTGCATAACGGTAGATTTGAACCTACCTACCTACCTACCTAGTCCCTCGACCGACTTGGTCGTCGGGGGGACAAGGCAGTTTCTGTCTCAGCTCCGCTGCGGCGAGGAGACCTGGCACACTGAGGCATGTCCAGTCTTTGATGTTATCCATCCAGGTCTTCTTCTGCCGTCCTCGTCCTCTATCTGATTTGAACAATCAGTGTCAAAGAGATTGTTTAAGGTGGCATAAAATTCAACTATCGTAGTGATAGGATAACTTACTTGACGTTGACACCGGTCAAACTGAGGTTCAGTGAAAGTCCTTGGTCAAAAAAACGTTAGCTGTAGAAATTCCTTGTTGGTGGGGTCGGAACTTTCAAGCCTGGAACTTTTGAAAGATTGACGAGCATGCGCAGTAAATTTTGTAGCATGTATGGTCACGAAAATGCAAATAAGGGCTATGGAAATAAGTTTCTGGTGCTGTAATATATGCAAATCTGCGTGTAGAATTAGTATTTCAGTGTCAGGAGATGTGAAAAGGGAAAGAACGTAGTGTAACGGTTAACCTCATAGTTGAAAGATGTTTTGTGAGGTGAAGTTAATAACATTAACTGAGTGTTAAATAATTAGTTAGCTTATTTTGGATGATATTATGAAAAAAGTTATAATCTAAAAGAAAGAGTGATGGAATTCAATTTGTCTACAATTGTAGGGTTAGACTATGGATAAATATATATTAATGAGGAAGGAGAGATAATGAATATGTGACATAAAATCTTTAATTTGCGATGAGTTGAGAAAAAGATTGAAATCAATAATCATTTGAATGTCAGTTATGCGTACATCATTAGGGCGGATGATAAAACGGATAACTTGTTTTTATGACAACTGTGTTCCTCTTTTGAATGTTGTGAAAAGACTACAAGTACAACATGAGTTTTTAACATGCGACTATTTATGACAATGAGACATTACACCAGAGTCTCAGAGGGCCCGTACTGCTACTATAATGTCACCAGCTGAATGGGTACTGCATGCACAGTTATAAATAGAGTCCATTGGTAACTGAGGTCAGCTGAGTGTTCTGTATACATGAGTAGAGTCTAAAGCTAAGTCAAGTGAGTGGGTAATTTACATGCATGACTGGAGTCCTGGTCTGGTATGAGTTCATGGGTAGTACATCTATGGGTAGAGTTGTCATACTGTGGTCAGCTGTGTGGGTAGTGTATGCACGACTGGAGTACAGGTACTGTGGTCAGCTGAGGGGGTATCACATGCACGACTGGAGTCCAGGTACTGTGGTCAACTGAGGGGGTACTGTATGCACGATTGGAGTCCTGGTATTGTGGTCAGCTGAGGGGGTTACTGCATTCATGACTGGAGTCCAGGTACTGTGGTCAGCTGAACACGACTGGAGTCTAGGTACTCAGCTGGGGGGTAGTGTATGCACGACTGTAGTTCAGGGGGGGGCCTGCATGCCCTTTTTCGTAAGGCGTAATCAGGGCTTTTTAGTCTCCGTAATCCGTAGGCCGATGCCCCCAAAATCAATGTAATTCGTAATCAGTACATTTGCTGCAAAGCGTAAAGGCGTAATCAGCTCTGAGAATGTAACTTAATTCGTAATCGGCGGCAAACATTTTGCGTAAATCGTAATCACTACCCCCCCATGCAGGCCCTCTTCAGGTACTGTGGTCAGCTGGCGGGGTGTTGCATGCATGACTGGAGTCCAGGTACTGTGGTCAGCTGGCGGGGTGTCCCTGCGATGCATGACTGGAGTCTAGGTACAGTGGTCAGCTGAGGGGGTTACTGCATTCATGACTGGAGTCCAGGTACTGTGGTCAGCTGACTCTGAGTATTGCATGCATGACTGGAGTCCAGGTACTGTAGTCAGCTGAAGGGGTACTGCATGCATGCTTGGAGTCCAGAGGTACTACATAATAGTTGAGGGGGTATCTGTAACATTATACACAAGTGGAGTCCAGGTAACTGTGGTCAGCTGAAGGGGTACTGCATGCATGGCTGGAGTGCAGGTACTGTGGTAAGATTGTATACTTTGTGAAAAATATATTGGTTTAACTCTGTAGTTTGAAAGATTTGAATTGGTTTGCTGGAACAATATTTCAAACACAAACATGTCATGTCATACATGTCACACAATGTTATGTAGTTTTTGAGCTAAGCATAGATTGTTTATTGTGATAAAATGTACTTTAGAGCAGTATATGCATTTGTGCTAATGTCAATTAGTATTAGGCTGGTTATTGTGTTTTTCTGGAGATAATACAATTCAAAAAAAGCTTGAAAATCTGTTTCGTTTTGAAAGTTGATGCAGTGTTTGTAAATTCTTTTCATGCATAGTTTGCTTGGCTTGTATGTATAATTCTTCAGCAGGTAATCTTAAGTTTATTGTTATGTGAACATATTTTAAATGTAGTGTCATGTACTGTCTGATTGTTGCGTTGGTGTAACACTTTGAGTCAGTCTTGTCATCTCTTTCAATACTGATGCAAATGCTGTTATCTTCTTTGGTTCAAATTCTAGTATAGCCAAACCTTCAAGTGAGGTAACTCTGCTGAGAGCAACATATATCTGTCCAGGGCTGAATACTGTTGGTCCAATGTCAAGTACAACTTTTGACAATGAGAGGCCTTGAACCTTGTGAACAGTTGATGCATATGAAAGTTGAAGTGGGAACTGTGTACGGGTGAAAACAGTGCTGTAGCGTGCGAAAAATTTTGCTGTGATTGGTGAGATTAGAATAGCATTGTTCTTGGTAGGGTCTTGTATCATTTGACCAACCCTGGGATTATCAAACTTTACATACACTCCTGTGATAATTGGAACATTTGAGTTGCATTGTTGGTCATTTGCTGAGTCTTGAAATAGGAAGTCTTGTACTGTACCCTGTGCGCCATTTACAAGACCATCCTCACTTAGAATGTTTCTTAGTAACATGACTCGACAACCTTGAGCAAGGCGTAGTTCTTTCTCAAGTCCTGCTGTTTCACTGGCGTCTTCTGATACAAGATCTTGTATAGGTATGTTTTTTGCATTGGGAGGACCATCAATCATTTCATCTTTTGCTGTCAGGACATGTATCTGAGTAACTGTTTGAGGATGCAGTCTTTCCAGTTCTTGTTTGTTATGGTCTTTAGCTTTTTTTCTTGTTGGGAAAACATGAAGAGCCATGGAAAAGTCAGACTGTTCAATATCTTCTCTTGTCTTGATACAAGTTGAAAGGAGAGCAATATCTGCATTGGTTGGGAGTCCTACACGTACCCTGTTAAGCAGTTCTGTGAACTCTTTGTCACCTTCTTGTCTGTGATTGACAGTCAGAAATAATGGTTTGAATAGTGTTCTCCACAAGTGAGTGAAAGGTTCTTGCTGGTTTGGTGAGTCTTCGAATATGAATCTTCCGAAGACAGGTTTCAGTTGGTAGAAATCACCAAAAGCTATGATATTGAGGTTCCCAAAGTAGCTGTGTTGGTCAGAAGTTGTGTCTTTGATCTCTGATAGGCGGAGGTGAATGTGTTCCAGTCTGATATTGCTTATCATGCTTATTTCATCAATGAAAACTGTATGTACATTGCTGAATTTGCATCGAAGCTGTGACAGTTTCTCAGCACTGAGTGGTAGGTACTGGGTTTTACCCCTTCGGCCATGGTCAACAGGTAGTGATAGAGCTGAATGTACTGTTGAGCCACCAATGTTGTAGGCAGCGACACCTGTAGGTGCAGTGAGCATGACAGGAGATGTTGGGCAGTTTGATGTACGGATCAAGTACTCATTCAAGACTTTTATTAGAAAGCTTTTCCCACAGCCTGCTCCTCCTGTCACAAAGAGTCGCAAAGGCTGTGGTTTTGGAGAGGCTTGGTCTGCTTGGTATCTGTTCATCAGCAGAAAATGTTGTTTCACTGTGTTAAACACCTGCTGTTGGTCGTGTGACATGTTACTGAGTGCGTGATAGAATGCATCATCAGTCATTGTGTAGCGAGACAATGTACTCCATGTGAGTGAATCATCATGTAACATTGTGAGGTTTTCTGAAGATATAGTGTCATCACTGTTAGTTTGAGCAGCAGCAGTTACTGCTTGCTCTGCATTTTGTGCTGTCCACTGTGCATCGAGATGGAGTCCTTCAGTGTCAAAGTCATGCTCAATTTGCAACTGTTGGTGAGTCACATTGGGGGCAAGTGTGGTAGCGATAGATGTTAGATCATCTGACAGCAGCCGTACCTGCATGATAGCCTGTTCTATTTCTGAAGTGAAATGTAGATGCTGTGCAAGACTGTCATCAAACTGATTCTTCTTAGCAGAGAAAGCATCTTGAGCACAGTCGTATTCACCAATGATGTTGCTTTCATTTCTCCATGGGTAGTATAGGTACAAGAGACCATAGAAATAGTCATCTCCATTTCCGGAGCTTAGCTTTGAACTTCTCACACAGGCAAGCTTTTGACGCTTCCTTATCCATTTGTCACATTGTTGTAACTTGATAGCTTGAGAAGCACTTGATGGCTCAGTGGATGTAATAGAGTATGTTGCAGCAAAGGTGAATAAGGACATTGTGTCCCAGGGATCACCATGTGGTCTCATTGCATAGTATTGAGCTGTGCCTGTTGCGAAAATGTCAGATGATGAATCATCAAGCTTGTCAAGGTCATCTTTTGGTTTGAGCAGACGCATTCTGTTGTGTGGTGGTTTGGTATTTATTGACACTGTTTGTCTTGATGATTGTATGAGTGACAGGTTTGCAAGTCTGTATCCGACTTCTTGTCCGCCAACTAGGCGATGGCTGAGTACAGTGTTACCAATTTGAGCTAAACGCGTTCTTTTTGTGCTGTTAGCTGGTAGATTTGACAGTGCAGTAGAGATAGCAGTCTGGAGATTGTCTGGTTCAGCTTTGGAAATGTACATACATGCATAGTAAGCAGCACCGTACTTAGACCCAACCATTTGTATGTCCATGTTAGATTGCATGTGTAAGAGCAATGTAGGGTGGTATGCATTGATCCAGATGTCCTGTTGTGTTCGTTTTGTAACATAGAATTGTGCGCTGCGATTAGCATCAACATCTAGCCTGAGTCGTGTGGTCTCTGACACTTCTCGAGGGAAGTGAAATCGACAGTTTATTCGTCTCTTTTTACAGGTGCTTGTGTGATGATGCCGCTGGTATTTTGACACCAGTTCATGTAGCAGAGAGTTTTCATCATCAGGTAGTTGAGTGGACACATATTTGTCAATGAATTCAGGTGCTCTTTGTCTTCCCTCTATTGTATCAAGGTTGGGGGCATTTTCAACCCAGAACATACAGTGCAAATGTGGAGAACCTCTTAGTTGGAATTCAACACGAATCCAATGGTCTGTGATTCTACCAATAGGATGTTGTGGACTGTTCAGTATGAAGCGTAGAAGTGCATCAGTGCGTCTGTTAAAGTGTATGGCACACATGACAGGGTCTGATCTCATTAGGTTCCATTTGTCTTGTTGCGGTAATGCTTTAGCTTGCTCATAAGTCAGATTAGGATTGAGACTCATGAACAGCTCTGGCCAGTTCAAGTCATTTGCTGAAACAGTAACAAACCAAGTTGGTGGGCCAATTGTGTTGATCTTTGCGAGTAGGTTTAGCAGTTGGTCTTTAAAGTATGCTGCTGTTCCGCGGATATTCTTCATGAAAGTGTACGATGTGCTTTGAACATCTTCATCAATATTCTCACGCAGATCACCTGCTGTCAGAGGTCGTGCTGTAGACTGTGAGGATACATGACCTTGCTTCTGCATTCTACATACAATGGATATCTGACTGTACAGTTTCTTGATTTCATACGAGTTCAAAGCAAAGAAGAGCCAAGAGATGTTTTTTCTCCAGCAATCATTAATATTGAGCAGCCTTGACTGGAAGTACTGTAAGTCTGTCATCTTTATATCTCTTGTCTGTTGGAAGCCATTACAACCATATGGGTACAACTGAGGGAAGCAGTGCTCCTCAAGGTCTTTCTCGGTAAATATACTTTGTGGTGATGATGTTTCACGAGGGAGTGATACTGTTGGTACAGTGTCTGTTGTACTCTGCAACAGAGATTGTAAGGGAACATTTGGATTTATGTAGTTGCAAGGAAAAGCAGATAGCTCTGTCACATTCGAAGATCCATTTGATTGATCGATTTCATTGTTGGCAACTGTTGAATGGAATTCGCATGAAGTTTTCTTCCAATCTTCAAAGGAAGCTATGTTCACATCTGATGAGTAAAGATGATTATTATTGATCAGCCATGTAAGAGCTTCATGCATGTGAGCATATCGCACAATGTATTGTGGATCATTCCTTTGTGTACTACTGTCTGTCTCAGAGGGATGTACTATTACAATCCCTGATGTGTCCTGACAGCGTGGTAACAGATTACAAGAAGTTTCAATGTTGGTAGAGAAACTTATAGCTTGGCCTTGTTCTCCATATTGTCCACCTGGTAGGATAACCAGCTTCAAAAATGTGTACTTAAGGCTGATGAGTCTTGTTTCCATTCTAGTGAGCAGTTTAAGACATGATGGGATGTCACCTGGGTCCATATTGTTAGTCCAAGCATTGGGTATTGGTTTCTGTTTATCAATAGCAATTGAACACTTTGAACACAGATGACATTGGTCAGAGCTGTCATTTTGATGTGCGTATTTCATTGCATCTGTTACAGGAATGTTACAGGTTCTCACTTCATCATGAAATAAGAATTTTCTACACAGAATGCAGTAGTGTTTTGGTTGCTGTTGTATGTAGCAATGGAATGCTGGGAACTTTGCTTTGTACCCTTCATTTGAATGCTCAGTGTGACCTGTGCTATGTTCTTTCACATATTTCTTAGCAGCTGTATTCCTTTGGTAGTCACGGCACTTATTTAGACGTTCAGCTCTTTGCAGAGGAGTTTCTTTTGCTGTTTTGGATTTGTGCATTAAGTTTTGTTTTTTAAGCCGTTGTAACTTTTGCTCACGTGTTTCTTCTGCTATTTTACTTCTGTAGTTAAATCTTTTCTTTTCGAGTCTTTTCAACATTTCATCAGATGTTTCTGTTTGTATCTTAGCTTTTTTCCATTCTCTTTGCTTTGCAAGTCTCTCTGCCTTTTTGTCAGCTGTTTCTCTTTGTATGTTAGCTTTCATGTATTCTCTTTGCTTTGCAAGTCTATCTGCTTTGTGTGCAGCTGTTTCTCGTTGTTTACAGGCTTTGTCACGTTCTCTTCGCTTTGCAAGTCTCTCTGCTTTTTGCTCATCTGTTTCTCTTTGTTTCCGGGCTTTGTAGCATTCTCTTTGTTTTGCAAGTCTCTCTGCTTTTTGCTCAGCTGTTTCTCTTTGTTTGCTGGTTTTGTTGCGTTCTCTTTGCTTTGCAAGTCTATCTGCTTTTTTGTCAGCTTTTTCTGTTTTCTTAATTGAGCAATCAGTTTTTTGTTCAGCTATTTCTGTTGCTTCAATAGGTGTGTGGAGTGTTTCTTGGCTTGCATGTCTGTCTGCTTTTTGGTTAGTAATTTCTCTTGTTTGTTTTGTTTCACTAGGTTGATTTCTGAGCCCTTTTTTCTTGTTAACCATGAAATCTACTTTCCCACACAATATGTGCTTCTCAGCATTTTGTTGAGTTTGTGATGTCTTTGGATGAAAAGAGGTGGCTATGTTTGGCTGTTGTAAGTTGCCTTTAGTCGGTTCAGGTTGGGGTAAGGAGTTTACCTTTTGTGGCTGTAGGTAGCTGTGTGACTCCCTACAGATGGGCACGTTGTTGTCAGTCAGTGTGATATTGTGTACGTCAGTAAGATCACATGACAATGGCACATGTTCTGATTGCAGAGCTACAAGTTCAAAATTGCATGTTACACTTGTGTTGTGATTAAGTGTTTGCAAGAATTGGCATAAGTTACTGATTGACATGTGCATACTTAAAACAGATGAACCATGGTAATCAGGGAGTGCTGTTGTGTGACTTCTGGCATGTGAATCATAAACAAAATATTTGTTACCAGTATGCAGTAAAGCAACTGTGGAACCACTTAATCCAGATGCTGTTACGAGCAAACATGTGTCTGATATAGCAAATGCTTCTTCAAGGGCCTTCTGCAATGTGTAGTAGGGATAACTTGCTTGTCTGTTAAAGACATTTCCAGTATATCGCTCTTTGATTGCTATATGTAAAGTGTTGTTTCCAAGCTTCCAATTATGTGGCAGATCATCAACTGACAGGTAACATACAGTAGGTGGTAGAGATGGTTGTATGTGGTTGTAAAGTGTATCACCTTCAAACAGTACAATATCAAGATCTGCAGATGTCCAGGAAATTGCTTGTTTGCAAGCTGTGTGATATAGAACAGCCATCAAAGAATTTGCAGTGCATTGTTTACCTCTGCTAGTTTCACTGAAAATTTTGTCACCTTGGTGATATTTTCCAGACAGTACAGCTTCACACATTATGGAGAAGGGCAATCAATAAGTTATATGTTACAAATGTGACACAAGCATACAAAGATGTATCTGTTCAAATTGTTTATCGATGATTTATACGTACTTAAAAGGCTAGATTCAGTTTCTGGTTTAATTCACCTGTGAGGCATAGACGCTTGGTAGCAATAGCACAGTGCACGGTGGCACAGGTTGGTTTTGAGTGCAAGAGCACAGTGCACGGTGGCACAGGTTGGTATAGAGTGCAAATTATAGCACAGTGCACGGTGGCACAGGTTGGTAAAGAGTGCAATAGCACTGTGCACGGTGGCACAGGTTGGTATAGAGTGCAAATTATAGCACAGTGCACGGTGGCACGGGTCGGTAAAGAGTGCAATAGCACAGTGCACGGTGGCAGTGGTTAGATCGATATATTAAGTGTAATGCGCAGACTGCTTGGTGACAAACACAGCTAAACTCCCAAGACACATCTGAAAGACAAAAAATAATTTATTGTGTCAACATAACATCCACAACTGAGCATATGCACCTTGCTAAAAGGCTTCAAAATTCAAGGATTTCAAAATTTCATTGTTGCCATATTGGTGGGAAAAAATTGTTTTCAACGCACATTGAAATTACCTGATGAAGTTGAGATCAGGAATTTTCGGGTGAACTGGATTGTTAGAAAGCACAGAATTGTTCCACCACTATGGCGACAAATGAAAAGCCGATAAGCAAAGGTAACGTTATATATAGGAACGCACGTGCTCCACGTAGTATGCTCGACTCACTGAGAGCGAAAATGGAAGTAAACAAAAAATGAAGTCGACACGATACAAAAACTCCAGAGAAGACACTTACAGATTGGCAAGATTGGCATTTGTTGGTAAGCAAGCAACTTAGCCTTGCATTCACTGGTCATAAATTTTCTGTGTCCACGCCCGTGAAAAGGGAGGGGGAGGGGGGCGGCGACAGCGGTTGCATAAATTCAGTCTAATATGTGTTCAACAGCGACTGAAATCACAATGTTATTGATTGCCCCTGCTCATACTATTTTAAGCTATACTGTTTTACTCTGAATCTATGCCTAACACTCTTACAATTGCTGATATCTTGCATCGCGCAAGGACATATAAACATAGCTTACCTGCTTCAACATTGACATCCGGGATCTGGGACCAACATGGAAACAGCGACATCTAGCGACATGTAGCAAAACTGTAGCACGAGGTTGATATATCAACAGTGACATCTAGCGACATTTTCCGAAATAGCAGAAACAGGGCGCGCCATATATGGCATGGCACACCATATATGGCATAAAGCAACGTGCACCGCTAACAAACTCCAAGGTTTACTTCGTATCAATGGCGTTTTGGCCCCTGCAACGCAAAAAGCTGGCCGGGGTGCACATTGTTGAGAAAGAGTGGAGAACTAATACAATTGGCTGGCAGCACGGCACGTCCCCCCTCCCACCCAAGTGCATGCACGTGAAACTTCTGGACCCTCTACAAAGGCGAAAGGCGGTTATACCGGCTATACAGATACAGATACAAAATTTCTCGTCAAATGTCATACTAATTGTAGATGCAGCCACCACGACCTTCTCTCGCCTTACGGTTTTCGTGGTTCTGCTCCAGTCGGAGGATAGGGAGAAAAGAATATACTGGCCTACCTTGTGATTCTTGGATGATTTAATTGCAAGTGTTAGTTGTAGTATACAGAGCCGCCACTGGGGTGCATATGGTACTAAACTGAATGTTCGATGTGAAAGTCAATTGAATGTCCCGGATATTGCTCAAGCTAAAGGTAAATGTCCAAGATGGTGCTGGTGGTACAGATTATGTCCAAAGTAGTGTCCAAGATAGTGCCCAGGTAGTGTCCAGGTAGTGCCGTAAAAGCTGGTATGCTCCTATCTCCTTCTGGCCTGAAACTTCTTCGCTTCTTCAACTTCTCCTCTTGAGAATCCTGATTCTTCCGTCTTAGGAAGCCTATTTTCCTCCGTCTTGGAAGCCTGATTTCTTCCCTCTTGGAAGCCTGATTTCTTCCGTCTTGGAAGCCTGATTTCTTCCGTCTTGGAAGCCTGATTTCTTCCGTCTTGGAAGCCTGTTCTTCTCTTCTAGCTAGAGAAGCCTATTCGCCTTATAGTCCTTCTGTCATAGTCCTGGCTTTCTCCATCTGGAGCCTATTATCTGGACGGGTTTTCCTCTCTGGTGTTCAAGGGGGGTAGATTTGGCGGGAACTAGGCTACCTTATTATAAAGCTAATCTAAAAGGCGGCAAATTCAAACTTGGAAGTTGGCATTTACACTGGCCCCCAAATTGTCCGTTGGGCAATTTTACCTTACATATTTCGAGCCAACTTCCTTACAACAGCGGTACCTTTAAAACTCATTGTTAGTAGAAATAGCATGCAAATTATAACTGTCCATGTAGGGTACTCTAGTTGACTACGTTTCGACGCATGCACCTTAAGACTTTGATCTGAGTTTCCTACTTTAACTTGTCTGAACAGTGTCACTGACAGTCCATCATTCTTGAGCCTGGTCCTCTTCCAGCAGTACACATAGTTTGACAACTGGTCTCTCTAACACGCTGTTTTGTGTCTTTACTTTCGCTGAGCGTACCAGTCCGTCGCTGCCGCAAGTTACTTCTATCACTCTGCCCAATGGCCAGCGACCTCGTGGGGTGTTTTCATCCTTCAGGATAACTAGATCTCCAACAGCTAAGTTCCTTCGTTGCATTCTCCATTTCTGACGCCCTTGTAGAGTGGGTAGATATTCCTTGAGCCACCTCTTCCAGAACAAATCTGCCAAATACTGAACCTGTTTCCATCGACGCCGAGCATACTGATCCTCCTTGTCAGTCAGGTTGGGTGGCAAATTGGTCTGCATCTTCATGCACAGGAGATGGTTGGGTGTCAGAGCTTCTAAGTCGTTCACCTCATTGCTGATTGTTGTCAAAGGTCGAGTATTGATGATTTGCTCCACTTCACAGAACAACGTGTGCAGTCCTTCATCGTCCAGTTGTTGTTTCTTTGCGATTGCGTTTAATACTTGTCGGATTGTGCGGATCTGCCTTTCCCACACTCCACCGAAGTGTGATCCTGTAGGTGGACTGAAATGCCAATCCACCTGTTTCTGCAACAGGCTTTCCTTAATCTTCTCCTTATTCCACTTCTCTAACTCCTTTCTGAGTTCTGTCTTGGCTCCCACCAAGTTGGTTCCATTGTCTGACCACATTGCCTTCACTTGGCCTCGTCTTGCGGTGAACCTCCGCAAGGCATTGATGCAGCTATCCGTGTCTAGGGAGTCTGCTTTCTCCAAGTGAACTGCTCGTGTTGTAGTGCAGGTGAAGATGACCCCATATCGCTTCACGATACTGCGGCCTCTTTTTACTTCAAAGGGGCCGAAGTAGTCAACGCCCACATTGGTGAACGGTGGTTCATCCGGTGTGACCCTATGTGATGGTAGATCGGCCATCTTCTGTTCTCCCGTCTTGCCGTGATGACGCCGACAGGTAACGCACCTGCTGATTATCTTTCTGATCAGCGTACTACTTTGTGGTATCCAATAGCGCTCTCGCACTTTGGCCGTCACGTAGTTTCTCCCCAAGTGTCCATGGTTCTCATGGATTTCTCGCACCACTAGTTCTGCTACTCGAGACAACTTCGGAAGCAGCATTGGGTTCTTTGCTTCTTCTGATAGCGTCGCCTGACTCAGACGTCCTCCTACCCTAAGCATGCCCTCTATATCTAACCTAGGGTTCAGTTGGATGATGGTGCTACCAGCCTTGACGAATCCCTGACCTTTCAGGGCCTGTATTTCTTCACTGAAGTGATTACGTTGCACATGTCTTACAACTTCCGCTTCTGCTCTCATGAGGTCGCTAGTTGTCAACCCCTTCACTGGAGTCGTGCTCTTCTGTTTGAGGGCTTCCTTAACTTTGCTAATCCAAGCTACCGCTTTTTTCAGACGGTGCCAACTTGAATAATGCGCTATCAACGCATCCATGGGGCTCTTCTGTTCCGCTTCTTCCGCTGCAATGGCGTTCACCTTAACTTCAGGGTCCCCCAGTAGCGGCTGTTGAAGCCCCTCTGGCATCTGTGGCCATTCCCTCTTCGGGCACCACAGGAAAGGTGGTCCATTCACCCACCTGTCGTTTTCCACGAACTTCTGGATCGTCTGTCCCCTTGATGCATCGTCTGCGGGGTTCTGTTGTGATTCAACATAACGCCACTGTTTTGGATCGCTGGCATTTCTTATCGATGTTAGCCGGTTGGCTACAAAGGTGTGATACCTTGTTCTCTCATTGTTGATGTAGCGTAGCACTGTTGTGCTATCAGTCCAGAAAAACGTCTCGTCAATTTCGACGTCCAACTCCCTTTGGAGCGTAGAGTTGACACGGACGGCAATTTCCGCTGCCTTAAGCTCCAACCTTGGTATAGTGAGAGCCTTCAATGGTGCGACTCGGGCTTTGCCCATTAACAAAGTACAGTGTACTCTGCCTGCTTGATTCTCCATACGCAGATACGAAGCAGTTCCGTACCCCGATTCACTTGCATCGGCGAAGTGATGTAGCTGTACTGACGCAGGGGTTTCAAATTCAACCGGTTTGACACATCTGCCTACCGTGAAACTGCGACTCAGCAATGGTAGTTCTACCTCCCACTGTCGCCATGATTTGACATGCTTATCTGGAATTTCTTCATCCCATGTTGCCTTTTCCCTGCATAAGTCTTGCAAGATCAGTTTGGGATGTAGTGTGGCCGGAGCAATCAATCCCAATGGGTCATACAGCGAGCTCACCGTTGACAATATGCCTCTCTTGGTCGCCGGCTTGTCTTTGACAAGGTTGCGAAAGCCCAAAGTATCTGTCTGCACATTCCATAACATACCCAATGTGCGTTCTACTGGCATTTTGTCAAGGTCAAGATTCAGGTCCCTAACTTCTTCTGACATCTCTGCTGTTGGGACGGTCTTGAGTACCTCTCGACTGTTGCTCACCCATTTGGTGAGCCGGAATCCTCCTGTGCCACATGCTTCTCTTATTTCTCTTGAGAAGCACTGCCCTTTCTTCTCCGTGTCTACAGACTTGAGTAGATCATCCACGTAGAAGTTTTCTCCGAGTGATTTCAGTACGTCGTCATTGTACTGTCCCTTACAGTCTTCTGCTATCCTCTTCAGGGCGTAGTTTGCGCAACTCGGGGATGAAGTTGCCCCAAACACGTGTACTGTCATTCTGAACTCTCGTAATGGCTCGTTTGTGTTGCCTTCCGGCCACCACAAGAAACGTAGGTAATCTCTGTCTTCTACTGGTACTTTGACTTGGGAGAACATTGCTTCTATGTCAGCCATCAAGGCCACGGGCTCTTGCCTGAATCGGGTCAGTACTCCAAGCAGAGTACTGGTCATGTCAGGCCCTTGTAGTAGTTCCTTGTTCAGGGACGTGCCCGCATACGGTGCCGCGCAGTCGAACACGACCCGTATCTTTTTCTTCTGGGGGTGGTATACCCCATGATGGGGGATATACCACACCTTGCTACTTCCATGAATTTCTTCTGGTGGTACCTCTTCTGCGTACCCCTTATTAATTACAGTTCGCATGAACTGCACATAATCTTCCTTGAATTTCTCGTCCTTGGACATCCTCTTCTTCAGATGTTTTGCTCTTTGTAGAGCCACTGGTCTGTTGTTTGGCAGCTTGGGTTCAGGTGACCGGAAAGGCAATGGCACTTGATAATGCCCTCTGCATTTTTTGGTTCCCTCTGTCACTATCTTCATGAAGACCTCATCTTCCACAGACATTGTCTTGTGGTTGTCTTCCCTTTCATTGAAGTCGTTGTTGAAATACTGATCCAACTGTTCTTGTAGGCTTATCCTGTTTACACTGACTGGCCTTTCCCCACTGGCCCCCTTTAGAGGACCATTAACAGACCATCCCAAGGTGGTCCTGACAGCATAGGGCCCTTCCCCTTCACTGTTTATTATCTGCCAGGGCTCCAGGGCCTTAGGCACGTTGTTACCGATCAATAAGCCGATTTCGGCGTCTATCGGCAACTTTACCTCCCTGAGGTAGGGATAATCCTTGAGATCTTCCTCCAAGATTATATTCCTCTTGGAGGCCGGTATCTTCTCTTGAGTGTATGCTACTGGTATGGGAATGGTGTTGTGACCCTCAAGGCTCGACACTTCTAGGTCCTCCACTATTTCACTGAGGGTTTCCTTCGATGAATTGATCGTATTGAGCGTAAGTTTGGTCTTTCTTCCCTTCGTGTTTAGCTGCCGCTTTAACTTATTGGTGCAGAACACGACGTCACTACCTGTGTCTAAGAAGGCGTACGTTTTCGTTGTTATCCCACTGGTCTTGCTTCGAACCAATACAGGGATAATGGACGGTACTCCCTCTAAGCCTGTCACACATCCTACTGAGGCTTGCTTGTGCGGTTTGTCTCTGTGCAAGACTGTCGGATGTGGCCCTTGGCATTCCTTGCATGTACTCTTGCTCTTGCAATCCCTTGCCAGGTGTGAAGTGGCCTTCAAACATCCAAAGCACAAGCCTTGGCCTTTAATGTATTGCAGACGCTCGTCGTATGACTTGTTCGCCAACGCCCTGCACTCAGTCATATTGTGGTTCCTCTTCTCGCAGAACTTGCAGTCGAGACTTTCGGGGCTTGACGTTACTGCTAAGCTTGAACCTCTCTTCTTGCCTTGGTGCAGCTTGGAGCTGAAGTTCTGTCCCCTTTCTTTGGCATTTAGATCACCAAAGACCTCGTTGGAGATGACATCCTCTTCCATCTTGGCAAAGGACACGAAATCGGCGAAGTTGACTGGTCGTCGCTGCAGTACATCATGTGACTTCTTTCTCCATCTTTCTCTTAGTTTGAAAGGTAGCTTTCCCACCAACAATTTGATGTTCGAGTAATGGTTCAACTCTTGTAAGTGTTGTTCCCCGTCCATGGCGTTTTGGCACTCAGTCAGAAACAACACAAAATCCTTGAATGCTTGTTTGTCTTCTGGCTTAATATCTGGCCACCTTGACACCTGTGCCGAGTACGCTTGGCTGATTTTGTATGGTGTGCCATACCTTCCTCTCAGGCTCTCTTTGGCCTTCCTATATCCTTCCTCTGGATTCATCAACGTGCAGCTGGCCACTATTCTTTTAGCTTCACCTCTGGTGTACTGTTCTAAGTAGCACAAGCGATCTTCTGGATCCGACGTTTTTTCCTCTATTGCATGCTTGAAGGCTCTAGTGAACCTGGTATAATGCAGCGGGTCACCGTCAAACGGTGTGATAACCCTGGTGGGTAATGAGGCCTGCTTATTATGGTCGATCATCAAATTTGCGACTGTTGCTTGTTGGGTCACTAAACCCTGGAGGAACTCTTCTGGAGTGGGGCTGTTCCTTCCATCTTTATTATGCTGTTTTGGCACAAACTTAGCTGCCTCCGGGTTCAGAGTGTTTAACGGTGTTCTCTGGGGTTCTTCCTCTTTCGTCAGGGCTGTCCTGAATTCGCTACTCCTCCCTTCATACCCTTTGCTGACTGGCAGCACTTGGGGTGGAAGAATCCTTGGTTCAAACCCACCGTTTGCCTCAAACTCGTCCAAAACTTTGAGTTTGGCTTCTTCCTGTGCCATTTCGGTCTTGACATCTAGAAGCTCCCTAGCTGTTCTTAATTCCATCTCCTCTTTCTTTATCTGGAACTCTCGCTCCTGCAGTTTCCTCTTTGCTTCTAAAGACGCCACCTTTTCTTTGAGTTCTGCCTTCTTTAACTCGGCATTTAATCTAGCACTTGATGCAGCACTAGATGTGCGTGAACCAGCTTGTGAAATACTGTCGGAGGGTTTGATGATTGGTACCTCCTTCTCTAAAGCCAGACTAATCCACTCCTGGACCCTGTCCCTAAACTGATCCAATTCTGCAAAACGTGGCCTGACCCAGTTCCCCATGTCCTCTTTCAGCTGATCTGTATCAAGAGTGGCTTGGTAATTACCAACTGCTTCTTCGAGGTCACAGAAGGCCTTCTGCCATTCTTCCATGTGCTCTCGCACACCAGATAGATCATTCTGTTCCATCAGCACCTTTAGCTCATTTGTTTTCCTCGTCAAACGGCCCAGAGTCGACGACCTATATTCCTTCTTTCTTCTACTGTCTTCTTCTAGAGCCCACTCAGGCCTTTTTGGAACCCGTTTCTGCAGTCCTACTTCTTCATCTTCCTTTGTACCCACTGCAGAGGGGTCTTCTTCTTCTTTATCCATTGTTGCTTCTATTCTCCTCTATTTTGAGGCCTAAGTTTGTTCTTTGCGAAAATAAGCTGTTTTACGGTAACCTCAGGGGCACTGGCTTCTACTCAACAAGAGCCAGGCTTGGCTGTCCATCAACCACGGCCAATGTACCCTCAAACTTCAAATTTACACCAATATTCTTGTAGTAGTTGTCTTTGGAGTAGTTACTCAAGCGTACTGTACAATACAATGCTACTCAATGTTCTTGCACTTGACGATAGCTTGATCAACTCCCTTTTAGAAGCACAACTTGTTCACTACAGCAATTAGCTGATTTACGGTAAGCTTCTGTTCGCGCGGGGAGTTTTCCTTTTCCTGTCTGGGGCAATGTCATTAATCAACACAGCATTCCAACATGTCAAGCCAGCTTCGCGACTGGGCAGATTATATTTCTCAGCTCAAGAAGTCTTTGTTTCAAAGTCAAACCACATGGCAAAACACAAGGATCTCACTTGACATATTTCTAGATCTCTTGCTACAACTTTCTTGGAGTTCTCTCTTGCACTCTTGCGGGTCATGTAGAGTTCCAAGCCTTGTCTCTTCCATAGATTCCAACTTCTATGGACCTCTAGTAATTTACTGTTTCCTGAGTCCAACTAGTCTTTTACTTCTCTTGAAGCACCAGCTTTTACTGTAGATGCAGCCACCACGACCTTCTCTCGCCTTACGGTTTTCGTGGTTCTGCTCCAGTCGGAGGATAGGGAGAAAAGAATATACTGGCCTACCTTGTGATTCTTGGATGATTTAATTGCAAGTGTTAGTTGTAGTATACAGAGCCGCCACTGGGGTGCATATGGTACTAAACTGAATGTTCGATGTGAAAGTCAATTGAATGTCCCGGATATTGCTCAAGCTAAAGGTAAATGTCCAAGATGGTGCTGGTGGTACAGATAATGTCCAAAGTAGTGTCCAAGATAGTGCCCAGGTAGTGTCCAGGTAGTGCCGTAAAAGCTGGTATGCTCCTATCTCCTTCTGGCCTGAAACTTCTTCGCTTCTTCAACTTCTCCTCTTGAGAATCCTGATTCTTCCGTCTTAGGAAGCCTATTTTCCTCCGTCTTGGAAGCCTGATTTCTTCCCTCTTGGAAGCCTGATTTCTTCCGTCTTGGAAGCCTGATTTCTTCCGTCTTGGAAGCCTGATTTCTTCCGTCTTGGAAGCCTGTTCTTCTCTTCTAGCTAGAGAAGCCTATTCGCCTTATAGTCCTTCTGTCATAGTCCTGGCTTTCTCCATCTGGAGCCTATTATCTGGACGGGTTTTCCTCTCTGGTGTTCAAGGGGGGTAGATTTGGCGGGAACTAGGCTACCTTATTATAAAGCTAATCTAAAAGGCGGCAAATTCAAACTTGGAAGTTGGCATTTACACTAATTTTACTCAGACACATGGCACTGTTCCTTAGAATGTTACATTTTAATACATCCAAATTCCAGAAAACATTACTAACTGAACCAATTTTCGAACGATAACAGTCTCGCCTTACCATTCCATAGCTTTCAGCCTTGATTATCTTACATGCCCTGGCGTCGAGAGTATCGCAAAATGAACCGTGTGATTTTACGACAATTCTTCAAATGGTAAGTGACCAGTGTTTTACTGCAAATCAGGCAACATTTTCCTTTCTTAGACTTAAATAATGAGCGTCGCAATGTTTTCTGTGCGATTAGAGGTCATGGATAAACCGCATTTACCGATTTGAAGGGTGCGGAGTCCAATACGTTCTTCCCAATCCCAGGTTTATTTTCGCACACTGAGAATTGTCGTAAAATCGCACGGTTCATTTTGCGATAAATGCATGGCCCAACCACCCAAGCACTCGACCTACCTACCTACCGTTAAACCGGGCAAAAATTATGTGAGCCACAGTCGAAAATTTGACTACCAGATTCTCAAACTTTTTGTGATGGCTACATTACTAACTTAAAGATGAACTAGGTCATAGTGTTTCAAGTTCAAAATTGATTTTTCATTGAAAAGGAGAAAAACTCAACATCAAGAGAAAGACTGAGGCTAAAGCTGGACGAATCTTGATAGTCAACAGTTGTTTTGCATGTAACTTATTACAGTTGAACCCTGTTCTTTTGCATTAATTTTTCTTGAACTGATGTTCTTGAATGAGTGAAGTAGTGTCATTGTGGTGTAGTGGCACTGGGTATCTGGCCCAGATCCCAGAGCTCCTGGGTTCGAACCCAGAGTCCCCTGACCCGTTGATGTTGTGGAAAAGGTACTTAACACCAATTTCATCACTTTTCTTAAAGCTCACTCAGGTAAAAATGAGTATATACCTTCTTCATTAGTCATGAAGCATATAAGACATACCGTTTTACTCCTCTTTGAATCTGCAGGAATTCCTGCAGGAAGAAAATTTTCAAAATGAATATTCATAAGAGTTATTAACATATTTGACAACTATACATCATACTTGTCAAGCATGTATAAAGACTTTGTACCAAGTGCTTTTATATTGAAAATATAAGCACTTGTCAAAATGGGAAAAGTGGAATTCCAAACTTATATTGGAGACTGTTACTCTAAGTCTTTGTGTAATTCAGTCAACTTTGGTGCGAATGCAATGTGAATTAACAGTATTCGAGTATTGGAGTTGCTGTCCTGCTTGTCCATACACATGTAATACATTCACTTTGTCCATGTTACCATAAATGTTACATCTTACAACTGCACCTTTGTCTACTAATAGTACTATGTGAAAAAGCACCTCCAGTGTTATATGTATATGTTATATGCATGGTAACAAGTCTTAAAATGAAGAATAAACGAGGTACATGTAAATCAGCAACAGTATAGCACTACATGTACACGTACATAAAGGGATGCACTTTGAAATTCCTTACAAGCACTCCCCAGTTTCAAACTTATACTAAGTGATGAAAACAGTTAAATGTATATACATTTAATATCAAAAGTTTTCAACAGTGTCGAGAGCCAATCCCTCTCCCTCCACTGCCTTTTACCTCCCCAACCAAAGTCAGGTACCCAATTTACACAGTCCCGTGAGTACAGAGAGAAACTCTTGCAATCAATTTAATCGGTTTTCGCAAAGCTTTACAGTACAATTATACATGTATGTACCAATTTTACCTAGTACATGTATGCTTGTATGCTGGAAATGATGTGTTGCTCTTAGGGCACTAGTTCAATACCCCAAGACCTGGTACTGCAACCTAACTATTAGACACGGGTAATACAAGTCAAGTGTGACTAATTTGGAGCCGATGTGTACAGGCTGGAGAGTTGAACTTTTGAGTTGAACTTCGTGTTTAAAATGTCTAGCTACAGTTTGTATTTATAGAGAAATAACAATGAAAGGCCCATTAGAAAAGTAAAATGCTGGCTGCTCATGACTGTGCAGGGACAGAAAAATACCCAACATCTAAAACCAGCACCACACTTCTTGTATCACAGGTCACCATGAAACTAGGCATATAAAAGCCATCTGAGGTTATGGATTGGCCTTGAAAATAAAGACCCAAATGAACTGGGTTACGATTAGTGCATGGAGAGAGTGCAAGCTCCAAAGAGAATTCCGAAGACCACTTCCTGTCTATGCACACAAACACACTGTGACAATATTAGGTGGACAAGGGATTTGGGGCTGAGATTTACCAAGCTGTTGCAAGATATGTGATATCCCAACTGGGGTCTTTGCCTAGTATGGAATAGATGATTTTGTCACCTTGAGGTGCCACAGTTCATGTGTACGTACATTGATTTTGTACTTCAAAATAAAACTAGAAAGTACACAACAATCATACAGAAACAAACTTACACAGATACATGTAAAACTGCTTAGAACAATAAAGCAATGTATCATATAAAGTATTTCTAGTGCAAATCATTCTAGTACAACTAGAATCAGTGTTACCAAACTAGTGATGTTAATTTCACAGAATGGTTTCATTTCTGCAACTACACGCATTCCTACCTGCACTGTTAGGCCACATCAATTTAATTTGTTGGTTCTCGGATTTTTTCAGAAAAAATATGAAGCGACAGGGCAAAAAAAAATAAAAATGAAAACAGGTCTAGGCATCCTATTATAGGCTTAAATGCTATGGAATGAGCCATGAAGTCAACACAAAAGGCTGGGTTAAAATTTAAACATTAAATTTTTTTAATTAAACCACTGCAATGATAGATGGGAAAACTGTAACAACTAGGAAGAAAAGGACTTTCTTCACCTGTTGGGGGCAAAACATGAGCATTTTTCAGTTGATTCAGGACCAGAATCATTTTTTTTTTTTTTGCAAATCAGAAAAAAACGAAGAGGCGAATCCGAGAACCAACAAATTAAATTGGTGTGGCCTTAGTGTCATTATTCTACAAGAACAAAAGCTGAAGGCTTCCACATGACATATCTAAGTAACAATGTATCTAGTACACATGTACAATGTACATTTCGGTACATTTCTTGTCATGTTGACCATCACCAGAGGGGAATTTTTTTTCTTCAAAATCAGGGAAAATCAACAAATGTAAATACTTATTATTGTAACTTGTAGTAAGTTGTACCAACATCAACGATTGCAAACACAGGCTAGATTTCGAGAAATTGTCCAATGAATTTGAGGGGATTGACAAGTCAGCTAAGGCTTTGAATTCAGAAAACTTGAAACACATCCTTAGAGGAGGTTGGTAAAAAATCAGGTGACCTACAGTTGTATTGACACCAGTTGGGAAATGCCAAAGACTGAGGTCACCTACAGTAATTCAATCATCCGATGAGGCAAATGTGCGAGGTGAAGCTGTCAGCATGGTTGAGAGCAAACAGTATAGGAAAGCACTGACCTACATGATTATATAATGTATGATGAGAACTTGACTTTTGGGTAATTAGTACATGTATATACATGTAGCATATTAGGTATTCAATTTTACTAGTAGCCCGTTTTTCGCTCCATTGCTCCAAGGTCAAAGACTTTGAGACTTCTCATATATACAATAGTTACAGCATAACACAATTGCATCAAAGTAGATGTAAAGTACCTCAGATATTTTGTCTGTTGGGTCTCTTTAAAATATAAATATATCTATTAAAGAGAAGTATGATCATATGGTATGAGGGGGAGAAGCACCACTATGGTAATACTACATGTATTGGCTGTCCTAAGGCCATAGGAAGACAGCAAACCCTAAATCTAGTTGAAAGCATGAAAAAACAAGCTAAACAAGAAACCACAAGATGCCTTAATTTTCCGATTGGAAGTTTTGAACATGACTAATGGAAGTGACAAAACTGATACAGATACATGTAGTATCAAAGCCAACAAATCTTTCCTTTTTGTAGAAGAAGCTAGGATATTGGTAGAATGTATATCATTCATCATCAATCTCACAGTAGAGTCAATTCCGCGTCACCGTGTGGGTTGCTATTGTCATTATTTAGAAATGAATTAGAATTCTTTGTAATTGTTTGTCTAAGAAATTTCATAATTTGGAAATATTTTGAATATCTTTTCAACATTCTAAATAATTCCCTGGTTTTGTAAATTGTTTCAAATATTCCTGATGTGGAATATGACATTTCCAATAGTTTCTAAATATTTCTAACAGTACATTTTGTAAATAGGTCAGTGGGCTGGGAAGGAAGTAATTCACACATCCCTGTGAAGTACAGGGTAGACTGCCTGGGTGTCAGGCATTGATGCCTTACAACAAAAGAGCCACCAGTGTCCAGCAGTGAAATCTAAAAATATACAGAAGAAGACAGAAGAGTCAGATTATCACCTACTTTTATGGGGGCAATTACCCACATCTACCATTTGGTTATTTGTTTGAAATATTTCTAAATACTTCGAATAGTGAAAGAAACACATAGGTAGTTGAAATTTGTTCTAAATAAAGAGATCTTTGTACAGCCACTTTCAAAATGTTTCAGAAATATTTATTAGTAAATGAATTCAAATATATTCCAATTTTTGTTTTGAATTTTTTTAAACATTTAGAACTTTTGTTACTGGGGTATTCTTTTCTTCTAAATAATTTTGAAGTATTACAAACATGGAGAAAAAACCCACACAGTGATGCGGAATGGACTCTACCAAGAGATACTTACATTTGTTATTTTGTATCAATAATATCAGTCAATCTTTCTGGGTGGTTCAAAATCCAAACAGATGTTGTCCAGTTCTTTTTTTTCCTTCACATGATACACATTGTATTTTTTCCCCTTCTTCACTGTTTTCTTCAACGTGAGTTTTTGTCCAATGATAAATATGCTCGAGATCTTGGCGATGTCCCTCTTCTTTGGTTCTTTAAACCCCCCAGCACTATCATCTGGTTCCAAGAAATCTACTACGTAAGTTTCCCTTCCCTCTTCCCTTTGCTGAGTTTGCACCTCCATCACTTTTCCGGGAAACCAGATCCCATGTGGTGCCCCCTGCTTCCCCTCATACCACACAGCCACCCAGTCATCCTTCTCCACTTGCATTCTCTTACTTACTACCAAACCCTCCTTTACATGCTCCAAACATGATTTTTTACCTCCATGCTCCAAACCATCCTCCTCTGAATGAGCCCTCCTTTTTCTGCTGTTCTTCAGTTCCTCCTTCTCCTCCTTCAACTTGCTCATTTCCGTCTCCATCTTCTCCTTCTCCTCCTTCAACTTGCTCATTTCCGTCTCCATCTTCTCCTTCTCCTCCTTCATCTTGCTCATTTCCGTCTCCATCTTCTCCTTCTCCTCCTTCATCTTGCTCATTTCCGTCTCCATCTTCTCCTTCTCCTCCTTCATCTTGCTCACCTGTGTTTCTGTTACCTCTGGCTCTGCACCATTACTGTTACCTCTGGTACTGTTTTCCTGAAAACGAATGGATAATAGATTAATTCTGAGTGTAACAAATATAATGCATAAGGCCTTCATAGTGAATTTCTAACCACAGTCGTTCCGTCATGGTCAAACATAACTGCCATACAGATTGAAACTAAATTACTTGATCTGCAGTAACCTCCATTAAACATTATAAGAAAGAAAGTTTATTGCAAATACATGCCCGAGGGTTAATTGCAGTTACAAACAACATAAGAAAGAAACTATAGTGGTATGTGAGACTATATCTACATCTAGCACTATACTATATTCTACAACATGCATGGTACTAGTTTTTACTGGGTTTGACTTCTTATTTTTAGGCAGTGGAAGACGAATTTACCTACTTCTTCTATAATATGTGGGTTCTTTGATTTTAGTAGTAAAATTGTTTTGTTTTTTTTGTGGTAGGGAATGGTGGGGAAGTAAGGGAGTATTTTGGACATGGTGCTAAATAATTGTTTTCTGATGTCGTCATAAAATGGACAGTTAGAGATGAAATGAATTTCGTCTTCCACTGCATTTGAGGAGCAATATTTACACATTCTCTCCGACACAGGCAGTTTCATATATCGCCCTTTTTCGATTTCCAGGTGGTGGGCACTGATTCTAATTTTACTAATAGTGGAGCGCTGCTCGAAGTCACAGTGCTCTAGGTATTGTTCTAGACAGTATTCAGTTTTACATTTTCTATAGAATCTGCCAGGCAGTCTACTTGCCTTGCACACATCTACAAATTTATCTTGGCTTGCTGCTGACTGGGAAGTGCATTCAATTTGCTATCAGGATGTTGGTCATCTATCAGCATTTAATGTAACTGTTAAATTCTCTCAACACAGCCGGCAAGACAAATTATAATGAAATGATAAACAGTTTTGAAGAACATTGAAAGTTGAGTTACCTCATGATCTGATGGCACCCCAGCCTGGAAGACATAGAGGATAAAGTTAAAAGGTGCATGGCAACTTTGTACATACATTTTAGTTTAAACAGTCATGACTTTAAGTACAGTATAACGGTAAGGCTGAAATACATAGCCCAGAATCTTCCATATCAGTCACTAAATAAATGACTATTGAATACTGTTTTCTCCATCTGCATCCAGATGACAGGTCTCAACTGGCAGGCTACATGTTCAAGATCATGTCATGTGATATACATAGCAGTATAATACATGATAACATTGTACAAGACCTTTTTAATCTGGCTTTCCTGGGGATGGATTTCCAAGATCTTTCTGAATTGAAAGCCCACAAACTCGTCAATTTCCTCAAATTCGTTGGAAAGTTCCTCGAAATCCATCCCAAGAAAAGTCAAATTAAAAGCACTATTCATTATGGTTGAGAAATGTAGATCTGTGACACCACCTAACTTAATTATCACGTAAGTAGCTGTCATCACGGCGCAAGTTTAAATGTTGGGAAATCCCAGAACTATGACGGACTTATGTAAAACAAGCGAGAACTTGACTTTGGGGTATATTTAGCATAGTATAGTAGGATTTTCAATTTTTTGTGTTGCTTTCATTTAAGCAGTATTGTAACTTATTGCTCTCGTGGTGATATGAAAACTGTGACTGACAAAAGATTGTATAAAATCATCAGATGGGATAATATAATTATGGACAAAAATTACTTACTTGGAGACGGTTCTTCTTCCTATGGAGCTAAATGGTGATGGATAAACAGAGCGTTAGAGTGATAGTTGATGTGCTATGGTTCAGTATTATTGATAATAATAGTATTTTCCAGTTTTTTGGTTAACTTGCGGTTTTTGCAGTCACTTGTGGTCTGCCAACTTATCATTACCATGAACAAATAATTTGAAGACTTTCTTTCTTTCTGTACCTGCTGTCACTGTGAACAGATACCAGGAACATAAAGTGAATTTTGAAATTGTGTAGTAAATAAATAAAACACAACAGAATGCAATGCACATGCATTTGAGACCCATAAGAAAAAAAGGATAAGAATTATAGGCCTGTAATATCAGACACAAATACAGCCATAGGGAATGAAACATGTCAACTTTTTCATGCTACCTGTATATGTAAAATTTAATATAACTTTGACTAATACATGTATGTATGCTTGTTAGAAATCACCTTGGCTTCCTGGCATCGGTTCTTGAACTCAAGGAAATCAATTTCCTTTTGGTTGAAGCTCTTGAGGATGCTGTATGCATCCTCCTCCACTACCCCATTCAGTTCCCTGAACAGGCTTTGGCTGACCCTTGTGGTTTTCTGATTTGGCCAGCTGCCCTCTTCCCACTTCTGCATCAACCCCTCCGCCTCATCAAAGCAGCGCTGGCTCAAGGTGGCCACAGTCTTATGAGTGCACATGTTGGCTGACACGTATTCTTTCTGGAATATGGAACAAAAGATCCCTTATTTATTAGTTTGAGTAGTATTTTGCAACTCTCTACCAACCACCATCACGCTTCACAAAAGACATTACAATTAAAGTATAAAAGGCATCTCTGTTTTTTGCAATTACTTGCCTATATTTTCAATATTACCAAACCTATAGAATAAAGCAACTGAGAATAAACTAAGTTGGTACATGTATTTATTACTGACAAGAAAGGGATAACCCCTTGATAATAGTATCATTATGTTAAATTGTATGATGTAGTTTAGTATATTTCTAAATGTTGGTACAGAAAGGATAAAGAGTCTTGGACAACTACATGATTTTGTACACTTAAAAAGCAAGTCTTAGTCTTGTGCTCACCGACTTGCCAACAAGAGACTCGATTTCCTTCCTCCAATTGCCTGCCGTCCTGCTGAGTGGTTGGCGATCACTCTTCATGGAGTTGACCTGAGGGTGAATCTCCCTCATCCTGCGGATGATGCTAGGAAACTCAACTGGAGGGTTTTTCTTGGCACTGGCATGGTCATCTTCATCCTCATCCTCATGGTCATTTTTATCCCCTTCAGCCTCCACCTCCTCGCTTACATTTTGGACATCTTCGTCCTCACGCGAGCTCTCTTCTCCTTTCTCATTTTCAGTATCCTCCTGAAAATATTGCATCATAATATGGTGTTACACATCTAATTTTGCTTACTATCATAATAGCTGCTCAGGAAAAGTTGCCTGATATTTCCTTAAGGCTAAAGCAATGGAGAAATACACAGTCACGTACATGTACCTAGAATTTAGTTTGGTTATAAATACATGGAAGGACTGGATCATCTCTCTGGATGGATTGGGATATGTGGGTAGGTCTTGCAAAGATGAAGGTCAAGCTTAGTTATGGACCTCCTGGTGACTATTAACATCACAAGTCACTGCAGCAGAACTTCCAGTTTTTCAGTATCTTTTGTCCTGGGCATGCTATGGTCTTTTGGGTGACAGAGTAAGCATTTAATGTCCAGGAAAAAGTGGTGTAGGTGGCTCTAAACATTTCTTGGGGATGCTACATGTATCTACAGTTTCTTGGCTCCATAAAAGGTTGTGAGGTCAAATACACTACATACCTCATCGTCATCTGAAAAGTCAAAGACATCTGTAGATGTATACATGTATGGCCTCGAAATCTTGTTGTAGGCCTCTACAAAGCTTTCTGGGCTGTCCAGGTAGCTTTCCAGTTCCCTCCAGGTTGATTTGGGTGGGGCAAGGAACTTTGAGATGTCTACTATCTTCGATGGAGCATTGGTAAACTGCAAGGAAATAAACGGACCATCAGTTGCTACCATCAAGCCCCAGGATCAGAGTGCATGCATATTTAAGATTATTTACTTAATTTCAGTATTAAGATGATAATCGTTAACAGCTTAACCATGCACAATAAATCACAGGGTTCAATTTCAATGGGGTTAACCACCCAAACTTGACAACAATTCCTTAGCTCATCCCAAAAGGGAAACATATTAAACTTTAAAAAATTTGGAGGTTCACACCACAAGCATGTTAACTTAAGTTAAAGGTCCAGTGTGGGTGGTCAATCCTTAGTCTGGTCTTGCATAATCACCAAGCAGATCTGGCCTGGGCAATATACATTTTCTGCTGTTACAGTAGAATTTTTGCCAGCACTGGGCCAATTTTATCTTTTTTTTAGTGTCTTGCCTCTGCTGGATCTGCATGGAGATTACATCTTAGGCATAGCTTCTAATACTGTACAAAACTGGCATGTTATGCCTAACAGAGATTTACCTCTTACGTACAGAAACAAAAACAACAAAAACAAAACTGGACAGTCATACATTGCACATGTACCCTGCATTTCAAAGTGAAAACTGTACGTAATAGTACAGAATCTGCAGAATCTACTAAATCGTTTTGTGAAATCTATGAAATTCTAAATACCGTATTACAATTATGATAATTTACTATGATTTAATAATGATAAAAACACTTACCTGTAACTGCACTTGATCATTGGGAATCACACGAACTCGCTTGACAAGAAACTTGTTGTCTCTACCATCCTTCGGATTGTCTTCAAAGCTACCATCCTCCTCATAAACAATTCCAAGATCTTTTTCAGAAGAGAACCACCAACACTCAAAATCAAAATCCGCGCGGACCCCAGGTGGACAGATTAGTCAGTCCGGGAAGGTGTACTGTTGAGGGTTAACTGTGCGAATGCGACCTTCTTCCTACCGAGGAGCATGAATGCCAACAACATCGAATCTATTCCCATACCCAAAAAGGTTGGTAACAGTGTTTGGTTCCAGCTGTGATTTTTCTAAGCCCAACGTGTAACCCAATTCAACCAATACGTAACATAGGAGGAAACACGCTGCTTTTGCTAGTTCAAAATTCGACCAGTTGAAGGCGTTGACAGCTAATTGTAATTGCCCTGCATGTCTGTCGTCAATGTAGAGTGACGACGGAACCCCCAGCGATCTAATCTTATGCATCGCTGCCGGTATACGTACCAGTCCTACCTTCTGATAAATGTAGGCTGAACATGACAAGCCAAAGGCAATAGTATTACAGACATAGTACCATTCGCCCCACCGAAAGCCGACTAGTGGATTGCTACATTTGTAGTCTCTGATATCAACAAGTGGTCGTAACCTGATTTATCGTCGCATATCGTCTGAAAATGCCCTCTATCAATGTACCTTGTCACATTTAAGATTGTGTTGAGTTGGAACGGGCAGGCTCTCATCCACTCATTAAGATATCTAAGGTCTAAACACAGCCTAGGCTTCTTGGGTTCTACTGTAAGTGGGGAGACTAAGTACGGGGATTGGACGGTTCCTACTATTCCCCAGACTGATATGGCCCCTGTTATAATTCTCTCTCTAATGTTGTTGGAAATAAATTCAGGGAACAACGCACAACTTACGTTGTTGGGAAAGATAGCCGGAGGTGGGAAGGCGGAATCGTAATGAACTCCTTTAAAAGTTCCTGTGAACGGTTGAATAAAATCTAACATATTAATAACGTAAATAACGTAAAGTTTATTGCAAATTCATGCCCGAAGGGGCTAATTGCAAGGACAAAGGAAAGATAAAACAATAGTAAACATTGAAGTGACAATAAAACAACACGACTATTCTATTTCTAATACTAGCTATTGTTGGGTTTGATTTCTTTTCTGTGTGCAGCGGAGGATGAATTGCCCGATGGATTGCGAGATGTATGAATTTGGGGGTGTTAATAGAAATGCGCTTTTTTGTAGACTGGAAAGGTGGATAAAGCTAGGTAACATTTTGGTAACTGTTTCAAATAACCCATCTCTTTCAGCGCTGTACTGCGGGCAATGACAAATAAAGTGTATTTCATCCTCTACTACATTTTCTGTACAATATTTACATGTTCTATCGCTCACAGGTAATTGTTTATATCTATCCTTTTCAATTTCTAATGTATGTGCGCTAACTCTAAGCTTACATATGGCTGATCTTACATCGAAGTCTTTGACGTACAGATAACGCTCCATGGCGTACACAGATTTGAGATGCTTTTTTTTTTTTTTTTCATTAGGAACTGGCGTTTTAATTTAAAGCTGCATTATGTAGCATTAGGACGATACAAAAACTCAAGTTTCTGCTCATTTCTTTACAAAGTACTGTATGTTGAATCAAACCTTTTTTTTTTTTTTTTTTTTTATAATCACATATACAGTGTCAAGCGTTCAACTTAGGCATGTACATCATACATTTTTTTTTATCAACCCCTGGGGAGGAACAGGCAACCCGCCATGTTTCCTCCCAGTAGCAGATTTTTTTAAATTATTATTTTTTAATTATTATATTTTTTTTTATTAAAAACATTAATTGCAAATACAGTGAACGAGTACTAGTGACATCCAGTTTCAGTATACTGTAAGCTGGTATCACCAAGGAGGTTTTTTTATCGTTTACAATGTATTCAATACAATAGCAATTATGTACAGCACATTTAAAGACAGAACACTAACACACATCTGTACAAAAACTCAAGAGACAGACTTAAATAGAACAATGACAACAGATGTACTAAATACAATAAAGGAAATATTATTAGATTTGGGGGTATTTGGTGATTCTGTTGTTAAGGTCTATTTCAAAGATTCTAAACAGGTCTGTGATATACAGGTGTGGGTTTTTCCTAAGCCATACCCAGGTTTTAAAAATAGTCCATTTGGCTACAGTTATTGTAAAGGTTCTTTTCTTCCTGTCATAAGTGCTTAGTGACTGGTTTAAGTTTCCAAATATAATCTCCTGGTAAGTAATTGTTGTGTCAGGGAGAGGTATAATGGAATTTACTAAGTCCCAAAAATTACTGAGTCTTTTGCATCTAAAAAACATGTGTTCATAATCATCAGCATTTCCACTGTTACATAAAGTACATGTTGAATCAAATATTTGCCCGTTATCATCTTTGATATGCCATTTGTGAAGGTTGTAAGCACATGGCAAAATCCGATGTAACAATTTGTAGTCGGCACACCATAAAATTTTTTAGGTACCCCCGTATACACCGTAAAATTCAGGGTTCAAGATGTGTCAACGCGTACTTTTGGTTTTATTATTTTTAAACCTCTTATGTAAAGAATAAACTAGGAAAACTATATATTGCTGGAAAGCTTACACTCTCAGCTTTCTAATAAAGGTAAAAAGAACATTCTATCATCTATCTGAAGACAGAAATGGTCATGGAAAGTACCAGAAAATCATAAGCGAAAAACCCCCAGGAAAAAAAATTATAGGAGAAAAGCTCTGTACAGGGCCAAAAATGTTTGTCACTTATCATAAAACTACATAGATATATCCAATAATACATACACAATACTGTTATGATGATAACTCCAATCAGTTACTGTCTTTTATAGCTGTTGAAGCAGATTTCAGCATACGTGCTATAATTCAGGGCTCAAGATGTGTCAACGGGTACTTTTGGATTATTATTTCCAAACCTCACATGTACAAAAATAAACTAAGAAAACTATACATTTCTGGAAAGCTCACAGTCTCAGCTTTCTAATAAAAGTAAAAAGAGCTTTCTATCATCAATTTGAAGACAGGAACAGTCACGGGAAGTACCTCAAACATATACGCAAAACTCCCAGAGAAAACAGGATCACAGAATAAAATCTCTGTTCAGGGGTAAATTATGTTGTTTATTCATCATGAAACTATTCCAGGGGATGCAGTAAAGGGTCTGGGGTTGGGATCTGGGTTTTCTTCCATAATGGACATCCAAATGCCATGCCATGGACCACCACCATCATCCTCACACGCATCGGCGACGTCACGGCTGGATTCTGGATGAAAATGAAATAAACACAATTGAAAATGAAATATAGTTGTAATTAAATGTTTTGTTGTAAAAGAATTGTAATATGGTATAATAATACCTTATTTTGTTCTAGAACAATTATTTTTATGGTTATAAATTTATATATAAATCTTATGTAGTTATAAAAAAATGAAAAAGAAAAAAAAAATGTACCACTTTCTATCCACCATAATTCCCATAAGTACAATATTTATGTTACAAATTCTAAGTAATCTAACAATGTGACATTTAAAAGTTCTGGGCAAAATTCTAGAGCCTGTAAAGCTGACAATATGAAATGAAAACTAAGACAGAAATTACAACTGAGCAGTATAAAATAATTTCCCAAAGCTCAAAAATTGTCTGGAGTACAACGCCCACTTACGTAATTACGCCCGCGCCCCCCTCCCACCTACGCCCACAACATGTGCCTGCACTTCCCTTCCATACGTTGATTTACGTCAGTTTTTATCCATACTGCTCCAGAAAAATAAACAACAGATATATTTCCTAGCAAATGACACCATTTGAAGCCAATCCAGTACTAAATAAACAGAAAAGTCCCTCGGGACGTGCTCTCGCAAGGACGGCCGTAAGATCGTTAGGCGTTACGCACAAAAACTGACGACGACGAACCATGTGCTAAGTCGCGATTCAGTTCATTATCCAGCAGAAAAAAAGCAACAAACACCGTAAATACCTTCTTCAGCTTCATCTGTAGCATCGTCATCGTCGCTAGCGTGTGCTTCAAGTAATTCGGGGCCGTCTTTGAGCTCCGGTTCGTGCTTTGAACCGCTCGTCGGCTCGCTATCTGCCTCGCTCGGCGAGCCAGTAATTTTCGCAAAATTCTTGTCCAAAAACCCTATCAAAATGGCGATTTAGGTTCACGTCACATGATAAACAAGTTACACACGTTGTGATTGGTCTATTACCTTGTATTTACAAGCATTCTGATAGGTCATTTGGATAATAATGTTCCTATTGGCCGCTGGAGCAGCGGGAGATTCAAAAAAGGCCTAAATATAGGCCGATCGCGCTCTACCGGGAAGCCGAAATATCGGCCGATCGTCCCAAGGGGGTTAACTCTGCCAACTTAGTGTCCTTACAGGTCTGTGTGCTTAGTAAACACCAGATTTTTTCCCATGAAAATGTTATAGTTGGAAATTGAGATTCCCATTTTTTGCAACAGTTAGGCAGCATGATATGTGTTTGTATAATTATACTATACAGGAATCTGCACAAATTCCTGGATTTGATTTGTTGTTTTGTTTTACCATCAAAAATGTGGGGGGTAAGGGTACTGAGGTGTAAAGTTTGATAAGGGATTGGGCCTTCATGATACCTAATAAGTTTCTTCCATGTTAGAGGTATAGCATGAAAGAGTGTTACATGTTCAATGATACCATTTGGTCTTGTGTTGAGGGTAAGTTGAGGGTAGTCATTTATAGAAATGAACTTGCCAAAGGGGAAAAGGTCTTTTATAAATATTATGCCTTCTTTAATCCAAGTTGGAAAGAAGACAGTCTTACCTTGTGACCTTACATATTTGTTGCACCAAACAATTTCCTGCATTATTTCATTAACATCAGAGGGGTTCTTTTTCCCACCTCCACCAGCATAGTGGAAGGATAGTATTACCTGCTTGTAAAATATGGGGAGTTTACTCATGTCTGGTCCATCCTTTTTACAGGAGAAATTCATATGCAGTAACAGGTTATCTAGCCCATAGGATTTTATGTATGTTAAAGCAATTGTTTTCCATCTGGCATTGTTATTTGTTACTAGTCTTTGTACCCAAGATGCAAGTAGGGATTGTTTCTGATATTCTAGATTTGTCAGGCCTAGGCCGCCAAAGTCAATTGGTTGACTAATGACGTCTCTTCTAATCTTGTCTTTTTTCCCTTTCCACAAAAAAGTAAAGATTTCTTTTTTTACAGTTTCTATAACCCAAGATGGGGTAACAATCATTGACATGTTGTAAATTATTTGAGAGAGAGCAAGAAACTTTAGTACTGTGACTTTTCCATAGAGAGTTAGGTCTCTACCTTTCCAGACATGTAGTGTATTTTTCAGTCGTTCTATCTTTTTTTCCCAGTTTAGCAGCTCGCATTCATGGTGTAGGTTTCTGTTGGAAAAGTAAATACCAAGGGATTTAGTAGGGGTTTTGGGCCAAGATATATCCAGGGGCTTGTCTTGTCTATCTATGTATGTTCCAATCGGGATTGACTTTTTGTAGAATGACCACTAATAACCACTCTGGGGCCGTCCTCGTCGCACCAATCTGAATTTTTTTTACATGGTCATGCCCAGATTGTGCTCCCATTTATTCATATGAAGTTTGAAGCAAATCCATCGATCCGAAGTTGTATAAATCGAAGTTGACAGTAATACGGAAGTCTTTTTGTAGAATGACCACTCACTTTAGTCTTTTTGTAGAATGACCACTATTCCTTGCAAAATATCGGCCCTCGCGCAACGGCGGCAAAATCCACCACCACAAACATTTTCAAATAGGTGTCCCATGTATGTCTGCGAAGTTTCCGTGCTTTACAAGCTTGTAAAGTACCTTTTTTTTGGCAAAATGTACGCCACTATCACGCCCCGGCCGCGGCGTCTCGATTTCAACATGGCCGACCTGGTCACGTGGTTGCCTTCCGGGACTGTTCTATTCTCGGCTTTCACGTGACGTCACGGGGCTTTCCAAATATGGGCGTCCGCCATGTTGGTGCCCCTGGCCCGGCCCGGCGACTCGGCCTCCGCGGCCCGAAAGTGTTCAACTGGCGCGTGTCGCGACATTCGCACCGAAGTATTATGAATTAATCTTGAGCTACACGATAATTCTGCAGTCTTCAAACACATTGTCACATTTGTGAAAGAATAAGAAGCCTTTTTGATGACAAAACTAACGTATGATCACGTATGTGTGAATGAACGTCAAAGGCTGCTACAGGAGGAGTCCTACTGCGGACAGGAGTCGTACGTCTGTCACCTAAGTGTCATACTTTCTCAATGAATTAATTAAAAGAAAGAGAACTTATTCTGTGATTAGTGTGTCTTCAGCAGTCCTCTGTGGATCTGTTCTGTGTGCGAGTCACCCGTGTGTCTGTCCAAGGAGCTTCTACAAGTAGAAGCTCCTTGGTCTGTCTGATTCCTTCTCGTGACAAACTCGCGTAGCGGGATCCTAACTTGAGAAACTTTTTGGAGTAGACCGGGAGGGTCATCTTCAATCAATGGTAAGCCTAAGTTTCAGCTTTTCTTGGTAGTATTATGTAAATCCTTGTTTTATGTTTTTACTAGAGATTGCTGTTTCGAAATTCATGGATTTGGGTCAATATTTGATACAGTCATATTTCAAAATGCTACAGTACCCATGCCCGCGGGCGACTTTGTTTGTAGTGTACTTTTAATCTCGCCCTTTCAGTTTCGCCGCGATGGCACACTGGAGTTCCGCTTACTTTCGGCATGAATATTTTTAAAAAGTATTAAAAAATACTAGCATCTCTATGTTGGAATCCCATAAAAAATGTCACATGATGGCTTGTGATCCTTGTTGACAGAAATTTAGTCAGCCGCTTTGAGTTTACGGGAGCAAACTTTAGTATCGGCGTTGGAAGAACGGCATTTGTTTATGCATGGAGTTAAAAATTACGTACTTAGCATGTAGTTGTAGTTTTACCGTGAAAACTTTTTGGACACCATATCCCACAAGATATGCATAAAGTAGATTGTGAATATTGTCATTAGGACTTAAGCAGAATCTTGACGGCATTTTTAGTGCTAAGGTCGGAGATTTCGTTGGGCTGTCCGGTGACTCGGAGTGCGAGTTCTTTTAGCACCAAGGTGAGATTGTACATGCTGCACAGGTACTTATGAAACTAGTTAATCCAGCAGTAGAAGGCTTGCAACGCCCAGCGCTAGGACCTGTCTGTAACTTTGACGTTGTTTCAGGAGAATGTATACAGATATTGCATACAGGCCAAGCCTCACTGTGTATGTATCAGCTCCGTAGGTTGTTTACCGGGAAAGGTACACCTGTATGATAGTCTGTACCATGATGTCGTATCTCAAGAAGTTGAAGAACAGATCTAGACAAATGACCTACTTGGTGGAACTTTAGATCCATTAGATTATGTACCTGTACAGCAGCAGACTAACAGCATTGACTGTGAAAAATTTGCTATAGCATTTGCGATATTCTGTTTGCAACTGATCCTCGATGTTACTTTTGATGTGCCTAGAATGCGGCTGCATTTAATAGATTATGATGGTGTAGATGTAAATATGCATAGTAGTCCAACTTAAACTTCGTTAAACTTAAAAGTGGTATGCTTTGAACAAGAGCCCGAGTCAGAGTAAAGATGAACTACAAGAGGTCCACAACATTTGTGTCTTGTATTTTTATTTTCTTGTCACTACCACAGTACAAGTCTCCTCTTAGCAAGATTCCCCCAACATTCACAAATCCATGTCAGGTGACATTGAACTATATCCTTAGTTGAAGCAAGGATGGTTGAAGGTACATTGTCCTTACACCTTGTGTTTATCCAAAAACTTGTCATGAAGGTGACAACCTTTTTTCTTACCATACATCAAAAGACTTGTTCTACATATTCATTCAGTGAACGTCCATGTGTGAATTAGTTTACTTTACATACAGAATGGTTGTCTGTGTGTTAACCATTGTATGGCTTCGGTGCGAATTCAATTTTTCAAGATTTAACATGAATATTCTAACAATAAAAAAGATTCTTGGCACTTCACTACCAGATTAAAACAAAGACAGTCTAGGAAACCAACTTAATCAAATGGTACAATTGGAGATCTTTAAATGGAGTTTCATGAGAACTATCATAAACTCCTGGAAACTATCTAAATTCTGACTTCGGCGTGTAACAAATGGAGAAACGTGATCAAAAACAACCATAAGAACTTCATACGAAGGTAGACCAGTATAAAAACTAACTTTATCATCAGATTGAAAGTACTCCCTGTTCGGGGCTTGATAGGTTGACGCACCAAAAACTCATCTGTTTGTGTTTCAACAATCTTCGAATTTTGGTAAACTGGCACGTTGCTAAACACATACTAGTACTGCAACTCATCTGTCTGTGTTTTAGCCATTCATTGGCTCTTCACTTTCTTCCTCCGCCATTTCTGTATCTAGAAGGAACATTTCCGACTTCGGTGAAGGGAAGATCCCGCACGCGATGCCCAGTAGCATAATTTTGTGGTCCTTTAGGCGTCAGCCTCGAGAAGCTGTTCGGCGACCCGCTCGTTGCGTTCTTTCGCCCTTTCGGCCCTCGCTCCTGCCTCCTTCTGTTGTTTTTCTTTCGTGCCATCTTCTCTGTACTCTTTTCTTCCGAGGTTGAGAGTAGGTACCCAGCCAACGTTGTGTCGGTCCCAGACGGGTGCAGCTTTCCCAGAGACAAAATGGCGATCGCAAACTCGTTCAGTCTCGATATTTTTGTGGCCGTATCCCCGCGGCTAATCGCAGAAATCCACAATCTGCGATGCTCTTCGGTCAGCTTTTCGTGGTCCTTTCCTTGATTTGTAATCACCTTTGGCACACGTTGAAAAGATACGCTGTGATTACCACTTTTTGACCCGCAACTGTTTACAATACAATGAACTATGTATGCTAAGCGCTGGCGACGCGGTGCAGGGTAGGGGCTCCAACATGGCGGACGGCAACCGTTGCTAAGGTCGGGTCACGTGACTGAAAGCCGAGAATAACTTCGGCGGGGAGGGAGGGTGCCAGCAAACCGCAATCTTCCGCGCACGGCGCTCTTTCACAGTAAATTTTCAACAAAAACGGCTAATAACACTGAGGAAATGAAGGGTGCTTTACTTTGTGCCGTCGATAGAACTCAGCCATAGTTACAAAATCCCCCATTTTTAAATACTAGTAGAATAAGATATATTTTTGACAGATTATTAACTTTTTGTACGTTTTCTTCTAAACATACAGGTGCGTATAAGAACACTACACGAGGAAGAATACTGAATGCCGACATGTTCTTCAAGAGTTTTTATCATTATTATAATAGTTTAATAGTTTTTAGCATTACGTTACTCACAGTATTCATAGTCTTATTCCTACTAACATACCCCTTGTTCCTACTAACATACCCCCTTGTTTCTACAAACATAGTCATTCATTCTTGAGATTGACACATTTGAACGAAATTTCGTTTTGTCGATTGAATTCTGGTTCGTACTAGCTAGTAGTACTGTTGTTCGTTTTTGTGTTCGTTTCACCCGTTGCCATTGACTGGTTTTGTGTTCATACATTTTAAATTTGAAGTATATTCGTGTTTTAGATAACATAAGGCAAATATTGTTTTTTTCAAGTTACTAACTTACATGTGATCTGTGGCCGACACTTCCGTGCGAAGATCGGACTCATTTATATAATAGTCACCTACGGACTCACAGGAAGTAACACGAAGTCTTGGTCTTCATCGACGCCGAGGGACGAACAACAAAGACAAAGTACACATGTATTTCGATTCCTGGTTGTGGGCACTACCGTCATACAACTGGGTGCAGAAATTTAATTAGAAGCCTGGCAGTTTTCATACTAGTTTACTGTCAAAATTAAAAAAAAAGTTTCGTCCCTAAAATCATCTACTATCAGCAAGGTTTCATAGTCATACAGTTGACTTTTTCTATAGATTACAAACCTACCGCAGGCCCGGGGTAGAGTTATTTCGTTGTCCGGTGCGGTGCAGTTCAATGTCGACGATGACTTACCTATTATAGAAGTTTAGTAAAGAGTGGGCATTACATAAATAATAATCGTTCGTTCAAGAACTTGGGAATGGAAACTTTGTTACGTTTTGAACATTGTATATTAGTACTTTGGTTGTTCAAACGTTAAAACATGTTAACAAACGTTAGTAACAATAATTGTCAAAGTAAAATGTGTGTTAGCAAAAAAATAGGAAACATGAACGGAACGGAACGGAAAAAAAACGGAACATGAACCAGAACAAACAGAACTTCGCCAAAACAATTTTATAATTCTAATGACAAGACCAAGCGGTAGGAACAGCTTTCCTCCGACTGTTCAAAAGGTAAGTGTTCACAGTCCATCAGCAGGGATCCTTCAGGCGGGTTGTCTCCTCCGCACACGTAGGTTTTCAGGGTAGGACTGACTACTCTGGAGGGATCCATACGGAGAATGTTGTCCAAATACCGGAGTCTCCTACGATGGATGGCTGAGACCTGGTTGTAGTCTGGATTTGTTGCTGTGTCCCAAAAGTGTTTCTTTCTTCCGAAACCTAATACTAGTAATAATCATGAGCACTGTTTGTATATATGTTGGTATTATTGACAAGAATGGGTGCCTTTGTCATTCACATCATCATCATATGCCGGGCGGCTTGCCCGGCCCGGACCGAGTTGACTCTCTCCCTCCAGACAGTTCTATCCGCCAAACAAACAATTGAAGTAATTCTGTTGAAAACAAAACAAGGTTAGTACTAGTAATTAACAACTTGAAACTCATACTGTTGTTTACTCAATCGAATGCCTGTATGAATAAGATGGGAAGTACTGTGCTACGAGTCTACGATGCTGTTCATGGTATTCACACAGATCGAAGCCTTTTTTTTTTGTTTACCCCGACGTCAGAATAAGTTCATTTTATTTACTACTAGTTGTTCCTGAAGTTCCTAATCTTTGTTGATGTAGTTCCACAAAGATTGCATATTCTAGGAAAATTAATGGTAAAGCCATCCTTGGTAAATCCAAGCAGACAAAAATAGAACAGGTAAAGAGGTTAAAAAGCAAGTATTAAACCTTCTTGCTATAAAGTTAAGAAGTTCAGAACGTCACACCCCGCCACGTCGGCCTTCCTTTGTGTCCTGATTGTCAAAGGAGCCGCTCTTGTCAATCACATCCAGCGGCGCCGTGGCTTTGCGTACGTACATGATATACTCAGTGATACTGTACTACATGACCAGACCAGTCCATCGGCGCGGGAGACTTCGGTTCATGGGCACGTGCGGCCCGGTGGGAGGGACTTCGCAAACCAAGGAGGTTAGAGCTCATTTGCATGCAGGCCGTGGGTTTTCGTGCCAACTTAAGATGAGAATGTGACCAATAATACCAGTATGCATTTTGTATGTGTGTGTGTGTATAGAGACATAAACTGTACATAATTTCAATGATATCATTATTTACTTTAATGATACACACTGTTCACTAACACAGCAGTTTTCCCACATCAACTTTAAAACCATGGATATCTGAAGGCCAATGGTACGTAATGGCAGATTGTGCATATGTTTTGGAGTTTTAAAGTTCAAACTGATAACGCAAGCACTTGGAAATTAGAGTTGTACAGCTGATGCTGACAGTACAGGAGAAGCGTAATACTGTACTTTCATTTTAAAATACAAACAGAGAAGCAAGAAAATTATAGCGTAATATACAAAATTATTAAACACATTCTTGACTATAACAATATCTCAAGCATGTAGACATGGTAAATACTGGAAAGTTACATAATGGCACATTTTAAACCAAGTTTACTATTAACTCAAATGATAACTGTTACATGGATCATATAATAAGGAGGATGTTGGATGAGGTAACGCTAACGGTTAACGTTGGATACAAATTATAATGCAAGTGTAACGTTACATCAGCGTTCTCACTAGGCTGAAAATATGCAGAAAAATGACAAACAGTGCATAATGATAATAATTGAAAATTTACTCTAAACAAAGAGGATCTAAAATTGCTCTAAAAATTAGTACAATAGCTCGGTCAGTCCGTGTGCCAGGCCTGCCGTGCGCGGAAGATTGCGGTTTGCTGGCACCCTCCCTCCCCGCCGAAGTTATAGAACAGTCCCGGAAGGCAACCACGTGACCAGGTCGGCCATGTTGAAATCGAGACGCCGCGGCCGGGGCGTGCTAGTGGCGTACATTTTGCCAAAAAAAAGGTACTTTACAAGCTTGTAAAGCACGGAAACTTCACAGACATACATGGGACACCTATTTGAAAATGTTTGTGGTGGTGGATTTTGCCGCCGTTGCGCGAGGGCCGATATTTTGCAAGGAATAGTGGTCATTCTACAAAAAGACTAAAGTGAGTGGTCATTCTACAAAAAGACTTCCGTATTACTGTCAACTTCGATTTATACAACTTCGGATCGATGGATTTGCTTCAAACTTCATATGAATAAATGGGAGCACAATCTGGGCATGACCATGTAAAAAAAATTCAGATTGGTGCGACGAGGACGGCCCCAGAGTGGTCATTAGTGGTCATTCTACAAAAAGTCAATGCGGTTCCAATCCATAAACCTTCGCATTTACCTATATTTAGTTTTAGGCTTGATACATTGCAAAAATCCTGTACATGTCTAAAAGCATTTTCCATAGATACCTCATCAGAGACTAATAGGGTGGTGTCATCAGCCACTTGTGATATTTTTATTTCTACCCCATTATCTGGGTCTGTTTTAACTTTAATTCCCTCTATGTCCTGAGCATTTCTTATCTTAACAGCCATAATTTCTACTGTGAGGATAAAGAGAAGAGCAGATATGGGACAGCCTTGTCGTATACCTTTCTTTAGGGGGAAGAAATCAGACAACCATCCTCTATTACAGATGGTGCTACCTATGTCATTATACATGCATTGCATGGCATGAATAAAAAAGGGGCCAAAATTAAATTTTTCCAAAACTTTCCACATAAATGTTCTATTCAAGGAGTCAAAGGCTTTGGTAAAATCCAGGAAGATAACAGCTCCTGGTATGTTTCACTGCACGAAAAGTGGGATTTACCACAAGGGTAAATGTAATGTAAAGCCGGGTAAAGGTAACATTTACCAGTGATTTACCAACATTTACCCGTCGGTAAATGTGCAGATTTACCAAGCATTTACCAGCATGTTATAGCTGGTAATGTTTGCCTTATTTACCCACATTTACCGGTTTCGTGTAAATACGTATTTAGCGAGATTTACCGTACGCGGTATTTCTCACATATATTTAGCAAGATTTACCATATAGGGTATTTCTCACATGCGTTTCAGGTATTTACCGAGATTTACCGAGCGGAGTATTTCTGACATTTACTTGAATTTACCCGTATTTACGCGTACATGCCTTTACCAGAACGATTTGCCATATTTACCCCCCTTTACCCACATTTAACTTATAGTAAGCGAATTACGTTGTATCACTCCCCTGAATCACAAGCACAAGAAATGGGTTCTGGGCAGAACTCAGAAATATTTATTTGATAAGCATAGAAACATTAATTGGCAGATACCTTTTCTAAAAGGTATGCAAATAGACATTAAAAGTTTTACCGCATACAATTTTTCTTACAAATATAATGTTCAAATGATCAATGTGCTGTACTAACAACACATACACAGATATATATATATATACATACAATAGGAATAGTACACAATAAATAATTACAAGCAGCATTTATCATAATAATGTTAACATGCAGACTATCAGCAGACACAACCTAAATACATGTATATCATTCTGTACTAACAAACAGCCTTTGTGAGAAACTACACACCTATATGGTTTACCATGTACCAGAAAAACTTGTCATATGTTCTGTCCATGACTTGTCACTATTAACATGTAGTCTGTGTTTTATCATCACACACATTAGTATGATAAAAAAACCTTGAAAACTATTCAAAGAAACATTAACATAACAAGGAAAACTGACAACAACATCAGTGACGTTTTTCTAACACAATGTAAAATGTATGACTATCATTATAATCACAGGGGATCGTAACTGGATTGCATTTTGCTACATATTCTGGTAAGGCTAGGAAGGTCTTACTAGTTTGTGGCCAATACTCTAAGTCTAACAGCAATCAGCTACAAAAACAAACTAATTGTTTGTCAAAATAAAATATTGAAAAGACAGTAAACTTAAGATCTCGGTCAAAACTGACCACCCGTGGCACACTACACTGTTAACTTTTGTGCAATATGCTGTAGAAATGCTCATGTAATACAACATGTATTAACATCTTCTCCCCATTCCTATCAACATCTGACTCCAATGCTGCCATTCACCCTGGGTAAGGCTGTCTTTTCTGTATCTGTATGTTGGACGTCTTGGTGTTGGTTTGGAGTCCTTCTTCATAGTCAGTTCCTGTCTGATAAAACAAAAGTATCATTAAACATTAATTCACATCACTAAGAAACATGACACATGATTATGACATAACTTACAAAAGTACTAACTTACTTCAAGACAACATTTACAAACACATACAACCTATATGCTGTCAAGCCCAAGTTATGCATGTTAACATTATTATGATAACAGTATGCAGTCATCATCATCAGATCATGTGTACAGTACTTAAACAAATTTTAGGTACAGGTACACAGGTTTAGGTACAGGTCCAGTCATATACTTGAACTCTTTGTTCAAATAATGGTTGGACTTGTCGCTTCAATATGGACAATGGCATGTGTACGTTCATATAGGTCCATTTCGGTCTAGTACCGGTATACCAGCGTTCCAGTATTTTGGACTTGTACCTAATCAATTTTACTAGTACCGTGCTGGATTGTACCGACACACAGCTCTAATCATCAACATCGGCACCCTTCAACTTAGGTACAGGCTCGGACCTGTCCATGAAATTTGTTTAGGAACACAGCTCTATACTAAAGTGTGGTAATGCTGATGAGTATGTAGGGCTGTGGTCTGACCTAAGGAGCCTGTAGCAGCAGTCAGGGACTCGGAAACTGAGAACTTCTGGCAGTTGCTTGCCTTGTTCCCGACTGTCCTCCTTACAACCTCTCTTGCATTTTGGAAGGAAGTATCTACTGCAGCAGTACATCCTGGAAGTATATAAAAGGGAAACAATGACACAGGTGACAAACTGTATCGCATAATTACATTTGTCAGAAAACTAACCTGAGGCATCTGCAATATACAAATGTAACATATAACTTATCATAATTTTTACCAGATGTATTATACATGTATTGACAACTCAGCTGTAACTAAATACAAAAATCATTTGGGAGGTTTTACCAAAGATTGGTTTTACTAAATTATACTGCTTCTAGCTCACTTGCTACAAATTATTTGTGTGGGGACAAATATTTCTAATTTTTTTACTGCTCCCTCTTTTATGAATACACGAATGGTCAAGTACTTACTGTACAGAAATGCTTATTGATCGTTGGGAAGTATGAACAAGTTACTAGCAAATTATTTCCTCTACAACAAAGACTAAAACATATCTATAAAGTATAAATTATGGGGGAGGGGGAGATAGTTAAAGACATTTCATTGTTTCTGGCGAAGACATCAAGAACAAGACAGGCACGGTAACTTAATCTAGTTTTCGTTTGTCTAAAGCACAATTTTCTAAATACGTACTTTTGTACTTACCAAAGAACTGTTGTTGTTTTCCGGTTCCTGCCAGCCGAGCCACCCGGGACAAGGGGGAGGGGGGCGACGAAGAAATCTAACGTCACTATTCGAATTTACGTGCGTTGGAATTGACATCACATCTCCCCTCGACTCCCAAGCCTCTCCAAAATCTATGTTTGATCATGGAAGACTCTGGTGACGCCATGTATCGCGCAGAATTGGCGATGTAAACGCCATTTTTCTCCGCTTTCTGTGTTTCTCCGCTTTCTGGCCTGACGGTTTATTTCTAGCCGCCAACACAGTACGCATGCGTACCATAGCTGGCCAATCAGAGTTAGGTCACTGGTAACCCGGATGTTGACCTAGATAATTATTTGACCTCAGGCTGACCTATATTATAACCAGGCTTGTCACTCAATGGTAGGATCAGTTGCTTAATTTCCAGGACAAATTAAGAAAATACTAGATTCCAGTTTGGCATTTTCTAGTGAATTCAGCCACTTCATATTGTACGAGTGCTTGAGTACTTGAGAAGCATTACAAAAGTGATGTTTGAAGTGATGAACTTTGCTTTATTTTAGTGTAAAACAAGGAGGTTCAAAAAGCCTCCTTGGTGTAAAACTAGGCTTTCCTTATTGTACCCATACTTTCATGTCACTTTATGTGTGGTTATATATATATATATATGTGATTAAAAGCTGTAACGTTAATAAACTTTATACATTATGAAATGTGTATGTGATGTGTGAGTTTACTACAGCTACTTAAGAAACCTCATAGAGATGCTACATATATGGGTTACAAATATTGTGCCATTCTCAGTCTGATTTAAAGTAAGGTTTTAAAACACACAAAGTTATAAGCCTCAGATAATAGCTATAAGAGCTTATCTGACAATTTTATCCGGGGTCTGTCTGTAAGTCATGGTGAGTATAAGCCCCGGATAAGCTCTTTTAAGATAATAGGATAAGAGCTTATCCGAGGTTTTTATAACAAGTTTGTCTGTAAGCCCCAGATAAGAGCTTATCCGGGGCTTTTTTCATGGATTTATATGTAAGCCCCGGATAAGAGCTTATCCGGGGCTTTTATCATGGGTTTATATGTAAGCCCCGGATAAGAGCTTATCCGGGGCTTTTTTCATGAGTTTATATGTAAGCCCCGGATAAGAGCTTATCCGAGGTTTTTATACCAAGTTTATATGTAAGCCCCGGATAAGAGCTTATCCGGGGCTTTTTTCATGGGTTTATATGAAAGCCCCGGATAAGAGCTTATCCGGGGCTTTTTTCATGGGTTTATATGTAAGCCCCGGATAAGAGCTTATCCGGGGCTTTTTTCATGGGTTTATATGTAAGCCCCGGATAAGAGCTTATACGAGGCTTTTTTCATGGGTTTATATGTAAGCCCGGATAAGAGCTTATCCGGGGCTTTTTTCATGGGTTTATATGTAAGCCCCGGATAAGAGCTTATCCGGGGCTTTTTTCATGAGTTTATATGTTTTTCATGGGTTTATATGTAAGCCGCGGATAAGAGCTTATACGGGGCTTTTTTCATGGGTTTATATGTAAGCCCCGGATAAGAGCTTATCCGGGGCTTTTTTCATGGGTTTATATGTAAGCCCCGGATAAGAGCTTATCCGGGGCTTTTATCATGGGTTTATATGTAAGCCCCGGATAAGAGCTTATACGGGGCTTTTTTCATGGGTTTAAATGTAAGCCCCGGATAAGAGCTTATACGGGGCTTATTTCATGGGTTAATATGTAAGCCCCGGATAAGAGCTTATCCGGGGCTTTTTTCATGGGTTTATATGTAAGCCCCGGATAAGAGCTTATCCGGGGCTTTTTTCATGGGTTTATATGTAAGCCCCGGATAAGAGCTTATCCGGGGCTTTTTTCATGGGTTTATATGTAAGCCCCGGATAAGAGCTTATCCGGGGCTTTTTTCATGGGTTTATATGTAAGCCCCGGATAAGAGCTTATCCGAGGTTTTTATACCAAGTTTGTCTGTAAGCCCCGGATAAGAGCTTATCCGGGGCTTTTTTCATGGGTTTATATGAAAGCCCCGGATAAGAGCTTATCCGGGGCTTTTTTCATGGGTTTATATGTAAGCCCCGGATAAGAGCTTATCCGGGGCTTTTTTCATGGGTTTATATGTAAGCCCCGGATAAGAGCTTATGCGGGGCTTTTTTCATGGGTTTATATGTAAGCCCCGGATAAGAGCTTATCCGGGGCTTTTTTCATGGGTTTATATGTAAGCCCCGGATAAGAGCTTATCCGGGGCTTTTTTCATGGGTTTATATGTAAGCCCCGGATAATATATTATATATTATTGTTTATTTCAGACACAGTGGTCCATATAAAAAACACGCGACATAACACAAAGACATCTAAAAAATAAAGACATTGAGCTATGTACAGAATATATAAAGAAAGAGACTGCCGCAAGAAGGCCCCCTTACGGTGGGTGGGTCAATCTACAGTAATGTATCCAGAACAGGCTGGACGAGAATGCCTCCGAGCGGAGCAATAGTTTTATAATAACATTTTCAGATCCTAACAACCGGGAGCTGAATGAACACAACAGCTTCCGGTGCCTGGCGTCGAATGTGTCCACCCGCGACTGCACGAATAGTTCGCTGTTACTCGTACTTCTCGGCTGAGACAGTAGGATTTTGAGGCCGTCATGGTAGGCAACTCGTAATCTATGCATGGTACCAGATCTGTAACTGGACCACAACTGTGCGCAATACATCGCACTACAGTGTGCTATGAAGAGAATGCGTTTTACCGCAGGTGTACAGTGACCAAATTTGCGAATAAGAGAATTAGCTTTGCTGTACATATGCCGAGTTTGTTTACGAATGGACTCATCATGGATAAGAGCTTATCCGAGGTTTTTATACCAAGTTTGTCTTTAAGCCCCGGATAAGAGCTTATCCGGGGCTTTTTTCATGGGTTTATATGAAAGCCCCGGATAAGAGCTTATACGGGGCTTTTTTCATGGGTTTATATGTAAGCCCCGGATAAGAGCTTATCCGGGGCTTTTTTCATGGGTTTATATGTAAGCCCCGGATAAGAGCTTATCCGGGGCTTTTTTCATGGGTTTATATGTAAGCCCCGGATAAGAGCTTATCCGGGGCTTTTTTCATGGGTTTATATGTAAGCCCCGGATAAGAGCTTATCCGGGGCTTTTTTCATGGGTTTATATGTAAGCCCCGGATAAGAGCTTATGCGGGGCTTTTTTCATGGGTTTATATGTAAGCCCCGGATAAGAGCTTATCCGGGGCTTTTTTCATGGGTTTATATGTAAACCCCGGATAAGAGCTTATCCGGGGCTTTTTTCATGGGTTTATATGTAAGCCCCGGATAAGAGCTTATCCGAGGTTTTTATACCAAGTTTGTCTGTAAGCCCCGGATAAGAGCTTATCCGGGGCTTTTTTCATGGGTTTATATGAAAGCCCCGGATAAGAGCTTATCCGGGGCTTTTTTCATGGGTTTATATGTAAGCCCCGGATAAGAGCTTATACGGGGCTTATTTCATGGGTTAATATGTAAGCCCCGGATAAGAGCTTATCCGGGGCTTTTTTCATGGGTTTATATGTAAGCCCCGGATAAGAGCTTATCCGGGGCTTTTTTCATGGGTTTATATGTAAGCCCCGGATAAGAGCTTATCCGGGGCTTTTTTCATGGGTTTATATGTAAGCCCCGGATAAGAGCTTATCCGGGGCTTTTTTCATGGGTTTATATGTAAGCCCCGGATAAGAGCTTATCCGAGGTTTTTATACCAAGTTTGTCTGTAAGCCCCGGATAAGAGCTTATCCGGGGCTTTTTTCATGGGTTTATATGAAAGCCCCGGATAAGAGCTTATCCGGGGCTTTTTTCATGGGTTTATATGTAAGCCCCGGATAAGAGCTTATCCGGGGCTTTTTTCATGGGTTTATATGTAAGCCCCGGATTAGAGCTTATGCGGGGCTTTTTTCATGGGTTTATATGTAAGCCCCGGATAAGAGCTTATCCGGGGCTTTTTTCATGGGTTTATATGTAAGCCCCGGATAAGAGCTTATCCGGGGCTTTTTTCATGGGTTTATATGTAAGCCCCGGATAAGAGCTTATCCGAGGTTTTTATACCAAGTTTGTCTTTAAGCCCCGGATAAGAGCTTATCCGGGGCTTTTTTCATGGGTTTATATGAAAGCCCCGGATAAGAGCTTATACGGGGCTTTTTTCATGGGTTTATATGTAAGCCCCGGATAAGAGCTTATCCGGGGCTTTTTTCATGGGTTTATATGTAAGCCCCGGATAAGAGCTTATCCGGGGCTTTTTTCATGGGTTTATATGTAAGCCCCGGATAAGAGCTTATCCGGGGCTTTTTTCATGGGTTTATATGTAAGCCCCGGATAAGAGCTTATCCGGGGCTTTTTTCATGGGTTTATATGTAAGCCCCGGATAAGAGCTTATGCGGGGCTTTTTTCATGGGTTTATATGTAAGCCCCGGATAAGAGCTTATCCGGGGCTTTTTTCATGGGTTTATATGTAAACCCCGGATAAGAGCTTATCCGGGGCTTTTTTCATGGGTTTATATGTAAGCCCCGGATAAGAGCTTATCCGAGGTTTTTATACCAAGTTTGTCTGTAAGCCCCGGATAAGAGCTTATCCGGGGCTTTTTTCATGGGTTTATATGAAAGCCCCGGATAAGAGCTTATCCGGGGCTTTTTTCATGGGTTTATATGTAAGCCCCGGATAAGAGCTTATCCGGGGCTTTTTTCATGGGTTTATATGTAAGCCCCGGATAAGAGCTTATCCGAGGTTTTTATACCAAGTTTGTCTGTAAGCCCCGGATAAGAGCTTATCCGGGGCTTTTTTCATGGGTTTATATGAAAGCCCCGGATAAGAGCTTATCCGGGGCTTTTTTCATGGGTTTATATGTAAGCCCCGGATAAGAGCTTATGCGGGGCTTTTTTCATGGGTTTATATGTAAGCCCCGGATAAGAGCTTATCCGGGGCTTTTTTCATGGGTTTATATGTAAACCCCGGATAAGAGCTTATCCGGGGCTTTTTTCATGGGTTTATATGTAAGCCCCGGATAAGAGCTTATCCGAGGTTTTTATACCAAGTTTGTCTGTAAGCCCCGGATAAGAGCTTATCCGGGGCTTTTTTCATGGGTTTATATGAAAGCCCCGGATAAGAGCTTATCCGGGGCTTTTTTCATGGGTTTATATGTAAGCCCCGGATAAGAGCTTATCCGGGGCTTTTTTCATGGGTTTATATGTAAGCCCCGGATAAGAGCTTATCCGGGGCTTTTTTCATGGGTTTATATGTAAGCCCCGGATAAGAGCTTATCCGGGGCTTTTTTCATGGGTTTATATGTAAGCCCGGATAAGAGCTTATCCGGGGCTTTTTTCATGGGTTTATATGTAAGCCCCGGATAAGAGCTTATCCGGGGCTTTTTTTCATGAGTTTATATGTAAGCCCCGGATAAGAGCTTATCCGGGGCTTTTTTTCATGGGTTTATATGTAAGCCCCGGATAAGAGCTTATCCGGGGCTTTTTTCATGGGTTTATATGTAAGCCCCGGATAAGAGCTTATCCGAGGTTTTTATACCAAGTTTGTCTGTAAGCCCCGGATAAGAGCTTATCCGGGGCTTTTTCATGGGTTTATATGAAAGCCCCGGATAAGAGCTTATCCGGGGCTTTTTTCATGGGTTTATATGTAAGCCCCGGATAAGAGCTTATCCGGGGCTTTTTTCATGGGTTTATATGTAAGCCCCGGATAAGAGCTTATCCGGGGCTTTTTTCATGGGTTTATATGTAAGCCCGGATAAGAGCTTATCCGGGGCTTTTTTCATGGGTTTATATGTAAGCCCCGGATAAGAGCTTATCCGGGGCTTTTTTCATGGGTTTATATGTAAGCCCCGGATAAGAGCTTATGCGGGGCTTTTTTCATGGGTTTATATGTAAGCCCCGGATAAGAGCTTATCCGGGGCTTTTTTCATGGGTTTATATGTAAGCCCCGGATAAGAGCTTATCCGAGGTTTTTATACCAAGTTTGTCTGTAAGCCCCGGATAAGAGCTTATCCGGGGCTTTTTTCATGGGTTTATATGAAAGCCCCGGATAAGAGCTTATCCGGGGCTTTTTTCATGGGTTTATATGTAAGCCCCGGATAAGAGTTTATCCGGGGCTTTTTTCATGGGTTTATATGTAAGCCCCGGATAAGAGCTTATCCGGGGCTTTTTTCATGGGTTTATATGTAAGCCCCGGATAAGAGCTTATCCGGGGCTTTTTTCATGGGTTTATATGTAAGCCCGGATAAGAGCTTATCCGGGGCTTTTTTCATGGGTTTATATGTAAGCCCCGGATAAGAGCTTATCCGGGGCTTTTTTCATGAGTTTATATGTAAGCCCCGGATAAGAGCTTATCCGGGGCTTTTTTCATGGGTTTATATGTAAGCCCCGGATAAGAGCTTATCCGGGGCTTTTTTCATGGGTTTATATGTAAGCCCCGGATAAGAGCTTATCCGAGGTTTTTATACCAAGTTTGTCTGTAAGCCCCGGATAAGAGCTTATCCGGGGCTTTTTTCATGGGTTTATATGTAAGCCCCGGATAAGAGCTTATCCGGGGCTTTTTCATGGGTTTATATGTAAGCCCCGGATAAGAGCTTATGCGGGGCTTTTTTCATGGGTTTATATGTAAGCCCCGGATAAGAGCTTATCCGGGGCTTTTTTCATGGGTTTATATGTAAGCCCCGGATAAGAGCTTATCCGGGGCTTTTTTCATGGGTTTATATGTAAGCCCCGGATAAGAGCTTATCCGAGGTTTTTATACCAAGTTTGTCTGTAAGCCCCGGATAAGAGCTTATCCGGGGCTTTTTTCATGGGTTTATATGAAAGCCCCGGATAAGAGCTTATACGGGGCTTTTTTCATGGGTTTATATGTAAGCCCCGGATAAGAGCTTATCCGGGGCTTTTTTCATGGGTTTATATGTAAGCCCCGGATAAGAGCTTATCCGGGGCTTTTTTCATGGGTTTATATGTAAGCCCCGGATAAGAGCTTATCCGGGGATTTTTTCATGGGTTTATATGTAAGCCCCGGATAAGAGCTTATCCGGGGCTTTTTTCATGGGTTTATATGTAAGCCCGGATAAGAGCTTATCCGGGGCTTTTTTCATGGGTTTATATGTAAGCCCCGGATAAGAGCTTATCCGGGGCTTTTTTCATGAGTTTATATGTAAGCCCCGGATAAGAGCTTATCCGGGGCTTTTTTCATGGGTTTATATGTAAGCCCCGGATAAGAGCTTATACGGGGCTTTTTCATGGGTTTATATGTAAGCCCCGGATAAGAGCTTATCCGGGGCTTTTTTCATGGGTTTATATGTAAGCCCCGGATAAGAGCTTATCCGGGGCTTTTTTCATGGGTTTATATGTAAGCCCCGGATAAGAGCTTATGCGGGGCTTTTTTCATGGGTTTATATGTAAGCCCCGGATAAGAGCTTATCCGGGGCTTTTTTCATGGGTTTATATGTAAGCCCGGATAAGAGCTTATCCGGGGCTTTTTTCATGGGTTTATATGAAAGCCCCGGATAAGAGCTTATACGGGGCTTTTTTCATGGGTTTATATGTAAACCCCGGATAAGAGCTCATCCGGGGCTTTTTTTCATGGGTTTATATGTAAGCCCCGGATAAGAGCTTATCCGAGGTTTTTATACCAAGTTTGTCTGTAAGCCCCGGATAAGAGCTTATCCGGGGCTTTTTTCATGGGTTTATATGAAAGCCCCGGATAAGAGCTTATCCGGGGCTTTTTTCATGGGTTTATATGTAAGCCCCGGATAAGAGCTTATCCGGGGCTTTTTTCATGGGTTTATATGTAAGCCCCGGATAAGAGCTTATCCGGGGCTTTTTTCATGGGTTTATATGTAAGCCCCGGATAAGAGCTTATCCGGGGCTTTTTTCATGAGTTTATATGTAAGCCCCGGATAAGAGCTTATCCGGGGATTTTTTCATGGGTTTATATGTAAGCCCCGGATAAGAGCTTATCCGGGGCTTTTTTCATGGGTTTATATGTAAGCCCCGGATAAGAGCTTATCCGAGGTTTTTATACCAAGTTTGTCTGTAAGCCCCGGATAAGAGCTTATCCGGGGCTTTTTTCATGGGTTTATATGAAAGCCCCGGATAAGAGCTTATCCGGGGCTTTTTTCATGGGTTTATATGTAAGCCCCGGATAAGAGCTTATCCGAGGTTTTTATACCAAGTTTGTCTGTAAGCCCCGGATAAGAGCTTATCCGGGGCTTTTTTCATGGGTTTATATGAAAGCCCCGGATAAGAGCTTATCCGGGGCTTTTTTCATGGGTTTATATGTAAGCCCCGGATAAGAGCTTATCCGGGGCTTTTTTCATGGGTTTATATGTAAGCCCCGGATAAGAGCTTATCCGGGGCTTTTTTCATGGGTTTATATGTAAGCCCCGGATAAGAGCTTATCCGGGGCTTTTTTCATGGGTTTATATGTAAGCCCCGGATAAGAGCTTATCCGAGGTTTTTATACCAAGTTTGTCTGTAAGCCCCGGATAAGAGCTTATCCGGGGCTTTTTTCATGGGTTTATATGAAAGCCCCGGATAAGAGCTTATCCGGGGCTTTTTTCATGGGTTTATATGTAAGCCCCGGATAAGAGCTTATGCGGGGCTTTTTTCATGGGTTTATATGTAAGCCCCGGATAAGAGCTTATCCGGGGCTTTTTTCATGGGTTTATATGTAAACCCCGGATAAGAGCTTATCCGGGGCTTTTTTCATGGGTTTATATGTAAGCCCCGGATAAGAGCTTATCCGAGGTTTTTATACCAAGTTTGTCTGTAAGCCCCGGATAAGAGCTTATCCGGGGCTTTTTTCATGGGTTTATATGAAAGCCCCGGATAAGAGCTTATCCGGGGCTTTTTTCATGGGTTTATATGTAAGCCCCGGATAAGAGCTTATCCGGGGCTTTTTTCATGGGTTTATATGTAAGCCCCGGATAAGAGCTTATCCGGGGCTTTTTTCATGGGTTTATATGTAAGCCCCGGATAAGAGCTTATCCGGGGCTTTTTTCATGGGTTTATATGTAAGCCCGGATAAGAGCTTATCCGGGGCTTTTTTCATGGGTTTATATGTAAGCCCCGGATAAGAGCTTATCCGGGGCTTTTTTCATGAGTTTATATGTAAGCCCCGGATAAGAGCTTATCCGGGGCTTTTTTCATGGGTTTATATGTAAGCCCCGGATAAGAGCTTATCCGGGGCTTTTTTCATGGGTTTATATGTAAGCCCCGGATAAGAGCTTATCCGAGGTTTTTATACCAAGTTTGTCTGTAAGCCCCGGATAAGAGCTTATCCGGGGCTTTTTTCATGGGTTTATATGAAAGCCCCGGATAAGAGCTTATCCGGGGCTTTTTTCATGGGTTTATATGTAAGCCCCGGATAAGAGCTTATCCGGGGCTTTTTTCATGGGTTTAAATGTAAGCCCCGGATAAGAGCTTATCCGGGGCTTTTTTCATGGGTTTATATGTAAGCCCGGATAAGAGCTTATCCGGGGCTTTTTTCATGGGTTTATATGTAAGCCCCGGATAAGAGCTTATCCGGGGCTTTTTTCATGGGTTTATATGTAAGCCCCGGATAAGAGCTTATGCGGGGCTTTTTTCATGGGTTTATATGTAAGCCCCGGATAAGAGCTTATCCGGGGCTTTTTTCATGGGTTTATATGTAAGCCCCGGATAAGAGCTTATCCGAGGTTTTTATACCAAGTTTGTCTGTAAGCCCCGGATAAGAGCTTATCCGGGGCTTTTTTCATGGGTTTATATGAAAGCCCCGGATAAGAGCTTATCCGGGGCTTTTTTCATGGGTTTATATGTAAGCCCCGGATAAGAGCTTATCCGGGGCTTTTTTCATGGGTTTATATGTAAGCCCCGGATAAGAGCTTATCCGGGGCTTTTTTCATGGGTTTATATGTAAGCCCCGGATAAGAGCTTATCCGGGGCTTTTTTCATGGGTTTATATGTAAGCCCGGATAAGAGCTTATCCGGGGCTTTTTTCATGGGTTTATATGTAAGCCCCGGATAAGAGCTTATCCGGGGCTTTTTTCATGAGTTTATATGTAAGCCCCGGATAAGAGCTTATCCGGGGCTTTTTTCATGGGTTTATATGTAAGCCCCGGATAAGAGCTTATCCGGGGCTTTTTTCATGGGTTTATATGTAAGCCCCGGATAAGAGCTTATCCGAGGTTTTTATACCAAGTTTGTCTGTAAGCCCCGGATAAGAGCTTATCCGGGGTTTTTTTCATGGGTTTATATGAAAGCCCCGGATAAGAGCTTATCCGGGGCTTTTTTCATGGGTTTATATGTAAGCCCCGGATAAGAGCTTATCCGGGGCTTTTTTCATGGGTTTATATGTAAGCCCCGGATAAGAGCTTATGCGGGGCTTTTTTCATGGGTTTATATGTAAGCCCCGGATAAGAGCTTATCCGGGGCTTTTTTCATGGGTTTATATGTAAGCCCCGGATAAGAGCTTATCCGGGGCTTTTTTCATGGGTTTATATGTAAGCCCCGGATAAGAGCTTATCCGAGGTTTTTATACCAAGTTTGTCTGTAAGCCCCGGATAAGAGCTTATCCGGGGCTTTTTTCATGGGTTTATATGAAAGCCCCGGATAAGAGCTTATACGGGGCTTTTTTCATGGGTTTATATGTAAGCCCCGGATAAGAGCTTATCCGGGGCTTTTTTCATGGGTTTATATGTAAGCCCCGGATAAGAGCTTATCCGGGGCTTTTTTCATGGGTTTATATGTAAGCCCCGGATAAGAGCTTATCCGGGGATTTTTTCATGGGTTTATATGTAAGCCCCGGATAAGAGCTTATCCGGGGCTTTTTTCATGGGTTTATATGTAAGCCCGGATAAGAGCTTATCCGGGGCTTTTTTCATGGGTTTATATGTAAGCCCCGGATAAGAGCTTATCCGGGGCTTTTTTCATGAGTTTATATGTAAGCCCCGGATAAGAGCTTATCCGGGGCTTTTTTCATGGGTTTATATGTAAGCCCCGGATAAGAGCTTATACGGGGCTTTTTTCATGGGTTTATATGTAAGCCCCGGATAAGAGCTTATCCGGGGCTTTTTTCATGGGTTTATATGTAAGCCCCGGATAAGAGCTTATCCGGGGCTTTTTTCATGGGTTTATATGTAAGCCCCGGATAAGAGCTTATGCGGGGCTTTTTTCATGGGTTTATATGTAAGCCCCGGATAAGAGCTTATCCGGGGCTTTTTTCATGGGTTTATATGTAAACCCCGGATAAGAGCTTATCCGGGGCTTTTTTCATGGGTTTATATGTAAGCCCCGGATAAGAGCTTATCCGAGGTTTTTATACCAAGTTTGTCTGTAAGCCCCGGATAAGAGCTTATCCGGGGCTTTTTTCATGAGTTTATATGTAAGCCCCGGATAAGAGCTTATCCGGGGCTTTTTTCATGGGTTTATATGTAAGCCCCGGATAAGAGCTTATCCGGGGCTTTTTTCATGGGTTTATATGTAAGCCCCGGATAAGAGCTTATCCGAGGTTTTTATACCAAGTTTGTCTGTAAGCCCCGGATAAGAGCTTATCCGGGGCTTTTTTCATGGGTTTATATGAAAGCCCCGGATAAGAGCTTATCCGGGGCTTTTTTCATGGGTTTATATGTAAGCCCCGGATAAGAGCTTATGCGGGGCTTTTTTCATGGGTTTATATGTAAGCCCCGGATAAGAGCTTATCCGGGGCTTTTTTCATGGGTTTATATGTAAACCCCGGATAAGAGCTTATCCGGGGCTTTTTTCATGGGTTTATATGTAAGCCCCGGATAAGAGCTTATCCGAGGTTTTTATACCAAGTTTGTCTGTAAGCCCCGGATAAGAGCTTATCCGGGGCTTTTTTCATGGGTTTATATGAAAGCCCCGGATAAGAGCTTATCCGGGGCTTTTTTCATGGGTTTATATGTAAGCCCCGGATAAGAGCTTATCCGGGGCTTTTTTCATGGGTTTATATGTAAGCCCCGGATAAGAGCTTATCCGGGGCTTTTTTCATGGGTTTATATGTAAGCCCCGGATAAGAGCTTATCCGGGGCTTTTTTCATGGGTTTATATGTAAGCCCGGATAAGAGCTTATCCGGGGCTTTTTTCATGGGTTTATATGTAAGCCCCGGATAAGAGCTTATCCGGGGCTTTTTTCATGAGTTTATATGTAAGCCCCGGATAAGAGCTTATCCGGGGCTTTTTTCATGGGTTTATATGTAAGCCCCGGATAAGAGCTTATCCGGGGCTTTTTTCATGGGTTTATATGTAAGCCCCGGATAAGAGCTTATCCGAGGTTTTTATACCAAGTTTGTCTGTAAGCCCCGGATAAGAGCTTATCCGGGGCTTTTTTCATGGGTTTATATGAAAGCCCCGGATAAGAGCTTATCCGGGGCTTTTTTCATGGGTTTATATGTAAGCCCCGGATAAGAGCTTATCCGGGGCTTTTTTCATGGGTTTATATGTAAGCCCCGGATAAGAGCTTATCCGGGGCTTTTTTCATGGGTTTATATGTAAGCCCGGATAAGAGCTTATCCGGGGCTTTTTTCATGGGTTTATATGTAAGCCCCGGATAAGAGCTTATCCGGGGCTTTTTTCATGGGTTTATATGTAAGCCCCGGATAAGAGCTTATGCGGGGCTTTTTTTATGGGTTTATATGTAAGCCCCGGATAAGAGCTTATCCGGGGCTTTTTTCATGGGTTTATATGTAAGCCCCGGATAAGAGCTTATCCGAGGTTTTTATACCAAGTTTGTCTGTAAGCCCCGGATAAGAGCTTATCCGGGGCTTTTTTCATGGGTTTATATGAAAGCCCCGGATAAGAGCTTATCCGGGGCTTTTTTTCATGGGTTTATATGTAAGCCCCGGATAAGAGCTTATCCGGGGCTTTTTTCATGGGTTTATATGTAAGCCCCGGATAAGAGCTTATCCGGGGCTTTTTTCATGGGTTTATATGTAAGCCCCGGATAAGAGCTTATCCGGGGCTTTTTTCATGGGTTTATATGTAAGCCCGGATAAGAGCTTATCCGGGGCTTTTTTCATGGGTTTATATGTAAGCCCCGGATAAGAGCTTATCCGGGGCTTTTTTCATGAGTTTATATGTAAGCCCCGGATAAGAGCTTATCCGGGGCTTTTTTCATGGGTTTATATGTAAGCCCCGGATAAGAGCTTATACGGGGCTTTTTTCATGGGTTTATATGTAAGCCCCGGATAAGAGCTTATCCGGGGCTTTTTTCATGGGTTTATATGTAAGCCCCGGATAAGAGCTTATCCGGGGCTTTTATCATGGGTTTATATGTAAGCCCCGGATAAGAGCTTATACGGGGCTTTTTTCATGGGTTTATATGTAAGCCCTGGATAAGAGCTTATCCGGGGCTTATTTAATGGGTTTATATGTAAGCCCCGGATAAGAGCTTATACGGGGCTTTTTTCATGGGTTTATATGTAAGCCCCGGATAAGAGCTTATCCGGGGTTTTTTTTATGGGTTTATATGTAAGCCCCGGATAAGAGCTTATCCGGGGCTTTTATCATGGGTTTATATGTAAGCCCCGGATAAGAGCTTATCCGGGGCTTTTTTCATGGGTTTATATGTAAGCCCCGGATAAGAGCTTATCCGGGGCTTTTACATTGGATTTGCCTGGTGTCTGCCTTGGAAAGCCCCAGATAAGCTCTTGAGAGTAAGATTGACTTAAATATTTTTTCTCAGCTCATCAGAGTGGTATATACATTTACCATGTATTTACCTAACATTTACACATTAAATACATTTACCACGTATTTACCTAATATTTACACATATTTACCGGGTAAATATCTGGTATTTGTGGTAAATATTATATGTCACATTTACCAGGCATTTACATACCCTACGTAAATTTGGTAAATCCCTTATTTCGTGCAGTGTTTTGGGTTTCAGCATACTCAATAACATCATTAATAAGTCTTACATTTTGTCCAATGAATCTACCCTTGATATAGGCAGTTTGGTCATTGTCGATTAATTTGTGTAGAACTTTCTTAAGTCTGTTGGCAAAAACAAAGGCAAAGATTTTATATTCGGTGTTCAGAAGGCTGATTGGTCTCCAGTTGTCAAGGTTATGGCGTTCATTTTTCTTGTGTATTAACCTTAGTACTGCACGTCTTTGTGTCACAGACATTTTCCCTTCCCTTAAGGATTCCAGCAAAGAGTCATAGACTAGGTCACCTATAATGGGCCAGAAAAATTTCAAGAATTCTGAGGGAATGCCATTTAAGCCAGGGCTTTTGTTTTCTTTCATGGAGAAAAGGGCTTCCTTGCATTCATCTTTTGTAATTGCTTTGTCCAAGAATTGTCTGTCTGTTTCATTCAACACATTGTCTAATTGTATGCTATCTAGATATTGATCCATTGCTGAATCGGCTATACTGTCCTCCTGATATAGTTGTTCATAGTATTTCCTACATTCATTAAGAATATCAGAGTCATTTCTAACCTCTTTCCCTGCAATAGATAAAAAGTCAATCTCTTTGTCTGTACCTCTTTTCTTTTCTAAATTTAAAAAGTATTTAGTTGGTTTTTCACCCTCTTCCCTCCATCGGGCTCTAGCTCTTATATAAGCGCCTTGCGATTTTTTCTTATAGAGGTCTTCTAGATCAGATTGTGCCTGTTTATAGTTGAGTATCTGACTGTTAGATGGGTGAGTATCAATTATATTTTGAAGAGAGCAGAGTTTTTTCTCAAGCATCTCACAGCTCGGAATGTAGGCAGATTTGCCTATGTCCAAGGCGCCAGTATTTAGCCAATCAGATCGTCCGCTTGGCTATGACGTCATTTTACCGCCAGAGCCTGGGCTGTGTTTAGCTCACTCGATTTCCACTGAATTTTCTTCTTCTGTCCCCTATAATTCACTGGTATAGCCCAGTTCAGAGGTCAAAAATACGTCATAGCTCTAATAGAAGCTTCTACAACAGAGGGACAAGTCTGCACGTGTGTTTTTTCGCCCAAGAAACCTCACCGAATTCGCTCTTTCGGGCGGCAATGTCGGGCCAAACTTCAGGTAAGACTTCCATTTACACATTTTCTTGGTCATTTTGCTGGTCTAACTGCAATTTTTTCTGGAAGTTTAGGTGATTCAAATCAGTTTTTTGGGCTTGTTTACGTGGCCAACATTCGCCAGCGCCATTTTGTTTGGTACAGCGACGTCTTGAAAAAATTGTTCACGGCTTTGAAGTTAGGACGTTTCCTGCCTCGAGTCGCTTGGCCAATATGTATTTGTATGGAAATTGGGTCGATGGTGCGCCGGTTCCGTCGGGGGAAAATCCTTCTAGTTGCAATACGCAATGTTTTTAAGAAAAATGAATAGTTTTCCTGAATTCTATAGAGCCTCTGTCATCTTTCTGCATTGGTTTCAGCCATTAATATGTCTGTAGAAAAATTGTTCATGTTTTTGAAGTGAGCGATGTCACTGTTTTCAACTGTTTTACCGGGGGTTGGAGGGGGGCTCGAAACTGCGCGTGTCCACTGGAAAATAGATTCTCGTGTTTTGAAAACGCCGTAGTTCGAAGATTGACGCGGAGTTGAATGTCTTGAATATTTATAACTTAATTGTGCATTCGAAGAAAAATTCAGGATGATGAAATTGCAAATTTTACCGTTATTTTTACATTTTTTGAAACAACCAATCTGTTAAATTTATGTTATGGATTATTGGGTGATCCTGAATTTAAAATGTACATTACATATCCAGATGTTCCTATCATATTGATAACTTGATTTTGATATCATATCTATATTGTATCACCCCACTGCCACCAATAGGTGTCATTTTTATCAGTTTAAGCTAGGGCATGCATATTCATAGCCCTTGCAAACAAAGATGCACTTTTGTTTGATTTGCAATTTCCTGCATATTGTGGTTGGGTTTGACTGTATTCTTTCATGTTGTTTTTTTCTGGGGTCTTTAACCAAGTCAACAAGTGCACTGATAAACTGGTTTTGTAATGATTGGTGGATTTTTTCTTGGTACATGTATATTAATACAACCTACATTTAGGCTACAATTCAATACCGTCGTTTATTTTACCTGTTTCTTGTATTTGTAGATGAAGAGCTGGAGGATGGCCACACAGAGTTGTTGAGAGGAAAGTGTCGTCTATGTGGACACGATGTCGGTGGCAGAAAATTTTCATGTTTGACCCCTGCTTTCTTCAAGTGATGTTAACTAATACAATGCTTGTCAGTTGTCAACCTTGATGTTTCAAAGTTTTCATACAAAATATATTCTGAACTTAACATACAATATTTGTAGTTACATCTGTTGTCAGGTTATCAAGCAAGCTTATGTGCTGGTTGTAAATATGGTTGAATTCTGTGTCAACGCAACCAGGTTGAACTCTATGCAACAAGCATGTTGATAGAATTTTCAAGAAACTACTGTTGTCATGTAAATACATGTATGTATATATGGATAAAACACATGGAGTACTGCATTGATGATGTGGTATGTTATGTATGTTTCATTTTAAATACATGTAGTACACTTTATTCACAAGTGACGTAAAATTCTACCGTGTCAACTTTGATGTTTCAATATTTATTATTTAGGTTGTTACAACATACAATCTTTGTCATATGTAATGTAAATGACAGCTTTGTGCGAAGACTTGCAAGACAGCAAGTTAGCATATTGACTTTTCTTCTTACTACTCTCATATGGATGTATATATGTATGTTTGTTCTGTATATATACTGTATATATAAGAACAACAGACTTGAAGCAATTTATTGAAAGACCATGTTCTGTACCGGTATATAAATATATTTTCCTTCCATGCAGATTTTTTATTTGTCTGGGTGCTAGCTGGTCTCCCTTTTCCTCTGCCTTTCCTCGGCTGCGTGGGGGCAGGCCCTGATGTCTTTGCCACCTTTTCAGTCAGGGGACACTCCATCGGTGAATATGAATGACCGTAGCTGGTTTGGTACATGCACCCCCAAAGGCAAAGTTTTGGGGGGGGGGCGTTTGGTAGAGGGGGCAGTGCCATCTTGTTGGATGCCGTTATAGTGTCTGATGATTCGATGTTACTACTGGCCGGTGAGCGAAGTGTTCCAGCTTTGTACATCTCCTGTAGGGCCCTGGTCCCAAACACTGTCCTCCCGCACATGGGCTCCTTTAGGACCAGGTGAATGTCACACCCAGTTAAGTTAGAATGTGAAACTCCAGTGCCTAATTAGAAACCCATATTAAACAAAGTTACCACCTGTGAGGCAGAAAGGAATGGCCAAAGAGTGTTTTACAACTGATACAACACAACCTGGTTATGGTTGTAAAGACTGTAATACAATTTGTACTTCACCTTACCACTTTTTATGGTAAGGTGCCCCTGGCCAAAACCACAGTACATCGGAACTCTTTTAGTGTTAGTACTAGTATCAACAAGTGGAATTCCTTGCCACATAGTGTTGTAAAGGCTGAGACTGTGAATGCCTTCAAAACAAGGTTGGATGTGTGCTGGGAGTGGAGAAAGTACAGGGAGTCAGGCGAGGGTGGCACAACTGGCAACGCCTTAGCCAAGGTAAGATAGCCCGTAAGCAAGCGCCGGCCATGACAAACGTACGATCAAAACAATGTCGCTAAAATATGCAGAGAAGGGTATTGGGCGTCTCATTGTATAATTTACTACGATTGTGAACTTTATTGTCTACCAAAATAAACTACTTACAGCTTTTAGAAGCCCTTTCTTCCTCTTGTATAAATTTGCGACTGTCGCCGCTTGTCAGAATCCCCCAGACAAAGCAGTTAACATACGCCCGAACAGACCGTGAAAATCTGTCGAAAAAATTACTTTTACGTTATCATACAGTTTCGATAAAAGTTGTAGGCTATGAACTGGAAACGTTCCAATTCACGACAACGGTTAGAAACCCGTCGTCCTGTCGGTATACGCGGTAAACCTGGCAAATTTGCGAGAATCGTCCGCAGCCGCTCGAGCCTGCTTCTGTCCGCCATCTTGGATTTGGGGTCAAATTCTCGGGTCAAGACAAATGCGCCTGCGCAGTACCTCTGACTGCGTGACTAATGACATAGGCAAATCCGCCTACATTCCGAGCTGTCTCAATCGTTTCTCTGCTTTCTCTGGCTTTCTTAGCTCCGTATTGCTTAGAAAACTCGGCTATTTTGATCATGCATAAGTCTAGTTTATCTCTCTTTGATTTAGTGTTTTTGTTGTTCTCCAGTTGAATTATCTCACTGATTTTCTCACAGTATTCACTGTCTCTCAATAAATTCACATTAAGTTTAAATATTCCAGGGCCTCTAGCACAACTCTGGAATTTCAGTTTTAGAAATATAGCTTGATGGTCAGTAAGGATTGCAGGTCTTATGTCGCACTTGTCAATTTTTCCTTCAAGAGTCTTGTGTATTAACCAATGGTCTAGTCTACAAGCTACATTTTTTGCAAGGTTACGCCATGTGAATTGTTGGGTAGTGGGGTTAACTGATCTATAGGCATCACATATTTTTAATCTAGAACATAGCTTTTTTAAGGCATTGGCTGATCTCCCTGCAGTGTCTAGTCTCCCTCCCTTTTTATCAAGTTCAGGGTGCAATACACAGTTAATGTCACCACCACAAATTAGGTTTGTGGGGTCATAACTATATAGCCATTCTGACAATTTCATTAGAAACATGTTTCTTTCTTTTACTCTATTTGGGGCATAAATATTGACTAAACACATCTCTACATCATCAATGGTGCAGTTCAAAAGAAGTGTTCTTCCATTACTTTCTAATACTTTAGAGTCAAGTAAAGTAAATCTGGCTGTTGGTTTAATCAATATTGCAAGTCCCCTGCTACAATTAGACCCAAAGGCTTGATAACAAGGTCCTTGCCATTCTCTTCTCAAAATGTCTTTTGTCTTAGGGGTAAAGTGTGTTTCTTGGAGGAAAATTATGTCAGCTTTCTGTTTATTTACATATGATAGTAATGATCTCCTTTTGTTTTTCTCAAGGAGACCCCTGACATTTAGTGATAGAAAAGACACGTCATTCAAGCCTTAGGGAGTAGCTGTAAGTTCTGTACCTTTTGTTGATGTTTAGCAGCAGTAAGATTTGGCCTGACATCGTCACAGCCGTTCGTGATGTTCATAATCATAAGTCCAGAGTTCGAGCCAAGTTTGTCACCGTGAGGTCAGTCCAACATTTCCCAGGAGCGACTAGGTCGTCCCGCCGGAACCACGTTCATGTGGGGGTGCGCCGTTCCTCAGCTGTTTGCGGGAGGGTTCCGACGTTTCCACCGGTGGGCTGTCTCGAGGCCGCTTCTGACTTGTACTTTTCTTTTTCTTCTTCTGGGCAGTTTTCGTTGTGTCGCTGGTAGATGTTCTCGCTTTACGCAGGAAGCGGTCGAGAGGGCCCCGAGTTTGAATGGAATGTTCCGGTCTTCCGGGACTTCCGCATTCCTCCGCCCATCTGGTGTCGGGGTCAGTTGTCATGGCGACGTTTACGGAAGTTGCCGGAGAGATCATGTCCTCATCAGATGTTGCGGGCATGTCGTCCTTAGAAACATACTCGGAGAAGAACTGGTCGATCACATGCTTTGGACTTGGTGAAGGGGACACGTTGGCTGTTGTTTCGGCAACGTTAGCAGATCTGGGCGGGTTGATTGTCGCCGCAGGAAGACGGGGTTCCTGATCGTCACCCTCACTCTCTATGTGTAGGCACGCAGGGTCACCTCTCTTGTGGCCTTCCAATCCACAGTCGAAACATCTCTGTGGTTCTGGACAGGTGGACATTGTGTGCCCAGACTGCTGACAGTTCTTACAGTTCATGGATTGTCTTCTTACAGCGTCTCTCTGCTCTTTGTGATACACCTTTGCCCGAAATGGTCCCATGGCGAGAGTGGGGGGTAAAGGTTGTTTTGGTACTTCTATGTGGAAGAAACGTCTACCTGTTTTCCACCTGGTCAGACGTTTGTTTTCATCGCGATCTCTTTCGTCGATGATCTTGCTGTGAAACTTACAACCTAAGTTTACGAAGCATTCCTTAATTTCGTCATTGCAGAAAGATAAAGGAATATCGCTTACGTAAACTCTGATGGTGGCGACTTCAGCTGTTCCCTTTACGATGAAAGGATTCTCGCTGTAGGGTTGGTAGTGTCGCTGTCGTAGGGTGACACCATGTAGCAGAATGGTAACACGGGCGTCTTCCGTTTGAGGGTAGATCCGCCATAGGCCTCTGATTCTTTGTGCGCCCTCTATGGATCCGTAGCCCGCGACCTTTTCTAAAGCTCCACAGATTTCTCTTGTCGTAAATGAACGGTCTTCCTCACCAACGATGTCTCTGTTCTTCAGAAAGACCGGTTTGACACTACGCTGAGACTCAGGTCTCGCAGATTGTTGATCGTTCCCGACAAGACGCCAAGCGTTGTATTCAGCCGCCATCTTGTCTTCTTCTCGGGCGTTCTTGTTATATAGCTCGGGGAGTTGTCTGTACGTACACTGGTGTGTTAACAGTAAACTTTACTGGCGACACCACTTTGACAGAGACTGGAGCTTTCACGGACGTACACCGATAGCTTTGGATGAGACTGGAGCCTTCTAGTCAGGATACCAGGGTCCTGTCAGGATACCGCAGCCTGGTCCTTTCTGCTCGGGCCTCCGCCTTCGGGCTCCCGCCGCTGATTCGGGTCGACTCGGTGGTGTGGTAAAAACCGAGAAGAGAAGCAATAAAAAGGAACAGTTAGACGTGTGATAGCACGATAAGGCAGTAAAGAATGAAATACAAATCGAAGGAAGCAACAAACGGATGTGAAAACAATGAAATCGACTCAAATCAGGAGAGAGGGAAAAACACGTCCGACCTGTACGAAATCCAGCGCCCTCTCGATTTGAGATGCTTATACAATCTTAACTTGCCGACGTCAACAGAAAGATTGTGGAGAAAGGTTTGTATATACATGTCAGTAAGTCTTCTTCTAAGTAGTGTACAAATATGTTGCATGTCAAGTTCAGTACTGTCGGTATGCCAGATAAAGGACAAACCGCTATGGTCAAGCACTTCTTTTACGTGATGTAAGAAATTTTTCTTGTGGTTATTTGTGAGCAGTTTTTGAGATAATAATGCGTCAGCTTGTAGGGGATGTGTACTGGTATCCAGTTGTCTAAGCCTTAACCAGTATTTGACTTAGCGAACCGATATATCTGTGTTTAGAGGCACTCTACCAGGTTCTGCTTTGCATGCTGCATTGCTTGCGTTTCTGTGAACCCCAAGAATATTTTTACAGAAGCGATCGTGAACGTTTTCGATCGGGCAGTTGGTATTTGAATTGTCTTTCCCCCAGATTTCGCATCCGTAGAGCATGACTGATTTAATGCAGACATCAAAAATCCGTAATAAGGCTTTCAAGGATATCTGCGAGCGAATAAGAGATTTGATACTGAAGACAACTTTGCGCGCTTTCAACGCGAGTTGTTTCTTTGCCAGTGAGTAGCTGCCAGATGATGATAGCACCAGACCTAAATAACAGTATGAAGTAACAATTTCTATATTTTCTGAGCCAAGTAGGAACTGTAACTTTCGAAATAGCCGTCCCGTTTTGTTAAAAATCAAAATCTTCGTTTTCTTTATATTAACTTCTAATTTCCATTGGGTACAAAATGTATGAAGTTTGTTCAGTGCACGCTGTAAACCTTTCTCTGTTTCCGAAAAGATTACAACATCGTCTGCATAGAGTAAGCAGGAAACATATAACTGATGTAGGGAGGGTGGGTCACATTCCGGACTATCTAACATTTTAACTAAATCGTTTATGAAAAGGTTGAAGAGTGTAGGGCTAAGGTTACACCCCTGCCTTACGCCCTTGTCTGTAATGAAGGGCGGTGTTAGGCCTGAGGACGTTTTAATACATGTTTGTGGTTTAGAGTACATAGACATTATAAGACTGTAAAATTTACCCCCTATTCCCGAGACAAGTAGCTTATATCGTAGACCTTCTCTCCATACGCAATCGAATGCCTTTTTATATTAACTCTATTGTTAATCCAATTTCCCACCTCCAGGTCGCTCTGCCCATTAGAATTTCGTTCCACTGGGTAGCGTGCTTATGTAGCTCGCCTGCCCTAAACGTCTTGGGGTCTCGAAATATCACCGACTCTGCTGAAGCTTTACAAGTGCCCTGTGCCACTGCTTGTGGCGGTGGTGGAACGATAGAAGCGTTGCCCATATGCCTCTAGCGGTTCTACCGGAAACTGCCACTCGTAGCTCGGTATACCGTCAAGTTTGCGCTTACGCGTTGATGCCTGGAAATTAATTAACCGCTTGTGACTAACGTGTCAAATCATAAATTTCCACTAAGACGCATAAAGAATGACTGAAACAGGAGATATTAGAGAAATCCAGTAAGACCATAAGACACTCCCTTGCAGATAGTAGTTTGATCCTACAGACTAACAAATTTAAAAACGGCCCTCGTCGCTGTAGAGCTCACATAAGTGGCCAAAACCGTTCAACTCACCGAGCACCCGTTTTTCTCTGTAACAAGTTTAAAACGAGACAGTAGTAGATGAACTGTATTCTTGCACACAAAATATTTGATTTACCAGTAATCCCGAAAACTTGCCCAATTCTATAGTACCGACCGCCTTCACTGGCTATTACAAAAAAAGACTTAATTCTGTATAAAAGACCCTAAATCCATCTATTTTTATTTTTTTTCAGTTTTATTATTATTTTTTAATCGGAAAACAGAACCGCCCCTTTGTAAATCATGCGTTCGTTATAAGCTAAAAACTGCCAAACGTACTTCTGCCGCGAGAAAAAAAACTTTCACATTACAAAGTGCTTTAGACGGGAAGAGCGTCACTTTATATCACTTACCAACTTGATTTATGCATTGGATTTCGAAAAAATGACATAGCGAAACAGCTAAAAAAAAACCTTCCCATTTACATGACTTCATAAGAAAACGGCTATGTCGTTCTACGTGGTTTGATAACGCCGCACTGGATCAAACTTTATTTCACAGTGAAACGAAATCTGTGACACACGTTGGACTTTGCACCAGACTTTAATACTGTACTGATACGAGGATATGCACAAGTGTTCCATACAATACAAATATATTTTTCAACCTCAACAACATGTGTACTTGCAAGATAAATAAATATGTATATCATTTTTTTACATCTCCTTTGCACATAAAGCACTCTCTAATCCAATCCGTTCCATTTCAAAATCTGTCATTCGGCCGCACAAACTACTTCTGCTTCAGATTCACAAACTACTTCTGCTTCAGATTCACAGTATAGCTCTTAGCCCAATGCCCTGTTCCGTAACAACGAAAACACCTGTCTGTGGGGCGAGGGTTCGCTCTACGGGCCCGCCCTCCTCCACGAGGGCGCCCATCAAACTAGAACCGCTGAGGGGCGGGCTGCGCGAAAGGATACCCTGATGACTGAGGGTTCTGCCAAAACTGTTGCTGCTGATTTGGCACACCCTGTCGCTGGTTGGTCTTCATAAACGTGGCAATACCTTTATTCACCTGCCTGAGAAGGCTGGAGCAATATTGGTCGATAATCAATTCTTTGAAGTATGGCAAATACATATGCGGCCACAGTTGCGACACTAACAATTAAAACGGGCCTCGGCCTTCTCATGGCCCTTATTACGAGCAGTGTCCACTAGCGCCTCCATGAGCGACACCGTCTTCAGAGGGTCGAAAATGGCGGCTGGGCGCTTCGCCTGCTCTAGAAGCTCCTTCCGCAGCGTTTCGGTGTTCCTGACTCTGGTTCCTGCCAGCCGCTGCACCGTGTTCTCCAGCTGGGCAATCCTCTCTCTCAATGCCTGAAACCACAAATTTATGAAAAAATGGATATTGTTTTGGGTCTGTCTGCCTGTGTGTGTGTGTCTGTTTCCGCCAATTACTGGAGAGCATAACTTAAGAACGCCTTTATGGATGGTGATGTATTTTGGACTGTAGGTAGATCCTAGGAAGACAAAGGTCAAGGTCAAATCTGGGCCTCCTGGTGGCTGACCTTGATACTGCAGCAGAACTTCCGGTTTTTGTATCTTTTGTCCTAAACATGCTATGGTCTAGATTTTTTGGTGGCAGATAGCTTTTACCTGTCAGTAACAAGTGGTGTGGGTTTGGTCCCCCTAGCAGCTTGTGCTGGAACTGCAGGAGGGGGTAGCGAAATCTTTAAGAGCAGATAAGCCCAGAAAGGAGCAACATATCATGATTTTTGACATGTAGGTAGCTAACATCGAGATGTACATAATAAGATGCAAATTATGCAAATGAGGACTTAATTTGCATAATAAACTAGAGTTCGTGAGAACACATGCTTTCGTCAGGTGTAGATATTTTGTTTTTATATTGTTGATGGGGTCATTGTTGATGGAAGGATAAAAAAGATTATTTATGCTAAATGTTTCTCCCTGTGCTTTTGTCATTTTGTTAAATCCGGATTCCATTTGAGGATAAAAGGTATTAAATGTGAAATGTAAAATTAGAAACAGGGTGGTGTTGGTTGACAATCTTCAAACAAATGCTGGTTGGCGTGGTTGAATGACGTATTATAGGGTACCATAATAGATGCTAAAAAAACAAGAAAATGGTGGAGAAACAACAACAAAAGTGGGTAAGAAAATGGGGGAGGAACAACAAAAGTGGGTAAGATACAAGGAACTGTTTCGAAAAGGCCCACTTTAGACCTGGGAAGGTGTAACCTGATCCACTCACTAATAAGGGATGTCTAGAATGTGGCCAGTGCTCTAAATACACTACAGTACATGTGGCATGAAGAAAAGTTGAAAATTGTCAATTGTGGATATAGTTTTGATCTGCTGGAGCTGGGGATGTCCGAATGATGTGTGTTGAAATACTTCTCTTCTTACGTGCCCATGTTTCTGTACGTGTTGAAGAATTCCATGTGCATATAAGCCTGTATCCACTCCACGGCACATCTGCATGGCAGATGTGCGCAAGAAAACACAGCAGGGAGCATCGAGTCACCGGCCTACGGGTTTACGGAAAACCCTGGGCTGTCTACCAGGCCAGGCCACCAGGCCAGTCCACCTGGCAGGCTAGGACGTCAGGCTACTCAGATCCCCCCATTCATAACCTCACGAATTGAAAGACATCGAAGCAGCTGCCTCACCTAGCGGAATGCATCAGTATTGTATACAAACAGCAAGAATCTACCGGGCCGGGCAAATAGAAATAAACTGGTCAAGATACATGTTTCAATCTGTCTTTGAAGTTTTAATCAGCCAGGGGTAATCAACAGTAACGATGAAACGAATCACATGGTTACTTTGAGAGCGTGCGGGCCGGAGTGTGTCCATTGCATTATAACAGGGTGACCACGCGATTTGAACTTTTGACCTAACTGCGGAGGCAGCATTGCCCGCACATCTGTAAATAATCTGGCCGGCATCAGATTAGTTTATCCTGTCAAACTTCGGGAAATAGCAAATGCTATTTTTTTTACATTAATAACACCATATCTGAGAGTAGAAAAGTATCCATGAATAGTTTCATCTGGTTGGTAAGTCACTGAGTAAAGAGACAGCCAAATATTTTATTCAGTACGTTCCGGTGACCGTCTGTCACCTTACACCTGTCACCACCAGTCTACTGTGGCGTGTGTGTTGCGTCACTGCAGGCAAACGCCACAGGATATAACCACAAATGTGCCATGGCAATGTCGACCTAAACTTCATTATGATGAAATGAATCGGCTTGCGGACAATGTTTCTACTTCGTACCAATCACACATTCGTTGTGTCTTGTCTTGTGCTGACTATTTGTATTTCTGTTTAAAGTTACCTTAGGACGTACACCTTTCTTTACATGATTTTACAGTGTAACGAAAGGGGTACCTTTATATCCACGTTATCTTGGGGATTTTTTATGCTTAGAAATGCCTGCCTTCCTGTCCCACTGTTCATGCATGTTTGTGACCGGACAAATGGGGCTGGAACACCCATTATTGTTGCTAACGTTTACATTACAAAGGAAAAAATCAAACATGAAACCTGATCTAGCTCATCATAGTTGCGTCAAGTGTGCAATGGTGCACAAGTAAGGTAGCAGGTTTGATAACGCTGTAGCGCATTTGTGCAGCCTCAGGTCAATACTCAAGTTGCACCTATCGTGTTGCGCGACCGTTACCGCAGCGCCCTCGCCCTGCTACTGTATTTACAGATGTGCGGGCGATGCTGCCTCCGCAGTTAGGCCAAAAGTTCAAATCGCGTGGTCACCCTGTTATGATGCAATGGACACACTCCGGCCCGCACGCTCTCAAAGTAACCATGTGATTCGTTTCATCGTTACTGTTGATTACCCCTGGCTGATTAAAACTTCAAAGACAGATTGAAGCCTTGAAGAAATATAATACATGTATCTTGGCCAGTTTATTTCTGTTTGCCCGGCCCGATAGATTTCTTGCTGTTTGTGTACAATTCTGATGCATTCCGCTAGGCGAGGCAGCTGCTTGAATGTCTTTCAATCCGTGAGGATATGAATGGGGGGATCTGGGTAGCCTGACGTGCTAGCCTGCCAGGTGGACTGGCCTGGTGGCCTGGCCTGGTAGACAGCCCAGGGTTTTCCGTAAACCCACCGGCCTACAATTAGCTCCCCGTGAAACCAAGCCGACTCAAGTTACATAAAGCATTGGCGAATTAAACATAATCTTTTAAAAACAATTAGACATGACACGTATAAGTTTTGACAGGAAATTCACTAAGATTGACAAATTACTGTATCCAACAAGGCAAGTCTGGAAGACAAAGACATTAAGGTTGCTCTCATCAATATACTCATCGCAGAACAATTTGTATATCTATCTACTCTTTCCCGTCCCCTCCTTCCTGATTTTTTTAAGTATATGAAAAAAAAAAATTCTATGGTGAGGTGGTCTGGAAAAAAACTATGCACAATGCATATGAATATGGTGGAATCAAACTTGGAAATTTGCGAAAGAGTCATTTGGACCTTTGCATACGAAGAAGAGCTTTATTGGATGACAATGGAATAGTTCATTGTAGCATGAGGAAAATGGAAAAGTCTTGAAATATTGTTGAATCGTCCGTTTCGCATGGGGCTGTACTGTTTGAAGGGTCCATTTTTCTCACGATGATGTGTACAATGTATTCCGAATAGTAATTCTTGCACATACATGTATGTCAAAACGGGCCTCTTTTTGGGGGGCCTGGAATATTCCATTTCGGGGGTAAAGATGATTTTGGAATTACTCATTCTTGCGTCAGGGTTAATAAAAAAGAATCTATTTTGGACTGGGGTGATTATGTAATAATCCATTAGAGATAATCCTGGAATGGCCAATTTTGCAGGGAGTACCATCAAAACTGAAAAGGTCCTCTTTGTTCTTGCGGCTGTCATATTGGGGAAAGTAATAGAGATTGGGACAGGGTTGATTTGGAAGAATTTTTCCGGAATGTCTGATTTGTTTTTTGCATTTTGATTTCAGAAGAATTATTCCGGGGAGAGTTTGAGTGAAATATGTTGCGTTTGCTCGCCAATGCTGTACAGAACGATGTTTTGTAAAACCCTAAACAAGCCTCGCGGCTTTCGCTATGCCCGACCAAATATCCCCTTCCAGACATGATGTATCGATTCGCCGCCAGAAAGTAGAGTGAGGCAAACAGGACGCGTCTGCAGTTACGGCTTGCCGAATTTGTATTTAACTTGGTAGTTAACACATACTGGTATGGAGATTTCAAACCTTGGCGGTGTAGGCTCCACTTTTGCCCTTTATTTAGGGTTTTGCGCCGCTCCAGATGGCTGCGCGGATGGATATAATTAGAGTACTGCGGTCGTCTGCAGATTGTAGCGTCAGTGCAGGGCGGCCATTTGTGAGGTAGGATTGGCGTTCGCTTGTCTGAGTATTTCCCCTCGAAAACACGCAATTATCGCAATGAATAGCTGTATCGAAGTGTATTTGGGTTTGTAGTTGTTACTGGTGATGGGCCGCCCTTTTCGTAAGGAGTCACTTCACGGCGTTCAGCCCATGGCCGTCCGCCAGAAAATCAGAAAAAAAACCCGACGGTTTTGAATTTCTCACTAATGCTTTAAAAGTAGCCTTTGTTGATAACTATACTGGATTATGTGGCTGGTAACTACTTGATACAACTACATGTACTATGTATTTGTTGGTTATTTTTAGCCGTGTACCGGACATACAAATTCGTTAAATCTGATTCCTGAGTCGCCACGGTTTACATTGCATCAGTATGTACAATTGGCTACTATGCACGTGTTAAGGTACTAACGGATTTAGATGTCTTCTGGGAGGTGTTCTATTTCTGACATAAATGTTTGTAAATGATGTTTCTTTTGTACAGATCAACCCAGAGAGGATTGTGACAAGACGGACGTGTTCGCTTGGCACATGGGCCCGGTGATCTCTGAAGTCTTCATCAGGAAAAAACATCAAAGCATTCATGCCAGAAAAGAAGGAAAACACAGTCTTTGATGATAATAATTATTTGTACCATGAATCCAAAGTTCCAAACAAATCTTGATGGGTGACAAAATAGAAACACTGACTGGAATTGGCAGAACATCCAGCTTACTCAGGGCTTGTTAGTCAGGCATACTTTCGAAGCTGGAAACCCAGACCTCGGGGACTGTGCCTCTGGTTTAGTGGGGGCTTGTCAGCTTTAGTTAGATGGGTTTGCTGGATGTTAATGCCTCATCAGTTTTTCATGTATGGTCTTGTCTCTTATTCTTTTCAATATAAATTTGAATTACTGAAGCAAGTTACAGGAAAGTTATCGGGGCAGCAAGTGTGAAAATATAACGGGTACGAGAAAAATGATAAGGGAAGCAGACATGGAGGTGGAAGCAAAGTGTATAGCCATGGACAAAAACGGCAAGGGCGAAGGAAAAGACACTGGGAAAAAGTTTTTAGAAATCAAGCCTTAAGTTTAATCTGTACAAACTAAAATTTGGAGCCAATATCTTCAGTTACAGCGGACCCTACAGATTGTGCACTCCGCTTGCCAGGATCTATGGTTGGGAAGCGCTATAATTTGGGTTTACCGCAGGCTGAGCGAACCTTACACTGTTCTGTGGTTTCCTCCTACATTCACGTTCCATGTGGCCAACTAAATTACAATTCCTACAAATGGGCCGTCCTGAAGGATCCCATTTGTCAGGAGAGTCGAGCTGTCCGGCCACCTGCAAGCTGATTATTTTCAGAGTATGTGTTCGGAGTTTGAGGACGCACAGCTAGCCTGGAAATCTCCCTACAGAGGCTGTCTAGTGCTCTCAGTTTCTTGCCGAAGGCCGGCTAGTTCATTTGCCATGTCTGGCTGACTCCCCATTACCATCTGCCCAGCCTGTACCAGAGATGAGCTTGCCCCCACTCTCCACTAAGATGGAAGGCTTGTTCTTTTATATCTCTGAAAGTCCTACGATTTGCAACCAGAGTCCTCAGAAATTCTCATCGTAGTTGGCGGCGAAGCCACTCGTCCTTTATACCATTTAAGAAACGATCCCTCAGAATGCTATCACTATCCACTAACGAAAGTCCTGTTTGCCTATTAGCACATTTCAATAGTTTGGTTGATTGTTGGGCATAGATTTGCAGGCTTTCCCTGGGCAGCTGTACCCAAGAATAAAACTGGGCCATAATGTCAGAAACCGGGGCAGTGTCCCCAAAGGATTCGACAAGTCTACCTCTCAGTCTAAGTCTGCTCTCTCCTCGGCTACCTGCCTCCTTGCCTGTCCCTCCAATTGGCGATATAATAGACCTGCCCTGTTGCCTGCAGGAACGTTGAATAGCTGAAAGGAACCATTCTTCGAACGACAAACTAGATCCCGTCCCATTGAACTTCAGGCGAAAGGCAGGTAACTCAGTCCAAAGTTCAACACTGGATTTACTACACCGTTCTGTTTATTTGGGGGGTCTACACTGTTCTGCTTATCCTGGTTTACACCGTTCTGGTTATTTCAGGGGGTCTACACCGTTCTGCTTATCCTGGTTTACACCGCTTTGGTTATTCGAGGCCAGTCGCAGAAATAAAAAGCATTAAGCAATGATTAATGACTTATGGCAAGTGTACACCTGGCTTTCCTGTCCTTTTCCAGGCGCCCATCCTAAAATGGGTGGATGGATGCATAAGATAAAAAGGTGCATAAGATAAAAAATCTCGCATCTCTAGTCACATTGTACAAGATACATGCCGCACCCACAATGTGTACAACAAATTAAAAAGATCCACATCAAGCCGCTTAACGTAACATCTCAACCTACCCTTGAGTCTGCCAAATGCATATTCTATTACCATGCGTGCTCTGCTAAGGCTGTAGTTGAAGTAGCCACTCTCTGGATACTTCCCATGTTCTTCAGGAATTTGTTCAGATGCTCAAGGCGCAGATCCAATGATATATTCTGTCCCTGACCCCCCACCCTGTTGAAAAACCTATTCCAGACAAGACTGAGCCATGGGTGGGGACAGAATAGAGGGAGCTTGCGCCTTCATAAGGAAACAACTGTATGCGTATTGCGTGTGCCCAGACGCCGTCCCCGTCCCGTTGTTCGACGAGTGTATTGCAGAGGCTACCCTCCCTTCCAAGGTACTAGAAAACACTACATTTTTGGGGCAGGTCTTACTCAGCTAGCTGTCTGTTAAGACTCTACCCGGTTCGTATTCCTGCCTCTCCGTGTCCGTTTCAGCGCTCTCTTGCCTAACCGGATCCCCATTATGTCCGCCAACACCTTGAGATCAGCATCGTTTGGGTTGATGTTTCCCTTCGCCGTCTCATATAAGTCTCGTAATGTCCATTTCCTTGGATGGCCGGCAGATGAGTGATTCCTCGTAGCACCTCGAATGATCTTCATAACAGTACAGCAGTGTCTGCATGACTTGCTTCAGTTTTGTTGCCATCTTCTTCCTGCGGAACTTCTTCTCTTCTCTATGTTCGGTACTGAGACGTTTGCTGAGGTCATTCCCAAATCTCTCCCGGACCCGGTTTTTCTCTTCCTGGACATTCCCTGGGAACATTTGCTTGGACTATGTGGCTTTGGACACCCTGTCTCTAATACCTTTGCCAAGGTGCACTGTATCTGTAAAGGCTGTTACTTAATGTCCTGCCTCCTCTATCATGACTTCTTGAAGGCCAGCAACAAAGTCACCATCTTGATCATTTGTAGTCTCACTAGCAAGCGTCTTCACAGGTTCAAAGACGAGTTTCTTCCCGATGTCCATTCCAGCCTGTCGTTTGTCACCGATCACTGTTTCTTCTGAATTGTTGGCTGGACATTTGTGGGGTAGGACTGGCTTTCCACATCCTTCATTATAGTTGTATGTTTGACAGATCTTCTTCCTGACACGAGTGCCGACAGCAAGCTTCTTTGGAGTCACGTTTTCAGCTATGCTGGTGACACCACTGTTTGACGGTTGCCCTGGCTTCTTGCCCCTTCCGGAACGAAGTGGGCTTTGATATCTCGTGTCTCGCCCTATTAGGATGCCACTAGGTGGGTTTCCTTTCTGCACATGGATGTCCTCCACTATCTCACGATTGCATGTCCGCTTCATTCTCTTGAACCATCAAGTCACTGTACTTGATAGCCCCTGACTGTAGTCCAGATCGGGTAGGCACGGTTATGTCCAGAGCAGCTGCCATCTCTTTGATTGCGGTAGGTAGTACTGGACTGTTACACCATGGCGACCTGCACTGCCAGGTTGGGGACTGCTGTCTTTGCACCGGGTCCCTGTGTTGGTACTTCAGAGTAGACCTTTGTCGTGGGTGTTGCATATCCGCACTTGACACACACCAGTGTCGTTAGAGAGGCCAATAACAAGGTATATAAACTTTTTACATAACAAGTTTTTTTTTGACATGTTCACCTTTATAGAACAATAAAACATTTGCCATTTCTATCCTTTATGTCTCTTGTACAGGTGACTTTCACTTCCTCTGGGAAGCACTGAGGACTGCCACGCTGTCCACATGGGGGCTGCCCACAGAGGTGGGGTCTTTGTCACAAATCAGGGTCACCATTAACAGGACAAGGGTGGACAAAGGTTGTAAGAACTTTGCTCTGTCCGATGAGTTCTTTTGCCACGCCGCCACTGGACACCTTGTGGCAGCCCTAGCATCATTTCTAGGATTGGCAACTCCTGAAGATCCATACAGCTGTACCAGCAGAGACGAATTTGAGCAGTTGGCCTCCACCTTTGTCACCGACGTTGTCTTCCCCGGGCCATGGACTGAAGACAGCGACCAAGTCCGAAACAGAGCAAGGCTACTCCTGTACATGGGCCTGCTTTACATGGATCTTAGGACATCAATCAGGTACATTCAACGTGCTAATATCAAATAAGTATAAGCATTAAAGTAAGGACGCAAGACCTGTACAAGTAACAAGTCCAAGTAGTACATAGTGGTGAATGAGGAATTGAGGAAGTTTTCTTACATATTGCTGTACACTGCACTGAAAAAATATATTCATCCTTCTTAAAAATACTGGTATATTACACACACCTCAACTAGCAGTGTGAATTACTTGAATTTCAGAGTGCATGTATTAGTATGACACTGTAGCAAATGACTTTAAGCCAATGTTATTTTTATTTTTGGTGTACACATGATGACAAAGAATAGAACATTGAATCAATTTGTTTTGAACATGTGCTTTTTTTTCTCTCTAAATCCAGGTATCAGATGGGGGAGACTGTAATCCAACAGTGGAAGCTCTGGTTTGAGCTGTTCCTGGGGAGTAAGCGTAGCCAGTATGCCTGTGAGGCCGCAAACCTGCTGGCTAACCTCAAGGCTGACTGGTCACCATATATGGCATACCTGCAGACACACAACAGGTGTGTCAACATCAGTGGGCAGGAGGGCAAAGCCAAGCCTGTGGATATGCTTGGGGAACACTACAATAGGTAGGTATTGTCTATTATAGATTACAACTAAAAACTCATCAGTACAGTTTCCCTTGCCAAAGTAGTCAGTTGTGCGGCTGTAATGCCGCATTACATGGTCATTATCAGATCACTTCTGGTGTTAACCCGGCATTAAACTAGCTCCCACTGAACATTGGGAGTAATGCTGCATTGATGCCATGACCATTAATCATCATTTATCATCTGGGCCTTTTGGAGTGGGGCAGAAGATGTTGCCTGATGTGATCTCCACCCCTGACAGCTTGCCAGTGGGGATGGTCATACCAAATTAGTCCCTCACCCTAGGATTGTCTTACTAGTATCATTCTCTGATCCCTGGGTAAGTGACCCAGTTCTCTCAGTCAGCTCCCAACCTGAAGGCTGTTTTGTCCAACATGTGGTATCTGGACCTCCCAAAGGGAGAAGGTTACACTTTTTGTGTTCCACAAACTTATAGTACTAGTAAGACTAAGTTGTAAGTGTAGCCTGGGCAAATCACAGTGGGGAGTATTTCATTTTTCCATGATCTGCCTATAGCTTCCAGCATATATGAGCCTCCTACATGTGCTATGGGGAGTTGCAAAGGATGGTCTGATGTATCATGTGACCATGTATGGGAACATTCTGCTCCCCCCATAAGTCATGTGACCTGGTTGCTCTATCAGAGCAGTTTGCTGTCCAGGTCTGTGTTTTCTCTCCATATCTTGTTAGACATTTGCAACCAGGCACCACGTTTTTTTACCAAATGTCCTGAAATTTCAACAGAGATAGCTTGGAATATACCTCCCACAGGTATTCTTGGTTTAGTGTTTTGGGTGCAGACCCTAAAATAATGTTCAGGATGTTCTAAATGGTTGAGGATTGTACTTACTTGAGCCTGGTGTTAATGTAAGGGTCAACCGTAACTAAAGACTGTGACAGAGGGCATTAATGCAGGGGAAAGGCAAACTAATTGGTTCAAGGCACTGCAGAGTTGACAGTGGAGGGAGGTGCCTTGGACAGCCATAATCTACTGTGAAATTAGGCACTATACTGGCTGTAATGCAGGATGAATGTTTCAGGGGGTAATGCCGCATAGCAGACCACTTTGGCTTGGGTTGTGTAAATGTATAGTTTTCAAATATCAAACATCTTTAAACTCTTGATTTGTACTTAAATAGGGTCATCAAGACAACATGCCATTCTTCTGGTGGAAGACTGCAGTTCAAGCATGCACAAGACATCAGCCTTGCAGTTCAAGTGTTCGATGCAGCGAAACATTTTACAGACAGTTTGTGTCGTAGCTCAAGATCTTCTAGCCACACAACACCAGCCGCAACAGACGACATCAAGGCCATCACCAACATTATCCTACAGCATGGAATTCATGTTGAGACGCCAGGTAGGAGCTTGAAGTGGTCGGACCCTCGTGTCGTTGCAAGAGAACGAATCAATGATGACAGGTGGCTACTTAACTACTTAACTCGCGAAGCAGAGAATGAAGAGCCAGAGACAATGGGGAATCAAGACAACCTGGATACAGCTGTGGACACAGGAGACGGCGAGGAAGACATCCTGGCAACTGCATGGGAAACTGACCTCATGGACCTTGAGCTGTGAACTGTGTTAGATCAGATTTAAAATGTCTTGGAGAGGTCTCCTAGGTGCCCGTCTTCTCGTTGGTGCTTCTGGGAACTCATTATCTATTAACTCCAATACATGTGCAATGTTTTCTGACACACCTTTTACCTTTGTCATCAAATCATCAATGGTGTGCACACTTTGTGCAGCATCTTTGATTTTGTTTAAGCAATTCTCTGACATAAGACCTTCTGGCCCAACATGTTGTAACGTGGAATCTCCCCTGAACATTTCGTTTCTGAGTTCCAGAAGCCTAGCCTTCAGATGTTCTTTATTACCAGCCTGGCGCTTCCTTTTTCTCGTGACCTTTTTCTTCTCTCCATTGGCCACTCTTGGGTGGAGCATGTACGCCCCCTCGTGTGCCTGACCTATGTCCTGACATACGCTGCAGCACCTGTCAGGTGGAGGTTCCTGTACCCTGCCCCCAAAAGACTCCACCATTACAGCCCTGACACAAGAGTCAGCTGCCGCAAACTTGGTGACTGCCTCGTCCACTTTGGCTTCGGTCTGTGTCCGGCTTCCGAACACAAGTGCTGTGGCTGGCTGCCCGGATCTCCCAGCCCTTCCAATTTCCTGTAGAAGTATAAGTGACACTGAAAGATCAGGGTTTATTTAGACAAGACTATATTGTATTGTATACTATATTGTACTATATTGTATTGTTTTGTAGTATTTATTTTCAAGTACATTTTTTGTTTGCAAACGTTACATTAAGTTTTAATTGAAGTGTTCTGATTGAAGTGCAATTACTGAGAGTTACTCTGGTAAATCATGTAGCCAGTGCTATTTCTTTTTGTTTGTTATTGTTTTAAATGATGAATGTTTTTCTTACCTGGTACAGCAGGCTCATGGTCTTGGGCAGGCCATAAAGGCAGACGCACCCAATGTCAGGAATGTCGATACCCTGTAAATAATGAGAGATGGATCAGTTTTTTATGTATGTGTATAAGAAAATACCTGACCCTAGTACAGGGCTATAATCTGTGCTTATTACCTTCAGGTATATAAGCATACCACAGTCTGATAACAAGTAAGTCACTGAATGATGATACAATGTTCTTATCCTCTTCAATATGTTATCTACTTGTCTATAAATACCAATTAAGGTTCACATACCATTCCAAATGCCACCGTGGCGACAAGCACCCTGATGGTGCCCGCCTTGAATCCATCCAGCACCTTGCTTTTTAGTTGGCTGCTCATACTGGAGTGGAAGTAGGCCACGCAGTCTTTCCATGCTAGTGATGTGTGCCCTCTTAAGTGTCGCCACACATCCATCACCTGGTTTCTGGTGGGAACATACACCAGGTGTTTTTCGACACTTCGACTGTCTGTCGCACCTGCCAGTTTTTGCGTTAGGCCAAGGAAGTCCTTCTGAAATGTTAAACATATAATATTTTTAAAAGTGGCTCCAATGTGCACATGTACAACTTATAAGCCCTTCTTTTGTCACTGTATATATATATATATGTGTGTGTGTGTGTGTGTGTGGAACACAACAGTTTCTTATACAAATCCTTAAAACGTTTTGTAGCTATACGATACATGCCATTTACCTGCTTAGATATCTTCTTCACTGACACAAGAAATATGTTCCTTCTGTCGAGATTCCCCACCACGTTTATACAGTCTTCCTTCATGTTCAGGACGTTCTTGATGTCGTCCACAGCAGTCGGGGAGGCAGATGCTGTTAACGGCATCACCTGTGTTGTGGGGATGTGTGCCCTCAACTCCCCGAGCTTTCTGAAGTCTTCACCCCTGAAACATAGTGTACAGTCATGTAAGAAGTATGTAACTCAGGCAGTTTCATAGCATATGAACCAGGAATATGTACCATTTTGCTATAGTGTGGGACATGCTGAAGACTTTGATGTACAGTATAGTTCACAATTCTTCATTCAGTTCTTCGTGAATAGAATCATAAATTCAAAAGGGACGTTTTGAAATAGTAACTATCAAACTATCCAAATTATCCTTACCATTCGGGAATACAGTGGGCCTCGTCCACGACAAGTGCACATATTGGCCTTTCTGTTTTGAAGACTGCGGCACCTGCACCCACTGCCATCTCAGGGCTGATGTACACTATATGAAAACGACTGGTGTAAATACTTTCGATTCGAAGTACATATAAATCAAGTTGGTGCAACAACTGTACCCTTCTTCTGTGATCGACCTTTGACACAAGTAATATCAATTGTCATGTTTGAATACTGAATTTTAGAATAGGAAATAGGAAGGATAAGGAAATCGCAATCAAAGCTGACAAAACAATAGTTTGGGTCATGACAATAAAAGCTGTTGAAATGTAATTATGATGATATTAAGATGAAGGTTTATCATAAGATAAAGGAACACTTGCAATTTGCAAATATGCAATCCCTACCAAGCTTGATTGATCTGTCCGTCAATTCTCCGACGTCGGAGGCCGATGTAACGTGGATGGCCTTGTAGCCTGTAGTTCGTGTGTACCTGGCGATCTGAAAGGTAAGGTAAGTAAATAACTATGTTCTTCCCATCAAAACGTTATTACTTGATCATCTCATCGGCCATATATCGTTCGCTAGGAGAAAACAAGTTTCTCGTGTGACAAATTTTCACAACAGGAGATCAAATACAGTATTCAATCTTAGTTTCGAAGTTTCCCGTACTCATTTGAAATAAATGGGGAGGGCGTTATCGGTACGGTGTTGTTGTTTTTTTCGCCTCAACCTCTGATCTTCGGAACGAAACATACAAGAAACAGTATTCACCTGATCGTCGATTAACGCTGTCAGTGGACTGACGACGAGGACGAACGGCTCTGGCGAATTGAGGCACGAGGGAATGGCCTGAAAACAAAATGTTTTGCCGGCTCCTGTAGGCAGTCCAACAAAAACATCACAGCCACTGAGAACTCCCAACACGGCATCCTCCTGCCCCTGTCGCAATCTGTCATAGCCAAATACGTCCCTCCCGACGCGGCGCAAACGGTCCCGGTCGATCGGGATTGGGTCATCGCTCATTTTTACAAGTTGCCACAGTCAAAACACTGTTGAAAATATTAGAAACTTGACTGCCACAGGACCGTTAGTGTATTTAAACTTTCGTGACCTTTGACACTTCCTGTCACATGCTTCACCCGCCGGCTCGTGACAGGTCCGTCACTGTCCGTCACGGCTCAGTCGCAAAGCAATAAAAGGGTAATTTAGCTACTTGGCACCTATTAGTTAGCGATTAGTGGCCTTCAAAGAACGTAGCGACTTTCGACAGGCTTCGGACGCGGCAGACTGTTCTCTCCCCGGCCAAACTCCCCTGGCGTGTATATCTCTCTATTTTGGCCGATTTCTACTCTTTCCAGCCGCTTTCCGAAGCCTGGTAGAGGCTAAATCATACCCATTGTTTTAGGCCAAAGTTTTTCCACGCCGCCCTGGTGAGAAGAAAGGCATTCTGGGAGTGTGAATCCTCCTGTGTACTCATCCATGTCGACTGCGTTTGATTTTGTATATTCCCAAATATGTCGTTCAAATCTACTATAGGCAGTAAACCTTAATTTGGTATGATAGTTCTTCCATTAAAATAGTACATGACTGTATAAGACTAAAACGTCCAACATACATGTATATTATATAATAATTAAGTGCACCAAATATTTTACTGCATTTAACTTACCTCTGACTTAGCTTGCTCTACAACAATGTAAAGCAGGGCATTTACTGTCTGCAACATAGTGATATTTCAATTAGTTATAGGTGCACTGCCCTTGTGAAACAATGTTGGATGCAATGTTTGAATGATCACATCCACAATACAATTACAATTTGCTACATGAATGTCTTTTTTTAAAGAAATACAAAATCATTCAATGTTGCCTGCAAGGATAAGCTTTTGACACTTTGAAGTTATAAAAAAAACACACATTCAAAGTCTTACCACCAACATGATGACCGTGGCATCCACGCCGGCAACGTGAACCCAGGTGGCCTCCAGCCGTAGCATACTGTTCGGCTGGATAGTATAGCCGTTTAGGGCAGCACATCTTCGTCCTCATCCAAGGTCTTTTGGAATTTCTTGAATTTTTGAAACTTGGTTCTGAAAGAAGGAGTAAGGTCTTTGGCGTGAATGTTGGCATCTCTCAGCAGATGGTGCTCAATAAACACCATCGCTGGAGCGATGCTGGCAGAACAAACATTGTAGCAGAAGAATACAGACGTTCACGTTTTACATAATTTTTGCTAGTCTAAAGGAATTTTGTTTCGTTTTCCAAATAAATATGTTACATGGTAAGATAAAAAGACTGGCATTACCTTGTGTGTTTGCCAAGGCAGGATGGCTGCTGGGCACGTTTGGCGCGGACTGAGGTGTCGCCCATACGGGTCTCCAGATGAAGAGCAGGAAGGCACGTTTGGGGCGAACTGTAGGTGTCGCCCATACGGATCTGCAGATGAAGAGAAGGACGGCACGTTTGGGGCGAACTGTAGGTGTCGCCCATACGGGTCTCCAGATGAAGAGAAGGACGGCACGTTTGGCGCGAACTGTCGGTATCTGCCATACGGTTCTCTGGACGAAGGGGAAGGCGGCATGGGCGCGAACTGTCGGCCATACGAGTCCCCGGACGATGAAAAAGACGGGAGGGGTGTACTCGTCATCAGCGGTCGGCCAAAGTCTGAAAACTCACTAGAACAGTCACTGAAAATAGCACTCCTTTCCTGGGAGCCATCTATCCTGCGTCCGTCTCTGGCACCGACCCACTGATAATGTGTGTATTTATTTATTTATTTATGAAGATTTACCACATTTGTGGAAGGATTGACATAACAGGTGACTATCACCTCTTCAAGATGTCAACCCTGAGACCAGACTGTAACCACTCACACCGGGAAGGACCCCTGTTCTTTTGGATAAGTATGGTGGGTTCTTTACCGTGCGTGGGGTGTGGCTCTCCCCAAACACGGGACCTCCATTTAACGTCCTATCCGGGGGAAGTCCCTAACCGAAGCTAGGTACTCATTTACACCTGAGTTTAGTCAGGAAAGTCGTGTAAATTACCTTTCCTGAGGGCACAAGATCGGTGACATGGGTGGGGATCGAACCCGGGGCCTCTTGGTCCTGATCCGAACGCACTACCGCTGCGCCAAACGACCCCACTAATCTATCTTGAAATTCGCGGGATACCCTGGGAAACGCATGCGCAATCAGTTATTAGTCGCTCATGTTTGTTTCTTTTACTGGGGCCTGCATGGGGTTCACTGTTCAAGCAGGTGCTGGACGACCATGGCATATCAAATTCTGTCCCTGGCTCGTATAAGCAAGCCGTTTCAAAGGTGAAAGACATGCTCCCCAAGTCGAACACTTACCACGCGTGCATTATTGATTGTATTGTTTACCACGGGGAGAACGAACGAGCCGACAGATGTCCCGACTGCAACGAAAGTCGGTATGGCGGACGAGGTAAACCCAAAAAGGTCTAGAACAATTTATGCAGAGATCAACAAATGATATACCGGCGTGGTACCTCGTCTCTTTTTTTCTAACACTGTGACAGAGACTGTTTCACAAGATCTCAACCTGTGTTTGAAATCACAGGGAACTTTATTGACCTTGTGACATATGTGACTAAATCGAAATGCCCTCGATCACGTCCACGTCGAGCGTTGACTTCCCCTTGGCCACGGCGTCCATCACCCAGTCGACCGTCCCCTTCTTGCTCTCTTGGGCCTCCCACTGTTGAAGCGTCAGGCAGATGCCTTTCTCGATGCGAACCGGTTCGTTGTTGCGCGCGGGGATGCGGTCGTACTGCCACAGACCCACCGACGGTTGATCGTTGGTCACTTCGACGACAGCGTATTTCAGATTTCCCAGATGGAACATGCGGGGGTTCAACGTTGCAGTTGCCGGTATAACTTCAAAGGTCACGTCGATGATGGCTCCGTAGATCGACATGTCTTTGAGAGTACGCCACTGCTATGGGGTGAGGCTCAACCCTTTCTTCCCGGGCTTAAGTAGTAGCTAGTAGCTTTGGCTGCAGCTCGGAAACCATCCTTATCCAGTCGTCCTGTGTTGAATTCTTTGAGAAGGTCAAATGTTGCTGCCTCATCATTCAGACCATTTAAACATTTGAAAATGGTCTGAGTGGCGGTACAGCTTCTTCCCAGCCCGTGGCACTGACCAGAGGACCACTTTGACATGATGTCTTTGGCCTTCTGGTAGCATCGCGGGCTTAGAGTTGTTAAGTTGTAAACCTGTTTAGTTGTAAACAAGACCCATGACAGGGGATTGTTCCTCACTAATTTACTGATTTTTCATTTGACATGTATTGAGTTCCCTCAAAACCAAAATGCAATGTTAACATTCTTCTCAAAATTTGCTTTTTAAACGTTTTGCCTGATGTAACATAACATTGAGCTTAGATTCAAATTCACCATACCAATTTTGCTAATAAGTATGTGTGGGAATTAAAAAAAAACACTCAGGGAATCTCAATTTTTAAACCCTGGATTGTAACGTGTTCATGCCTGAGTTCAAGGAGGGTATCAAGGAGATATATAACTTCCTTGCTGAGTTTAACATAATTATAAACTTTTGCCTAAAATGTCTAGCCAACCATGTTCTGCCAACCATGGTAAGCATACAGTTATGTAACCGCCATTACCATTCATCTACCAGGTTGCATACATGTACTTCACCACTTTGAACGATTATCCCCCAGGTTATAATGCACACTTGCGATTATGTAGACATACGAAATTACAATGGATGTTTCATTTTAGATGGCATCTTTTGGCCACATGTTTTCAAAGTGGTTAGATACCAGGTAATGGAAGTCATATAGTATGTACACACTTGTAACAAATTATGAATGGGAAATAAGTTGAACATTTAGGATCTTAAAAAAAGTGTTCTTTCAGCAACAATTGTAAGGTATCAGTGTCCACTGTGAGTGAGTGTGTGAGTTAAAGATAGGCTTAGCTCAGACCCCGAGAGTTATGAAATGATCAAAAATACAATATACAACATACAACCCTTACCAATCATACTCAGCTGTCGAACCGACTGGCCACAATCTCCGCATGCATGGACATGCATGCATGTCCCAACACATACATGGCTGGGAAAAAGTTGTGCTGGAATGCACTCCGCATCAGCTGTTGGGAAAAAATGACATGAAGAATTGTTTTGAAAAACATGACATTGTGTAAGAACATGATCAACTGATGTCATTCATGTACATAAGGACCGTAATTGCATAATCAATAAGAAGCCTAATCAATGTCAATTAGGTATGAAATTGTACAACTCTATTCCTTTAAAAATTCTAAAAGTATTTGAAATACTGCAGTATTTGGTATATGACAAACCAATGTGTGTGTGCAAACATGCTAATGACATGCCTACTGCAGTTTGGTATAATTGAACTATGCAGCCATGAGGGCATAAATATACAACAAAATCAGATAGAACGTTAGCATCGCCATCTATGAATTACACCCACCTGAACAGCACGCTTCATGGGCTCAAGTGTGAGCGGTGTTGTGACCGTTGCAGACCACATGCCCTGTGCTGAAGGCAGCAGGATATACGTCTGATATCTCGGGATGAGCTCAGATATGACAATCTCTCCTCTCTCGTCTTCATGACCCTGCAGGTGTACCTGAAAATTATAACACAATCATCATTCAGAAGTTGACCCTGTACATAGTAGTATAGTAACATAATATAGCCATGATGATTGTAGATGTAGTAAGATACCACTTTCCTCAATCTTGTATTATTGTAGATAGTATGATCAAGTCTAACAACATAACAGTTCCATCATCTATCAATTCCTTGGCCATTGTGAGGATTACGATCATAACAGTATTGTTGAGAAACAGTCAGAAATAAAGAGTATTATGAACCTCATTGTTGAAGATCCACATGTCCTGGCCCTCCACCTTTCCAACAGTCGTGGTTCCTCGTTTGCATCTCAGGCGGTCCCCCTTCTCGAAATCCAGCTGTTTGGTGACCATTTGCTGCTTGAAAGCTGGACATCAGATTATAAACACACAGTGTTGAGTGAAACGTCGGTAAGAGGCGCTGCTTACTTTACTCGTTCATGGCCTGGAGGTGGAGGTCGTACAGCCGCATCGCCTCCTGCCTCGCCTCGTCCTCCCTGCCATCGTCTTCGAAAATATTCTCGAGGTGGGCCAGGTACCGCATGTCCTGTCGGCTTCCCTGGCTAGGGCGGCGTCCTCGTCCTCCTCCTGAGTGTTTATAGATCAAAATACTTTGTCACTATTCAATCGAACATACGTGATCTAGATAAACAGTCAAATTACACAGGGATCTGTGGAAAAGTGATCTTCTTAAAGAAAAGGAATGTCAGCAAAATTTCTACCTATGTTTTACAATAGAATGCTAGCTCCATTGATCACATGTGACGCGTCCGTCACCACAATGCGCAAAGCACACTGTTCTGCTATAGTTATCAATGGACGGATTCCATCAATATGTCTTGCTTATCATAAAAAGGCTTCTTCTACACACATGAACGTCAATGAATCCGTTATAGGCAGAGATTAAGCCACGTGCGGTCCCAAATAGTCCCAAGTCGTGTTTGAAAAAAGGGGTTGGCTTTAAGAGGCAAGTCCCCCTTTTTACAGAGATATAGCCCCTAATCTAACCTCTAACCTAGATATAAATTTACTAAGTGTCTTACCTCCCAAACGGCTTCCTCAGGCGAGTCCCACTCGTCGCGGGAGTCATACCCCTCGTCGTCGGGGTCACCATTCTGAAAGTAAGCAAGTAAGTTATTTTACTAAATATTTCAGCACTTGAATGAGGAATACAAGGCAATTGAATATAAAACACTTACTGTTTCCTGGTTGTTGGGGTCATCCCAGACTGAGTCGCCCATTGACTCATACCCCTCGTCGGCAGACATGATATTTCCTTTAAAGTGCTTGGACCGCGTACCGTTCCTGGACTTCTTGCCTTCACTTGTGGGAACGGAGGTGACAGACTCTATCTCAGAAACGGAGGTGGGGCTTATGATGAAAAATTGCTTTTTCTTGTTGTTTCAAGACGACGACATGTGGTACAGGTTATTAGTGTCAAAGCTTGTGATTTATAAGGTTTTCAAGTGACTTAAGCACTATCTTGCAACAACCGATTATTGATTTTCATATGCCTTACCAAGTCGACTTGCAATAAAAATACCATAAAATTGAACATGGCTTTGAAGCAAATGTGTGTCGGTTGCTAGGGTAAAGTTGTCATTCTAAGTGAGGGGTTCAGGTTACAAACGTCAATTAAAAATCCAAAGTTTTACATATGCAAAATGACAGTAAAATTTGGTAGGATTATATTACTTTTCTGGAAACAGTTACAAAAAAGTATTGGGTCATACCATCAGAAGAAGGTTGAACGATCGACCGAAAGTTCATGGCGAGTTCTATTATTACTAGTATGTTTGAACTGGTTGAAACTATAGTATGGATTTTTACCAACACAAGAGCTTTCATGCGAATACCAAAAAAGTAATTTTTCCATCTTTTAGGATCCATAAATCTACAAAAAAGCCATTTTTGGTAAACTTGAATCCGCCTGACATTAGTCTGCGGACCAAGAAACCAAGTAACATATATATTTGTGTTATATGTATTACTTATGTAATGTGTAATTGTGGTGTCAGTGGGTTACAGGAACACCCGACGCTGCCACCACGCCAGTTAGGTACGCATGCAACGACTCGAGTCGGCGAATTTCGCTAACAGAACCTTTACTGCAGAAAGGCCTGTGGTTTTACAAGTTACACAGTCACAGCCAAGGTCTCGTTCCGCAGTTACATGTACTCTGCGTGCAGGGAGTAACTGCCGAGCACACGTTCTTTGCACGGCCCCTCTCCTTGGCGCGACGACGAGAATGGCCTTGCGTCGCCGTCACCAGAATGTCCTTCAGTCCTCGCGGCATGAAGGGCGTGATATCTCTCCTTCAATGTATTGTACGTCTCTTGGGCGCCGTCGACGGTCTTGCTGTCGTTGTCTGTGACAAGACCCGACAGTACTAAAGGGTTTGGGCCGCTTAGCAAGTCCAACGCTGCCTTCTTCGCCATCATCTTCTCTGAATTGCCAATGTGCTCGGCCGGGTCGAATGTTACAGAGCAATGCCCTTCGTGATACAATGATAGGCCTCAGGGGAAAACCGTCAATGGCCTTCCGCCTCTCCTAGATCAAATAATATGGGGTATCCACTCAAAACGGAGTATTTAAGAAAACTGACAAAAGAAATAAATACTTCGGCTTCGTACTAGCACCGTGCGCTCCTGCCGTTAAACATGCGCTACTCCCCCTATTGGAGGCGGGAGGTAAACCTGCTTACTAAAGATCAGGGATTAAAACAGTGTAAAAACTACTACATCTACCCCTTACTCAGTTGAACTTGATAAGAAAACAGCGATTCGTCAATAACAGTCCCGTTTGTGGTCAGTTATTCAGGTGCGCTTCGAGCTGCGAGACATTCACAATTTGGCCATTGATGTTTGCTACAGATATTGTCGCTCCGTATTTCTAATAAATGTTAAACATGACAACAAAGGATGTTATTTCTTCCTTTATGGTTTAGAATGCTAGAGCTGAGAGCTTTTTTTTTTAATTACAAGTAAACCTATCAAGTATATCTGTTTCATTCTCCCACGACAGAGTCCCACACGCGCCAATTTCAGCGGTCTGTTAGTCTCCACAAGGCAATGACGTATTGGCGCGTGTGGGAACCTACCATGAGTTGGTATACATGACAACTTCAGAACCTTTGTCGTTGGCGACCGTCAATTTTCCGTTACAGACCCTAGAGGAAAGGAGATCTGATAAAACTCAATGTGACAACAATTATAGTAAATAGATGGCTGTCCTTTGTTGGCCTTAACTTATTAGCCACTATTACGCCAGGTTCAAAATCAGCGTTTTAAAGATAACCTTGTTGAACAGCTTCATCACGACATTCCCAACCACCCTTTCTACAAGGGGGTCGTCCCACCCGAAAGGCAGGCTTGAGGTTGCAGCTTCTTGTAGCGCACTGGCCGTGGAGACGTCTACAGAAAAGGACATACAACTGTGCTCAGAATCCAAATTAATAGGACCTGAAACTTTGTTTGGGTAACAGTTTCCAATTGATATTTCATTTTCCCATAAGCGGCAAGAAACATATCATTTTAGAAATGCTATATTTCTTGCACTCACCCGCTGCTTGGATCCTCCCTACGGCAGACAGACACGCCCGAAGTGCTATGGTCTTACACGCAGCAGCTGGGCCTGACGCAATTACAACTGAGCATTTTCCCTTGCTAGAGATGATGGTGACGTAGTGGAGGCTCATCACTAACGCCCCTAGCAGCGTAGCCCCGGCTGGCCAGTTGACGTTGGGTTGTAGGTAGTCTCTCATGGCCAGAAGCAGCTGTCGGAGGACAGCTCCTGTTCTGTCCTGCGGCACTTTCTCGTCATACTTTACCATGTTTGTTGGTTCTCTCTTCACGTCCCAGATGTATCGGTCTTGAATTGGTACCTCTGGCCCGTCTGCACTCAATTGCAGACTTTCGCTTAACAACCATACAGTTGGGTTACCCGGCTGTTTCCCAACGTACTGAAAGAAATAGAAACCAATATTGTAACCTATTGTTATAATCTGCCCAAACATGGGCGGTAGGTCCAGATATTATTGTTTAGGAAAGAGATAGGAAAGACAGCTGGCAGTGAGCAGATTGGGGGTCGAAAAAGTATGATGTAAAGATAACAAAGCACAAGAAAAGTTAATTACGAGCACTATCTGTGTATATCCTTGAATGTGATTCGTTTTAATCGTTTACGCACTCTACCTGGCCTAGCTCCGGTTTGGAAATGTGGCATTGAAATCGGTACCTTCTTCGCGTATATATTTAATAAGATAGGACTTTGAGAGAGGTTGACTGTGTTGAGTTTAGTAGAACACTGAATGCCGAGGTCTTAGTAGGTATACCCCAGGCGTTCCTGCATCTCGCCCTGAGGTAGTCGGCCGACATCGAATAGTTTCAGATAACCGGCAATGAATTGGTCATGCTTAAAGTTACTGTACGTTAAGGAAGCGTAGTCGGAGGAGAACCCCGGTAGCTCCTCCTGAGGCCAAATCAGATTTCTTGAAGTCAGTGATGACGAGCGGGGCGTGCGGAAATAGCCTGACGTCAGCTTACCTTTGCTGGCCTTGGGAACGTCTGTCGATCTAGGTGCCGACTCCTTGACCTTGTCGGGCTGCGAGGCGGCGGGCAGCAGTCGTGGGGTAGCCGACGCGATGGCGGACAAGCTGAGCTCCTCCAAGATGCGGTCCACCGTGGATGTCAGGGCAGGGTCTTGACGCAGATCCTTGACGGTCTCGCCGGTCAGAATCTATGCAACTCCGTCTCACGGAGCAGGAATGAGCGGGAGGGTTCCGGCGGAAGTGGCGGGCACCTGGACGGCCGGCGTTGAGGTTACGACTGGTGGACCTGAGAGGGATCGCAGGGCGGCCTTCCTGGCCTGTAACGTGGCGATCTCTCCCTCCAATTCCAAGGCCCGCACCTCGTCCTGCAACTGCAAGCGCTGCTTTTCCAGCACACGGACATCGGGGTGCTGAGTCTGCTGGAGTGTAGGGACAGAATATGACTCTGTCTTCCTCAAGTATCCCTCCGCTACAGTGAGGAAGCGTCTCACATTAGGTATGGGGATTGACATCAGATGTAAGTGGGACGTTCCTACACTGACGGAGCCTTGTCTTTAACGCACTTAGCCCAGTTTACCTGTTACATGTTGGGTGGGTGGGTGGGCTGTTTTAATCCCTCCCAAATGTCTTTATTCTACACCCCCTCCCCAACCACCCCCCATACTCTTTTTAAAAGTATATGATATACTATTCATAGTGAGTATGATACTAGTTCTTTATCAGTCTATAACCATTCAGGCTTTCATATCTTCTGACACTTCTAGATCAAACTAATTTCGGATCGACTCGGCATTGTAATACCTCTCTCCCACCCGCCACTCTCGGCCCATCCCTATCTAATTTTTTTTGGGTTCAGTTCCCCTTGACCCCTGTGCGGTTATCCCCATCCAGTACCCCCCTCACCTTCCTGCACTCTTGGTCTGCACGTTTACCTCGTGGTTCTCCCTGCCTTATATAGCTCCACCTGCCTATAAGCTCATTACTATACACCACCTGTCTATTTCACCTGCCTTGGGTTAATCTATTTGCGGTCCCTCACATTCCGCAAGGGATTACTTGATTAGCCTCCTTAATGTTGATATGCAATACTCTATCTTGTTCACTCCAATAGTCGGAGTATGTGATCGACCCATTATCTGGCAAATCTAAGACAGCCCCCCATTTCAGGTCTGAAGCGTCCGAGGACATTGTTAGCGTGAGATGTCTCTCATCCCGCCATTGCATACAACCTTCCCAGTCATACAGGAATCTCCACTCCTCAATCTCCTCCCTCAATTTCCCCGTAATCTGAATTAACTCCTGCCTTCTCTGCGCATGTGCGATTGCTCTATGTGCTTCTCTAGCAAACAGCTTAGCTGCGGGTACCACCAGCTGAAACGAAACACACTTCCCTGCCCATTTATGCAGTGTTTTGATGGAAACCCACTCTTGGGCCAGAATGTCTTCCCGGAGTCCGGTAAAGTTTTGCTTTTTATCTGTGGGTAAGATAAATGCCAGTAGCACAGAGTCACACCCATAACCCAACTGTATGATATACTGAGTGGGGATGAGAACTGACTTCTTTAAACCCAGGAAGTAGCCTAACCTGATTAAGACCTGACACAATATGTAAATAGCCGCGTTAGCTGCATCCATACGAATATCCTTGTCATTCTTAAGCTTACGCCGCAACCGCGCCAATAACTCAGCGGCTAATCTGTCATCTATATATTGCATGACAGGTACTCCCAATGATCTCACATATGACGTTGCTACCATTCCTGTAGTGTTATAAAGAAATGGGCTAGCCTTAAACCCAAAGGAAATCGAGCAACATACGAACAGATACCCCCCCCCCCCCCCCACTGGAAACCCAGAAGCGTCTGGCTATCATCTGTTACCAACATGTGATCGTATCCACTTTTATCGTCCACGGATGTTTTAAAAGAACGACCGTTTTGTGACCATTCTTGGGACCTCTTTCAATGTGTCAAGGGTGAAGGGACAATCCTTTATCCAACAATTCAAAAATCGCTGGTCACAACACAACCTTGGCTTCGATGGCTCTACAGTCAGGGGCATAACCAGGTGTGGGGGGTTACACTCTCCCACCTTCCCCCAAAGCCGTATTGCCCCCGTGCCCAGCCTATTTCGTATTTCTTTAGTAATGAAATCTGCAAACTTCTGACAGACCTTCCCATTGCTAAAGTAGGCTGGCGGTGGGAATGGACAATCATACTGCTTCCCCTGGAACGAACCCTTAAATGGCACTACAAACTCTGTGATATCTACCTTATTCTTTATCCAACCTATCACCCTTTGATGCTCCACACTATCTCCAGCATTATGCTCCCATTCCGATACATGATTGTGTATTTCACCCGCCCTAAACGTCCCAGGGTCTCTAAATCTTAAATTGTCCGCCGTGACTGCAATATCGTGTGATGAGACGAACTCTGCATCGAGACTCGGTCCCACGGTGCTGACACACCTCCCCTCCTTGTTAATCCATTTGGTGGCTGGGAGATTTGGCGAGGGCTGTGGGGGATCATCCTTCCATACCCCTATCTCCCAGGGTGGTATCCAGAACTAGTTAAGGAAAATTAAGCAATCAAAACTCTCATACTTAAGGAGAGGAGGCGTGTCAGCACCCCAGATACTGAGGCTCAGAATGACCTGGTCGCCAGAGTGCATGACTACCTCCTTTATTAAATCTATGGGTACTCTTTAATAACATACAGGTTTAATGTCTGCTTCTTATGCTCCCTTATTAGTTTCCATTACTCATTTATAATCCCTCATTCAAGAAAATGGTGACTCCTGTCTTTTGTGTCCTAACATAACGACCTTCTTTACAGATGCTCAAAGTACCAATCACAACAAAGTAATTCATAACTCAGAGTTACCCCTGCATCATTTTAACTCTATCTCCATGTGTAAGTAACTATTATAATTTAAGTTCACGAACCACACCACAGGCACAATATTCACATATCTATTGACAAACAAACTCAGTCCTTCGCCAGTCCAGTTCATCATCGAAAATACAAATATTCATAATGCTCAAGGACAACATGAGAAAATCTCCATTGTTTACCCATCCTATTTCATATATTGTTTCTTTATGTCGGCAACAAATATCGCTTATCCACAATGTCCAAGAATACTGCAACTCAATTACTTATAATTTCAACTCCCTGTATAATCATTCCTACGTCGACAAAGATAATGTATACACAATATTTGTTTACAATAGATGACAAAGCTCAATTTCTTACGAATCCCCCCTAATTGTTTCCATTCTCTACTTCGACCAAGATACAATGTATACACACTATTTGTTCAGGAACAGATACCTGTGTATCCATTTACTACGTCGACACAGATACAATGTATACGCAATAATTGTTCAAAACAGATCAAAAGCTCAATTTTCTTACCAATCCAAAATACATGTGTATTCATTTACTATGTCGACACAGATACAATGTATACATCATATTTATTCATGAATATATGTTTTCTTTCTCTACTTTCTTTCCAATACTAGTATATCCCCGTATCTGTTCAAGAATAATAGGACCCTACTCGTTCCAATGTCAATTCGTGCATATTAATTTCTTCTGTCACAACAAACAATATATGCGCAAGTTTTGTTAACCAATATATGACCAATTTAGTTAGCAATATTCAGTTTCTTGGCCTTCTCCCCCCTCTCCTGCCCCGGGATGCCCCTCGACGGTATGGGCAATACTTTTGCGAGTGCCCATATGCATGACACGAGTAACATTCACCCCTAAACACAGTAGAGAACCCCCCTGGGCCGGAGGAAACCATTGGGGCGGAGGGGGAGGTGGCGGCCACGCTGGCTGAGTGTGATACCCCGATTGTTTAACTACTTTAGCAAACTTCGATCCTATCCTGTCGTCCACATCCGAACCCAAAGCCCTCAGCACCATCTCCCCCAACATACTATTTCTCTCGTGGAGTGTAGCGTGTCTGAGTGTTGCTGCATACGTTGGGTAATCCGGATGACCAGCCGCCCTGGCTTTTTCCTCCAGTCTCCTTAAAGCCGGGATGAGTAAGGCATGGTTGAGGTGAGAGGGAGCTTTAGCTAAATCCAACACCTGTTCGAGTGACTCCCTCACCCCTTCTGTACGATGTGCTTTTTCCAGCGCTTCCAATCTCTGCATCAAGGGGAATACAACATTTTCATCACTCCAAATCAATACCCTAGTCTCCGTTCCACTGTAAGATTGCCATATTATATAGAGTACCTAAGAAATACTTCACCTTCCTTTGAAGTTAATATTTCAATGCGTGCCGAAACAGGCACCTGTTACTTTGCCACATACAATTATCTTCAAATTACCACTTCTCACGGCAGATTCCCAGCGGCAGCTAAGTGTGCGCCTGCGCGACATTTTCAGATGATGTAATGTATATGTAATGAGGAGAAGAACTCTGCGCCACCATGCGGCCGCGTGGGTGAACTGCAGGAAAAAACCTGGCATCACTACTTTCAACCAATCATAGACCGGAATTCTGGTCACGAGGTACCTCATTTCGGGAAGGTTCTGGCAGCCATCTTTGCTGGCTTGTAGTTTGTGGTGGTTGCCCGTGTTTTTGTGGAAATTTAACCGTAATCGACTCATTTGAAGTGCAACATCGGTGTCGGACGATGCAAGAAGTTCAGAATAGGATTTTGAGCGTTTCCTGGGTTTTCAAACCGGTAAAAATCACTGAAATACCCGCTTGGATCGATCGTACTCCCCCCAAGAGGCTGCCAATCACCATCGCATTTTTTTGTGACGAGCTAGAGGTCGACAGAAAATGGTAAGTTTCACGATATTTTCAGCCATGTTGCCTAATTTGCATATTCTAAATCACACTTAAGGTCTAATATAACCGGAGAATATTAATTGATCTGCGTATATTTCCGTGAATTGACGTTTAAACATTTGTTTTTGTCGCATGGAATGCGGAAATCCTTTCAGCATATGTCGTAAACACCGATATAGTATGTGCCGCCCCCCTCCCCCTTCGAGTTTACATAGTCCACAATCGGAAAAATGTTAGTTCTGAACAACCTTTTGAAGATGAAATCAGCTTGTTTATATTTGCCTTGCGTGCTGATATTTTCCTTCCAAATCAGCATGTTTTATTATTTCCATGTCAACAGCATAGAATAAATTTACACAGACTGATACAGTGATAGAGCATATCTGAAACAAAGTGTCAAAAATATTATGTACAAGTATCTAAAGCATGAAACTTTTTGAAAAAGCTTCTTTTGAATCATCATCTGACAGAAGATGCAGTGATACATCTTACAATCACCATTGTTACAAGTTACAAGTGTAACTTTCAATCAGACTCAACAGTGTAATAAAACTAATAATTTACAAAACTATATTTACCTAATAGTACACATATTGTACCAAGCGCATTAAAGTTACAAAAGTTACAGAGGAATTAACGTTAGACATTATTTAATGAACAGGTGTTGCAGTGAACTTTATATAAGATAACAGTCACCTTGTATACACATGATTGATTGTAAGTTATTGTATGTTCTGATAACTCAAATATTAAAAGGAGTTCTATTTTGTCTTTTTTCTCGGTACAGGATCAGGCACACCACCAGTGTGGTCAGGGCTGACACCGATGAGGTGGTTCGTCAGGGTGGACCGAAGCCTCGCCACCGGGTCAGCAATGCCACATGTCGTCCTGCCAATGTTATTGAATAGGGCATGGACTTGCTCCAAGCCTTGTTCTCCCAAGAAGCCTAGCCCAAATCTCCACTTCCGGATGCAGGGGATGACATGGTACTCCAGCATGTGCATCTTGACAGGGACTGAGCCATGTGGTATGCTTTCCCTGTACATCTCCATGAACTTTGTGATGGCAGTGTCTGGAGTGGTGTAGAGAGAAAAAAATAGAAGAAAATAGCAAACAAAAAATTCATGATCTCTATTATAATAATATACCAATTAAAAAAAAACTAATCCTTACCAAGCTCATCAATTGCCCTATCGTCCATCCGCCCACCGTGGGAGTACTTCTTGTGGCATGCCGCAAACCGTTCGAAAAGCCACTTGTACTTTTGAGCGGTTGCTTTGGCATTCGGGACCAGGGTGATGGGCAGGTCGTCTGGGTACTTCTCCATTAATGATGTCACTACTGAAGTCACTACTGAAGTCAGTTCTTCGATGGCTTTATCCTGTGTGTGGAAATAAATTGTTTTCAGAGGAGTAAATTAAAAATTTGTTAATGATGGAATTATTTTCGTACTAAGAGCACAACTGAAATGAAAGAAGAATTACCAACCTGAAGCATAGTGTTCACGTGATTTCCAATGAAGGATTGGCTGTGATAGGCCTGCCGTTGAACCCGGAACTTCTGAAGCACCGGGTCCAGCTGCGATGTCAGTGGACCCTGTCCAACCTTGACAGATGCTTTCTTCCGTACCTCAGCTGCCTTCTCCCTCTGCAGTAGTCATGGACATATTTACATTAAGAATTAGAAAAACAATTGTGCTTCATTTTAGCATACACGTCTAATCCTAACAAAGGCTAAGATTTATGCATATGACTTCTTAGTGTACTTACCAGCCTTTCCTTCTCCTGGTACAGGTCCTGGACTGTGTCGCAGGCCTCCTGAAACACAGCCTCTGCTGTTTCGTCATCGCCCCCAGCACCGCTGCTGTATGCCAGCCATGCAAGCTGACTCTCCTCCTCCTCAAGCTCCTCCTCAAGGGCATCGGCTTTGTCATCCAGGGCCCGAGCTTCATCGATGGCAGACACGTAAGCCCTGAATCTGCCAAGGTGCTCGTCTGCCAACAGCTCCTCCTTGGTGACTTCGCCTTCCTCCAAGACTGCTGTGAGGTAGGTCTGCAGCTTGAGGTCTATATCGTGGAGCTCATCCTCCATGAGCTTGAATAGCTTCAAGTAGATGCCCAGGCTGATATGTAGACCAGGTATCACAACCTGTAAAAAAGTGTAAACACAGTCAGTGTGGCTTAAACCATTATAGATATACCCATGGATAAGATGTACGTGTACTTGCTGCAAACGTCATTTATATTCAGACTAACCTGGTCTATGGGCACGTCAAACATGACTGGTGCAATGGCATTGTGGTACAGCTTGGCGAGTTTGTGCGCCCCTTTGCCATCGCGCACAAACTTCAGGTGGTCTTCAGCCAAGCTGTTCAGGGTTCTGGGCGGAATTCTCAGGCGACAGTTGTCTTTGTCCCTGATCTCTTCCTGTGTGATGTGGCACCACAAGCAAGGAGTCAGTCCTGTTGTAGATAGATAACACCAGTTTAGAGACTAAATAGTACAAACAACTGTGGTTACGGCATACATGAAGTATAATTCAAACATCAATGATCAAACCAGGTAGTGGGTGTGAGTAAGTGGTTGAGTGTTTCCAAAAATTCCTTACCACAAGCACCAGACAAACCATACCACAGGCACAGGTATGCATAGTCCCCGGCCGCAAAAAGTCGAAGGGAGTACTCTTCACCATCTTGTTGACACCTGCAAATCAAATTTGAAGTTACATGTTAGTAGGCAAGGAAAAGTGTGCCTATACCAAAGAGGGGAGACCTCAGATTCATGTTTGACTGATGCTGTGAAATGCCCTAAGTCATATGTACAACAAGAAATGTCAACTTACTTCCACTTTGTATGTTGCAAATCCCTTACGTCAGAGGAAAACCTGCTCGTAGCAAGGTTAAGATTCTCTCTGCTGTCTTTCGCATGGAAAACACAAAACACATTTGTGTTTTCTTTTGAGTTGGGATTGGGCTTGTTGAGGACCTGGAAGGCCATTTTGAATGACCCTCCCCCATGGTCCCCCCCAAGCTTGACCCAGATCTCCTCCTTGGGTATTGTGGTATCATGCCAGGTTAGGCTGCTGTAAAGAGGAAATATGTATCATAAGATTTCATTGTCAAATGTTTAAATAATTCAATTCAACCATGGACATAAAAACACATTTAAAGATCCATTGTAGTGTCTCACCTTGCATTCCTGCTTCTTTCCAGGTTGTCTAGTATGGTGTCCTTCAGGGAAGAGACATAGGCGCAGGGCAGAAGCTCTACAGTGCCGTCGTCTTTGGCCTTCACAGAGAAAGGTAACTTTTCTGCTTGTATTGTGATGTTGGAGAGGAGCTCGGCAGCCACGACCCTGGATTTTTTCTCACTCTCCACACTCACTCCATATTGTTTGAGCCATCTGTAACAAAACAACATAACATACTTAAACCAAGTCATATATATATATATATATATATATATATATTTTAGAATGGTTGCAAGGAAAATTTTTGTGCTCAGACATAGATTTGTGTTGTTTATGTACCTTCTCAGTTTCCTGCACTGATTCCAGTTCGTTCCTATTCCCACTTTAGCGGCAAGCAGGTGGCCTGTGGGAACCCTGACCTGATCCAGCTTCAGCTCCTGCAGCATTTTCTGTAGCTCATCACGAGGAAGGAGGCGCAGCTCCTCCTTCATCAGTGCTGCAGAGTCCCCACCGCTGAGCTGGTCTCTCACTCCCTGCATCAGTTTTGCCCGTTTCCTGCTAGTGGATGGTGTTGACTCACTAGCAGTTTTCCGGGGCTTTGGAATGTGCACGAGATGCAGGGGCTAGATATTTGAGAAGAAATATATGTATAAGTAAACTGCAATGGGACTGAAGCTGTGTGAGTCACACTGACCAAAATAGTTCAATATTCAAATCATGTGAAAGTACAATGTGTATATAATCTAATACATAGAAAGAGATGTAGAAAAAAATTGTTTCATACCTGTCCTCCAGTTTTTACTTGGACACTACGTTTGTCTGCACTTGACTCCACTTTGCGGCGGTAAAATGCCGTAAAAATGTCTTCCTGCTCTGCTGTTAGTGGACCTTCTTCATTAATATCAATGGTAACTTTGCCGTAACCTGTGCTGGACAGTTGGGCAGCTCCTGGCACGGTTTGGCTTGAAGAAGGTGAAGATGATGTGGAACGACTAGATGCAGATGATGTACATGTTGATGGGTTATTTTGTGTAGGGTTGACAGCAACAGTAGGAGGATTACATGGTATGGGGGGTACTACTAGAATGACTTGGACAGGTTGCAGTGATGATGCAGAAGTGGAAGGACCCTTTGTGTCTTCTGTTTTAGAGTTGCAGTCAAGGTGGTGCTTAAGTTGTTCCAGCCTTAACTGAGACAAACAATTTTTGCAACTAAATGTCAACTGGGTGTAGCAAGACCCCCAGGTTCTGTGAACAGGTTTCAGATCTGTTTGCATTACTTGTGATTTACACATAGCACAGTCAATAGTTTTTGTTTTACCTATCTCAAATGATTTTTGGATACACTCAAAACAGAAGATATGAGCACAAGGGGTCTCAACAGGAAGGTACAAGAAAGACTGACAAATGCCACACTTGTAAGCATCAAGGTTACAAATGGGCTCAAACCTACCCTCATCAAATGGGTAGTCATCTAGTTTGTCAAGCAATGTATCAAACACTTCTTCTGACAGTTTGGCAGTACTAGCACTCAGTTCTTGTTCACCCTTATCATTCTTTGGTGTCTGCATCTTTGGTCTGCCTGGGGATTTCTTCTTCGCCGGTCTTCCACCTCGGGCAAGTGATGCAACTTTGGCACAATGGGCACACCCATCACCCCACCAGTGCGGGTACCAGGACACACGCTTTGGTGGATGAACTGTGGGTGGCCTGTACAATTTTAACTTGCACCGATGGCAGAAGAACGGAGGATGTTTGTAACTCTTGTCATTTTCAACATTGATATTCCAAACCTCGTGAATTTTGCTGACATGATCAATGCAGGCATGTGGTTTTAAGAAATTTGCCTTGTCTTGTTTAGTTAGAACAGATTCGCCACAAAATCGGCAAAGTTAAGATAGATTTTGGACATGTTGCAGACCAAAGTTAGCAGACATTGTGAAAGGGTGAAAAAGCACAGGCCAAGTACTTCAATATTTGTAAGACAAAATAGAATTGGCCTGAAATTTAAAGGTCACCACTACACTATTCTAGATGACAGCCATGTGGGAGGGGAGGGGAGGGGGGGTGGCACTTCCTGTACACTGAAACCAGAATATAGGACATAAATATATAAATTATTGTGAAGAATTTGTATCTCTTTGTGTTCTGTTGTCACTGAAAGTATTATGTTTATTTCTTATCTCAATTTTACGAAGATAGAGTAGATAGAAAACAAGAAATGCAGTGCGACCTAGATGGTGGACGGTTCAGTCCTGCCAACCCACGTGTCTACAGTGACATTTTCAGCGACGTACAGAAGAAAAAGAAAAATCACACAGTTCAAAGAAACTATGTCATTAAGAAGATAAATGTATGAGTTTGATAAGGAAAAGAAAGATTACCATGTCAAAACCGACAGAAAGGGTGAAAAGAGCAGTTGAAGGTGAGTAAATCCAGAAAACTGTAGGAGTTTGCCCAGACGCACATGTCCACATGTGTCTGGGATTAGGACACTGATATTCCCCGATGGTGACGTGGGGTCAGTGGCATGCCAGAGGGCAGGGTTTAAATTTTTGTAAGACAGCTACTTTGGGGTTGATTAATGACTTAATCGTCCCAAAAGACCATGGTTACGTGGTGTAATCACCCTGTTGCTAAGGCCGGGTAACAAGATCTCGCCTTATCACGCAGGGTAGATCTCGCGAGACTAATTATAATAACCTCGCGCAGGCGCACACTGAACATAGCATTTCCGGATCCCCGAAACAGACGTGTTCTATATTCATTATTTACTCCATGGTTGTTTCCTTATACCGGACTCCCCGTCCTGAATTACAACTTCCGTGGCCTAACCTCCTTCTTTCCAGGCCTGTTTCCTATCATACCGGACTCCCAGTCCAACTTCACAAAAATTCCGTGGCCTAATTCCTTCCTTTATATTCATCCATGCTCCTTATATGATTGGACTCCAAGTCCTCCATACACATCCTATTTCCTCAATCCTTAATATGTTAATCCGGCCACATTCCTTCCGTCCTTATTATGTTAATCTGGTGGAAATTCCACCCTAACATGTCAGGGCAAGATTAATACACATAAAAGCTACCCATCAATCGTCATAGATAGAATGATCCTACCTAGATGAAAATATCCCTCACCTGCTGCCAATCGTTTCCTTGGGCCTGAAGGGCCGCGGCTTGGCCCTGAAGCAGCGCGGCCTGCGGTGCAGCCGCCTGGGCCTGGACTGGTACAGCCAGCGGTGCCGCCGCCTGGGCCTGGACTGGTACAGCCTGCGGTGCCGCCGCCTGGGCCTGGACTGGTACAGCCTGCGGTGCCGCCGCCTGGGCCTGGACTGGTACAGCCTGCGGTGCCGCCGCCTGGGCCTGGACTGGTACAGCCAGCGGTGCCGCCGCCTGGGCCTGGACTGGGTACAGCCTGCGGTGCCGCCGCCTGGGCCTGGACTGGTACAGCCTGCGGTGCCGCCGCCTGGGCCTGGACTGGTACAGCCTGCGGTGCCGCCGCCTGGGCCTGGACTGGTACAGCCTGCGGTGCCGCCGCCTGGGCCTGGACTGGTACGGCCTGCGGTGCCGCCGCCTGGGCCTGCACTGGTACGGCCTGCGGTGCCGCCGCCTGGGCCTGGCCTGGTACGGCCTGCGGTGCCGCCGCCTGGGCCTGGCCTGGTACCGCCTGAGGAGCCGCCGCCTGAATCTGGACCTGCAGCGGCGCGGCCTGCTGCGGAACCTGCACCTGGACGGCCTGCGGAGGAACTTGTGGCGCTTGAGGCTGTGTAATGAAGAAGAGTAAGTTATATGCGAAATTTAGAGACCCCCTTTATTTTACCCCGAGCGTCCCATACCGTCTTTACCTACACTGTCAATGATACACCATACTTACACAAATCCAAACCCATAAAAAACATTCACATATCTACCTGTGGCGCCGGCGGGTTAGCCTGACCCTGTCTCAATCCTCCACGCTGCTGTGCCGCCTGCACCCCGAGGGCTTGACCCTGAACCGGTGGCGGCGGCGGTGCGCCGTCGTGTCTTCTTGGTCTCTGCGCCATCCTCACTCCAGTACCCCCGCGCCGTCGGGCACTCTTGGTCTGCACGTCTACCTCGTGGTTCTCTCTGTCTTATATAGCTCCACCTGCCTATAAGCTCATTACTATACACCACCTGTCTATATCACCTGCCTTGGGTTAATCTATTTGCGCTCCCTCACATTCCGCAAGAGATTACTTGATTAAGATACGCGGAGTCATCATCCGAGTCGTTAGACACGTGCACGTGCGGCGGCCCGGGGCTGAGTCGGGCCGAGGCCATGGAAGCCTCCAATTCGGCGATGTCTCGCTGAAGGCTTTCCATGCGTCGCTGCAGCTCCGAATCTTCGTCCCGGTAGCGCAGGGTTTTCATGGTTTTTCAGCGCCGGATGCCATATTGCGTTGTCACTGGGAAGGATTGGATGGATGCAAAACGAGTTAGCTAAGCGTCCTGTCTCTGGCCCTGACGAGGAGCAAGTGACGCAGTGGATCGGTGCCAGATGTGGGCAGATTGGGTTTCGCCCGTCAATTACACGATATTTAGGGACTATCACAACGAACATTGAATGCCGAGGTCTTAGTGGGTATACCTACGACGACAGGGTAAAACTCCAATATCGTGATGTTTTGGAAGCGACGGAAATGGTGCCACGAGCCATAAAACCATGCCGTTGTAAAGACTCCTCCATAGCCAAGAGACGCAGCCGCAACAGTGAATAGGTGGAGGGTTATGTTAGAGGCGAAAACGTCGTCAGCGGTATTATATGCTAGATTTTTAGTTTTGTTTTACCTGTTTGAGTCTTGTTAGATGTTCCATGTCATCCTCCAACTAATAAAAGGGTCAAAACAAGTTATTATAAACAAATATTGTTGTGGTTTTAAAGCAGTTTATTTAATGTCTTCCGAACGAAAATGCTCTATTTATTTCTTTGAGGGCTGTTCGCTGAGAGTTTAAATGATGCAGCATTGGGATTTCCATTTAAAGTCAATACAAAATAACATGCATTAATTTACTCTTGTCTTGTCGGACGGAAAATAAAGATTGTCCAGATATATTTTACTTATAGTAACGTGAGATTAGGTATTGTTTTATGTTTGCAAGTATTCTTGTACATTGGTATCCCACTAAGTCCCATGATTCCCATGCATGATCAACATTAGTACCCAGGTAGGCTTCTATCCATTTCATGTGTACATCAAAAACATCAAAGAAAACATCCAGTATTACAGATTTAGTACAGATTTCCATACCTCTCGGGTTATTTGACCATTTGGGTTTCTTCCATTAAACCAATAGCCAACAGTGAAGATGTCACAAACTAAAGAAACTCTCTGTTTGGATTGAATGAATCTTTTTCGACCTTTGCGACATTCCTCCTATCGAATTGAATTCTGAGGTGGTGTAATGTCCTATTTTCGCTTGCAGACCTTGGAGAGCTTTAACATGGGCGTGCCATTCAGCCGTCACAAGCTCAACAAGAGTTTTCTGAGTTCTTGTTTATGGCAATTGAGTGATTCATGTTCCGCCACGTCCACTCAAACAACATTAAAATGGTGTCTGGCTTTCTTCTTCCACCACCAAAAGGGGTGTGGGAATAATATAATGGACGTGTTCTTGACCATCTGTGGAGAATCGCATCATTGATCTGCATGGTAGTTTTTGTAGTAGTAGTGGCAGGACGTCTATCATCTTCATTATGGAGTTTGTTTTAATGCAAATGACATAAGAGTCTGTGGATGGCATCGGCAACCAAACCAATGGCTGATATCAAAGCACACAAGAAGAACTACTGACGGCGAGAGATTTCCGCCGTGTGGGATCACAGGTATGATATGATAGGAACCATTAAGTCAACATACCAGTTTGTATGTTGAATTACAAACCAGTTTGTGATTCAAGAAGAACCCATTGTCTCTCATGTTGACACCCTTGATATCCCCGTTCAAGGTTCAAGGTAATTCAAACAATGAATTTCAAACTTTTGATCAAACCACTGAACTTAAGCTCTCAACATGCCTACACACAGTGGCTGTCCTTCCACGGATTTCCTCTACTTCGTCCCAGTCAACTCCACAGATATCTTCAAAGTCATTGAAATCAGGCTTATGTTGCCAACGTATAAGAAGTAAAATATGTTTGAGCTTACTGTTTCCTGCTGGGGCATATATATTTTTGCTGTGTGTCCATAACCATAGCGCCTAAAGCACTGCTTTTCACTAAATTGGAAGAAAAGAAATATCAGGCAACAAATAGGGCTGTGTACATTTTCTCGAACTCTTTCGGCACAGTCATTTCAGCATAAGACAAACTCAAGCTTGTCAAGATGGCTATCGAACGAGTCAGAATATACAAGTATATCATCTTGGAATATCAACAAGAAGTTGAGATTTTGATCTCCAAGACATTTTATCATGACACTTTGAAAAGTGCTGGGACTGGAAACCAGTCCTATGGGCATGCGTTCCCACTTTTAGGCGCCCTTAAGGGTCACAAATGCAGTCTTCTCCTTGTCTTTTTCTTGACAGAAACTTGCCAAACCCCAGGGGAAAAGTCTAGCGAACTGAAGACCTTCGCATTCCCCAGCGCATCGAGGGACCCGCGACAGAGGAAATGACTGTTTGTGTGTGACAGCGTTCCGGTGGCGATAGTCGACGCAGAAACAGACATACCCGTCTTTCTTCCTGACCAAGACCAGCCCTGCCCCCATGGTAAAGTACAATGTACTTTCTCTGATGATGCCGCCGTTCTGCAACGTCTGTACAGCATTCTGTTCCCTGACATCTTGATACAGGGTAGGGCGTACCTTCAGGTATTCGACATCTCAGAAAACTTTTCGTTGATTATGTTGGCGGTAGTACTGTCGTCTAACCCAGGGATCATTATAGTCCTATTGTTTCTCCTCATATTTGCCACGTTCATGACTTCCTGGTGCCAGTGACGTGGGTTTGCAGTCCTCAGTCTGCTAACCCGGTCTGCATAGTAGTGCTTTCTTGCAGTAGCCAGTGTTCTTTGCGTTAGGTTCCGGTAGAATTACCAAACAAGTGGAAGTTGTCTATGGAAGGCCTTCTGCCTTAGACTGATCAGGTATTTAATGTGAGGAGTAATCCATGGATTGTCAGTTTGGTGGATTTTGCCGATTTTGGGCGGAAAGAAGGTGTCGACAGCACTTTTCAACATCGCGTGGAATGCATTCACCTTTGCAGGTACTCCTTCTGCTTCATACACCTCGGACCAGTTATGAGACGTGATCCACTTCCCGAACTCTTGCATTTCTGATTCGCCCAACCGTCGAACAGTTTTCGTCGTGGGTTTGTTGTCAGCGGTTGTCACAGCTGGGGTCCAAAGGACTGACGAATGGTCGCTGAGACCCACCGGAGGAAGGATAGTAGGACGCCAGGATGACAGTTGAGGTGTTTAGTGACTGCATTGAGTTGACTTCGTTGCTTCTGTTGATAGATGGTGGAGATGTCTTGCATATGGCTTTGGCTTCTCCGTTGATTTCGGATAGGATGTTTACTATGATGTGTGGTTTAATCTTCTGGTTTACATACACTGCATTGACAACTGTTGAAAACTTTGACTTTAGAAGTGGCCGTGTTATACTGGCTGTCTGCGCACTGAGCTTGTTCGTACCCTTGTCTCCTACAGAAACCTAAAGTACAAAGAAAAATAAGGATATTTGTATCATTAAAAACTTCCATATTATCAAGAGAGGCTTCATTTAAGCAGAAATATTGTTATTAATCAGGGCAGTCAAGAAATCAATTAATTGTTCTTTCTGAACATTAGAAACTGTTTCGATGATCTTACTTACTACTGTCACAAATAGACGGGATAGTTACATATGTGTTATATTTATATACATACATAGCTTTTTAACAGACTGACATAATATCCCAAATTGAAAACAGTCACTTCAAGATGTACACTAAATTGAATTTAGCATATCTGAAACCGATACTCAAATGTAAGAATAGAAATATGACTCGAAGATCCACCATCATGTAAACAAATAAAATACCTTTGGTCGACTGATCCTAATATTTACTCTCTTCAAAGCACCTTTAACGTACTTTGTGATGTAATAACGACCACATGATTTTTTTTTCTGTGGTATTTTATTTCTAGACCACAAATTAAGTAAAAAAAGGGTAAAAACGATGACCATGGCGCCTCAAAAATTTCACGGATAAAAAACTCGTGCCGTTAAATTGAGCCAAATTTGACACCGCTCGGCGCCCTAGAAACTTCAGGGACAAAATATAGAAACAGCGCAAGTTTTGACATACGCATTAACACAATTTTTGGAGAAAAAAACACAGAACAATGGCGCGAACGAGGTGGCATCTTTCAGCGCCCCAGAAACTTCACGGACAAAACATAACCAGAGCAAGTTTTGACATACGTATTAACACAATTTTTGGAGAGAAAAACCGAACGAGGTGGCATCTCTCGGTGCCTCAGAAATTTCAGGGATAAAATACTCGTGCCGTTAAACCAAGGACATTCTACAAGTTAAACTGAGCCAAATTTGACACATCTCACCGCCGCAGAGAACAAAATATAAATAGAGCAAGTTTGAAAATTGATATTACGATATAGTATACTGTTACACAAATCCAAAAAAAAAAGTAGCGTAGGAGGTTTTGAAGACTTCGGTGTTTTCTTGGGCGAAAACAATGTTCGGCGACGCTTTGACGTTGGAGTTACAGGAGTCGCCGTACTTGTCCTAGAACAAGCCCTTTTCACCCGCCGAGAAATGAATCCCTGTCTACCTGCATCTAGGAACTTCTGCCTAGATTGTACACATTTCTTGTCACCCGCCACATACGCCTTCATACACGTAAAATAGTCGTAACAGACAAATACGGCCTGTTGTGTTGACAACGTCGTGATAGTTGTGCCTGTCAGACGTTCGATGACTAGTTTCGGGGTGAATCCAGCACTTGTAGTACCAGCGTCCGTGCCAAAAATGTTCCTTCGCTGTTTAAAAGAGTTATCGTCGAAGTTTTTCCTACAGTTGGCACAGATATTTGGGGAAATTCCATCGAGAACAATCTCGACACACTCCTTCCTCGGCGTTTGGCTCGCCATTTCCCCGCGAAAACACATATAAAACACATGTGAACAGCGGGGTATATAAAAAACAAACATTGCTGCGTGAGAATTTTCCACGCCCACTGGGAAAATCTGGGGCAAATCAAAGACGCACCGCTGTCAGTCATAGCATAGCAACCGCCAAACCCATGACAACCCCCTGTCTCCCGGCAGGCTCTTGTCAGATGATGACGTCTGCATAGATTAACCATATTAGGAACTACCTATTCGCCCGGCTTAGAGAAAGTTGGCATCAAGCTTTTGTGTAGCGGACTAACTAGGGAGCCGGCGAAAATCGAGGTTCAGTCAGGCTACCAGGGACACACAACCATACCCTTCAAATGTTAAGTCAACAACCATAACCACAATACTACCTAGCCACCTTAGTACAAAAATTGCCTGCAAGTTGTCATTTGGCACAATATCACTATTACATTCCAAAGTATCTCAAGACCTACCTTTGGTTCTAATGATAATGTCTCATCAGAACATGTCTGATTGGCACGGTCATTCGAGATGTCCAGTTTTTCATCTCAGGACGATGACCTATAACAGTGAAAATAAACGACAATAGCTCACAATGCGCAGGACATCACACCCTATTGACGTTATACAACAGAAATACCTCAAGCTTAGTCTAGTGGCAACAACAAGAATTTAAGATAGCTTTCCAGACCATGTCAAGTTACCTTTCTATTTTGAAACCTCAACATTACAATTTACAATGAAATGTAAAGTTTGACTCAGTCTTTGCAATCACCGGAAGTTTGACTAGATGCTGGAAAAAGAACATCTGTATACACACAGCACGAAAACAGATATTTAGGCAATATTTACGAGATACGTATGGAGACCTTAAAGGCCTAGAGATATTTCAGCAGCCTTTAAAATCAATTAAAGGCTACTGAAAAGCAAATATAATCTTTACGATGGATTTTCGCAGTTGTAAATGTTACGTATCGTGTCATTTTCTTTACGTATGGTTTACAGATACTAAAATGTACTGTATAGACAAACATGTTAAACTTATATGTAACAGAAAACAACAGGAAATGTTTCGTATTTCTGCTTTAAACCTGACGTAAATTTCAGCTATAACTAACTAATGTAGAAAACTTACAAATATGTATTCAGGCAAAGAAAACGCATTATGGAGGTGCCGCAAATCCTGATTGCTGTTTGCATTCAACGCCTGATAGGAAATGTAGCGTTGATGCATTATAACGGCTTTTCAACAAACATACGTCTGCACACCATCTGATACGTGATGTTTAATCTTTCTATGCGGGTATTTTATGAGATGGGAGGGAGACCTCCCCCCTTAGACTGATATGTTCCCAAAAGCTTTATGAAAAGTACCGTTTTTTCATCTTATATGTTCCTTACAGCTACATGAAAAGTACCGTTTTCTTATCTTATTCGTCCCCAAAAGATATATGAAATGTGGTGTTTTTCTGGTTTGTAAAAAAACACTTTTTCTTGTACGGGTAAATGCCGCTCTCCGATACATGCTACATGTTTATCACACATCTCTTGGCGCAAGCAAGTAAAGAAACATTTTGCGTTGTTGCATTTCTTCGGCTTTTCGACAAACATACGAGATGTTTAATCTTTCTTTGCGGGTATTTTAAGTGATGGGGGGGGGAGACCTCCCCCCTTAGACTGATATGTTCCCAAAAGCTTTATGAAAAGTACCGTTTTTTCATCTTATATGTTCCTAACAGCTACATGAAAAGTACCGTTTTGTTGTCTTATTCGTCCCCAAAAGATATATGAAATGTGGTGTTTTTCTGTTTTGTAAAAAAACACTTTTTCTTGTACGGGTAAATGCCGCTCTCCGATACATGCTACATGTTTATCACACATCTCTTGGCGCAAGCAAGTACAGAAATATTTTGCGTTGTTGCATTTCTTCGGCTTTTCGACAAACATACGAGATGTTTAATCTTTCTATGCGGGTATTTTAAGTGATGGGGGGGAGACCTCCCCCCTTAGACTGATATGTTCCCAAAAGCTTTATGAAAAGTACCGTTTTTTCATCTTATATGTTCCTAACAGCTACATGAAAAGTACCGTTTTGTTGTCTTATTCGTCCCCAAAAGATATATGAAATGTGGTGTTTTTCTGTTTTGTAAAAAAACACATTTTCTTGTACGGGTAAATGCCGCTCTCCGATACATGCTACATGTTTATCACACATCTCTTGGCGCAAGCAAGTACAGAAACATTTTGCGTTGTTGCATTTCTTCGGCTTTTCGACAAACATACGGCATGTTTAATCTTTCTATGCGGGTATTTTAAGTGATGGGAGGGAGACCTCCCCCCTTAGACTGATATGTTCCCAAAAGCTTTATGAGAAGTACCTTTTTTTTCATCTTATATGTTCCTAACAGCTACATGAAAAGTACCGTTTTGTTGTCTTATTCGTCCCCAAAAGATATATGAAATGTGGTGTTGTTCTGTTTTGTAAAAAAACACTTTTTCTTGTACGGGTAAATGCCGCTCTCCGATACATGCTACATGTTTATCACACATCTCTTGGCGCAAGCAAGTAAAGAAACATTTTGCGTTGTTGCATTTCTTCGGCTTTTTAACAATCATACGGCATGTTTAATCTTTCTCGGCTACGCGTATTTCAAGTGAACGGGGGGAAACAACATATAGACAAGTTCCGCGGCTTCTGGTGTAACCATGATCCCTGGTCAGCAGCAGTGGCGAATGTAACAAGAAATAAATGTAACTAATGATAAGAAAACGGTAGGTTAAACTTCTTCAACAAAAAGTGACACAGACAGTATCTGTAGTGTGTTTCGGTAAAATGCGTTGACAAGGCATGGTGTTTTGCAAATGTAAATTTATTCACTGCCAAGCTGTGAACAAACAACCTACTAGGCATTCAGATGCAAGATAATCACCATCTGGGGCAGGCGCTATCTGCCAGATGGGTGTCATGTGACAGGGCATTATCCAATGACAGACAACAGTGGGGTTTTTGAAATCTACTGGATATTCAAGAAGCAAGCATTTTGCGCCGTCTGTTAGAAGACAAGTACATGACGGAAGATTGGACCCGTTTCAACCCACAGGCTATGGCCGAGGTTTAGTTGATTTTACCACCGGAATCCCGACGGAATGGAGACAAACCCAGGACACACGGCCAGAATGCTGTACAAGTTGATAAAATGGATTGGAGTGGACATACCTGGAACCATGCTGGAACCAAGCACGGCACAGAAGGAGAACATCACGACCGTACAATAATTTTGTATATCGTCTTGACAGACTGGTTAAAAACGGACTACGTTGAACAAGAGTGACCTTTCCTTCGCGAGTCGTATCGGTGTCTGTGTTCTCGAAACTGACCGGATTTTTTCTCCATGCCTGCGGTGGCCACATGATAATTTATAGACAACTTCTAAAGTAAATCTACCCATGCGTATTGAACGACGTTTGATTCGGAATTCTGTACTTGGAATGTTGGATACAGCACAGAATCATGAAGGGACTTTGCACAGACGTCGCAGTGACTAATCGCTCGAGCTCGGTCGGCTACATCATCAAGGGCAGATTTGGAATAGAAAGACTGGTCAGACGACAATGTCACTAGCATGATTTCCAGTCTATCGTGGTTTGGACCGGCTTTCTTCGGGGCTACAGGAATTCTTCGCCGCCCGAGTCGACCAAGCTCCGCGGTAGGTTTTGGATCGTGGTGGGCTAATCAAACCCCTACCGTAAAACTCCTACCAGGGAGCCTAAGTTGAACTGGGCGTCAGGGATCGTCTACAGGCCTGGACAGCCCTCCCAAATGCAAACCACGATAGGACTGGGCACCAGGTGAAAATGCCATAAATACCCAGTAGGTACAACTCCGACATCAGGTCAGTATATGACAATATACGGCAAATAAACGCAACAAAATTACGCGAACGTTACGCACGATTTACGACGCGGTTAAGCTGCTGAAAGACTGCTGAAAATCCGGAAAATAAGCACCATATACACACATTTACACACACGTATATGAGTCGTATAACGGCTTAAAGAAGAAATAAACGTGAGCTTTCAACTCATTTTAAGAGTTGTTTATGACAACTTTAAGGAACTAAAATGGTATTCATTCATACCTTATAAGTTACTTAATGCACACGTATATGGGTCGTAAAAGGCTTCAAGAAGAGATAAACGTGAACTTTAATTTCGTTTTAAGAGTATTTTAAAAAGTACTTACTACATCTTTAAGCTGCTGAAAGGCAACGTGAAAACCGGAAAATAAGGACTCATCCGCACCTATAAGTCATCTTTACAAACACGTATTTGAGTCGTATAGATGCTTAAAGAAGGAGAAAATGTCAACTTTAAGTACAGTTTACTCGTATTTTAATCATCATTTACGACATCTTTAAGCTGCTGAAAGGCAACGTGAAAACCGGAAAATAAGGACTCATCCGCACCTATAAGTCATCTTTACAAACACGTATTTGAGTCGTATAGATGCTTAAAGAAGTAAAAAACGTCAACTTTAAGTACAGTTTACTCGTATTTTAATCATCATTTACGACATCTTTAAGCTGCTGAAAGGCAACGTGAAAACCGGAAAATAAGGATTCATCCGCACCCACGGAAAGGCCACGTAAATGCGATCTTTACGTACTCGTATAAGAGGTGTAAAGATGCGTAAAGTAGGAATATACGTTGACGTTAAGCATAGATTAAGCTTCCGTAAATACCGTTTTTCGTGCCGTGACAGCGGTACAAAAAGATGGAATTCACTCTCACTAGATGTGAAAACCGCTTCATCCATTCAAACATTCAAAACAATATTCAAGTAGGTCAGGGGGCTCACAATTCTCTTGACAAGAGCACTGCGAGACATCAACCATCTTAAATTGTATACGTTTTGAGTACACACCTGGTCATTACAAGTCCCTGGCAAGTACCCAAGAGACAGGATTGTTTGTAGTCCTGAGGCCTGGTGATTTCTGTGATTAGCGATAATTGCAATTAGCAGCATTGTGATGGATGGCGATCTGTCTGCCAATGATCTGGAGAATGTTGGGGTGGTGAGATTGCAGATGATCCTGTGAATTGTGGGCGCATGTCTTTGAATGTAGGCTGTCGATCTTCTGCACTGAACTTCTGGATGTTTGAAACAGTTCTAATGGTGGATGACAGAGGACTTGTAGCTGAGCAGATAACTGTGATTTCATGTTTTAGTTGGTTTTCTACTGCAACTGTGTGAAAAATAGCTGCTGCTTGCCTTGCCTCACGAAGCTGTTCTTTGAGTATGCGATTCTCTTCTACTAAACGGACGACCTCAGCATTCTGCACTGTGGGAATGTGAAGTGATGTAGGTTGCATGCTCTGAAATGAAGCAGCGGTAGGCCCGAAAGCCATGGATGGAACACTTTGACAGGAAGGAGGAACATATAATAGGAGGAATATATAATACGTTTATTTCTTTGATCGATCCCCATGTCCAATCCTGATTTCTATACCAAAGACCCTGTAGACTTCTAGGCTACTCTCAATAGAACCACACGGAGCCGGACCATTGAACTTCCAGTCCTTTTAATGTCTTCTTTCTACTCTCTACTAAAACTACTGCTCATGCGCGCATTCTTGGGTTGACCTTGGGTCACTCGTCACTCAACTGGTTCCAATATCCTACATCCCTCCTTTTCTTTTAGATTGCCATGCGTTAACTTAATACCATGCATTATTATAATATTTGGCATGCATTATTCTGCTTCCTAAAATCATGCAAATCTACTCTATTCAAACTTCCACTGTAGAACTATAATCAGCATGCTTCTACTAGAGAACACAGTGGATCCACTACAATCAAAGTCCATTTCCGTTCCAAAGTTCATCATCTGAGAGTTCATACTCAGATTCAAGTATTCAGATTCAAGTCTATATTCAGTCCGAATTCGATACATCAAATTTTACAAGTTCAGCCTGTCGGGTGGCTTCGATGCTCGACCCGAACGCGTCACATATGTATTTGGCCTCGTTGTCTCTGCGTTAGTCGTCTCCGCACTCGGCGTTGAATGGTTTCGTTCGCGCGGCTCTTCTGCCTTTGGCGATGTCTCCGTCGTATTCGTCGTATCTTCTTCTGCTTCTGGACTGTTGTATCTTCTAAGGAATGACACATTCCTCATCTTTGTTGCGCCTTCAGGGTCTCGAATTGTCACGTTACTCCCGTCTCGATGGATCCCTTTGTATGGGAGTGTCTCATACTGAGTAGACAATTTGTCCCGTTTGTCTTGTTTAAGCAAGACTGCGTCTCCTTCACCGATGGAGCTTGTCTGCGCTTTCCGCTTTGCATAGGAATACTCCTTTACGGCCAACTTTCTACCCCAGTCACGGTCACGGACTTCCTCCTCTTGTAGTGTCGCTTCTTTGGGTATTTCTGGTAACTTCGACCTCATTTCTCGTCCAAACATCAATTTGAACGGAGTCTCTCCCGTTGTTGCTTGTGGTGTTGAATGGTACGCCTGTAGAAACTTGTTGAGTTCCTTCACCCAGGCTTTTTCCTCAGCTTGGGCAACTCTAATGGCTTTCATCAGAGTTCTGTTTTGTCGTTCAACCTCTCCGTTTGCTTGTGGCCATAGTGGCGTCGTCTTCTCATGCTCGATGCCTTGTGCTCTCAGGTATTCTTCAAAGATCCCACTGACGAACTGTGGTCCATTGTCCGTCCTCAACGTCTTTGGATTCCCGAATCTGGCGAAGATTGGGTCTAAGGCTGCTATGATCTTTTCACTTGTCGTTGACTTCATTATGGCCACTTCATAGTACCGACTGTAATAATCCACCACAACCAATATGTTTTCCCCCGTGGGAAAAGGTCCCAGCAGGTCAGCACCACACATTTGCCACGGTCCTGTTGGCGGTGCTACCCTCGCCATTGGTTCTGGATGTATCTGTTCTGCCACCACCTGGCATCCATGACAGCGTTTACACACTGCTTCTGCGTCCGCCTCCATCTTTGGCCACCAGACCTTGGTCCTCAGTCTGTCTTTGGTCTTCCTGATGCCTTGGTGTCCCTCGTGAGCTAGTTGTACAACTTTCTTCCTCAATGTCCTTGGTATTACGATCCTCGTGCCCCACAATACCAGTTCTCCATATATGCACAACTCGTCCTTGACTGGCAGGTACGACTTAACGGAACAGGTGTCCCACCTTCCCGTCCGGATACACTGTTTCACCTGCCGTAACTCAGCATCTGCGAATGACTCCCTCTCAATCTCGCGTGTACTCATAGCGACTGGCGTGCTTGCCTCGGCTATGGTACGTACGTGGTCGTATGTTCCTCCTGTTTGGTCTTTCGACTTCGAGTTCAGCCGTAATAATGCATCGGCGATGTTGCCTTTGCCCGGCCTGTACACTACGGTATATGGGTAGGCCTGAAGTCTCAGTACCCACCTCTCTACTCGAGCCGATGGTCTCGATGTCTTCGCATAGATGTGTTCTAACGGTTTGTGGTCTGTTTCCAGCTCGAAGGTACGTCCAAATGTATACATGTGAAACCTTTCACAAGCCCACACTAATACAAGCGCTTCTTTCTCCGTCTGGCTGTAGCCAATAGGGGCTGTACGAGCAACCTCCATGGAGCTCCTCCATGGAGCTCCTCCATGGAGGTTGCTCGTACAGCCCTCAGCTCTACGGAGCTCCTCCATGGAGGTTGCTCGTACAGCCCTCCGCAGAGCTCTGCGACAAAACAAGTCAATTGGTTGGCGTCACCATGCAAAAAAACTTCTTCTCGTTTTCCATGTTCCTTTAATATTGGTGGCTTATTATCAATGGAGTCGGATGTTTTTATACCTAGTTAATTCCCTTTTTCTAGTTTGTTTTTGTTTTCTCATTAGTTTACTTGCTTACTAACCAGCAAGCAAGCAGGCCCTGCCAATTCAATAAGTCCAGAGACCACCTCTGCGAACGTAGCTCTGCGACAAAACAAGTCAACTCGATGGTTGGCGTCACCAACTGAATAGCTCTATGGGGCCTTATGAAGGACACTGTGAAGGACTTGGGACGGAACTCTGTGAACGTAACAAGCCAATTCGATGGTTGGCGTTACTAAAATAGCTCCATGCTCCGTGAAGGAAGCTCGTGAACGAAGCTCTGTTGCCCAAACAGCCCACAGCTGTGCAGAGGTTCATCCACAGAGCTGCTCGGACAGCCCTCCGCTTAGTCCGCTATACCCAATACATATGGGAGAGCTCTGCGACAGAACAAGTCAATTCAATGGTTGGCGTCACGAACTGAATAGCTCTATGGGGCATGTGAAGAGGGCTCTGTGAAGGACTTGGAACGGAACTCTGTGAACGTAACAAGCCAATTCGATGGTTGGCGTTACCATGCAAAAATATTTTGCTTGTTCCTAATTGGTAGAGTGAAGTTGTATGTTTTTTTTTGTCTAGTTAGTTTTTGTTTTCATTCCTAGTTTACGATCATGGTGATGCCAACCATCGGATTGATTTGTTACATACGCAGAGGCGATCTGTGGACTTCACAAACAAGCACATAGTCACCCCCCCCCCCCCCGCGGCGAGAGTTTCCGCCAGTCTTCTGTCCGCGTGGCCAAAGAATGTTGACCCAGATAGTTGACCCTGATCTGGGTCAACTACAGTACAATAGTCATCTTGAACTGCAACTGTAAGATGCAAAGACATCTGGTTGTTACAACCAACATCCGCCCTAATCGAGACGGCCACCCGCACACGAAACAAGTCATGCACAGTTGTGAACTAGGTGTGAACGTGCCATAATCCAAAAGACAAAAGAGTGCAAAACTGAACCTGTGACGCCAGCCATGGAATTGGCTTGTTTTGAACGCAGAGCTCAAAGATTTGAAAGCAAAACTCAACCGTAACGACAACCAGCGAATTGACTTTTGCCCTCTCTATTCAGTTGGTGACGCCAACCATCGAATTGACTTGTTTTGTCGCAGAGCTGCGAAGGGCTATCCAAGCAGCTCTGCGAAGAACCTCTGTAGAGCTGTGGGCTGTTTAAGGATCTTTAAGCAACAGAGCTTCGTTCACGAGCTTCCTTCATAGCATGGAGGCATTTTGGTAACGTCAACGATCGAATTGGCTTCCTCCGTGGAGGTTGCTCGTACAGCCCCTTCTCGCTGTAGCGCCTTTCTACGTCAGACAGTTGTCTTGAGGCATACGATATGACTCTCCACCGTTCTCCCTGTAGTTGGAGTAGCACGGCTCCCAGCCCCACTGGCGAAGCATCCGCGACTATTCGTGTCTTCGCTTCTCCGTCGAAGTACGCTAGTGTCTCTGTACTTGTGATGAGCTTCTTGAGGTCTTGGAACGCTTCTTCTTGCTGCTTTCCCCAAACGAACGGTTCGTTCTTTCTCACCAACTTCTGTAGTGCCTCAATCTTTGTTGCCAAATCTGGAACAAACTTTGCCACGTAATGGACTAGTCCAAGGAAGGATCTTACTTCCCCCGCATTCTTCGGAGGTTCCGCTTCCTTTACCCTGGGTGCCAGCCACGTTTACGGGCCGCTAACCCCTTCGCCCGCGGACAGGAGTGTATCGGCCCTACTCCCCCGGGCTAGACTCCCCCGTAGCGGTAATTTAGACCAGCGGGCGAAGGGTTCTTGCGGCCCGGAAAACGAGTCTGGCTACCAGGGTAGCTTCCTTGATTGCTGCAATCTTCTCTTCGCTCGGCTTGACACCGTCCGGCGTAACTACGTGTCCAAAGAACGTTAACTTCTCGGGGTTTACCGTCAAGCCAGCCTGTTGGATCTTATCCAGCGCACGATGTAGCCTCTCATCGTGTTCCTGATCACCTCTCCCGTGGATGATGACATCGTCTGCGATGTTTGCTACTCCCTCACATCCACGGAGAACTTCTTTGACCAGCTGTTGGTACTTTTCGGGAGCTGATGATATCCCGAACATCAGACGTTTGTACCGGTAGAGTCCTCGGTGTGTCACGAAAGTCGTGATGTGACGGCTCTCCTCTTTCAGTGGCACCTGGTGGAACCCCCACTTCAGGTTCAGCTTGGAGAACACCGTACTTCCCCCCAGGTCCTGTAGAACGTCCTCTACCGTTGGGATGGGCTGCCTCTCCCTTACAATGGACTCATTTGCCCGTCGCATATGTACGCATATGCGTATGTCTCCACCCGGCTTGGGGGCTACTACAAGCGGTGAAACCCAACCTGTTGGTTCCTCTGGGACAACTTCTATGATGTCCATCTCCAACAGTTCGTCCAACTTCTTGTCTACTTTATCCCTCAAGCCATACGGCACCCGTCTCAATGGTTGGGCTATTGGTCTCACCGTCTCATCAATGTGTAGGGTCACCTCTCGCCCCCTCAAGAGTCCTACACCGGTACCCGTAAATGCATCTTTGTACTTCTCCTGTTCGTCTGCTGTTAGACCTTCTTTTGTGCCACTGTAGGCTTCTTGGAGGTTGTTGGGCCAACTCGCAGGATCCCCAGCTTCTCTGCTGTTTCCTTACTCAGCAGATCTCTTTCCGGTCCATCCAATACCACAAACTTTCCGTCTGTTTGGGCTCCATTGATGGGACACTTTACTTCTGCTGTAAATGTACCCAGTGTTGCGAGTGGTGCATTACAGGATAGAGTTTCTTACTGACCGTACTCTGATCCCTGCACTTCACTCCGTGTCGCTTCAAATGTTCCCAAGTTGTTTTACTCAACACATTTGTGGTAGCTCCTGAATCAATGAGAACATCCGGCACAGCCACACCTCCCACTCTGAGATTTACTGTACCGTCCCTTCTGGTCTTGTCATTCCCCACACTGAATACAAAACCAGACACTGTTTCCTCAGCCTTGGGCTGATCAAACCAGTGAACGTCCTTGGTGTTAGATTTCTTCACTCCATGGCTCTTTTTGGCGACGCCTCAGGGGCGGAGGCATTTGTGTATATAATACGATCGCTTTGAAAGAATTTCAAAAATTGCACGAATGCATTCCCTTGGGAATTGGTTTTGAGGTAACCTTCGGCCATGTGGTTTTTGGACCCAGCAGAGAAGGCCTTTGTTGCTTTGCACGTGAAAGACACCATTTTGGGAAAATTGGCTTTTTGCACACAGAATATTAAGGACTGTCTTTATTTATTATATTGATGTTTCAAATATGTTTTTTCTATCAGGACAACAAACAATATACATCTTTTTTGTTGCTTATATAAAGAAAGAACTCGGAGCAGTAAATTCAAGCTCATTGTGTCAAATAATTTTTTGTTTCAATTAATATCGACATGTGATCAGCTGTGAACACAATTACTGTATATTTTGAATTTCAAAATCAGATATCAAATGTTGAAAGACAAGACTCAGCTGCAAAAGATCTGGCTGTTCATCAATAACAAATTGTGCAAAGCAGGAAAGGCCAACAAGACCAACAAGATGGTAGGGGTAGCCTATTGCATGAAGGGATGGTGTTTTGTGATGTGATTGATTTGTTGGATGGGCCATAAAGACGTTAAGAACAAAAAATCGGGAAGGGTGGAGAAAACTGCTTGTCAGATCTTCTGTGATGCCCCCAACGCAGTCATATAATTAGACAAGAATAGATGACATGATAAGATGTTATTTGTTGATGTTTTGTGATGTGATTGGTGTAGGTGCGTTATCTTTGCCATTCTTTCACTTCTTTTTTACACATGTTTTCAAATTTTATTTTTGGTCCACAAAGCGCTACTTCCGATGTTCTCGAGCTCCATCTTCTTGAGTGAGAGATGTGGTTTTGACGCCATGCTTGAGTTGTAGTCACTGATGTCGTCACAGGATAGCTGGGTCATATCTGCGTGAAAGAAAAAACATATTCAATTGTACAGAATATCATATACACACTAGCTGTAGCCTTAATTCAATATAGGAATTAGGATCGCATTTATCTGGTGGAAAAGCCCGCGTTTTATTTTCCCTCATCGCTAAATTGCCTGCATCAGCAAACCACAAAGGAAAAGGAAAGAAAAAATAATAAAGACAGGAGTGGAATGGAAACAATTGCGAGGTAGATGTAAGAACTGATAGCGTGGAAATAGTATAAGCCATACTAAAATGTAAGAAAAAAGACATTGCAGAGATGAGGGAGTGATTCCCTGGTCTTTAGCGTGGCACACCATGCATATGTCTCGGTTACTAGTACTTGGTCTTGGTTAAACATTTCAACTCAGTCACAAAATGCAATCCTGCAAAATTAAAATCTAGCCAAAAACGAGACTTCGGAAGTAAGCAAAACAAACCGAGGAACCCACACAATTTGGCAAACACACAAGGAATGATCCTGCGAGACTATTACCGAAACTTGGAAACTAAGCAAAACGGACGGAATAAACCACACAATTCAAAGAACAAGAACGGTGAAGTCAGGAAGTCGGGCATTAAAATCTTCACAGTATGTCCCGAAAATAATTTCATGTTGGTTGAACATAGCATACTTCGTCTTAGAAAATTTTTCAAAATATGGCAATACTAACAGAAGAATATATAACTCTAGTTGTGTTTCATTTACTTCTAATCAGTATAGCCTGGCGCAGCCAGAATCGTACAGTATCTCTACGGTGCCGGAAACGCTACCCACCCGCCCAGGCACATTAACCCATGCCGGGGTATTTTACGGGTCTGTTCAGTTCACCCACAGGAGGCAATAATTGACAAAAGGCCAGCTGTAAAGTATCTAGCCCTTTATAAGCCACAAATCTCTGTTGCTAGCACGGCCAACTTCAAGTACAATTTCTAGCTTACGATAGGATCTATTAGCTAACAAATAAAGCAGTCGAGTGACTGCCCAACAAAAATAGGAAGGTGTACCAAAAGTTTGAGACTATCGAAATGGGTCATCAGAATACAGAGATTTTGACACTTTCGTAAGAAGCTGAATGTAAGGAATGATAGTACACAATTATATAATGGCGTCGACTTGGTTGAAAACAGTGAGCCGTTCGTTTGCTTACAATTTATAGACTAAAGAGAGCAGCAGAGCAACAAACATATAGGGAAGTATACAAAACATTTGAGGATAGAGAGATTCCGGCACTTTTGTAAGATACCTTTTGCTCTTTTATAAGGGCAAATAGTTACATGGACAAATCAGTACAAAATGACCAACAAGTGAAACACATTGGCCTAACGCTACAGTAACATTTCTTACAACATTTGTATATAAAGTAGCGTACTCACCTCCTGGTTTTGTCGGCCAAGTCCGTGGAAGGTTTCCAGCGAAGGTTGCGCAGAGACAACGGAGTGGTCCTCTTTTCAAACGTTCGATCACCACAAAAGACAAAGTTCGAGCTGTGTTCAAGCCTATAAACCTCCTTGGTTCAGGGTAAATTTTACAAAACAAACCGGATTTTAACAAACTTATTCTCTAAGTCTGAAGAATCATAATGTTGGCTTGTGGACCAGCAGAGAACACGTCTACCCTGGAATACAGCAAAATTGCATCTGCAGTAACAGCCTTGTGTCTCTAAAGAGCAAGCAGGATGGAAGCTCCACCCACCTGAAGTATATCTGCTTTCCACATGTTGTCCTATTGGCTATCTATGAATAACAGTGTAACTTGAACTGCCAGTGTACCTTACCTTTGAAGAAATTTGATTGGTGATAAGGGACAACAGGTAACTTACACCAAGGACCGCCCAGCTGTCTACAGCTGGGCATGACAAATTAATCTGGTCGTTTGTCATCCCCCCCCCCCCCCAATGTCCAGAGAGCACAGCTTGTCTGTTTTGTATGGGGTTGAAAAACAGCAGGTCAACAACCTGACATTCCCTCCCCAAGAACATTTCAGCTAGCTGGGCACCCAAGAAATAATCCAGTCAGCCGAGCAGCGTCCAATATACCAAGCATATTGGTATAATCACTGTTTGCCCGATTGGATACTGCCTTAATTTTTTACTGCTGGGACAGTGACAGTGCTTGACGAATGGATACAAAACTGCAACGTATAATTATAAATGGTTGCTACAAAAGGGTGCTCCATATGTGTCTCAACACCCCCTAGGAGCAAACATTCCCTAACGAGCAGCTATATCAGGATTTACCTGTGACCCTTAGCATAGTTACAGAGAAAATCAAGACGGGCAGAATAAAACTGCTCACTGTGTTAGACATCCTGACATAACAGCATCCAAGCTTGCCCTTTGGGAAAGTTAACCCACAAAAGGTTTGACAGAAGTCAAGGGAGACCTAGGATTAACTTCACTGACAACCTCACATCTGAAGTAAAATCCAGTCTCTGGTGGAGGATGAAGTGGAAGATTGTTTTTTAAAATATGTCAGTAATATATTATCGCTCAGGGAAGAACGGCTGATTTCTCCTGTACGTGTATTTGGTATATAGCCTCCTCCACCCATCCTGTAAATTTCACTACATGCATGTGTTAGGAACATCTGTTTTTCTTAGAAGCCTTGTAATGGAGATTGCTGACTCCGCCACATACAATAGTAATCATTCAATTCAATCGCGGCCATGGCAATGATTTTTATTGCCTGCCTTGTAGCTAGTTCGGGGCGTGGAACGCCGGCTCAGGTTGGGTATACATGAATAAGGGTTGTACATGTACCTAGCTTCCGAAGCCTGTTCCGTACTTCTGACAACCACTCAGAACGTTCGAGTAAACAGCATTTATGAACAAATAAAACTATTAAAAAGTAAATTCTGACAACCTTGTGTTGATATTTAGCTAGAGGGAAAGGTTATAGTACATTATAAACTCACAAATTCCTAACAGTCCGTCACCTTACTGAATATGTTTCCCATGCATGACAATTTATTCAAAACGTCACACAATTAGGAAAACATAGGAAAGGTGACTATTTGCCCTCTTCCTGCAAGACATAAATACATTGTAGGTCATTGCGATCCCCCGTGTACAACCGCGGTAAGGGAGTGTACAGTATTTTATAGCGGGGAGGGAGGGCCGGTCGTCGGGAGGCAGGGGCGAGGGCCTAGGGAAAAACTGAGCTGGGGTAGCCTCCACCAGGCCTTCCTACGGGGGTACGGATCGTAGAATTCGGCAAATGAAGGGAATAGCTGGCCAGTAGAGTCGGTCCGCGGGAGGGTTAGTTTCCTCCTCCTATTATAAACTGCACGGCCAGTCAAACCACAAAGCGGCCAAACTCCCCTGGCAAATATCTCCCTATTATAGCCAGTGTAGTTAGTCTGGTAGAGACTAGAGCTGGGGGGTTAGGAAACGCGTTAGGAAAAAATATTTTATCTGGGAGGAGGGTCTAAGGAAAAATTCCAACATCCACGAAACTTTCCGACGCTTTGATAAAACATGATTTATGTCTATCCCACACGTACATGTATCATAGTGATTCGCCGGTCATTGAAATCGGAAGAATGTTAAGTTCCAACAATACACATCCCTGTGATTCTAGTAGATTCGCCCAAATCTTCCACAACCCCATTCAAAAGCTTTCATTTGCGACGAGTGTCGGGAAGCCAAAACTCGACGATTCAATCAAATAAAATCGCGTTTTGTAGCGGCCTTCGTAACGATATCGATAAAAATTGAGCCAAACCTCTTCTGAAGACAACTTTTGATTAATTTGCGCAGCAAAATGCACTTTTCCCAGCCGCACAAGGGTATTTTTTTCTTGTGTATTAAGAATCGTATATGCGACGGTAAAGATTCCACGCCCCGCTCGAACTTGTCGGCGTGGATGTGGACGCATTTAACCAGGTATTTTGAATAAACCAAGGACTGTCTCAACATTTATTTGCCTCTCTGAATGTCCTTCCAAATTAAGTAAATTGAAAACAACCTGGCTGTGATAAATAGCACGTGGAAGAAGTTCGTGGACGAATTACATGATTGTATGTAAGCTCTGATAGATGAATACCCCTCACTACCACCACACGAAATTTCCTTTAAAGAAATTAAATGATTTACACAGAAAATAATTGAGTCGGGGGAGGTTTGTCTCGCTGTGGCATTACATGTACTTGAATTTCGGCGAGGTCAATCAAATCGCCGGCGAGGTCAATGACCTGGGTGAGACACCATGCGTTTTAGTGTTAAAGAATAAAAAAGAGCAGTCCTTTTGTTACTCTGTATTTTCACTGAAATATTCATTAAGTTCATCATACTTACTCACCGGGGAGTGAACATCTCACATACACGACATAAAGATCGAGAAACGTTCCAGTACAATTTCAACATGTAAACGTACGCGTTACGTTTCAATGTTCACTACAACGTAAACAAATGGGGCAAACAAAAACAACAATTACAACCAATCGTCGCCACTGTTTTTTAAAAACAGTTACTTGTTGTTTCTGCAGACTGCCTTGAAATGATTAAGCATCCCACGTTCCTGACACCGCTGACCTCTTGCCTTGCATATGTCATCGTTAGCGTGATGACCCGGTCGGCCGCATGCAAAGCAATTTCCTGCAGCCTTGGGTTTGCTATACGCCCAAGGCCCTTGGGACTCCTTCGGAATGTTTTCTTCCCGCCGAAACTCGGGGGCCCTTTTTGGGTTGTACTCCTAAAGCCTTTCTTCTGCCCTATTGCTAAAGCATTCACTTCACCAGTCATCTGCTCGAGCTGTCTCCCTACCGACTCGTGCGCCCTCGCAATGTCTAGCATCTTGTCTAGCTCTAGGTCACCTCCCTTTTCAAGGAATTTGCGCTTGAGTTTGGGGTCTAGCCCTGCTTCGATGACTTGGTCTCTTATGTGGACATCAACTTGGCCGTCAAACCCAAACGTAGCTGCCTTCTGCCTTAACCGACATACTAGGTCGTCTATTGTCTCCCCCTTCTGTTGTCTGATCTGCCTAAACAAGTGTCGCTCAAAAGCAACGTTAGACTTAGGAATGAAATAGGCATCCAGTACTGTCTGTCTGTGTGTCAACAGCATAACTTGAGAAGGCTTGGATGGATTATCTTGATACTTGGTAGGTGGGTAGGTCTTGATGAGACCTCGAAGTGATTAGATTTTGGGCCCCCTGGCGGCTTGTTATGGTACTGCAGCGGAACTTCCGGTTTTGATATCTCGTGATCTGGACATGCTAGGGTGATGATTTTTGGATGGTAGGTAGCTCTTGTGCTCAGGAAGAAGTGACGTAAGTTTGGGCCCCCTAGCGGCTTGCTTTGGAACTGCAGGAGCCTTTGTATGAAAATGTTTAAAGTAGGATAACTCAATAACCGGTCAACGGATCGTCTTGATATTTGGTATGTAGGTAGCTTAAGTGATGCTTGACATAATTAAATGACAATTATGCAAATTAGGACCTAATTTGCATAATTAATAAGGGAATTCTATAATTCAGCTACCTTCCATAATAGGACTATTATACCTTGTGACATGTGTAATTAAGAATGAGAGGAACATCGCCATATATTGATTATGTAAATGAAGACCTAATTTGCATAATTAATGAGAAAATACTATTATTCCATAGTGTTTGATGTTGGCAATTTCATACTTGCGCATTTCGAAGTTGACTGGAGGTGAACATCATTCAACATAACTTATTCAAATCAGCACCTCATTTGCATAATTTATGAGGAAATGCTGGAATTACCTTCTTTGTTAAGATAACACTGTCATTGGGAGGAGAATATGATTAACTGATGCAATTCATGCAAATGAGGATCTTATTTGCATAATTAGGGGGAAAATCTATAATTTGCCAGTCATAAAGGGTAATCTCATTTGGCGAAGGTATGAGGTCGTGGAACTCTAGTTTCCGTTTGCTTCTCCCTCTTCCCCCGACATGTTGGAACGTTAATCCTCGTCGCCACTGTAGACTTCTAGGCTACTCTCCATAGAACCACACGGAGCCGGACCATTGAACTTCCAGTCCTTTTAATGTCTTCTTTCTACTCTCTACTAAAACTACTGCTCATGCGCGCATTCTTGGGTTGACCTTGGGTCACTCGTCACTCAGCTGGTTCCAATATCCTACAGACCCCATCCCCCCCTCATTTTTTTTTTGGATTAGCTCGGGGCGCTTCACTGTTTGCCGCCTCGGAGCGATACCCGGAAGCGAAGAAGCCAAAATATATCCAAAACAGCCAATTGTTGGTCAATAAATATTTGATTTTGCATGTCTTCTTTCGTGGAAATATGGTGTAGCTGAGTTCCATCCACGCTAGAACACGACTGCAAAGGCCAAAGCTGCAGACATGGCCAGTCGGCGTGGCCGTCCTTCCAAGAAAACCCTGAGATGTGGCAGAGAGGGATTTAGGGAAGGGCATCCATACTACCCGCCGAAGATCTCCGAGACAACGACAGAAAAGTATGAGCGGCTTCATCAACAGATGTACAACATGGCGCAGGACGACGCCAAGTGCCCAACACCAGGCAGACTACGGCCGACAGAACCCCCCCCCCCCAACCCGGCCTCCTAGAAAGCATGACTCAAGTACAGGTGCGAACTCAAAACATACCACAGGCACGGGATTTCTACGTCCCGTACTTTATGAACCTGTTTAACACTATCATTAAAGAACACTACACAGCATAACTACACGGCACACACCCTATCGTGACCATGCCCCCTACACCCGAAAAGAAATTTGGCACAGGCTATAAAGAAACACTCCGCTGCAGCACCTGCGGGTATCACACTAAACGACAGAAGCTTTACCTGGAGGCAGATAGGCAGGGAGGTGCCTTTAGAGGTCCGAAGCCAACGAGAAAAGGAGTACAACTGTCCTTGGCACTCTCAAAGTTGCCAATTGGAATAACAGGAGCGACGACGCTCCTCAATGCCACAGAAACTGACACTCAGAGTCAGAGCAAATTACAAAAAAATAACGAACAAACTAACAGACGTCGTAATATCGGAAATGAACGAATCTCCAGCTGATAATAGTGCAAAGCTTAGGAAGGTTTGTGAGGTCCGGGCCTTTCTGGATCACTCTCCATCCCTCTGACCTTTCTAGGCTATTCTGACCCAATATCCATCCCTCTGGCATTTATTGGCTATTCTGGCCCACTCCCCATCCCTCTGGCCTTTCTGGGCTATTCTGGCCCACCCTCCATCCCTCTGGCCTTTCTGGGCTATTCTGGCCCACCCTCCATCCCTCTGGCCTTTCTGGGCTATTCTGGCTCACCCTCCATCCCTCTGGGCAGAAGGACATAGAAAGGACAAAGGGCAGAAGGACATAGAAAGGACAAAGGAACAGAACAGAGGGGTAACAGAATGGGATGTTAATTGACTGGGAACTGCTATAAAGGACTTACGTTACAGGTTACATACATGGTTTTGGGCGTTCGCCCCTAGGACGTTTCGCCCTCAGGGCGTTTCGCCCCTAGGACGTTTCGCCCTCAGGTCGTTTCGCCCTCAAGGCGTTTAGCCCCCAGGACGTTTAGCCCCCAGGACGTTTAGCCCCCAGGACGTTTCGCCCTCATGCCACAACCATAGATTTGACCGGGGTGATGATGGGCAAAGTCTTTAAAAAATTTTAAAAAGGTAATCCTTTCCTATCGACTGTTTTTTTTCGGGACAGACACAGGAACCACTAGGTCTAACAGGTACATCATCAAGGTGATAAAGCCTGAGTTGCCACGGTGAAGTTGAATTTTCTTCGTTTGAGATAACCTGGACACCCGGGGTTACCCTGAAAGGTATCAACACAGAGGACGCACATCGTCCAGCTTCTGTGCGTGACACGACATAACAGTAAAACTGCATGTGATCTCTATGGCCGGGCTAACCTGTAATCTCCACGACGGCGACATGGGAATACATTATACCTATACGAAATTATCGAACCAACAAAAAACATAACATTTTAGTTGGATTCTTCTGTGGTTGTGTAACAGTTATCTTCGCCCTTTCCTTTGTATTATTGTTGCTTTGAATGAAAAAAAAGTTATCAACATCAACACCCTAATTGATCAATCAATCAATCATTTCTCGTAATTTTTTTTTATTAAGTTTCAAATATATAACATTTTAAGGCATATGACAGCACCATCAACACAACTGCAAGTTCTCTTCTTACAGTTATTGATAAAAAGTAGACCGACGTCAACGTCTTCATTTACGTCTTTGCACAATATCTGTGGAAATAAATGTACGTGTCACGAGGTGATCATTATCTAGCCTCATTTTCCGGTGTTTCACACTCTTTTCTAAATGGCCAATTGCAAGTTTTCTGATGATTACGCATGCTTGCCGCTACCCGCTACCGTTCAACTTAGCCATTCAGAAAAGACTGCAAATCAGCGCCCCAAGCCCGCCGACGCACCCGAGGGCTAAACATCCTGGGGGCTAAACGTCCTGGGGGCGAAACGTCCTGGGGGCGAAACGTCCTGGGGGCGAAACGTCCTGGGGGCGAAACGTCCTGGGGGCGTATTATAATAATAATAATAATAATAATAATAAGTTTACTGCAAATTCATGCCCGAAGGGGCTAATTGCAAGGACAAAGGAAAGATAAAACAATAGTAAACATTGAAGTGACAATAAAACAACACGACTATTCTATTTCTAATACTAGCTATTGTTGTTGGGTTTGATTTCTTTTCTGTGTGCAGCGGAGGATGAATTGCCCGATGGTTTGCGAGATGTATGAATTTGGGGGTGTTAATAGAAATGCGCTTTTTTGTAGACTGGGAAGGTGGATAAAGCTAGGAAACATTTTGGTAACTGTTTCAAATAACCCATCTCTTTCAGCGCTGTACTGCGGGCAATGACAAATAAAGTGTATTTCATCCTCTACTACATTTTCTGTACAATATTTACATGTTCTATCGCTCACACATAATTGTTTATATCTACCCTTTTCAATTTCTAATGTATGTGCGCTAACTCTAAGCTTACATATGGCTGATCTTACATCGAAGTCTTTGACGTACAGATAACGCTCCATGGCGTACACAGATTTGAGATGCTTATACAATCTTAACTTGCCGACGTCAACAGAAAGATTGTGGAGAAAGGTTTGTATATACATGTCAGTAAGTCTTCTTCTAAGTAGTGTACAAATATGTTGCATGTCAAGTTCAGTACTGTCGGTATGCCAGATAAAGGACAAACCGCTATGGTCAAGCACTTCTTTTACGTGATGTAAGAAATTTTTCTTGTGGTTATTTGTGAGCAGTTTTTGAGATAATAATGCGTCAGCTTGTAGGGGATGTGTACTGGTATCCAGTTGTCTAAGCCTTAACCAGTATTTGACTTGGCGAAACGATATATCTGTGTCTAGAGGCACTCTACCAAGTTCTGCTTTGCATGCTGCATTGCTTGCGTTTCTGTGAACCCCAAGAATATTTTTACAGAAGCGATCGTGAACGTTTTCGATCGGGCAGTTGGTATTTGAATTGTCTTTCCCCCAGATTTCGCATCCGTAGAGCATGACTGATTTAATGCAGACATCAAAAATCCGTAATAAGGCTTTCAAGGATATCTGCGAGCGAATAAGAGATTTGATACTGAAGACAACTTTGCGCGCTTTCAACGCGAGTTGTTTCTTTGCCAGTGAGTAGCTGCCAGATGATGATAGCACCAGACCTAAATAACAGTATGAAGTAACAATTTCTATATTTTCTGAGCCAAGTAGGAACTGAAACTTTCGAAATAGCCGTCCCGTTTTGTTAAAAATCAAAATCTTCGTTTTCTTTATATTAACTTCTAATTTCCATTGGGTACAAAATGTATGAAGTTTGTTCAGTGCACGCTGTAAACCTTTCTCTGTTTCCGAAAAGATTACAACATCGTCTGCATAGAGTAAGCAGGAAACATATAACTGATATAGGGAGGGTGGGTCACATTCCGGACTATCTAACATTTTAACTAAATCGTTTATGAAAAGGTTGAAGAGTGTAGGGCTAAGGTTACACCCCTGCCTTACGCCCTTGTCTGTAATGAAGGGCGGTGTTAGGCCTGAGGACGTTTTAATACATGTTTGTGGTTTAGAGTACATAGACTTTATAAGACTGTAAAATTTACCCCCTATTCCCGAGACAAGTAGCTTATATCGTAGACCTTCTCGCCATACGCAATCGAATGCCTTTTTAAAGTCGACGAAACACGCGTAAAGTCGTTTGTTATTATTGGTGTACTTAGATATTAATGAATTGATAACGAAGATATTGTCATTTGTCCCAAAGTTTTTCCTAAACCCTGCCTGGTTTGGTGAGATTAACGCGTATTCGTCTAAAAAGTTTGAGAGGCGGGTGTTAAGGATTGTCGTGAACAATTTGGCCAGACAACTAGTGACTGAAATTCCTCTGTAATTATTAGGATCATCTTTGGCACCACCTTTGTGTATGGTGACAATATGGCTCGTGCACCATTGTTGGGGGAAGTAGCCGGAGGAGATGAATAGGTTGAAAAGCTTAATCAAAGGTTTGGTGAGGACATGTGTGGCACATTTCAACATTTCGTTCAGTATTAGGTCGCTACCTGGGGCTTTATTGTTTTTAAATCGGGAGATTGCGTGCCTAATTTCATTTTCCTGTATTTCTCTGTCCAATGGGTTGTTGTTAGCTAAGTCATTTTCTAGGTTTTTTTAATCTCTTTTCGATTTCATTATGGAAACTGCTGCTAGATGTATGTCTGGGGCGGTTGGTGGTATCCCTGCCGTATAGTTTTTCAAAATGTTTATGAATATCTTCTTTATTGATCACGTCTTCTGGCGTTGACGTGTTATTTGTTTTAAATTGTTTAAAAAGGTGCCAAAATGCTGATGGATTATCGTCGGAAAAGGGATTAAGTTATAAGCTAACTCATTTGCATACTCGGGACAACTTAAATGAAGCCGTTACCGAAATCTTGGCTGGCTGTTCACCTATAGAAAACACCAGGGCCAATCCTGTAACTAACACTTAGACAAACCCTAAGCGAGCCTCACTGGGCTACACCACCGAATGTCCTCCCCAGACAGGATGTACACAAGCGCCGCCAGAAAGTAGTGCGGACAAGTACGAAGCATCTAGTAATAAGTGTCCGCTTTTAAACAGTTTGCCTCATTTCCTCATTGTGTTATATTTGTAGTATTGATGTGTAATATGTAGAATAATCTTTGTTTCATATGATGTAATTGCTGGTACACATGTCATCTGACAAGTTCCGTGGCGGAAGGATATAGCCAGAATTTCCCGTCGCACAGCCACCCAGCTTCGTTAGTTGGAGAGGAAGGGCGGTGGCGAGAGGTGGGTAGTTGTAGTTCAGATCCTTTTGTCTTAACATATGTCGCTTTTGTGACCGTCACATCTTGTACAATGAATCTCCAAGATAGATGTTATGGTTACTTGTATGCAGCTGTGGACAAGTTCTTGTGTAAGGCAGTTTGTAGAATGTAGTGTCTCGCCATGGTGTCAGTTTGTCCATGGACACTGGACAGTATACCACGTCATAAGACAATGTAGATGTGAATTTACTGTAGCCAATCTTAAGTGCTTTCTTTACCGAAGACCATGCATGGCATGGCATTGCATTGCAGGGCATCTAAAAGGGCTTCTGACATGGCTTCTCACTGTACGATCGAACCAACCAAAACCGTATCAATAGCCCGGGCAAAAAATTGCCAAGAGTTGTAAGCTGGTCGCGGCTGACATCTGTGATGGATTATCTTGTTTACGTGTTGGCGGACGAGAACTGTGTACTCAAATATTTTCGTTACACTGAGACTTGTTCAAATCAAGGAGGTTGTTCAAAATAACACTCTAGTTCGTTGTGTTTCCTCTACAGCAAAACCTGAGATGAACATCAGACAACACGGACAAGCTGCGAGGACCAGCCCATATAGAACGTCAACAGTCGTACACAGGGACGATCCATACTCCAGTATCTTTTGCACCAAAGTCATCACAGCTTGCAACAACTGAAACCCCTTAAATCTAAAACTGCACTGAGTTGCATGTAAACAATATCGACAGAGCAAATGGCTGACTCGTCACTGAAGTTAATTGATTGTCTTGCCGGGAGAACGTCCAGCTAACTCAGGGTTTGTTAAGGTTTAATAGGGCTGTTTTTACAGCTGTCTCCAGCCTCTTGGAAACCCAGACTTTTTATTTTATTTATTTATTTTTATTTATTTATTAAACTTCACAGATTAAAAAATCTGTAAGGAGCTGGCAACAGAAAGCTGGTTTCTCTACGGGGCCGGCTCCTAAACAGATATACATGTACAGCACAGTGACAATGGAACTTAACATCTATCAAAACTAAGGAAAGTAATACTAATAAACAAGCGACAATAATGACAATAAAACTACAATACATGTGAAGAAATAAACAATAGGAAAGACGTATTACAATATCGATATCAGGTGGTGAGGCAGTTATTGCATCTACATATAGAGGACCAGGTACATATGTTGTCGGTGGAATATGTGAAGTTTACCCGGGATGTGTAATAAGTAACCAAAAGTTTCCTGACAGATGAGATACTGAGGTTTGAGTACATGTGTTGGCGAATTGTAACAGGTAAAGTGTTCCAGATGAGTACAATACGGCTGAAGAATGAAAAGGTAAATGTTTCTGTTTTACATAAGCGTACAGCAAATTGAAAAGGGTCATTGGAGCGAAGGGATCTACAAGGTACATTAACTTTAACAAAACGAAATATATCAATGGAGTAAAAACCACGAATACACTTGAAAAGGAATAAGACATCAAAAAGCTCCCGCCTATAACACAATGGTAGCAGATTTGTGGTGGTAAGTCGATCCCTGTATAACAATTCGTAGTTATTACATATGTATTTGGTAGCTCTCCGTTGTACACCCTCGACCTTACGCATGAACAATCTCGTGTGGGGGGACCACACCTGTGAGCAATAATCTAAGTGTGGAATTACTAATGCTCGATACAAGTTGAGTTTGACTATGAAGGGAGCTTTGTAACCAACAGATCGCTTAATCATAGCAAGGATCGAGTTGCATTTTGAAACTTTCTTCAGTACATGGGTATTCCAACTTAGGTTATGACGAACCTGAAGACCTAGGTCTTCATATGTTAGACATCTGGTAAGTTCAGTACCATTAATGCTATACGTATATTCAATAGGGGAGGACTTTCGTGTAACACTGACTACGGAGCATTTGGAGGGATGAAATCTCATTTGCCATGTTTTACTCCAGAAGGCAAGTCTTTCCAAGTCAGCTTGGAATCTTATACAATCAAAAATGGAGTTAATTGTTTTAAAGCATTTAGCATTTAGAATTCGGGGACTGTGCCACTGGCTCAGTGGGGGCTGGTTCAGCTCAGATGAGTTTGTTGGATGTTAACAGCCATTTGTGATAGGTTGTTGGTTTTGCTCTTGTTGCCAGACTCAGAAATGCTCTATACCAATTTTTGACTAAAGTGACGAAAGTTTCAACTGTGACGGGACTCTTATGGATTCGAACGGAGGAGCTTATTCTGTGCTCCAACTTGCCGGTTGCCAACGGAGACCACAAGGACAGAATAATAGTTGCAGCGTCAATACATGTGACGCAGTCTTTGTACTTAATTCATACTCAAATTGCATTATAAACAATGAACTTGGAGAACGGCTTTTCAAGAAACAGAATCGTGTCTGCCCGACAAGAATTAAGTTTGCTCACAAAAGCTACTAGATAGAAAAACAAGAACATCATTGAAATAAAATCAACAATCATAATACTTCTAGGCCTAACAAAATAAATGTTGTGTTTCCTATTACAGTCCAGAAAAAATTAGGGTCGGTAGGTAGGGATTCCCTTTTTTTTTTTTTTTTTTTTTATTTTTTTTAGTCAAAGCCGGGACAATGAACGTATGATCTGTTTGTACTACACAGAAAATTGGGCAGTACTAAACAGATCGTAAAATTCTTTGTATATAGTAACCTCTAGAAAGATTCAGACAAGCGAGATGTAAACAGTCTGAACTGAACGCTTTATTAAAACAAGGCTGCTCTGAATGGCTCTCGGGACAGGTCGACAGTGTCCGGGCAAAACATCAGAGAATGAGGTAAACATGTGCTGCAGTTTCAGGCTGTAGCTAGGTACATGAACTCGCCAAAACGAGCAAAAGTCAACGGTAAAATGGCTAAATGGGTGCTGACAACAATTATTCACCTCAGTTCCGTCAGCCAAATAAAAAAAAATATATATACGCGACGATTTAAAAGCCAGCGGACGTGTCCGGGCAAAACATCAGAGAATGAGGTAAACATGTGCTGCAGTTTCAGGCTGTAGCTAGGTACATGAACTCGCCAAAACGAGCAAAAATCACAACGGTAAAATGGCTAAATGGCATTGACAACAATTATTCACCTCAGTTCCGTCAGCCAATTATATTTTTGCGACGACTATGATAATATTTTTGAAAGCCAGCGGACGTGTCTAGGCAAAACATCATGAACGAGGTAAACATGTGCTGCAGTTTGCATCGAGTTTCAGGCGGTATTATCTCCTTAAAAATCCATGTAAACCAACTAAAAACTACATAGAAGGCAGAAATAATTTCTTACCTGAACTGTTTGGTGTATATTGGCGGCCGCTCACCCCCCGCTCGGCCTCGGGCCGACGCAGCGCTCACGCAGCAAATACATGACAACCCGCCGGCGCCATATTCGAAAACTCAGTATGGTAAAAGTAGCCCCCCATTCCGCGCGTTATGATCACTCGGATATATGCGAATCTGGTACCATAAAAACGGCAAACTTATGAATTTTAAGAAAAATATAAAGCGTTAAAAACTTTTTTAATTACCGCAAAAATCGAGTTTGAGAAGTTCGAAAGTCGATATTTTCACACCGATGCCGCACAGCTTTCATTTTGATATCGCATTGTTGGCTACAAATTGTTGGCTAGTTTTCTTGTATACGAATGTACACAAAGCCCGGGCTCTCTCGCTCTGCCGCGAAACCGACCACTAGCCGCTCGAAATTTTTGGTCGGCCCAAAAAAGGCTAGGGTCGGGGGTTTTTTCATAGGGTCGGTCGGGTGCCTCCAAAGGACAGCTTCTTCAGCTTCTTGGCATCCAGCTTGTTTTCTTGTACCAGCTTGTTTTTCGTCTTTAAGTTAGTACAGGTTGCATGCTTCTGCAATGTGGAAAGAAAGATGTAAGCTTGATGCAACTAATAGAAAAGCAAAAAGCTATGGATCTTTGAACACAATAATGTTGGCTATTAAACATATACATCATTTTCATTCATCCCCTATATTTTGTCTACAGCAACCCTGCATATCCTGTATATATATATATATATGATTTTTACTTAGCAGACATAAAAATGTGAGCTAGAGAGTAGAGCATCTGATTTTGAAAAATGAACAACTGCTAAAAGAAAACAAGAAGTCATAGGCGACAATTCTCCGTGAAATTTTATAATTTGCAGATTGGGAGGTGGTATTGGCACTGGCATGCTTGCAGACGACGTATAAAATTGCATGCCGATTGAACAAAGGGGACCGTGGGTTTTAGCTACGGAAAAACGGGTACCGCTCAAGTCAACGTTAACTGCTTAACGAAACAACATGATCACAACAGCAACGGTTAGCACAGTTGCACACGGAAAACACCGCCCCACATAACCGCTACGGTAAAAACAAAGACACGTGCACAAAGTCAACTGCGCAACTGGCGGTCAGTCTAAAACCACGTCAACAATTTTAACACTTGCCGCTCAAGTCAACTGCTTTAACAAAACAACATGACCACCACAGCAACGTTAGCACAGTTGCACACGGAAACAACAGATATCTTGGCGCGTTCTCCGCGCTCCGACCAATTTCAGGTCGCTATATTATAAGCTATAAACAGTACAGTGTGTGAGCTCTACCGAACAACTATGATATTAACATCTTGCCAGACAATTAAATAGACCTGACCTTAGGTGCAAACTATAAGTCACAATCCCAACAGATACTCACAAACAAATATACACAACAACCACCTAATATCTGCTTAGAGAACCTCGCCTACCACATGACTACTTAACCTACGGCCTATTCCACAGGATTGTAAAAATAGGGGTGATTTTGAAATATCAAATTTACCTCGATATAAAAACCGCTACGGTGAAAACAAAGACACGTGCATCAACACGGACATAACGGCACACCACATGCCCAAATTCATAGAAATACAATGTACACAAACATGACTTTTACGTGCGAACACATTTCACAATTCCGGCCATTCATAAACCATTACGGTCCGCATCTGGTCTGCATTAAAAACCGCACCGCACATCTGCATTAAGGATGCTCGACCCCCCGCTATTCAAAACAACGGGTTTTTCGCGGCCGGTCCCATGTGCCCCTAAATGTAGGGGTGCTTTTCGAATATTATCTTGACCGCGAAAACACCTACGGTAAATATTGATATTCGTGCATCATCACTGGCATGCCTGCAGACGGCGTATAAAATTAAATGCCGATTGAACAAGGGGAACCGTGAGTTTTAGCTGCGAACACGAAAAACCGGCTGACCCGAATACTCCTGCAGGAGGTATGCCTCCTTCACGGAGTAATAATGTTATGTTGCCCTTTAAATCTTGAAAAATCGGGCTGGTATGTCATGATTATCGTAGGTTTCGATTAGCTGTACATCGGCACTTTGAAGTGAACCAAGATGGTGGAAATATCCTCTTCTCTGTAGCTGAGGAGTTCAGGCCCACCTGGTGGCCACAATGCTGGGTCGAAGACGAGGGCCGCATGAAGAACAGGACTGTTCAGCAGAGTGTCTTGGAAACGTCCTTCCAGATAAAGGTTGATTGACTCAAGGACTCTTTCTGCTTCCTCTAGCACACCAACCTCTCTTGCCCTTGTTGTTGTCTGACGTGGACTGCACAGATTGGACAGTCGTGCTTGTCTGGGCAGCTCGCCACAAGGCATTTATTCCCTTGTGTGTGGTATCGAAAACAAAAGCCCTTCGTTCGATCAGATGATTCTGGGGTGGGATGTGGGACACGTACAAAGGCAAAACAAAAAGTTGCATATGTGGTACATCCCATGGCAAAACGGGTGAGATCTGTCTGAGATGTCATAAAAGCGTATCATACTTGCTCCATTGTGCACCCCAGTCTGCCATAGATCGGATTAGGTACCCGGGTATGATTATGAGATTACCTGGGAACCATAGATCGGATTAGGTACCCGGGTATGATTATGAGATTACCTGGGAACTACGCGTCCGAGCCCTCGGGCACGAATTTGCAATAAACTTATTTATTTATATAATGATATATGGAGAAGGCCGTTTACCATGACTCGAGTTCTCGTGTGATGTTCTCCGTTACTGTCTGAAGATGTTGGAGCTTGGTCCGTAGCTTGTTGATGTCTTCCCCTCGTCCCCTACCGCCACGTCCCCTACCGCCCTGACCGCGCAGGCCTCGTTCAGTCGTTCCGCCCCGACCCCGTCCTCTTCCGGCCGGTCCGCCCCGTCCCCGACCTTGTCGAGTTCCGGAGCGGGTGACGGGCATTGTTGGGCTCCAATAAACAAATAAGAAAGAACGGCGGGATTAGGGAAACACAAACGTTTAAGAAAAAAAGGCGGGGTTAGGGAAACATAAACGTGTCACCGCAAAAGTATAGCGGGTACCAAGCTCATATTTGTAGCAATAAGGCATAAGGCATTTGTAGTGATAAATACGGAGTGAAGGGCTCCTATTGACATGTGGAAGGGGCGAGAACAAACAACGTGTGTAAACAAACACTGACCGCTGCAAGCCAAACGAGCGGTCAGGAAGTTGACAATATACAATACAGGCCACAATAGGAGCACACGTTGCCCATGCAATATCAAAAATATTGTTATTAAAGTGTAAACGCATGTACGGAAAGGTATTTGTCAAGTTACCTGACAAATGCAAGTTGGAAAGCTCTGAGATACGTACTTGTTTCTGATAACACCTACTGCTGGTAGACAAACAGCCAACACAGAGATATACTGCTCACACTTTATTCTCTTGCGTCACCTTCATTGACATGAAGAGTGTACAAACAGGCCATTTCATCAACAGCGGATCCAACAGACATAATGTTTACACTACTTACAGCCGTGAAAACACCGGGTACGGCTCGTTACAATTCCACAACTGGCGACAGTTTCGTTACAAATCCACAGATGGTGGTAAACTGGTGTAAACAAACTCCTTACTAAGCGTTACGTTTACACTACTTGCAGCCTTGAAAACACCGGGTACGTCTCGTTACAATTCCATAACCGGCGAAAATTTCGTTACAAATGGGTAAGTAAACTGGTGTAAACAAACTTCTTACTAAGTGGTACAAATCAATTCTTTGTTCACTACCTTACAGTCCTTTGCAAAATGGCCCAATTGCTGACAATTGTAACCCTTGTCTCCTGGGCGAGCGGTTCTAGTACCTCTGTTGTTTCTACCTCTGGCGGCGCACCGCCATAGGGATTAGCCCTGGATTGTTTTCCCTTCGCACCGGAGGAGCCTTTAGACAAATTACCTTGGCATTTGACAAACTGAGCAATGCCACGCGCTACCTGTTTTACCAAACCGCAGCCAAACTGGTTAACAAGTAATTGGCGGAAAAAAGGCTCCCCCACAAGAGGCGAAATCTTGTTTTAATGCTAGCCATCTTATTGTATGTCGAGGATCCTGGACCTCGCCCCCTGAACTCCCAAGACGTGTACTGCTTGTCCAGAATATCCGCGGCTACTCATCAGGTTCTTCTCTTCCCAGCTGGCCCTGATGTAGGTCATGCTCTTTTCGTGGTATCTATGGAAGATAATGCTGGGACCCCCAACGATGTCTTTAAACAACCTGTACACGTCCTCGTGGTTTATGGTAGATTCATGAATAGGAACTTCAGCGTCAGCCCCGGCACGCTGATGCCGTTCTTGAACATGTCGATTCCGATATCTTTATAATAAAAAAATCGAACATCTTCTGGACGGTATCTACCATAGGGCCGACGTACTTAGTGTTGTACAGAAACAAAGATAAATAAAGATTAATGTTCTGTTTACGACAATTTTCTACACGTCGATAACGACCACACACAAAATGCAAACTGTCACATTTTTTCTCCGGATAACCGTTTGGTCCCAGTAATCACCTACCCCCTGGTGTCCTTTGTCACACGTATGCGGTCTCTCCCCCGCGTGGGGAGTGTGGGTTTCCATATGATAGATTAAGCACCTCTTCGAAACCGTTCTGTAACCGCACTCATCACAATACATATAGTTTCTGTTTTTTTTTTTTTTTTTTTTTTTTTTTTTTTTTTTTTTTTTTTTTTTTTTTTTTTTTTTTTAACAAACTTTATTCAGATAAACAAAAACATACAAAACAAAGAGGTGTACATAGACTAAACAGACAAACACACACAGTAGCAATCAGTTGATATTACAAAACTAAGTTAAAAGGTTCCCATTTTTTGTTGTGCTTACATATTTTGTTCTTAAGTGTCGCAATATTTTTCTCTACTCTATGTACATACTTAACGAAGGCAATAAACTTATGGATAGATAGATTAGGTGACTCCCGGTTTTTATAGATATATATTTTACCTAATAAAATAATAACATTAGAAATGACTGGTGTTTCACATGATAGGTCCCCCAGCAATACATTCAATGGGTTGTTAATATTTAAATAGTGTCCTGTTGTTGAATTAAACCAGACTTGAACCTTTTTCCAGAACGAAAACACAACATGGCAGTTCCAAAATAAATGCTTACTTGTCTCTTCGTCTTCCCCACACAGAGAACATTTCGAATTGCTTTTGATATTCCAAACATATAGCATTCTGTTAGTGGCAAGAAACTTATGTAAGAGTTTAAATTGGAACATCCTGCTTGAGGAGTCTATAGTTATTTTGTATGGTAACTGAAATATTTGTCTCCAGGGGAGAACAACATTAAAATCATCCTCCCAATAAGACATAGTATTTTCTGGGTTTATCTTGAGGTTTTTGTTTTCCATAAAGAAGTCATACACTTTCTTATTGATCTTAGTTCCTTTACACCACTCATAATTTTTTAAGAGCGGTCTGCACACTTGCAAGTGATTGAAATTTTTACTAGTTTTTCTTGGACACACTCTAACTAATACAGAAAACAGCCCATTGTATGTATATTCAGAGCAGAGCTTCCCATATTTCTTAAGTAGTACTTGATATGATATGGGTTTCCCATTTATGTCTAGCAAGTCTTCAACAAATAAAATGCCTCTGTCAACAAAGTTCTGCCAGAAAATAGGTTTTCTTTCAATTTGGAAAATTGAATTGTACCATAGCATTTGCTGTTGCCAACATTGCGAGTTAAAATCAGGAGGATTATGTTGAAAGGCCAACCATGCTGACATTGCATTTCTGAAAAATATGCTCATATTGGGGAATTGCTCTTGTAAGATCCTATTAATTGTGCTGTCATCATTGCCTAGTTGCATAAATGGGAATAACCCTTTACGAAATATCACATGTATATTTGATAGTAACTTAGCACAGAACCAGTCTCTATTACAGTAAAGTTTTTGAATCCATGAAGCTTTCAGACTGGCGTTAAATGCATACAAATTAATGAGTTTCAGTCCTCCACATTGATAGGTATTGTACAGCACTTTCCGTTTTACTCTTTCTGGACCATTATTCCATATGAAATTAAATATTTTTTTTTTCTTTTTTTTTTTTTTTCTTTTTTTCTTTTTCTCATATAATTGAAAAAATTCTTGAGGTGGGGATGGGAGGGTCAGAAAAAGATGTGCAAACAGTGAGACTACTAAAGTATTCACTATCATAACTTTGCCGTATAATGTTAACAACTTTCCCCTCCAGGGCTGTAGTACAGAATCCAGTTTTGACAGACAAAGGTTAAAATTAGTAGGTACAATTTCATCCGTATTAGATGTGACTTGGACTCCTAACAAGGTGAATGGACCATCCGTCCAATCTACTGGGTATGGGCACGGTAGCTGAAAGTCGGTATATTTAAGAGCGCCTATTCTAACAATCTTACACTTACCATAATTGGGAATGAGACCAGATAACGTAGAAAACAAATCTAAATCGTTTGTCAACGCTGATAGGGAAGATGATGTAGGCTCTAGAGTAAAATCGGTATCGTCTGCATATTGAGATAACTTCGTTTCTATCCCATGCGTTACCAACCCCTTTATATGCGTGTTCCCTCTGATCCTAATTGCTAATAACTCAACGGCAATAATAAATAGGTACGGGGACAGGGGGCATCCCTGTCTCACCCCTCTTTTGGGTTTGAAAGGTTCCGACAGATGACCAAAATTGATTATTCTGCTCGATATGTTACTATACATTACTTTCACCCATTGGAGAAATGAAGTCCCAAAATTAAAAAATTTCAACGCTTCCATGATAAAGTCCCATCTGATACTGTCGAACGCTTTCTCGTAGTCAGTTACAAATATTAGTCCAGGTTTTTCTTCTTTCTCGTATATTTCTATGATTTCTAAAATTCTACGAATTCCATCCCCTATGTATCTGCCTTGTAGAAATCCATTTTGGTCATTATGAATTAGTTTGTCCAATACTCTTCGAACTCTTAGAGCTAGGCATTTAGAAAGGATGCGGGCATCACATGACAAGAGGGTCAGTGGGCGCCAATTTCTTAAAAGAGATGGTTCTTTATCTTTTCCGTTGGCATCTTTTTTTAAAAGTAATGAAATTAAACCTTCTCTCTGGGTGGAGGACATCTCTCCATGTGCATAGGCGTAATTAAAGCTTTCTAACATCGACTCTTTAACTTCATCAAAAAACACTTCATAAAATTCCACTGGAATGCCATCAAGTCCTGGGGATTTTCCTTTCTCAAAGGACGTGATCGCATTTTTTAATTCTATTTCTGTAATTAATCCTTCACATCTCTGTCTTTCATCATTTGAGAGCCGATTCTGATAGTCTGTCGGAAAAAAAGATTGACAGGTTTCTTCTGTGAGTGGAGTGGGATGATCCTTAAAAGAATATAATGAAGAAAAATATTCGAGTTCAGCTTGTAGAATGTCCTTGGGATCAGTTAAGGTTTGTTCGTTTGTAGTTTGAAGACTTAAAATATTCTTTCTCACATAGTTCCTGTGAACTAGTTTCAAAAAATATTTAGAACACTTTTCTCCAGAATCCATCCAACGACATCTTTTTTGAAAATTTGATTGTACTGTTTTTTCACGATTCAAATCCTCAAGTTCTTTTTGTTTATTTTCATAAGCTTCAAGGGTTTCCTCCGAAGGAGAGGGGTTTTGATCCAGTCGGGACTTTAGTTTGTCGATTTCAACTGTAATTTCTTTCTCCCTATCATTGCGCTGTCTTTTTTTCCATGAGGAATAACGGATGGAGTGCCCCCGAATGCAACATTTAAATGTATCCCAAAGAATGTGGGGTTCTGCAGAGCCTTTGTTATGTTTCAGAAAATCATTTATAAACTCACGGGTTTCTTTTATATAGTTGGAGTCGGATAATAATGTTGTGTTTAGCTTCCAGTACCCACGACCTCTCTGGTATTCGGAAAGAGTAATTGATATTGATACCAGGTTGTGGTCTGATCTTAATCTACTTCCTATTTTTGTGCTCGATATCTTAGGGCACATAGAAAAAGAGATGAGAACATAATCTATTCTGCTGGCTTGTTGATTTCGTCGCCATGTGTAACGAGCCATGTTAGGATTTTTATATCTCCATATATCTAAAAGATCGAATTTATTTAGCATATCTGAGATCTTCTCAGACGCCCTGGGATGATAATTACGCACTCTTTTTCCAGCCCGATCTATCCCCGCATCTAAGACGGTGTTGAAATCACCCACGATAACAATGTTGTCATCGCTAGTACCCGGACTTAACGGTTCTTTGTCCATGTCTTTATCATCTTTCAATTTTTGAATTATACCTTCTATCTCTTCGAAAAAGTCTGGATCGTCTGAATTGGGTGCGTACAGGTTTACGAGAAAGAATCTAAAATTTTCAACAGTGATATCCAAAATGATCCACCGTCCATCTGTGTTGACTGTCTTTCCGTGAATTTCATACTTCAAATGTTTTTTGAATAGAATTAAAACGCCTTTCGTATTACTTGCTGCGTGACAAAAAACTGCACTGCCGCCCCATTCGGACGTCCATAACTTTTCGTCTTTAGGCACAGAATGACTTTCTTGAAGGCAGATTATGTCATATGCGCTGTTGGAGAGCCAGTTAAAGACCTCTCGCCTTTTACCACGGTCAGCGATCCCGTTACAATTATAACTTGCAAGTCGTAATTCCTGATTAATCATCATATTGGAAAAGAGTACTTTTGCTCAAATTAAAATGTGCTATGATTGTTGACAGAGGGAAAAGGAGAGGCATGCCTTTCACATATTGTTGGAATTTCTCCATGCAGCTGTGTGCGGAATGCATATTCATTATGCAGGAATTCCAGTCAGTCTCGGGAAACATTTGGCCCTCGTTAACTTTGCCACTAAGTAAGTCTATGGTAGTGTGTTTGAATGTGTACAATAACAAAAGTCTTTGACACCTCATCACAAATAAGAACATAACGTAAACATAATGAAATAAATGCGTCTTCTCCGATGGGCAACGGATCTGCGATTCGATGCCCACACGGAGATAATAACAAACAATATCAAAACAAATCTTGGTACAGACAAAATCAAAGGTAATAATCAACACTAAATAAATAGCGAAATCATATAGCAAAATCATATCCAAATGAAGAAAATTTCACTAATTAACATAAAAGAATAATTTTGTGAGTTTGTTGTGTCTATATGTGTATAGAAGACACACAGACCGCACAACTTCAAGTTCTGTTGTAATTGTTGTTTCTCTTATAAAGACTTTTCACAGTCCTTCTTGTCGGGTATACGTGAATAGGAAACTTACCAGGCCTTTCGTTATTTCTAACGACTTTAAATACAGTCAAGATGCTTGCCAAATCAAGGGTTCTAGCGTTTTCTTCCCCGCTTCGAATTCGGATGAGATCTCAGTTTTCGTCCCCCGTCTGTCTGTTGACTTCTCAGCTGTCGTGGAGGGTCTGGATCTCCCACTCCCCGTCGGGTGCGCGTTCTGTCAGCTTGTGGTGATTTCGGACCAGTTTCTTCCTCTTCGCCAGATGCATCCGTCCCGGGTTCATCCCGAAGCCACTTGTTCGGGATCTGCCAGTGTACGTACGACTGACCTTCTATCACCAACTTACTGCCGACAATCGTCGCCTTCTTCCCCTTAGCTTTGGCTCTCTTCAAGGCCGGTACAAGTTTCTGTTTCCTGAGGTTGCGGATCTTTGCTGGGACATCGTCCGAAATGAACACCCGCTTTCCGCGTAGTCTCGTCTTATTCCTCCACACCTTCTCTCTGTCCGCCCGACAGGTAAACCGAGCGATGATCGGGCGGGGTTTTGTTGCGTTCTTCGAGAACTTTCCAAGACGATGGACCCCGCACATTCGCATATTACCAGTTGCAATCTGCATCTCTTCGCTTATCAGTTTCACCACTTTCTCTGTACAGTTTTCTCCCTGACTTTCAGCCACTCCGTGGAAGAGTAAATTCCACCGTCTCCCATAACTTTCCAGTTCGGTTAAGTCACGTTCCATGTTATCGTGTTCCTTCTCCTGGTACTCCATTCTCGCAGTTAACTCTTCCAGGTTTTCTTGAGTAAACTCCAATGACTTGGTGAGATCTGCGTTCTCACTCAGTGACTTGGAGACGTCGCCACACACAGCGTCCACGTTACTTTCTACGTGACCGAGTCGCGACTCCAGCCGTAGTAGTCTGTCCATGACAGCGTCCCAGTCCTTTTTCAGGATTTTCACGTATTCTCCGTCACCAGGCATCGTCATTTTTCTCCAGAATGAGCTGGGAGAGTTCTAAAACAGCTGAGACGAGTTTACAGATTGCAGAACTTCGACAATTAAAAGGACATGTAAAGAAATTGTTGTGCCGACCTGGCGTAGAAAATCAAGCAGCCGCCATTTTAAGGTCTCGCACCATCCCTCGCACCATATAGTTTCTGTTAACAGAGTGCGTTTTCAGATGATCTTTTCAATTGCGCTTAGATCTTCCTTGATAGTCACATTGGTCACACTTCAACGGTTTGTCCGTCTGATGGATCCTTCCGTTAGTGGAGGCAGCAGACGATGGTGTTTATTTAGCTTTGGCATTTAGGCAGATCTTCTTGAGAGGCGGGAAGGTCATCTCGAAGCTCCCACCACCATGGCTTCAAATTCATTTTGGTGCATTTAACATAACAAAAGGTGCACAGAATAAAAGAAACACATTTAAAGTAAAATAGACTGTCAACCTAAAACGATATCAGCATTCTAGAAAAAAAAGCCCGCAATAAGTCATGTTATAACCATACAAGACATGCTGTGCCCGCTGGGGCTGTTGTTGATTGACACGATTGTGAAAGTTGTTTTGGTTGGGAGATAAAAGACATTCCCGAGCCAGATACATCTGAGGTCTAAACGAAAAATGGTTCCCTAGTGGGGATTTTATACCATCTATAGCCTTCGTCCCCTTTTAAAATCACTTCCAACGTGCCGTAAAACACGTGTCATGGTGGTTTTAGGTTGGAAAAGCTGTCTACATCCTGCACACACATTAGATCTACCAGGTGGATTTTGTGCAGGGGGATTGTTCTGTGCAGGTGGAGTGTTTTGTGCAGTTGTTTCTGCCGTTGCTAAACTGGTAGGGAGTTTCTTCTTTTCCGGGTTATTGGTTTCTTGTTCCCAGGGTTTTTCCGCCGAAATTATGCATAGTTCGCCATGGTCGGCAACTCGCCAGCTGGTGGTTACCATGGCAACCGACACACGTTTTCTGAAAGGATTTTGGCGTAAAAATAACATGTCAGTCATGTAAGATTTTTACCACCACCAAAGTGAGATATCGCGGTGAACTAGGAAAAGATCTAGAGAACCCGACAAACGAGCCGGCTTAGGCGAAATAAAAAAAGAGCCAAATATGAAAATGATTCCTATATTCCGTCGAAAAAATGAATCGGGGGACATTTTGCCACGTGTTTGGCGTGGAGAGAGTACATGAGACGATGAACGCTCAATGTGAAACGCCTCTCATCGATGTAAGATTTCGCCTCGGTGGTCCCGTACCCGTCTGGCGCGACACATCCACTCCACATCACACAGCCGCTTTCTACTGCAGCGGACTTACTCAGGAGTTTCTGTTTGAGGTGATCTCCATACGAGTTGGCAGCAGGATTAAGAATAAGCCATCTTGTGTGTGTGAGTTACGTGAAAATTGCCACACCAGTCCGTCTTAACCCGCTTCATACAGATGAACCCCCGCTCCACAGCAGCAGTGGCAAGGCGGAATACCAGCACGATTTCTACAAGCTTAAACATGTTGGGGAACTCGTCTCTCAGCTGGACATCAAGGAAAATATTTCCCCACATCAGCCCGAGCTGGCCCCTCGGCTGGCGGCGCATGTACGCCTTGACTCCAACCCACTCCCTTCGCAGGGCATCCTCTTCGAACTCATTTCTGGCCAGGCCAGGCTGGAAGTGGGCGGCGATGGTCGTTTCCACACCCAGCCAACGTGTCATCTACGGGCCACTCACGGGGGTCCACAACCCTGCCTGCTGCGCGATGGACCTCCGTGTCATCCAGGGATCTTAGTCGTTCTCTCAGATGTTCTATTACCCTTTGAAGGATCCTCCTTTTGTGCCTAAAGAACATAATGTTAAAAGAAATATATATTCACATAATCTAACACTAAAAAACAACAGTTCATTCACTCTAGAAACAAATTACCAGTAAAGCCAATGTAACGTTAAGTCATCTAATATACCGAATTAGCCGAAGTAGATAGAACTATATAGCTCGAATTTGCAGCAAATTCAGCCTGAAGTATCTAATATAATATCACATATTGGTGGTACATGTACATTTATGAAGTACATATTGTGAAAGGCCCACGATTCCACTCGAACAACTTTAAATTCGGAAACTGCATACCTTTTTTACGGCCTTCTTGTATAGACTGAGGAGGCCCATTCCAGCAAGCGCTGGAGCCAACACTGCTGCGTCTCCGGGGTCTTGCCTTTCAGACAGGCAAACAGGGCCTGCGTTACCTCCGTCTTCGGGCCCTGGCCTCTGACGTTATGATGGTTGAATACCAGGTGAACTTGTCATATTTGTCTGGGTGGTGTCTTATCATGTAGTCTGTTGTTGTGCTGTTCCTATCCTGTCCTTCAAATTTTGTCAGCAGATTGTATGGATGAGGATCGATTATCACACCCACGCGCTTTTGGACACCACTAATAACACCCTTTATCCCATATTAAACTCTGTTAAAAGATTATGTTTGGTCTCCTCGACATCATATTCCCCATTTGTTCTCTCGAACGATTTTGCCGCTACTTGCCCATCAACAGGGAACTCTACTTTGCAAACTTTGCCATATGACCCACGCCCAAGAAATGTTGCTGATGAAAAAGCTTGAACCAGAGTAGCATGGTTATATTTGTACGGAGAGGGAATGTCTGCAGGGCTGGTTACAAAGGATGAAGCAGTACACTTTGACAGTGCGCCATACAGTATGTGGTTATCTTCATTCATGGTCATTACTCTACTAAACATATCATCATTCTGTAGTTTTAGATTCTTTACATGTACAGCTTCTTGCCTTTCTTTTGCCTCAACTCTGGACTTCCACCTCTTAACGTGAAGGTGATTTGTCCAAATACGTTTGAAGAATCTAATTTCTCTGACTCACTGTTGCATAGCAATGCACTACTTATAGGTGGGGGAAAGGAGCATCCTTACTGCAAAAATCTAGGTAGTGCACTGTGCAACCCAGACTTAGAAAGCGGTCTCACAACCAGGCAATCATGTATATCACAGGTTGGACATGAAATCGAAAACCCAACACTGACCCAACCTTCTGGAAGCCATGTGTCGGAAAACCATGCCCTTAGCTTGTCATTCTCTTTCCAGATCACAGAGTCTTGAAGGCAGGCGAGACGGGTGTAGAACTCCGCATGTGTTGTTGAGTCTGCAACACTTCTCAGGAGCTTCAGAAGGTCGTCTTGGACATCAGCGACTCTGTTCTCTCTTTTTCTGTACCACTGCACCCATGCTTTTTCCCGATTGAAATCACAAAGCAGAACTTTGGACTCTGGAGAAAACATGAAAGTAAAGGTACTAAAATGTCATTAACTTCAACCTATTCTCTCTTTAGTATCTAGCCCTTAAGCTGCTGGAGTTTCTGACCAGTACGTGATCTCAGTGCTGGGGTTTCCAGGCCCTCTTGGAATAGGGGGTACTAGTTTTATTTTAGTATTTTTTTGTTACTTTCCAATCAACAAAACCTATCTTGTTATACATCATTGGAAAGCTAACAGTCTGTACCTTTAGAAAATGTTTTTCCTTTCTGGCCTTCTATCAGTATTTATGATATTTTGGGGTAATAATGCAATAAAACAAGTTTTTTTCAGTAACTTTTTGTATTATAGAGTCTAAAACATAGAAAATAATAGTGGTACCTAACCTACAACATTCCTGAGACATCCCGACAACATCAGGACTACATACATGTAAAAAGGAGGTACACAGGTATCACTACAGGTGAGTTAATGGCTAGGTATTGTCCTGGGTACTGAACTTACTGTTCAGCTAAACAGCATATTCCCTACAACAAACTACAATCCTTCCTGTGCCATCATGAATGAATATAACTGCACTTTCCAAATATCAGGTGAAAGCTTACAACCTGAACTTTGTTTAGAAACGTATACCAACAAGAAAATATGAAATACAAGAGTAATAAACACATTAAAGGTACTAAAATAGAAATATTCCACAATGTTATCCTACAATCTAGTTTAGCACCCAGAGAACCACTAGAACTATGGTAATACACTTCCTGAGACATGCACAGCACGAAAACGGACATTTAAGCAAACTTTACGCAATATGTAAAGAAGTATTAAAGGTGGGAAAATATTTAAGTTGACTTTACGACTTCGTAAAGGCCACTGAAAGGCAAATTCCGCCTTTCCGTCACCTTTCAGTGCGCTTAAATACGACGTAAATATATACAGACATTTAAGCAAACTTTCCGCAATACGTAAAGAAGTATTAAAGGTGGGAAAATATTCAAGTTGACTTTACGACTTCGTAAAGGCCACTGAAAGGCAAATTCCGCCTTTCCGTCACCTTTCAGTGCGCTTAAATACGATGTAAATATATACATACATTTAAGCAAACTTTCCGCAATACGTAAAGAAGTATTAAAGGTGAAAACACGCAAGGTAGCGTGTTATTAATGCCAGAGGTCAACGACCTGCTTGCTGATGCCCCCCTCCCAGCGTATCTCGGCCGAATACCGACCTGGTCCCACCAGAGGCGGTGAAGCTCGTCCTACAACGGACACATTATTTGACCATTACTGCTCTTTAAGCTGTGGCCACATACAATTTGCTATTGCGTGTAAATAAAGAAATATCACCCCCGTAATCAATGACCAGGTGAAGTCACATTGAAATCACATCGCGTTCAGACGCAAATCGCGATGCGGGAAAACCGATTCGAAACCACCTCTAGAAGTGGTTTGGGATCGAGGCGCTTTCAATGTGATTTGGAGCGTTCAGATGGAGCCACTTGAAACCGGCTTCGGGGGAAACCACGTGTAAAGCGCCTTCACTGACTTCACATGAACAGGGCAAAAAACAAGCAATAGTATCAGGTGGCAGTTTTCAATACACTGCATTTTATTTGTCGCATCGATTCATTGACCGAAACATGTAACACAATTTCATTCTCATTGAACAATAACTATAACGTCGGTGGTAACATCAAATCAACAAATATTTACAAGTTATATGCAATTTATATACTATCATTACATAGCATTGATTACTGTATAACATCAATGACCGCAGAGGAAGTTACAACATACAACAAAATACCCTACTGTGGGTTACAGCATTACACATAAATAACTCCATGCAGCCTTCCAGTTACATTTACATCTCACATCTGATACCAACTAGAGTTCCATCACAGCATATTACAACGATGACTTTCTAATCACAGGACTTGCGACTATCATCTTTTTTCAATCTATCAATGTCTCTGCATACACAGTTTTCCCGTATATCCGCTGTACAGGTATGAAGGAAGCGCTGCCACCACACACAAAAGTTTTATTCCATATCGTGCATGTCTTTCCATTACCAATTTTCGTTTTCATAGGGGAGGTCTGATGCCATCTAACTACAGCCAAAACATGAGTAGACAGCTTGCCGTTGATCTCTACAATGTGACGGTAAAAGTATTGTATCACACCTGGTCTCACATCCCCAGCAGGGTCAATACTGCCGCTATCGCTTGCCCATCTACCAACCACATAAGCGGAACATTTTGATCTAGCACTTGCCCTAGAACCAAAGTGTTCATTACCTACCGTGCAGGTTCCATACTTTCTGACTGACTCTGACATGTTTGATATCGTGCTTCCCGGATACATGGAAGAATACGTTCTTAGGAGGAAAGACTTATCATCCCTCGACAAAGCAGCTCTAGTAAAGCTCATAGGCAACTTTACAGATATCGATACATTGTCCTCCGTGGCCCAATTAACATCTGAAATCTCCAAACTATTTGCCATGTTCATGAGGTTTAATTCCTCATCCTGCGGAAGATGTGAATCGTTGTTCTTGGAAAAAAATTTCTCAAAATAACCGGTGAACACTTCACGCAGAGTGGTTGGCCAAGGAATAGAATGAGCAAAGCCGCTAATGAGGAATTTCCTCATTAACTGGATTTCAATGCCGCGGTTATTAGTGCATTCAGAGCCAAGTATCCCATTGAACCGTTCAAAGCTAAACAACCAGAAGCCATAGACCGGTCTGTAATCTTGGACACAAGATTTCAGGTGACAATGAAGATGCATATTTGGTGTTACAAAAAGTTCACCATACAAACTCATAACTCTTTTTCCAAAGTTTTCAAATGCTATGTCGGCGAAATCTATGTCATTTTGCGTAACCACTGGCTGACATATTCTCTTACATGCAAGAACGAAAAGGTGCCAACATTTCATGTGTTCCGGATCGAGAATGCCATCAAGGCAAAATGAAGAATAATAAAGGGTCCAATTCTTCCATTTCTCTGCGGTAAATGCCCCGTAGTTTGACGCAATCCCTTTGGGCAGTCGCCCTATGCCAGACGGGATCACCATGCTTTCTATGCGTTTGGTAATTGAAGCTAAGTCGGCCTTTTTTAGAATTTCACGATCAACCCATGCTTTGAACATTCTCTTGGCAGTCCCCAAAAACAAATTATGCATCGGGTCAATGATGCAAAACCTTACAGCCATGTAGTACTCTAACTCGAGCAAAGGTGTGTACCGAGCGCCAAACAGTTTCTCCAACTTTTGTCTTTGAACATTGTTGACACACCTTTTAATCTGTTCTGCTCGTGCTTTGTGATCACTTCTGAGAGGCCAAGTCTTCCTGTCGAAACCAGAGTAATTGGTCTTTTTCCCAAGCTTTTTAAACCGCTTTTTACATTTTGAGCAGCCGAGCTCAGCAGCATGGCCCAAAAACCCGCACAATTTTCGTGCAGCGGGTATATCTGCTGCACAACACAAAAGTGCTGCTCGAAATTGTAGCGGGTAGCTAGGCGATTTGTAGGTTATGAATGACACACCGCGCCACAAGAACTTCAACTCGGTTACTATTGGTTCCATGAATGAATTGAGACTTTTGGGCTCTTTTTCAAGGGCAGGGACAACACCGACCAAAATTACATTTTCTAACTTAAACCTTTCAGCTCGTGGAAGGTTCATAATTGTCATGTAAATGACACCGACGGAATAGTCATTTCTGCGTTTGAAAGGTTGGAACCAATCCACGTTCATCATTAAGGCATAGTTTCTTTTAGCGGCAAGAAAATCCTTTCCGTCCCATGTCTGGAAATCTCGCCAAACATTTCCTTCAAAGACATCTCCGAACAAACCAGCTTCAGATACATTTCGTTTCCTCCAATCTTCACATTTGTCCTCGAAACCGGGTTTTGTGACTAACAATTCAAGGGATTCAATGATGCTTTTCAAACAATACACTTTCAAAGGGTAGTACGCTCTTTGTCTTGAAACTGTTGTAACAGTTTGACGTGATATGACTGTGTTACATTTCACGTTTCTTCTCCTCACCCTTCTAGTGTTGTCACACCGTTTAGGTCGCTGTACACCATCTACAACATCGTACAGTTGGTCCATTTCGGTACAATTTGCAACATTTGGGGTTCGGGCAAACACAATACTTCTGAAAGTTGTCTCTATCTACACCTAGAACTTTCCATGTCAAGTACAAGGACGATAGCCCACGCAAGCACAGAGGGTCTATTCCTAGCGTCTCAAAAACTGGATACAAGAAAGAAAGCAAATGTTCTAAGCCATTATCACTGACATGATTTTGAGCTTGCCAAATGAGTAGGAACGTCAATAACCACGTGATCACCGTGACGACTGGGTCGCTTCTAGCTGATTTTGCAGACGGCTCCCCGGAGTTGACAGCAGCCGTGTACAAGTCTCGGAGAAGCTGCTTTTCGCCGTCTGCACCTTCCCAAATCTCTTCATCGTCATCTTCCGTCAGGTTTTCCCTCTCATCTTCCCTCTCATCAGACGAACTTTTGTCCTACAAATTAAAACGTCAATCGACAGGACATCGCCATTATAGTTAAGTTACGACAGTGACTGCAGCACACTACATTTTGAAGATGCACATGAATAAAATTAGAATGACTTTTTTGTCGCTATTTCTTTACTGTTGCGGCATTGTAGCTTGTTAAGCTTGTAAGAATTCAAAATAAAGATACAAAACGTGTTTTATAGGCATGATTACCTGTTTCGCTACACATGTAAGTTGGAACACATCAAATAATTTTCTTCCCTTCTGATAGGTCTTTGCACCAGGAGAAAGTGTTCTCCATTTTGAAATGCTGCTCCGAATTGATTTTTCAGTTCTATCCTTGGTTAACGTTCAACTGATTAATCTCTTTATCTTCAGCTGACCAAGAAGTCACGCGCTTTGAAAGGGCGATACTGTACGTCGTAAACAATATTTTCTGATCAAACGTGAAGCCTCGCGTAAAAATAGTTCAATCATGTCTAAACAGCAGCAACAGGAAATGTTTTAAATAGACTAACCAAGATTTCAGACGATCCGCTTGACTCTTGATCTGTCGTGTCTGTAGTGTCACTTTCGAAGTCATCCGGTCGGCACTCCACTGTGTAGAGTAAACAAAATATAGACCGCCTTAAAATCACGATTTAAGGGACACATTTATTCATGGTGGATATCCTGTAAAAGTGCATACTAACTACTATCACCTACGGAAAAATACGCTGGCATATACTAACGTTAGTATGTCACGACAATAAAAACACAAGAACAGAATATATAACCGTACAAAGATGACGAAAGGATAGTTAAAATAACCGAGTATACCAAACAAAATGATTTATAGGCAAACTTTGAAAGTCCTTGATGAAACAATTGGTTCACCAGAACTATGGCATCATTACGGAAAAGGACGGCCACAGTTGTACATCTTGGACCAAGGAGGTTTAAATCTGATTTAAATCTTGCATGGACGTATTGAGTCAAATATAATGTACCCTGCGTATCGCCGTTATCACTTTCGCTCTCGCTGCTGTCGGCAAAGGGGTCAGCAATGATCATCCTGGGCGACTTATTAGTATCGTCCCTTATCTTGTCTCCATTCTTGGGTTGAGTTGTTGTAGTAGTGGTGCTTGTGGTGGAAAAAAGTACGCCTACGTACATACTGATGGCAGTGGCCGCAAAAGTGTCGATATGCTGATCCGTTCGATCCAGCAGTCAAATCCATGCTGGGTTTGCCTGAGTCTGTGAAGAAAAACACGACGGTAGATATTTCAGTTTACATGTAGTACAAACTGAATTGATAATTCGAATTTTATCAGGGGTGATTGGCTTGTGAAATATTTTTGAAATTTTACGCGCCAATTCATGCGTGTCTGCGGTATAACATGTTGACTGATATTGTTACACATCCTTCCTCTGGAGGGGAACAACATATTATGTAACAAAACAACTGTATTAAACAGGCGATACAACGAAACGACCGGTCGTTTGGAGGAAATGTACGGAGATGTTATATTTTCTCGTTCTAAACTGGCGTTACATGGGTGTTTTTAGGAAGAGACACTTTGAATGGGCACTGGATGCTGACATCATTATTCATTTTTGTCCGCGCTGAGTGGAGCGGAAGCCCATGGAAGTTAGTGCTCGATAATCTTATCGATGACCACGCTGTAACTATATCAATGACTGAAAACATTCAAAACATGAATTATTCTAGACATCGCCTTATATATGTTGAACATAGCTACGCCCTAAATTTTTATTGGAGCCAGTATTCGTTGCCAACTTGTTACTTCATCTGGTGGTTACGACGGGGAAAGGCCAGTTACAGTCCCCGCCGGCGGTGCACTACAGACTGTCGGCTTGAAAATCGGCCAAATTTGGATCAAAATAACAAATTCACAAAGATACAACAGCAAATGTTATCATTTGTAGTAACATAGATTATCCAGATGTCATCACTGAAGGGGACATCAAAATGTAACGAAATGACTGTAAACCTGAGGTCATAATTCCCACACGGGGCCCGGCTGGGCAGCTTTTGGGAACGAAATATATGGTATAAAAGACAACAAAACACAGAAACACTTTTAAAGGTAATCGTGGGCACTACTTCTGTATATTCTTGATATGAATTGTTAATTTTTCGTTCATACAAACCGCCTGACTGGGCCCGGGAAATGTGACCTAAACATAACGAAAAGTCTCTCACCTTTCTCAGCAGACATGTGACTTTATGTAGCGGTACGTTGGCCAAGGACATCAAACTCTCCTTCTGATCCAAATGGAGAAACGAAAAAAGAAAAACCTTTCCGTACTTTTATGCTTCCCGTGAAGCGTGAACTTGGGCTAACTGTTAACCCTGTATCATTTTTATGCAAATTACTTCTCACGTCATGTTGTCAACAAGTCAACTCCATCCAAAACACGTCATGTGATCAGACAATGTCCAATGAGAGATACGCCAGCGGTTTTCAAATCAGTCGATTGGCGGTTTATTCACTTAACGTTATATCGAGAGACAGCAGCAGGGATGAAGATTGTTTCCGTCAAACTCGATCATCATGACCGAGAACGATCGTGATGCTATGGAAAGAGGGCAGAACGAGAACATGACCCTAATCCTTCAGGAGCTGGTTAGAGAAGTTAGGGAGGGAAGACAGGAAATCCAGGAGCTGCGAGACCGGGAACGACAACGAGTAGAAGAGACTACACAACAGGACGAGGGGGAACCGGCTCGTAAACGAAAAAAACGAAACCAGGCCTCCAAAGTCCCGGACAAGTGCAGGGTAATCATATTTTTATTTCTATGTAAAGTATTCATCGTCTGGAGTTTGTGTAAGACGACATGTACATGATATTTGGGCAAAAATAAACTTGAAAATTGTACGTTCAAATGTACATGCAGAGTATGTTACAACTACGCTGTCGTTGCTGCTCAACTTGAAGCCTTTTTTAAAAACAGACCTTTCCCACGAGAATCGTAAGAACAACACAACATATCAATGTATCTCATAAAAAAATGCTGTATTACTCTTCAGATATTTGAAAACATGTTAAGTCATACCACAAAAGATTGCAATTTATTAGTTCTGAACTCACAGTCAGGTAGTAACTTAACCCTCTAAGCGCGGGAAAAAATTTCGTTACATCGGATGTGCAGTGCAGTCTGAAACAAACAAATTAATATGTTGAACATATGTAACATGAGTGAAGTACCACCCATCAAGACGAATAGTCCTGTTTACCATCGCTAAAGTAGAATTCAGTTGTCACAAACTGAGAGTTGCATTCGGAAGGCTTAACACCACTTATTGCACGTCCAAGTCGTGAAGCCTGCTCCACGGCGATAGTAAACAACAGAAAAAGCCACAGATTTACTAGTCACTCCAACCAATCGATCTCCGTAGAGATAAGGCTCAAGTTGACTTGACAAAACCCAATGTGAGCTAGCTATAGAGACTTTTGTTGTTTGAAAAAATGTGTCAAAGACGCGTACGCACCTTTGTAAGACGATGTTCACAACATATATCCTAATGCATTTAAGTACCAATACTTCATAAACATTACAATTTCTTCTCTGGGGAAAATTACCTTCAACAAATACATTATGCAGCATTTTTTTCGTTTCAAGCCTCAATTTACAACTTTCAGGATGACGTGAGGAAGATGTACAACATCATGCTGGAGGGGGACGACTTCCAAGGCTTCGACTTGAAAGAAACGTGGGTATCAACATGTTAAACTCAAGGAAAACCTTGAAGCTTATATTTTCCTTTTGAGTAAACAATAGAATAGCGTTAACGTTAATTATAGACAACTTTAATCACAATAGAATTCCTCCTTAATGCACAGGGAATAGATTCACCAATTCAAGTCATATAAGAGTAACGTTACTTGTTCTCCAGTGACCAAAATATAAGCGACATGTTACGTTTTACTTGTAGTGTGAAGTCCCCCCACAACCAACGCGTAATACAGCGCGTGGTAAACGAGGTGATTAAAGACCACGGTGGGCAGGAGAGGTGCCAGCTGCAGTTCTCTCCCTGGGAGATAAAAGGTCAGCACTGATTTGCATATTTGTATTTAAGGAGAGGTTGAACATTGGTTATATGAAGTAAGGACAATGTTATCATGATAATAGTTTTCCTTCTCAAGGTCTATTGATACCGTTTTAAGTAAAGCTTCTGATTACCTCAAATGGACTAGAAATAGAAGTGCACCGCTGTTTACCTACATATAATGCAAAGGACGGGTGGCTCAACACCGGACCCGTGTCAGGAAGACCCAGCGTTTGGTGCAGGTGAATTGGTAGTATTTCCAATTTCACTCACGCACCCAATAGTGCTCACTCACTCACTCACTCACTCACTCACTCACTCACTCACTCACACACTCAATTCCGTAGCTGGAAGCCGTTTGGGTCAGTCTGTTTACACAACCTTAAAGGGGATCATACAACAGCTAGTTACATAAAAGTAGTGGCATCCTGTGGTTCGACCTTCTGGCATTTCCCCATGTTACTCTCTGTTGGAGCGACGACAACCACTGCGTCTTTCGTAGTTAATCACGGTTTCGACTGTCTTAAAATGTGTCCTTACCAGTGTTCACTCTCTCACTCACTCACTATCTCACTCACTCACAAACTCTCTCACTTACTCACTCAGTCACTCTTATTCACATACACACTCACATACACACTCACTCACTCACACACACACTCTCACATACTCTTTCACTCACACACGCTCACATACTCAACTCACACTCGCTCACTCACTCGCTCACACTCTCGTTCACTCGCTCACTCACTCACTCGCTCACACTCTCGTTCACTCACTCACTCACTCTCTCATTCGCTCTCACTCGCTCACTCACTCACTCGCTCACACTCGTTCACTCGCTCACTCACTCACTCGCTCACACTCTCGTTCACTCACTCACTCACTCACTCACTCTCTCATTCGCTCTCTCTCTCACAAAGGTGTAATTACAGTGTCCGAACACTTGTTTCACATAATGATTTTCAGTGCCGATGTGCAACAAGAACTGCACAATTAACACTGAGAACATCTTATTCAGCTATGTAAAAGACAATGATGGTTAAAATGTGAATGTTTTGTATTCGATTATGTGTTTCACTATACAGTGTGTATCAGAAGGTAACAACTGGAACATTTCTGTTACAGAAGGCAAAGCGAAGAACTAAGGCCTTGGAACGGTCCCTGGAATCCAGGGCCTTTTCCGACCGCACAAGGAAGCGGGCCGGAGAAATCCTAGCTACAGAGTTCCAGTCCTCTGAGTCCAGTGGGGAAGACGAGGGAAACCCTGTCTCTTCAGTGAGGCGTCTACCATGGGAATCCAGCGGTCTGCGAAAGCTGAAAGATGCCCTGGACAAAGTGTGCCCCCAAAAAGGAGTTCCCCGCGTCCAGTCCGAGGAATGGTCGAGCCGCGAAATGCCGGAGGGCACGCCGGCTTGGGCAAGGAAGCGTCGTCAGGACGGCTTAAATGATAGCCTAACTGATGATGAGTGAGTGAAGCCACAGAATTACTAGTCACTCCAACCAATCGATTTCCGTAGAGATAAGGCTCAAGTTGACTTTTGACTACAGAGACTTTTGTTGTTTGAAAAAATGTGTCAAAGACGCACCTTTGTAAGACGATGTTCACCACATATATCCTAATGCATTTAAGTACCAATACTTCATAAACATTACAATTTCTTCTCTGGGGAAAACTTACCTTCAACAGAGTGAGACTTCGGAATATTTCTAATATTAGGGTAGACTATACATGTAGACGTGATTCGTAATTTGTTGCTAAGTGGTGTCAAACTTGAGAGATGATTGTTTAGTGGTAAGTTAAACAAATTGATATGTTGAAACATGATATGTAACATGAGTGAAGTACCACCCATCAAGACGAATAGTCCTGTTTACCATCACTACAGTAGAATTCAGTTGTCACAAACTGATAGGGGCATCCGAAAGGCTTAACAGAGAATGTACAGATGTATTTTAGGCAGTTTGAAAGTAGCAAGAAAGTAGCCGCATGAAATAAATTGTCGGTAAGTTACAGCTGTTTCTGTTTTCCCTATATTCGTTCATGGTAAGGTTTTACAGTAGATGTTTGAAAGTTTAACGGATCTTAAAGGCAGCTAAAAGGTCTTGAATTTCTCCGTAAATGCATACTTTACGAAAAAAAATGTTTGTAAACAGTTCTTAAAGTAGTTATTTACTAAGCCTAAACGAACCTAAAAACTGCGTAAAGGCACTTAAAGTAGTTCTTTACGGAGCCTAAACGAACATAAAAGGTGCGTAAAGGCACCGCTAAAGTAGTGCAAATACGTATCCTTCCATTACTACGGAAAGGACACGTAAAGACAATCTTTACGTACACGGAAAGGTGCGTAAAGATGAAAATTACGCCGCCTTTAAGCACGATTTAAGCCAGTAAAAGGCCGTAAACAGTGCTTAAAGTAGTTCTTTACGGAGCCTAAACGAACATAAAAGGTGCGTAAAGGCACCGCTAAAGTAGTGCAAATACGTATCTTTCCAGTACTACGGAAAGGACACGTAAAGACAATCTTTACGTACACGGATAGGTGCCGGAAAGGTGCGTAGAGATGAAAATTACGCCGCCTTTAAGCACAATTTAAGCCAGTAAAAGGCCGTAAACAGTGCTTAAAGTAGTTCTTTACGGAGCCTAAACGAACATAAAAGGTGCGTAAAGGCACCGCTAAAGTAGTGCAAATACGTATCTTTCCAGTACTACGGAAAGGACACGTAAAGACAATCTTTACGTACACTGATAGGTGCCGGAAAGGTGCGTAAAGATGGTAATTACGCCGCCTTTAAGCACGATTTAAGCATGCTTAAATATCGTTTTTCGTGCCGTGATGCTGTCAACATCAGGACTACATACATGTACAAAGGAGGTACACAGGTATCACTACAGGTGAGTTAATGGCTAGGTATTGTCCTGGGTACTGAACTTACTGTTCAGCTAAACAGCATATTCCCTACAACAAACTTCCTGTGCCATCATGAATGAATATAACTGCATTTTCTGAACTTTGTTTAGAAATGTATACCAACAAGAAAATATGAAATACAAGAGCAATAAACACATCAAAGGTAATAAAATAGAAATATTCCACAATGTTGTAATACAATCTAGTTTAGCACCCAAAGAACCACTAGAACTATGGTAATACACTTCCTGACACATCCAGATAACATTAGGACTACATATATGTGAAAAAGAACTACACATCAAGACGTGGATCAGTTGCAGCTGCTGGCCCGGTAGCTTTGGGATTTAAATCCCCCTGAGCACGCCCCGCGCCACGTTGCCTGCCACGTCCCCTTGCTGCTAGACCCACGCAGCCCCACACGGCCTCGGCCCCCACGGCCTTGCCCTCGGATGCGACCCCGGCCTCTCCCCCGAGTGCAAACACGACCATTTGCAGTTCCCCGGCCGATGTCAAGTTCAGGCTCAACACTAGGTCAAGCCCTGTGAGTGTCTACCGCCACGATTCTGTTCCTCCTCCAAATCGCTGTCATTTGCACTGCTCTCTGCAGAATCCTCGTCTGACGTGGGGTACTCACAGCCTGAATCGGCAGTTGCAACCTCTTCCAACACTTGTTCAACTGTATACGTCGCCATTTCGACGATAACACTACGAATTCCGCGCCGAAATCTCAAACAAAATAGCAAAACAAAAGAATCTACAGACGACGTCGCCATCTTGAATATATTACCGCCGCAAGGGGTTGTGGGATTACATCATCAGTGTTACATTACGTAATGTTGACCTCTGACCTCCCCTCACTACCCGCCTGCAACGTACTTCCGGGTTGGCACGCTACACGCGGGGCTATCACATTTTTATCTGGGGAGTACCCTATCCCGAAAATATCCGGGACCCGCACACAGGGAGAGTTCCTGCATCCCGGATATATCCGGGACCCGCAGCTTAAGGGTGCTTAATCTTAATCTATCTTATATAATAGATAAGATATTATGTTAATTATATTTCTCTCCCAACACCTGAGTGATAAGATTATCATTAATAGAGGGTACACCCCAAATATGATAGACTTCATGACATGATTTTCACAGACTCCTTATCCCAATAATAAATTTAGCTTTAAGTTAACATGCTATTGTCAGTCTCACCCTGGAACTCCTCCTCCAGGGCAGCAATCTCGGCTGTAGAAAAGTCTACCATGAAATGGCTTGGATGCCAGTTCGGGTTGAAGTCATTAAAGACATGGAGTGCCTCCTTAATAGCTGCTATTGACTCCTCTTGTCTGATGAATGACGAAAAGGCCTACCACGACATAGCATACATTCGCTCTCACACACAGGAAGAAAAGCGGTACAGAGTACCGACAGGTCCTGTAGGTCGCGTCCAGGAGACACATTTGCTGGCCATATATGTGGAGCAGCCGTTTCTGCCAGCTTGTCTGATAGCAGAATAGAAGCTGTGTTGCTTCAGTGCTCGGTCTGTAACTAAAATGCGACATGGTGTATTCTATATACACTTGTATGAAATGTACAATAAGATGTTGTTTCCACCTGCAGGGGAATCGCCTTTTCTCCATCTTGACCACTTCATTGAAGTTGCGTTTGTGTTTGAGGACTTTGATCATTCAGCCAGCTCCAGCTACATAGACCAGCAGAAAAACTACAATACTACGAAGAAGACGGAGAGCGACGTAAGGCATTTCCTCTTGTGGCTTAAGGCTCATGATGAGAAGAGGCGCCTCGAAGAAATCCTGACAGGAGAGTTGGATGACAAGCTGGGAAGTTTCATCCTTGGGATCAAAAAGGACAGCGCGCGGCGAAGATTATGAGCCGGACAGTTTGACTTCAAAGCAGCGGTCAATTGCGCGATACCTGAAAGAAAAAGGATATCCTCTTGATATCCTCACCGAATTCGAATTGTTGAATAATTGTCAGCAACAGTGCCTGTCTTCTCAGATGTCAACAGTTCAGATAAGTTTTGCTGGCGCCACGATTCAGGGCGGCACCTGTAACTTTGGTGGTTCGAACTGCTCTCCAGCATGACTGTGAAATCGAATTACGAACACTGTTCTTTTTCCGAAATGTTCGAAATGTTCGAATTGTTGAATAGATCCGTTACCGCTACCGCTACGTGCATTAACACAGGACTTTTGTCTCTTTTTTTGCAATAAACTTGTATTTTCTAGGGTGGGTATGATATAAATAGCATACAACACGGTGTATTCCGTATTGCCCTCGGTCTCGGCCCTCCCGCGATCCGACTCGCGGTCGGGCCGACACCTCGGGCAATACGGAATACACCGTGTTGTATGCTCTATATATTTCACTCCTTTATAAGGGTTACCTGTAGAAGACTGTTCATTTTCAGGGCCTTGGAAATCCATATCATGTTTCTATGGTAACCGTTGCTAAGGAAACTATACCTCCCTAGCAACGGTGAGGACATTACTTTTATACAGTTTCATAAAGTAGGTTAAATTCATCAATTTGTGAAAAAGCTATTGTATTTCATAGTGGAAGTAGTTGTAATTAATTTTTACAATGCATTGTGTGCATCATAACCACAGGGCTAATATGACCAAATTGACACTAAAGCAGCATAGCTGCTGTACTACTTATCTAAAGGACAATAGAGTGAGACTTGTGGGGGAAAATGTTTATTTCCTGACCATTTCGGATTAAACATCTCCATGTAGATATAGAAGCATCTCAATTTTTTGCAATTTTGTGACATTTTGGGAGTATTTCTAGCTAAAAATGTATATTTTTGGTTCCTGTACTATGATAGTTGAAGCAAGTATGCTGCAATTTAGCATAATCATGTAACTTAGTAACCTACATAAATGGCAGTGTATCAAATGCTAACTACTCAATTGTTCAGAATAAAAAAATTGATTTTTTTGTTACTTTTACCAAAAAATGTACATTTTTGGCTCATGTGTGATAATGGTTGAAGCAACAATGCTGAAATTTGCTATGAGCATGTGGCTAAGTAAGCCTCAGTCAATTTTGTACAACAAGCACAAAATACTCCATTGCCGTTCATGAAAAAGGCTTTTTTCGCTATATTTACCCCCCAAAGCCTGCCTACAGGCACATATATGTCTGTCCAGGCCAAGTTGCGCACCCTGCATAAGCAGTTGGCGCATGCACATTGGATGGTACAATGACAGGTCAACAGCTCGACCAAGCCTCTTGTTGCTGGGTCCGTTACGGGTACAAGTGTCACGGCATCTTCTTTAACCTTCCCAGCAATCAGTAGTATAGTAACCCCCGCCAAATGCACGTTTGATATGTGCAACGGTGCATGCGCATGTGTAACTGCCAATTTGAGGTACAAGATCATTGTGCTACTTCTCCTAGTAGAAGATGCAGTACATCATTTCATTTGCACTGACTAACCCCCCTCCCCTCCATGATTAGAAAGAGTCCGTCCATGTTCAAATGATCTTATCTGGTGTGACAATTACACTGCTCTTTTGCCATCTTGAAGGCCACCTCCCAAAATTATCTTCTGACGAGGCTGGCGTTACTTCACTCCTAGCTCACACCAACTTTGCATGTTCTTTGGGTTGTCAATGTGCTTCTTCTATCATCCACTGGTGAGGCGTTGTAGTGGGTCCCAAATCTTTAGTTCAAAAGCAAAGTCTCTAGTTTGATCTTGATTTCTTCTAATTTATCTTTCTACATCCTTTCCACATCCACTCTGTGGTACATTCCCCCTACTTTCAATGTCAGTAACCTGTATTGGACAGCAAAGTCGCCAAAGAAGGCTGTGCCTCCTGTCTGTACAGACTGTTCCATAGCCATTCCATTGCCAATGATATAAGCTGTCTAAATGTCAGAAAGTGGCAGGTATGGATGTGCTTCCAATTCTCTCTCCATGGCCAGTTCTACTAGCAGCAGACTTTTGCTTGTCTTCTTTAATGCACCATCTGCATGAGCAATTGAAAGAGAAATTTGACAAGGCTCATACTTCAGGCAAGGACTTGCTTCAGAACATTCCTATCTTCCTTGACCTGGTCGCAATAACCGGACCAACAGGTCACGGTCATATTTTTTTCCCTGGAAAGAGAATTAAATGGTTGTCTTGATATTGATCTGTGACAAATGCCAAAAGCTTAGTTGGTTTGAATCAAGCTTTTGTTGTACGAATGCCGTGCACTGTTCCAGTTTTTATTTTTTCATAGGCACTGAGGAGATGCAATCTTCAGGGGGCACTATTCGAGGGGAAAAGTTGACAAGTACATGACAAAATATGGAAAAGCAGTACAAATTTGCCAAAAGAACAAGTGTTTGAGTCTTTGAGATACGAAAACTAAAATCTTATTCAACTTACCCATGATTATTCATTTGATTACTATATGCTTCTATGCCGATTTATCCCAAATTGAACAGAAAGCAGCAAAACGTATCTACGCGTCATTTAGACAAGAAGGGCAAAAGCCTTTTTGCTTTAATTTTCGATTTCGGCATATTGGTACTGCGGGTATGATGCACACAATGCATTATGGGTGGATTGAATAAAACTTTTCTTGGAAATGACCTGTTGACCTGTCATTGTACCATCCAATATGCATGCACCAACTGCATCTGCAACTTATTAGCCTGGACAGACATATATGTGCCTGCATGGACGGTGACAACTGCCATAACCCAAATACACTGTCTTCATTGCCTCTGTCTGTCTGTCTGTCTGTTATTGAAAAGCAACAATGAAAAGTTCCACAAGATTCTACAATATTGTATCAGGCCTCCAAAACTTCACCAGTGTTTGCACGTATTTTTTTAGTTTTATTGTTGTAAAGCACTGTAATCTATTTGGCAGGCCTGGGGGGGGGGATATGGTGAAAAAAGTCTTTTTCATGAACAGCAATGGAGTATTTTGTGCTTGTTGTACAAAATTGACCGAGGCTTACTAAGCCACATGCTCATAGCAAATTTTAGCATTGTTGCTTCAATCATTATCACACATGAGCCAAAAATGTACATTTTTGGGTAAAAGTAACAAAAAAATCAATTTTTTTATTCTGAACAATTGAGTAGTTAGCATTTGATACACTGCCATTTATGTAGGTTACTAAGTTACATGATTATGCTAAATTGCAGCATGCTTGCTTCAACTATCATAGTACAGGAACCAAAAATATACATTTTTAGCTAAAAATACTCCCAAAATGTCACAAAATTGCAAAATGCTTCTATATCTACATGGAGATGTTTAATCCAAAATGGTCAGGAAATAAACATTTTCCCCCACAAGTCTCACTATTGTCCTTTAGATAAGTAGTACAGCAGCTATGCTGCTTTAGTGTCAATTTGGTCATATTAGCCCTGTGGTTATGATGCACACAATGCATTGTGGGTAAATAGAACAAAATTCTATTTTTCTTAAAAATTAATTACAAGTACTTCCGCTATGAAATACAATAGCTTTTTCACAAATTGATGAATTTAACCTACTTTATGAAACTGTATAAAAGTATTGTCCTAACCGTTGCTAGGGAGGTATATTTTCCTTAGCAACGGTTACCATAGAAACATGATAGTGATTTCCAAAGGCCTGAAAATGACCAGTCTTCTACAGATAGACATTTTTCAATATAATTGGTTTTTAAGACCAAACAGTGAATGCCAGCTTCATATGGTATTAGTTGCTAAGGAAAACATGTTGCCTAGCAACAGTTGCTATGTAGAGGACTGTCAAATTGGCACCCCCCCTTAAAATTGTTTCTAATGCTGCACTGAATATTTCTACCAAGTTTCATGCTTTTATCACAATCTGAGCAATTTTTGCACCAATCGCCTGGACTATATATGCTTAAAAAACACATTGTTTTCGATATACTCCTGCCATCAGCTAATGATGGTATGTTTCCAGCAGGGTATGTCCCTAATACTAGTATGTAAGGTTGAGACCTCCAGGGGAAGCTGTAGTCACCACATGATGTACAGTTTTGCGTTACGATTGCCATTGTTCTTCACCTTCACAGTGGGATTGTCCCGTTTGCTGTTAAAAAGCAGAAGAGGCTGAAGATAGTCGCCAGCATACTAAAGAAGACCATGTACCAGAAACTTTGGCTCTCGTTATACTCGTCCCTCTTTGACTTGTCGTATATGCATTTGGAAGACGGGTGTTGCAAAGGGACATCTGGACGGTGCATGGTGCAGTAGAGTTGAGCCAGTGGCAGTTTTATGGTCGCTGGAATGTGGGCACGAACAGTCCTGGAACAATTCGCAGGTGGTCGAACCCCTGAGGGCCTTTGTCTGTTTGGAGCTTTGTGGTGCATATGCGTGGGTCTCTACCCTCGGCTGTCTCAGGTATTGCAGCTTGAGTTTGAGAAAAGCGAGTATAACTTCATCTGCCTCGATGTCAAACCGTCCCCTCTCAGCGTTCAGCAACCAGGTTTTATAGAACGAGCGGATTCCAACGAAGGTGAAAGTTGGAACGTCAAGTAACAGACTTTGGAGAATTGTAGCCCTATAGCCTCTTTATTTTGGAGGTGTTGCTCTGTCAAATACGATGGCTAATTCCCCCACTATCAGCTGATCCCACGTCATATTGGCCATGCGATTTCCTTGACAACCAGGTCATGCACGTTGCGCTGTGAGCCACTAACAATCTTGAGTTTACCTCTAAAATCGAGGTGTCGCTGCAGGTCTGATGGCCGTTCTTGGACAGGGAGGTGTGGGAGGGGGGTGGGTTACAGCTACACAACTTACTTGCAGACGCAAACCCTATCAACATGTCTTTCCCTGTTTTCGACTGTTACTGTTACCTGTGGAGTTTTGGGTGTATGTGCGGTACGAAGGGTTGTTGTAAGCGCCGTCCATCGGGGCCGTGGCTAGAACAGCTTTACGCCCATTCTCCGTTAACGTGTGCAATTGGGGGTAGAAAATGGTGAAAAATAAAGTTCTTCCAAATACCTAACAAATGTGCTGAACTTGTTACCAGTATTGTCGACTATCTTTTGCCAATTTTGTACGGTGCTACCACCTATACTTTTCGAGATATTAAGTTTTTTGTCTCTAGAGATGGTAATCTCCGTAACAAACCACCAAAGACACCACCAGATAGCCAAAACAAGCTCACGTGCTACATCTGCTTGGAGATTAAAGCAGGGAGAGTAAACCTTCTGTACAAGACAAGGCCAACTACAGTATTGTTACAGTTGATAAAATGCTGTTAATCGAACTTTGCATCGTATCCTTCTCCTGTAAATTCGATAACACAGTGAAGAAAAAAATGATAACGTAGGTTAGACGATAACGTAGGTTAGAATTATGCTTATGATGATCAATACAATCCAAGCCGTCAGCCCTTACACTATAAAATTTACATGCAAATGTATATCTGATGACCCTCTTTCTGATGAATGGAAGTGTAAGTATCTGTCTCTAATCTCAATGCCACGACAATGGAATAACCATGATAACGTAGGTTAGAATTGAAAATTGACAAACGGCCTGACGCTGTTTGTTGTTGTCATTTTTCCGATACTCGTGTTTTGTTCTCCCTGCCATGGATTTGTTTCGCAAAAACACAGTCTAGCGGATAAGACAGTGTGAAAATTATTGTGAAATGTCTTTTCGTGGGCGAATTATACCCGTCTATCTTTCCATAACGTAGGTTAGACAAAACCTTGCGACAAAACTAAAACGGCATCAGATTTAGTATGGACGCCAGCTGGACAAGTTCATCCACCTGTGGCAAGACAGTTTGGTGGATAGGTGTAGATTATGACTGAAAATTAAGTCAACTCACACGTTTTCATTGTTTGAACCCGACGTTTTGTGCGTTACTAGTGGTTGCGACAGGTGATTTTTAGCGTGTTTCTTAGCAAAATCTTCGCCTGGACGACCCGAAGGCAGCTGACAGTTGCGGTAAAACATAACTTAGTATATTACTATCATGTACTGATAACAGGAAAGCACAAGATACGCAGTTATTGCTTCTTTTTAAAACTTGGTGGCCCGCTACTATCATGCGACAGCAATTGCACACGTTAACGAAGAATGGGCGTTTACCGTCATTTACTTCTCCCTGCACCTCACAAACATTCATAAGCTTTGCCCTATTAGCTAGAGATTCGTTCATTTCCGATATTACCACGTCTGTTGTTTGTTATTTTTTGTAATTTGCTCTGAATGCCAGTTTCTGTGCGTCGTCGCTCCTGTTATTCCAATTGGCAACTTTGAGAGTGCCAAGGACAGTTGTACTCTTTTCCTTGTTGGTTTCGGGCCTCTAGTGGCACCTCCCTGCCTCCAGGGTAAAGCTTCTGTCAATCAATGTAGTGCTTTGAAGGTATCCGCTCGTCCTGTAAATTTCGGAATTTCCCTTTTTGGGACAACACGGATATACATATGTGCTTGTAGAGATTATCTTGCGTATATTTTATGTCTTTATGTACTGAACGCATGGAAAACACATTCCAACTAACTCGTTGTAATGCTAAAAAATTAACTGCTCAGTTTCAAGTATACATGATGTACATGTGTGTACTGCGACGTATAAACTATTCAACAAGGATATCTATCTAATAGGAATTAAACTTATGTTTCCTTCCGATATTCAAAATGTCTTTTGGGTTATCTAATGCCTTTAAGTGCGCAAGGACTAAAATACATGACAACGTCAAATGACCTGCAGCGCGCAGCTTTTCCGCTATGCGGCCTAGAAAAACAGCCACTTGACATGCGTTCTTCGTGCACCTGTTCTGGCGGGCTGAAATGGCAGGAGGAAGTCTCGGCGCGCGGATGACTAAATCGAAATTCTCTTTGAGAACACACCATGGTGCAACTGTCTGGCGCTATCAGACAGCAGTGCTATCGAGTCTGACGACTGAACCTTCTTGCACAACTGGCGCCTCATGTCCTCATAGATGTAGTGCACGAAGAGACGGGCTTGTTTATGATTGTTGTAGGTTTCACCTGCTTTTGGTGCCCCACTTATCCATTGCAGTTCCATTATGCTAATGGTGCAAGGCCCTCCTCTTGGCGATGTAAAACGCAGTCCTGAAAAGGACTTTAATCTTTTTAAATTCCACAGACTCCATCCTTAGCCCCGCCTTCATCTTTATCAGGTAGTCATGGCAACCAGACAGAGAGCAGCACACCACACTGCAGCAAAAGTCTTGAAAGAGGTACTTGATGCACAATTGCAAGATGACGATGACAATAGCTCCATTTATGAAGAAGACTCGGACTCGGACTGATATCGAAGACCGTCTCTCAGAGGTATCTGAGCACCCGGACACAGAATCTGTCGATGACGTTGACATTCATGATGAAGCAGCAGGTAGAGGTCGAGGGAGGGCCAGGGGTAGAGGAAGGGCCCGCGGAAGAGGGAGGGCCCGCGGGGCCCGCAGAAGAGGAAGAGGTCTTGGAGAAAGACAAGGAAGAAACATGCCTCCAGATGGACACCTAATCCAGCATGCAGGTAATCCAGCACGATCTCGAGGAGCGACGCGAGTTATGCCGCGTAGGCATGGTTTCGCCGCTAAGGAACTTTGCAGGGGACAAAGGTTTTCACCGCCAAACCTCTGTCCCCGGCAATCTCCCTTTGCTTAGTCAAGTTAGGCCACAGCAAGTAATTTTTATGGATGACATCCGCGCGCGCATTGATTTTCGCTCGATTTCGGAAAAAAAAACGGGAAATTTTGATGCCAACCAACTGTGGTCAACATGCCAAAAATATGTCATAAACGGCCATGGGCAGGGCAAGGCTCTGATTTATTGTTTAGTATTTCATTTTTACTTTGATACAGTGTAATAAGTGATGTTGCCAATGAATCAAAACCATTTATACAAAGATTGAAAGCTTTTATTTAGTAATTCATTTTTTTTCAAAGTTGTTTCAGAGACAAATTGATGTTGTAATAGTTGGCACAATATAAGGAGAGTATGGCTTTCTGGACAGTTCAGATTATAAATGAACTCTGTCAGTTATTGAGCCCCAATTTCCGGTAGGCAGTGTCTAATCTCAGAGACCGTCATGATCAGGGATCCAACAAACTTAATGGGGCACAATTACTTACGTTTGATGGCAACCGTTGACAGTTTAAGTTGTTGCATTGCAAAGAAATACCCAGTAGCTACTACCATGTAGTAGCTACCTATGATGGTACAGGCTCTTTTCTACAATTGTTCTTGTTAATTGAGATTTATACACATGTACAAGGTCGGTAATACTGTTAGATACAGGTAGACCTGTTGGTTTGTGATATCATGTTTTATCGCCACAATTCTTGTTTAACAAGGTTAACGATCTCAAAATTTAAAAATGTAGAAATCTTGTTTTTTTTCGCCCTCTCGCATTAGATTTGGAGTCTGGGGAGGATGTCATCCATAAAATTTACTTGCTGAGGCCTTAGGTACAGTACAGGTACAATGTATGGCAGATAAGATATTCAAAGCATGGTCTGAGTCTGAGTCATCTCTTTGTAGACAAAGATGACACAATGATCCAGTGCTGCAGTGGTAACTGCAGATCCTCATGGTATCACCTCACCTGTGCTGGATTGCTCCAAAATGGGCAGCATTCTTTTACATGGGGATGTTGTCAAGGTATGTTTAACTTTTTAAAACACCAAGTGTTGAATTTTGTAGAAATTTAAATAGATATGTATGACAGTAGCCATAAAGTTGACCTGAACAGGGAAGGAAAATGGTCTATGACTGTTTCTGTTATTTATATATGCAAATTTGAAAAAGAATAAAATGTATTTACACAAAAAAATACAATTTTACATATACATTGTTTTTTGCCATGTTACCTCTTATATCATGTATTGTATTACCCCACAGGCTCCATCTGGCCGCTCTCCATCACAACGAAAACTGTGGGCGGGGACAGGCCAGAAACAAGGCTGGCGAGAGAATCTATAAGCTCCGTTATAAGAAATTCAAGAAGGCCTGCACAGTGCAGGCAGTGCAAGGGAGCTGTACATTTGGTAATGACTATCTAGTACTATACTCCTGGGTTTAAATTATCTTGATATAAACTAGGTTAGCTCAGACATAGTTTTTTAGGGCCAATTCTATATATTGTTCTAAGGCCACACCGAGTTAATTTTATATATTTTATAAAAATGCATAAGCTACTGTTTACCATCCAATTGCAATACTACTAACAATTCTCTCCCTGTAAAATGCAGACTATGTGATTGAACTCACAGACTAAGTAGTGAGGCTCTGCGAAAAAGGTATCGTGGATGATGCTCCGATGGTAACACCACCAACCCTTACAAGTACTAGTGGTGTTGACAGGCTGAACAAAGAAGCTGCCATCGAGGCCCACAGAGCAAGATTCAGCATTGATGAATAGTAGCAATAGTACAGTAGTGTAGTAATAAAATACACATGTAGTAGTAGTACAAGTTGGCATCCTTCCATATCAAGAGAGGATGGTTTCACTGTGCTGTCATGGCTGTGAATTTTTTGTATACATATTGAGACACCCTTAACTTTGAACCCTGATCAACATTTGAACTTCTAACAAGTTCTATTCTGTGACTGACAACATTAGCCTTCCATTACTACTAATTCAGTGGGGGGGTACTGGAATCCTGTGTATTGTGCTGAGGGAAAGGTGTCCCTGATCTTTACCACTGCACATGCAGGAAGGACCACTCTCAGTTTTCTTCCCAACCATCCCCAGCACCAGCGCACCAACTGGGGGTAGGCTATGTACCGATACCTCCTAAATGGAACGGCTTGGTTAGGTTTTTCACATTATCCATTGTAGCAACTAAACTGTGAACTTGTATATATGTCATTGTGTCAAATTTAGATTAGATAACCAACTTCACTGGTTAACTGAGACTGTGCACACTGCAGGGCCTGAAGAAACTACATGCAGTCTGTAGTTAGGATAGTGTTATTGTATGTAAGTAAGACATTTATGCAGACTGACTTTTTATGGCCCTTCAGTTCTTTGGGAAACAGGAAAATATTTCCAGCTTTGCACCATGATTGAACAGTGACTGTTGGTACTAAATTTAAATTGAGTGGTCATAAGATACATACTTTTTACTAGGTTTTGTTGCAGACAAGGGTATCGTTCATTATCATACCCTCAGTAAAGTTGTAGTCTGTTAACTGCTGTAGCAATGTACATATACGTCTCCAATCAACATTTAACGTTAATTTATTAGTTGGAAACAGAGAACGTGCATATCGCTAGGTAGCTTACTCATGGTTTGGACCTTGACTGGGCCCATACTCTTGCCTGTACTGGTAGTAGGCACATTGTAGTACCCAAGTGTCTAGACATACAGATCTGAAGCCAGGGTGCATCGTGATACACTTGGGTACTGGTGACACACCTTCCATAGTGTTCATAATCTGTTCGATTTCTTGACAACAGACACATTCTGTTGCGGTTGTCATTATAATGTTATCACATCTGCACCTGAAATGTTATATAGAATTATGTGATATACCGTATAGGTACATGTAATAGTTGTATCACTCTCAACTTTCTAATGTCATTAAATACATTTCTAGGCGGTAGGTATGATGATGACTTATTCAAAATGTTCATCCCAGTAATAACTAGTGTGTTTAAAAAAGACATGTCTTCAACCACACATACCAGTAAACACACACACACACACACACACACACCTGTAGAATATCACAGACAGTACACAATTCAAGACAAAAAAAATTCTGCCAAATAGAGTTTATTTAACAACTATTCAAAATATGATACACATAAGAAACTGGTTTAGGACACATGTATTTACGTGCTGTCGAAAAATTTACCGCAAAGAAATCTGTTCTAATGTTTACAGTGTGCTGTTCAGATGATGTGAGAAAAATGTATGCAACTTGACTTTTTCTGCACAATTTGTGCCAAATGAACTTTAAAAATAAAAAAGTTCATGAACACAGTTTCTGGTGCGTAGCTGACGAATAGTCTGTTTTTTTTCGTAGCGTTTTACTTCTGTGTCGACACGACAAAATACTATAGTAACATACCGAGCCCCCCTTCCACGAACCGCATAAAACGCCCTGTAAAACGCCATAACGCCTAACTGCTCGTACGCTGAGCCCTCAGAATTATTCGGAACAATTAATCCGTTATATGAAAACGTTAACATAACTTTTAGTTCCTTGCAGACCAAGTAGCACATAAGGAAATATTATGCACATGAAACAGTACAGTCACCGCACAGTACCTTCATCGCGTAAGCGCTGAAGGACACAACGGGCGGCGCAACGTATACACACCAGTTTAAGTTGGAACGGCGGCCCAGATTCCCGCCATCTGGTGCCTCTGGCGACCCCTCTTCTTCCTCCACCGCCTCTGGTTCAAACTGATAGGGTTCGAAAGCCTGAACTTCGCCATTGCCGTATGCGTCGCCCCGCTCCTCTACACCAACACCCATGGCTTCCGCCATTTTGCGCGACCTGTCTGACCCGTCGGCGGGTGCGCGTTCCTACTGTGACGTCACGTGATGTCACTACCCAGATTTGCCCATATCAAAGAAACGCAAGATACTTGTCATGCGCTGTGATAGGGCCGGAGGAATCACGTGATGCACTCACTCTATATAAGGGCAAGCGGATGAAGATATTCTATCAGTAAGCAGTCCAGATCTTCCCCGTTCACCAGACGGCTCAGCGCGTCTCCGGGACCGCCACCCGAAAATGTCGAAGAAACCGCGTCTACCCTCGGGAGGTACGCTATAGCTCTCGTTTCAGTGGGGTTTTGTGCATTTTGGTTATTTTCGTTGGTAACGTTTTGCTTTCAAGCTTTCAGAACGTCGATAACGAAGAGTTTGAAGGTGAAGTCGGCACCGCCAGGTTTTACTGGGTCCACCACGTGCGGAGCTTTTGCTGATATTTCTGAGCTCTGACGGTTTGTTTTATCTTTTCCCAGCCTTCAGGAGATACAGGAGTTTGATAACTCGTTTGCCGCTGTCGTTTTTCTGTTTCACCCCCGGTTTTGCTCGTTTTCAAGGAGACTCAGGTTTGTGACTTCTAGTTTTCAGGATTTGCATCTTTCAGGAATGCGTCACCTGGCAGTCTTTTGTCTACCTTTGTTCGTCTAATTTGTGGCACCTGGCGCCCATTGTTTTCCAATTAGTTAGGTATGCGCTCGGGCGCCACGTGTGGATTTTGTCTGTGTTCTACTTTGTTCGTGTTTTCCGTTTTCAGTCGGACATTTTCCTCCTTCCAGGTTGAATCTTTTTCAGATGCACAGCCCACAGGATTAGAGGAACTTCCCAGATTCGTGACGGAGTACCGTCGGCCGAGGTTTTGCCCATCCTGTTGTGCTCGTTTTTGTTCCATGTTTTTTCTAGCACTCGCAAGGCTCTTGAAGAGAGGATGTACGGCACAATTTAGGTTTGGTTTTGGTACTTTCGTTCGTCGTTTTCTACCGTTTTCTACTGGATTTGCGTTAGATATGCGTGGACGCCTATTTTCAGTTTGAGTGAGAGTAGATTGGAACAGGGAATGAATGGCCTAGGCAGCTCATGTTATCGTGTCGTTGTGCACCTTTGAGCGCCGAAGCAGAGTGTTTGTTGTCGGTTAGGTTTCGCTTTTCGTTGCCTGTGTCACTTTTCGTCGACTCGGCGCTCACGGTTCATGTTTTTACAACCAAAAAACAGGTCTCAGCCTTCTAGCCCCCGCACCGGCGGCCCTGATGCAACAAGTTGCTGCCCCAGTCCTGCAAGGCCAGCCGCCCGTAGCGCAGGCCGCCGCCCCAGTCCAGCAAGGACCACCCCAGGCTCCGGCAGCAGTGGCCCCAGTCCATCAGGGACCGCCCCAGGCTCCAGCAGCAGCGGCCCCAGTCCAACAGGGACCGCCACTGGCTCCGGCAGCAGCGGCTTCAGTCCAACCGGGACCTCCTCGGGCGCAGCGGGTAGCGGCTCCGGCACCGGCAAGACGAGAGGACGATGAGCGTTTACATTTCACGCATTTTGGTTTGATTTGCGTTACTCTCGCTCGTTTTACTTCTCATGTTCCTCTTCCTTGCTGTATTTCGTTAGCTTTGTGAATGCCTGGTCTTCGACTGAGAGTGAGATTGAAACAGTGAATGAACGGCTCGGGGCAGCTCATGTTATCGTGTCGTTGTGCACCTTTGAGCGCCTCGCAGCAGGGTGTCTGAGTTTGTCATTTAGGTTCTCGTTTCATTGCTGAGTCGCTGCTTATCTGGTTGGACACGGTGCTCACGTTTCATGTTTAACTTCCACACAGGCCTCAGCTTTCCAGCCCCGCAGCGACGCATACGGCTCCAGTCCAGGCGCGGCAGCACCGCAACCAGTCCCAGTCCAGCAGGACCCATGGCCAGCCGTCAAGCACCGCAGGGCGCAGCACCAGTCCAGCAGGGCCTACCTCCACAATCGCATTTCGCTGTCCTGGCCCTACACGCTGCAGCTCTGGCCCAACAGGCTCCAGCCTCAGCGGCTCCCGTACAGCAGTTCACTGCCCCGAGCCATCAGTTATCCACAGGCCTTCAGGATACAGTCGGACCAGCTTCAGCACCTCACCTGTTTAGTTTTTTGGGCATTTACTGTTGTTTTACTTCTTTGTTTCCATCTCTGGTTTGGCTTGTTGGCGTTTTGAATTATTTTAGTCGCGGGTTGAGTGCTAGTATTTATTATTTTTATTGGAGAGTTTATTGGTGTTACTTTTCCCCAGGTACGACATTAAGGTCGCGGGGCGAGTTTATTTCTGACACGTTTCCCCAGGTACGACATTAAGGTCGCGGGGCGAGTTTATTTCTGACACGTTTCCCCAGGTACGACATTAGGTCGCGGGGCGAGTTAATTGCTGACATGTTTCCCCAGGTACGACATTAGGTCGCGGGGCGAGTTAATTGCTGACACGTTTCCCCAGGTACGACATTAGGTCGCGGGGCGAGTTAATTGCTGACACGTTTCCCCAGGTACGACATTAGGTCGCGGGGCGAGTTAATTGCTGACACGTTTCCCCAGGTACGACATTAGGTCGCGGGGCGAGTTTATTTCTGACACGTTTCCCCAGGTACGACATTAGGTCGCGGGGCGAGTTTATTTCTGACACGTTTCCCCAGGTACGACATTAGGTCGCGGGGCGAGTTTATTTCTGACACGTTTCCCCAGGTACGACATTAGGTCGCGGGGCGAGTTAATTGCTGACACGTTTCCCCGGGTACGACATCTAGTAGGTCGCGGGGCGAATTTATTTCAGACGCGTTCCCCAGGTACGACTTTTAAGTCGCGGGGCGAGGCGTTTCTCCCAGGCACGACATTTAGGTCGCGCGCAAAGATACGACTTTCCAGAGCAACAAGCCTTGGAGCATATCGATTGGTTTTCGAGCAAACGCCTGCGTACTACACAAAACTGTTGAGAGTCTTGGAGTGGGCTAAAGGATGTTTTAATGTAACGACATACTTAGGAGTTTTTGAGCATATGGGACATGCGCCAGGAATAGGGTGTCGTAATGCGAGGGGAACAAAATGAGGATGGTAAGTAAAGAACAGCAAGAAGAGAAGGAATGCCTAAGAACAATCTCAAGGAGGCACATAAACGGCGTGAGCAAAAGAAGAAAGGATGAAGAAGCCAGCAAAAAACGACACAAGGCTACGAGTCATTTTCACAAAAGGGCAAAAAATTAAGGAAGAAGAAACATGAAAATGGGAAATGGGAAGGAGAAGTATTAGGAACTAGAGTTCCACGACCTCATACCTTCGCCAAATAAGGTTAATATTATGTGACTGACGAATTACAGATTTCCCCCTAATTATGCCAATAAGATCCCCATTTGCATGAATTACGTCAGTTGATCATATTCTCCTCCCAATGGCAGTGTTATCGTAACAAAGAAGGCCATTCTAGCATTTTCTCATAAATTATGCAAATGAAGTCCTGATTTGAATAAGTTATGTTGAATGATGTTCACCTCCAGTCAACTTCGAAATGCGCAAGTATGAAATTGCCAGCATCAACCACTATGGAATTACAGTATTTTCTCATTAATTATGCAAATTAGGTCTTCATTTACATGATTAATATATGGCGATGTTCCTGTCATTCTTAATTACACATGTCACAAGGTAGAATAGTCCTTAATGGAAGATAGGTGAATTATAGAATTCCCTCATTAACTATGCAAATTAGATCCTAATTTGCATAATTGTCATCTAATTATGTCAAGCATCACGTAAGCTACCTACATACCCAATATCAAGACGATCCGTCAACTGGTTCTTGAGTTATCCTACTTTAAACATTTTCATACAAATGCTCCTGCAGTTCCAGGGCAAGCCGCTAGGGGGCCCAAACTTACGTCACTTCTTGCCGAGCACAAGAGCTACCTACCATCCAAAAATCATGACCCTAGCATGTCCAGATCACGAGATATCAAAACCGGAAGTTCCGCTGCAGTACCATAACAAGCCGCCAGGGGGCCCAAAATCTAATCAGTTCGAGCTCTCATCAAGACCTATCCACCTACCAAATATCAAGATAATCCATCTAAGCCTTCTCGAGTTATGCTGTTGACAGACACACAGACAGACAGACAGACAGACACACGGCCACGAAAACATAACCTTCTTGGCGAAGGTAATAAGGGACGGTAACAAAAGGGCCACTTAGGGTACGTCGGGAAAAGGAAGGCAGGCAGATCAGCGCGCAGCAAAGGTGGAAGAATAAAGAAACCAGTAAAACAGATCATGGAGTTGCGAGTCATTTTCACAAAAGGTCGAAGAAGGAAAAGAAAATGCGAAGAGTTTGAGGAAGAAGATGAAAATGGGTAATGGGAAATATTGGAGAGAGGGGAAGGTGCCAAAGAGCTTATCCGGGGCTTTTATCATGGGTTTATATGTAAGCCCTGGATAAGAGCTTATCCGGGGCTTTTATCCCGGGTTTATATGTAAGCCCCGGATAAGAGCTTATCCGGGGCTTTTATCATGGGTTTATATGTAAGCCTTGGATAAGAGCTTATCCGGGGCTTTTACCCGGGTTTATATGTAAGCCCCGAATAAGAGCTTATCCGGGGCTTTTATCATAGGTTTATATGTAAGCCCCGGATAAGAGCTTATCCGGGGCTTTTATCATGGGTTTATATGTAATCCCCGGATAAGAGCTTATCCGGGGCTTTTATCATGGGTTTATATGTAAGCCCCGGATAAGAGCTTATCCGGGGCTTTTATCATGGGTTTATATGTAATCCCCGGATAAGAGCTTATCCGGGGCTTTTATCATGGGTTTATATGTAAGCCCTGGATAAGAGCTTATCCGGGGCTTTTATCCCGGGTTTATATGTAAGCCCCGGATAAGAGCTTATCCGGGGCTTTTATCAGGGGTTTATATGTAAGCCTTGGATAAGAGCTTATCCGGGGCTTTTATCCGGGTTTATATGTAAGCCCCGAATAAGAGCTTATCCGGGGCTTTTATCATAGGTTTATATGTAAGCCCCGGATAAGAGCTTATCCGGGGCTTTTATCCTGGGTTTATATGTAAGCCCAAAATAAGAGCTTATCCGGGGCTTTGAATCCTAACGGTATTCATTATCTATGCTACGAAGAAAGTACAGAGAGGAATTATGGGTATTTTAAGTTTAAAAAGTGCATTTTTCGCTCCTATTTTGGCTGTAATTTCAGTTTTAGTCAAAAATTTAAAAAATCCTAAGACAGAAAGTTTAATTTTACTGTAGTGGTTGAGAAAATCCAAAAATCAAACCTTATTTTTGATGTTTGGGGCCCCTTAAAATCAGTAGTTTGGTTCCAATGAACCGTTTTTAAAATCGGCAATTGATCGCCTTTGGAAGCAAATTCACACGAAGTTGAGCAAAGGCAGTGAAAGACCAACATTTGAGGTGAACATAATCGCTTGTAACATTTTATTGTGACGAATAATTTACTTTCCAATTACTTTTAAATTTTAACCGTTACCCTCAGCCTCCCCCGGGACTTCCGCGCGACTCCGCGCGGCCACGTTGGTAACCCGATATCCTCCCTAGTAATGCGACATTTACCCAAGCAACCGACCACCGTGTTTTTTTATATATAGTTTTTTTCCTGAAATGGTTCATTTTGGCACTGTGATTTCAGAAGAGAAATTCGGGTAGGGTCGGAGAGGAATATGTTACGTTTGCTCGCCAATATTGTATAAAACGGTGTTTTGTAAAACCCAAAACAAGCCCTGCGGCTTTCGATTATGCAGCAACAAACATCCCCCTCCAGACGGAATGTATCAATTCGCCGCAGTAAAGTAGTGCGAGACAAACAGTACACGGCTGCAGTAACGGTTTGCCAAATATGTAGTTATCTTGGTAGCTAGCACATACTGGTATAACGATGCCACGTATTGGCGGTGTGGGCTTAACTTTTGCCCATCATTTAGAGTTTTGCGACCCTCCAGATGTTTAAGCGGATTGATAAATTAGAATGCTGCTGTCGTCTGCAGATTCCAGCGTCGGTAGGAAAGGGAAGAATTTTGACAGATAAATGCCAGGGGAGTTGGTACGCCAAGAGAACTGTTAAAGTTTGTCGCTTCCGGAAGCCTGGTAAAGGCTGTAGATAGACCAGGAGCGGCCGGTAAGAAATGCATGACAACTACTCCCCACTTCAAAACAATCATTGCTTCCTCCTTTGCACCACGTCTGATATAACTCTGGAACAAACTTGATGTTGAAACCAGAGGGCTGGGAGCTAGAGCGGAGAGTCCGACTAGCGTGTTAGCCTTCAAAAGGAAGCTCCAGTCAACTACGTTGAACAAATTTAACCACACCTTTAGTGTAGATATGCCTTGTTCGTGGATACTGTTTTGTGGCTGTGCCACCTGCCGTGCTACTAGGCCTCGATAAGTGTACTTATGTATATATTTAATTGAAATGCAATGTTATGCAATGTATTGTATTTTATTATAGTATGACCTTGTTGGCATAGTGGCTTTGAAAAGGTGTCATTATGTCCACCTGTTCCACCATCACTGTCCATGTATGTGGAAAATTGTAATAAATAAATAAATAAAATAGTTGGGAGATTTTTTAGATAGAGTAGATTTCTATAACTATAGTATAAGCTTGCATCAGTATCTGCATGTTTAGCTACTATGCACATGTCTACTTAGCTACTATAGATGTCTTCTTTGACATTTAACTCTCATATAAATACGTGTTTTTAAATGATGTTTCTTTTATACAGGTCAACCCAGAGAGGATTGTGACAAGACAGACATGTTCACCTGGCACACGGGTCAGGTGGTCTGAAGTCTTTATCGGGATAAAACATCTCAGCATCCATACCAGAAACACTGAGAAAACACAATCAGTCCTTGATAACAAAATTGGCTTTTGGATGACTCCAAACACACCTGTATGTTTATTTAGGTTACAAAATAGCAAACGCTGGACGGACATGGCAGAACATCCAGCTTACCCAGGGCATGTTAGTTAGGTTTCTTGTGGGAAAGCTGAGAAGCCTCTGGGAAACCCAGACCTCGGGGACTGTGCCTCTGGCGCAGTGGGGGCTTGTTCAGCTTACGTCAGACGATAAGCTTGTTCAGACGATAAGTTAGATGGGTGTGTTGGATGTTATGCCTCAAACGATTTTTTTATGTTTGCTCTTGTCCCTTGCTTTTCCATTTTAAGTGCACAAGTGTATAATTAAACCGGGAGCGAAAATTTACTTGTTGATCATCGAACCACTTGATGGAAATCGCGCCAATATTCTGGCGCAGTAGTTTTTCTAAATAAGGTTCATGTGTTGGAGACTAGAGGGACTAGCTACCCATAGATACACAACTCTAACTTGACGGGTAGATATGACTTTACAGGGCATTGTCCCCAACCTCCCGTCTGTATGCACTGCTTCACCTGGCGCAATAATGGGTCCGCTTTACAATTCCAACATGTGCCATTTGTCTCATAAATAAAGGCGTTGAAGTTTGGCCTTAAACATCTGATTGTATACAAATAAAACAGTTCTGTAATTGTAGTCCGTAATCAAGTCCAGTTCCGTTCATGGTTGTTACTAGGCGGTGTCCGATTGTTCTGTGCTTTAGTTTGAAGGAAGTTGGGAGTAATTGAACTTTGCGGCCTAAGCTTATTGAGCCACAACTTGAAATAATTCAACCGTTCTAACGATGGATTTTGGCGGCCTACATGTAACCTTATCGTCCCACAACTCGAAATTCAACTTCGATCTAACCATGGATATTAGGAAGGATCAAAATCTAACTTCGTGTGTTGTCGGCATGCGGGAGGCTCTGGACTACGTCGGTCGTTCCAACGTTTCAAATTTAACCACGTTGACACTTCGACGTGTTCTAAACTACGTTGACACTTTGTTTGAAACACGTTGAAATTTTGACGTGTTTCAAACTACGTTGAAACTTTCAACGTGTTTCAAACTATGTCGGAAACTGTGGGAGTGTCCGGACATGAAGATTTCACAAGCCACTCCCCGGGGCTATCTACTAATGTCAATTCCTAACGCCACACCTCTTATATATAGGAGTCGGGCTACCATACTACTTTTGCTAACTTTTATTAACCGCCTTGTGGACAAGCCACACCTCACAAGCGGCTTTACTGTTTAGCCACTCCCACACCTCTGTGGTCATGTACCCGTTTCATTTTATTTCATTTATACCCGTGCGACATTAACCTCCACCCTGAATAAAGTAAACACCTTCACAGTTTGGTATGGCTTTTTATTTCTTCTAAACATTTCAATTTTCAATAAAGTAAACAGGCTTTACCTTAACCAAGGACACACCTTAAGGTTCTCAAATCTCGAATAACAGGATTTAAATCATGTCACTATAACTACATGTTCAACACAGTAGATAGTTTAAAAGTGGGTCTACCTTAACACAAGGTTCTCGATTGAAAGGATGTAAAACATTTCACTACAACTACATGTCCAAAGGATTAACAGTTTAACTGGGTTGACCTGAACACAGCCTAAAGGCTCTCGAATAACAGTATTTAAAACATTTCACTATAACCACATGTTCAACAGAGTATATAGTTTAAAAGTGGGTTTACCTTAACACATAAGGTTCTCGATTCAAAGGATTTAAAACATTTCAATACAACTACACTATCTCAACAAGTTCAAGAAACCTTTCAAGATCACAAGTTCAAAAAACATTTCAATATCACAAGTTCAAAAGACCTTTCGATTTCACATCACAAGTTCAAAAGACCTTTCGATTTCACAAGTTCAAAAAACCTTTCAATATCACAAGTTCAAAAAAGTTTGAGAGTTCTCCTTAGGCCACACCAATTTATTTTCTTGGTTAACGGATTTTTCTAGAAAAATAATGGAGCGGGCGGGCGAAATAAAAATAAAAATTTGAGACTACCTGCCATACAGCCATGTAATAAGCAATACAGACTGCTTATTAATTTACAAAATGCTAGTATAGGGCATATTGAACACTTATTGAACTGGAAGGACCATTTCTACATGATCAACTTCTGTCACATCCCTTTTAATACAATTATTCGTAACATAATATATAATTTTTGCAAGTTACACATCTTTACTGTATGACTAACAAAATTATCGACAACTGACAAGACTCCGATATTCAAGTAGTTTCAACTTCATTAATCTTTTCATTTAGTTTAACAGTATCTAATCAGATTGCACCTGGTGCAATTTGGTGTTCTCAATATATAAGCTGTAGTTCATAGATATAAAGCTTGTTTTGTGGTGCTTTGGGGTTGACTTCGACTTGGCCGTGGGCATCGTAGGGAGGTCGCTCGAACGCAGAAGGCAAAGCGAACAGGAGCCTGATGAAATGCTGCCACACAAGCGAGGTGTGGAAGCACGACTGACCGGGTGAAAGGGTGACGGGGATGGAGGGATGAGATTAATTAGAGAGGGTGTGGCTACAGTACCATCTGTGCGCCGACAGAAAGAGGAAATTTTCTTTTTGTCAAGATTTTGACAATAGGATTTCAAGACGCTATTTGCAGGTGTGCCCATACACTTTTTCATGCCATAAGGGGCCATTCTGCATCGACAGTCCAGCACCATGGCATCTGTGCTGGTATGACCCGCTTTGCCCTCTCATAACGCCCATTCTTCGTTAACGTGTGCAATTGCTGTCGCATGATAGTAGCGACCCACAAAATTTTTAAAAGACGCAATAACTGCGTATCTTGTGCTTTCCTGTTATCAGTACATGATAGTTATATACTAAGTTATGTTTTACCGCAACTGTCAGCTGCCTTCAGGTCGTCCAGGCGAAGATTTTGCTAAGAAACACGCTAAAATCACCTGTCGCAACCACTAGTAACGCACAAAACGTCAGGTTCAAACAATGAAAACGTGTGAGTTGACTTAATTTTCAGTCATAATTTACACCACCAAACCTATCCAACATACTTGCAAATTGCATGATATAGGTGGGTATATTAAGCCCTGTCTTTGACACAGTTTTCCCAGTTTTACATGGTTGTCAGCGTCCGCACCCTTGCCGACAGCGTCCGCGCCATGGTTGTCAGCGTCCGCACCCTTGCCGGCAGCGTCCGCGCCATGGTTGTCATCGTCCGCACCCTTGCCGGCAGCGTCCGCGCCATGGTTGTCAGCGTCCACACCCTTGCCGACAGCGTCTGCGCCATGGTTGTCAGCATCCGCACCCTTGCCGTCCGCACCATGGTTGTCAGCGTCCGCACCCTTGCCGTCCGCGCCATGGTTGTCAGCGTCCGCACCCTTGCCGGCAGCGTCCCCACCATCGTTGTCTGCATTGGTTTCGCGAAATGCTGCAAATATACAGGAAACGTAACAGTCGCTATCAACATATGCCTCATTTTCACGTTTTTGACCTGGTTGCCTAAATTTATAAACATGCTTGAACTATTACATGCTTGTTGCTTGTTGAATCAAAATGAAATTAGAGCCCAAGATGTTTAAGCCAATTTTATCCTGGAGCCAGGGTTTTCCAAACATTTTCTCAAGGTTGACTTTTGACACAATTGCATACCTGCTGTAAGGTTTGGGGCATCATCAACAGAGAAGATGATGGCTTGCTTCTGCATTGACCTAGTTCCATCCAGGCTTTACCACTGGCCTTCTTGAAGTATGGCAGGCAACTGTCTGGGTGGAGAAAGAATATGCTCCTGGTTTTGAGGTTGCCAATCAGTGCTTTCTTCACGTCCGCCAGGCTGAATGGCAGACTGCCGGACTCCAACTCGGACAAATATTGATACAGAAGGCCTGGCACCAAAGCTACCACCTTCTTCAACCCTGACCCTGGGGGAACTTGGGCGTTTGCGATTTTCAACGTCAAGGATCGGCTTGTTCAGTCATCAAAGAAGGTGCCGGGCCATCCTGGAGCACTGAGCCCATCGTCCTACGAGACAGAAGGAGGCCGATGATGATGAGTTTATCTGCATGAGATGAATACAAACTGTATCAGTAACACATTCTTCTATGCAGAGCCAAACCGGAGGCTTAACATTTCACCTTTGATTTTAGCTCTGCTCTTGGTCCCGTTAACCCACACAGCGACACACAGAATTCGTAAAAACAGGTCAATTCCGACTATGCTATCTTGTTTTGATAGCAATGTAGTACCAGAAGTGGTAAACTCTAGTATAATCAGATAAGGAACAGTTTATCTCGCTTTCGTTGGACATTTGGATGCTTGGAAATTCGTAGTGGCCAGGTGCAATCTAACATGGCGTCGCACGGGAACAGAGGGGTGGTAATGACGTGTAGTGAATAAGCTCCATATGTTACAGGTATGTCACCATCGTCGGGTGAAAAGAGCAGTGCAATAAACGAAGGTGAAATGTAGAGCCTTGAATGTTTTGGCTCTGTGTAGGAGAATGTAGTAACATAATGTGTACCAAAGGGGCATGTTCCTGCAGCATTAACGTTTCTACCTTCATCTAGCTCAATTTTCCAAAACTTTTCGTTATAACTTTGCAGTGAAGTATGGTAGTAAATGGAAATATGGTAATTCATTTCAGCTTGCTCCCGATAAAGGAGTTACTTGATGTGTGAAATGTGCAATACATGTGGCACTACAGATCTCTATTCACTATTCGTTTGTCCCCAACAACAATATAAACTGGTTATTATTAATTAGAAGAATGATTTGGATAATCGTACCTTCTATTGCATCCAGTACTTTTTGGTCCAGGACAGTCTTCCCACCAGTCCCGCCGTTTTTTTGGGAACGCTGTGTACTGTCCAAGGTCCAGATTACAGTGAAAGAAATCAAAAAGTTGGTGACATAGCTTTCTTGCACTATAATCTGACTTGTGCACCAGTATTAACAGGTCAGCCTGGGACAGGAACACCCCTGATCCTGGAAAAAGCTCCTTGTCCCCAGGGCGTTGTTCCTGCAGTGAGTCAGGGAGAACCAGAATTTTAGAAATGTAATTGTTTAGCAGTACAAAGAATGAGATTGTCTGAGAGTGAGCTATCATGGCAAAGTTGACCTTTATGACATCACTAAATAGTGCAAATTTGCCATAATTTGAAGAATAATTGTATGTGTAGATAATTTTTTTCCTTTTAGGCCACACCAATTTAATTTGTTGCTTCTCGGATTCGCCTCTTCATTTTTTTCTGATTTGAAAAAAAAATAAAAAAATGTCTGGTTCTGAATCAACTCAAAAATGCTCATATTTTGTCTCCAACAATTAAAAAAAGTCCTTTTCTTCCTTGTTGTTACAGTTGTTACATCTACCAATGCAGTGGTTTGATTAAAAGTTCAAAATTCATTGCTTAAATTTTAACCCAGTCTTTTGTGTTGACTTCATGGCATCTATTCTAGCATTTGGGGTTATAATAGGATGCCCAGGCCTGTTTTTATTTTTTTATTTTTTTCGCCCTGTCGCTTCATATTTTTTCTGAAAAAATCCGAGAAGCAATAAATAAAATTGGTGTGGCCTTATAATAATTGAATTCTACACTGTAAGCTATAACAAAATAATAAGTCATGGAATAAAGTAAGGGCAACATTGAATCAAAATAAAATCACCAGAGTGAAACAATCAGTTCCTCACCGGAGTTGAGCTGATGTCTGCTGGCGCTGTTGGTGAGATGCTTTTGGAGCTAGAAGATAGGCTGCTGGTGGATGGCGTGGACCTAGAAGACAGGCTGTTGGTGGATGGCGTGGAGCCAGACGAGTAGTTGGTGGATGGCGTGGAGCCAGACGAGTAGTTGGTGGATGGCCACGGCATGCTACTGCTGGTGGATGGCGCAAACTTGGAGACAATTTCCACAAGAAATGTCCTGGCATCCAGTGTTGGATCTGCATGTGCAAACAAAAACAATTCAGACACAAGTATCTATTATTGGTTAGTGTTACAGTACTTTTAATTGCGAAAGCATGTAATTAAATTAAAAAGGCTTTTATATAACATTGTCAAAACAATGACACATGACAAAACAAAACACTCACATGACAAGCTTCCTCCACCAGTACTTGAAGTCCTTCAGCGTGCATGGTTGTCCCCTTGTCTTATGATGTAGCAGCGAAACGAAGCACTCCACATCATCTGTTGTACCGGCTCGGGGATGTTCTGGATACCCCAGGGTGTTGTTGAGGCACCGTCGAGCTTCTTGGCTTTCGATGTTGTGATTCCGATGACGGTCTCTCGGCTAAACCCGCAGACCTTCAGTGCGCCTTAAACATAATTGAGATGCAATGTATACATCAGTACCAGTTTTAGTACCTGCTTTGCTGACAAATCAAGATAATGACAAATGTCAAGAGAACCTTTTACCTGAAAAATGTGATTCACTATTTGATTAATATGTTGAGAATAAAATGAAAATCACAACATTCATGACATTCATCAAGGTTTAGCAACGAAGCACATTCTAAATGTAATTGAAGTATACCTGTTTATGTCAATCTTCGACAGGTCCCCGTCCTCCCGGTGCCACTGCATCTACCTGTCCAGGATATATGTCTTCATTTGGAGATTGGCTGCTCTCCGCTGTTCCTGGTTCAGACCGCGTCCGTCTGACGCCTTATGCCAGTCGGCAACGGTTTTGACATAGGCAGCCTCTGGATCATACTGTTTCCTTCGGAAGAACTGCCACACAGCATGGGAGAGGAGGTGCTCGGCAGATTGACAATAGGTTGAGGAAAGAAATACATACTGGGATGGGTTCTCAACTGACAGTAGATGGAAAGTGTGGTTTATATACTTCGACCTACCTACAACAGACAGGCCAAGCGTTGTTATGCATTGCTTTACACTCTTGCACAGGTCCCTGATACACTGGTCCCTCAGGCTGGCATAAGGTACAAACTGTATGGGGAGGGCGTACGGCTTGCGTTTTCCTCCTCGTCTGACAGCATGATGACTAGCACGTGGCTTGCAGCAGGCTGCCTTTTCTTTTTGAAAAGGCAAGTAGTGTAGTTGATCAGGTCAGCTTTATATCCTTTGTGCCTTGAGATTGCTGTTTCCATGAGAGGGCTTTGTGGGTTGAGCAGGGACAGGGTTTCTTCATAGTTATGTGTGAATTGTTGTGATTGTTCTAACAGGTGACTTAACTCAACAATCTACACTATAACCTCCTTGGTTGAACATAATGCAAGGCCAAGATATCATAACTTTCAGAAGAATGATTTGGATAGAACCATTTACATACGCGAATTCCCTATCATGACTTGTATCGGGTGGGTTTAAAGGAACAGTTGTGTTATTCAGGTTTGGTACTGGTGTGCTTGACGTAGGCCTGTCCAGGTCAATCCCCTGTCGGTCATGTGGCGTAGACAATACTATGTCAGCAGAAGCGTTGCAACTCGACACGTGGGCAGGTCAAAATGATATGCTACTGAACGGGAAAAAGAGTCAGCAGTTGCAGATCTGCTTCAGTAGGAACATCCCTGTACCTCCACCCTTGTCTCTTGGAGGCGAACTTGTTCCTGTTACAACAACTGCAAAGGGCCTCGGGTTTACTTTTGACAGTACTTTATCCTGGCAAGCACATGTAAAGTCAGCAGTTTCCAAGGCCTCCAGCAGGCTGCATTATTTGCGGTTATTGACAAAACAAGGAATGAGTGTTGCCGACTTGGTGCAAGTGTATCTGTCGCTGATCCGCCCCATACTGGAGTATGGTCATGTTTTGCTCGTTGGCTGCAGTGACGAGCTGTCCACAAGTATGGAACGAGTCCAAAAACGCGCTGTGCGCATCATCTCCCTCGGGGGAAAGCGAACAGTCCCGAAGCTCCCTTCTTTGAAAGAAAGGAGGGAAGCGGCCACTTTGAAGCTGTTCACAGCTATGATAAAGCCTGAGCACCCACTACATGACCTAGTGCCCCCCCAACGGTCCACAGCTACAGGTAGATGTTTGCGGAACGACAGTGCCTTCACTGTGCCAAAAGCCAGGACTGAGCGGCTGAAAAGGTCATTTGTTCATTGTGCGATAAAACTGTACAACGAGTCTGTTTCATAAGCTACCCCATGCTGTATCTGCGTCCAATTTTGTTATCTTTATGCTGTATTTTACTATTGTTTATTGTTCATTGATTGTATTGTATCATGTGTATATTGTAACAACCTACCCAATTCAGGGAGACTTGTGTCTTTCCCTGCATATGTATGTTTGTGGTTGGAAAACCAATAAAGACGTCGTAATGCCCAGGATCCTTGAAGGCAATCTAAAAAAACAACAACTTTTATTAGCATTGAACCTGATATACACTAAGTTTTATTGCACATACAATGTAGTAAATACAAAGAAGGATATGCATTGACAGCCTGTGGTACATGAACTGATCAAAGAATAATCCAATCAATTTATTCAATAGACATGTAACTGCTATTTGGGAAACTATGAAAGGAAATTCAATGTTCTTGAAACATGAAGGTTAGTCGGTTCATGGTGAACTTTTTGAATGTAATTGTGAAGGAATCATTGCTGCATTATCATATAATGAACGCTCCTTGGGATAGTTAAGCTTATCGATTCTCCTAGCCTCTACCAGGCTTCGGAAAGCGGCTGGAAAGAGTAGAAATTGGCCAAATAGACAGATATACAGTTTGCCGCGCGGCAAACTGTTCTCTCTCCCGGACCAATCCCCTGGTGTGTATATCTGTCTATTTGGCCAATTTCTACTCTTTCCAGCCGCTTTCCGAAGCCTGGTAGAGGCTACGAATCTCCTACCTCTAGGTCATCTCCACTGGAAAAAAGCTCCACCTGGAAGTAAAATGTGACAAATGAATAAACTGCGTTTCATACTTTTAATTGTAAGCCTTGTGTATGTGAGTGATGATTTGTAAGCTACAAAATGCACATGTAAAGCAGATGATTCCAAGTTGTGTGCCATTACAGTCTTCTAAGTAGAATACCAGTCTCAATCAGTCACTGGTCTTTGGCTACAGTATGAAAGCAGGAAGCAGATCATAAAGTAATGACTCACATCAGCTTCTGTGGCCAAGTTTGGCAGTTCTGGTGTCTCCTGAAAATACAACATTTTTCGGAACTTAAAATCTGGATATGATTGGTCCAAGCCCTTAAGAATAGAAAAGGCAAAATCTAACATAGTTGGCTAGCCGCTAATAATTGACTGAAATACTTGAAAAATTGTATGAAATCAAATGGCAGCCCATCACAAAGAATACAATCTTATTGTAAATCACATCAGCTTCAGTGCCAAAGTCTGGCAATTCTTGTGTCTCCTGAGAATAAAAACATATTTGGGAACTTCAACTTGGGATATGAGTGGACATTTATGGCTCAGGAATAAGTGATCACTCCCCATTTTGTAGCTTTTGATGAAACCATGAACGGCTCTATTGATCTGCTTTACCACTGGATCTCCCAGTATGTCCGCAATCAGGTCTTTAAGCAACTCTTTCTCTACTAAAGGCCGTAACTGCTGTAACATTGCTGCGTACTCTCCCGCCTTCGAGTGGTTCTCTTGCTTAGCCGTAACCGCCAGCGTCTCCAGGAGTCCTAGTGCTCTTCTTCTGTCGAAGGCGGTGGCGAGCCTTGAAGCTAGCTGTACCAGCTCTTGCCTGATGCCTTCCACGAACCCTTCCTTCAAGCGGGGAATGTGTGCAGGAATCTAATTGTCTTAGCCGTAACCAGTACTTTACTACTCTATTAACTGAAACATCAATATCTGCCGAGCTCGGCTTTACATGCTATGTTGCTGGCGTTTCTGTGAACTCCGAGAATGTTTTTACAGAGACGGTTGTGTTTTAATTCAATTGGACTGTTATCGTTCAAGTGGTCCTTACCCCAAATTTACCCCAAAGAGTTTTTAAAGAAATCGGTGAACGGATGAGGGGTTTTATACTGAACACAGTGAATACTGTGTAACAATTGTTTCACGTTTATGAGTGATATGTGATACATTTTGATGGGTTTAAGCACATCTGCCATTGATTCTGCCACTGAGTCAGTGTATCTAGGTCTGATTGTAGACCTTCTGCAGCTGTTGGTTTATCTATGATCCTATAATTTAGTATAAAGCATCATCTGCAAACAAACGTACAGTAGAATTAACAACATTAGGAAGATCATTAATATAGAGAAGGACAAGGAGCAGTCCTAAGATAGTGCCTTGCGGCACACAGGATAAAACCTTAGAAGGTTTAGATCCTTCTCCGTCTACGACAACTGTCTGGGTCCGCTGAGTTCACGTTAGAAAAGCTTCGAGCCGGGATGTTCTTGGGATTTGGCGGCGGCTGTGCCACAGCGGGAGCGGCTGCCGCACCGTCCACCTCCCCATCTTCGTCTGCCGTGCTCTTCTCTGAGTTCTCAGTCGACTTCTTCTTCTTCTTATCGTCTGACCACCTCGGCTGATGGCTGAAGGCCAGGACTTTTCGTGGGTCGCGAGGATACTCGTCCTGACCACTGGACTCTGAGTCGGATTCAGCCGAATCATCCTAAATGTGTGAGTCAGGCCAAGAACGTTCGGAAGTGTCGTCCCCCACTCCCTGTTCGCAAGTGTCGTCCTCCAATTGCTCAATCTCATCTCTCAACTCGGAAAGATCACAAGGATAGTTGATGTCTTCCATAACTTGCTCAACAGGTAAGTCAGAGTGAGACAGATCGCAAGGATTGTTTTCCATAGCTTGAGTCGCGCACAGATATCGTAGAACAAAACATAAACAAGCGGCCAAGCCACGTTACCTGCTCGGCCCACTTGCTAGGTTTGCGCCCTCCCCCTTTCTGTGACGCCAGGTGGTATCGGCGCGTCTGGATGTGGTTTTTCTTCTCTATTGTTTCACAGTTTACGTAGTGGAGGAAAGGATGTTGCTCCAGTTGGTCTTCCGCATGGCAACCAAGGTCTGGAAAAAATTGAAACTTTTTTATCAAACGAGACTGCTTTATGTGGAAACTTGGTGTTTTTTTGTATTGAATCTTTTCACCCTTGTGTACAGATAGCATATCATTACTTACAGTGGATGTAAGGTGTGCAGTCTTCCACGTGGCTGATGTCACGGAACTGCTCACACCACTTCCTTGCTGCCACCGTGTAGGAAGTGTAAATCTCTGGTGTTTTTGGCATCTCCATGATTTTTGTGAATTCCTGTGGGAGGGTATGACAGATATAAGCAAAATCCTACACTTTGTCTAAAGTCTCTTTATTTCCCTCAAGTAGCATTCTTAGACTTGAACTTACCCGCCAAAGCTTCTGCACATCTTTATCTCCGGACCGTCTCCTCCATTTCTTCCAAGCATTGGGACCTACACAGTAAAGGACACATGTACAGTGAATGGTCAGAGCATTGTCATATCGAACTGTTACCCTTTCTGTTTTTCTAATATTTTCAGAAGTTACAGCTTAATTTCATGCATTTCTAAATGAAGAGGGGCTTAATCACACTGATCTATTTTGTAAAAGCTCACCGTTTCTGCACCGCCTAAAAGGGACTTTAGGCGGGCCTTCCTCTCTGACACCAGCCTTGGCACTGCTGAGCCTTTGCTGAGGAGGATGGTACTTTGACGATGTTCTTTGGTAGCTTGCTAAAGCAAGGCTCGAGAAAGCCATTGCGAAGCTGTGCTCTCTTATGCCTCAGGGTTTTTGGCGCCAATGCTGACCACTGGGTCTTCGTGTTGTTCATTTGTTCCATCGGAACAAACTCCCCAGGCGTACCCCTGGTCCTGGCCTTCTTTCGCCGAGGCTGTTCCTCTTCTACACAGTCATCCCTCCTGTCCCACAGCTCCTGGATTTAATGTTCCTTCTCCTGGAGCTGGGCTCTCAACCTCTCCACTTCCTCCTGCACTTCTATACTTTCCCCCTCCAACTGCCTCCTACATTCCCCCACTAGCCTTCTCAACTCTCGATTCTGCTCCATCAAGGTATGAATGGAGTTCGCCTGACGTCGATTCTCTGCCGTCAGGAGCTCATTCCTCTGGACAAGGTAGAACAGATCTGGAGGGAACCCAGCCATGGCCATCCCTCTCGGCAGTCTGACTCAGAATGAACGTTATCCTTTTTGCGCGCAATAGTCCGTAATCCGTCACACCCTTACCACGCCTTTGCTAGCCCAGAGGGTCCTCACCTATCCATCAAGTTTAAAACCCCGAAAACTATAGGTTTCTACAATGTATGATCCTCCAAACTTTCGACTTCTGCCCCCCTCCCCCTTATGTTTACATCGCCAGCGACGAATTTCTAGCCAGGAAAAACTTCTAGACGAGGAAAGATCAAAATAGCTTCTTTCCACAGAAAGGAAGAGTCACCTGGCTGTTTGTCGACTGACCAGTAGACGTAAAAGTATGTATTTTACAAAAAAGTATGTATTTTACAAAAAAAAAAAACATTGTTTTCAGTAGATAGTACAAATTTACCTGACCAAATCCATCATCTTGAATCGCATAGAATTCTGGAGGAAGACTGGAGGGTCACTTGCCTGGCTGCCGGAGGTCCCTCAAGGACTTGCCTACTTGGGAAAACACGACGGCTCTACTCTGGGGGCGTATAGCAGAGTCGGGCTGCCTGGTAGGGTTAAAGTTTGATATGGGTCCCGCTGTAGCGGCTGTTAAAGTCCCTCTGGCATTTGCGGCCTTCCACTCACCACAGGAAGGGTGGCTCATTTACCCACCTGTCGTTTTCCACGAACTTCTGAATCGTCTGTCCCCTCGATCCTCGATGCATCATCTGCAGGGTTCTGTTGTGATTCAACATAATGCCACTGTTTTGGATCGCTGGCGTTTCTTATTGCTCTTAGCCGGTTGGTTACAAAGGTACGATACCTTGTTCTTGCATTGTTGATGTAGCGTAGTGCAGTTGTGCTATCAGTCCAGAAAAACGTCTCGTCAATATTGACGTTTAATTCCTTTTGGAGCGTAGAGTTTACACGGACAGCAATTTCCGCTGCTTTAAGCTCCAACCTTGGTATAGCCTTTAATGGTGCGACTCGGGCTTTGCCCATTAGCAAAGTACAGTGTACTCTGCCTACTTCATTCTCCATACGCATGTATGAAGCAGTTCCGTACCCCGATTCACGTGCATCCGCGAAGTGATGGAGCTGTACTGACGCAGGGGTTCTAAATTCAACCGGTTTGACACATCTGCCTACCGTGAAACTGCGACTCAGCAATGGTAGTTCTACTTGAATTGTAATGAGCATGATGGTCTCACTTGCAAAAGTTTAGAGATCCACATGTATTCTCAGTACTGATAAGGCCTAGGGAAAAAACGTGTTTCCTGTTTCAGTCCTGCAAAAAAAATTGTGCCGTTCTTGCTAGATTTCCATCAACATTTAGTAATCCAACAAATACAGTCAACCCTGTCCATCCAAACACTTCTATTAGGTAATTAAACTGTAACCATCAGGTCTGAAAATGTACAGTAACATCCATCTCTTCTCTCCCTTAGGTACATCGAGCAGAATGTTGTGTACTCGTCATCATACAGACAGTACACAAACGACATTCCACCGTTTCTACGCAACCGACCAATGTCGTTCGTTCACCACGTGACATCAAGGATGACAGCAGCTCAGGAGTATGCCCAAAACGATGTGGAGAAAGAGGACGACACTACCTTCTATGTAAAGGGTCAGAGCAAAGCTCAACATGTTGTCAAGTTTCAAACAAGTTGCAGTTCCATGCCGTCGTGAGGATTGGGCTAAACACAAGCTGCCATGTAAACACTTTTGTGCAGTGTTCATCCTCATCGATGAGATGGGCTGTGAGAAACTGCCATCTACATACAGGGACAACTCCCTGGACAGCCGCTGCCTGGGGCGCACTCTAGTAGATGATGAGACAGATGAGGACAGTAGCACTAGCAGCGACATCCTTGACATCGGAAATGCTGCCGAGCCTGCTGAGGTAGATGATGAAGCCTTGCCACCATGTGCTGACCTCCCTCCAAGAAAGAAGCAGAGAAAGACCCGACTAAGAACAGAGTGTGCAAGTCTTCTGAGGGAGGTGACGGATCTGACGTATCATTTACAAGACGAGACATTCCTGGAAGCCTTGAAGGAACAACTAACTGATATCAGGGACGATATAAGGCAACACGTGCCCCACGATGAGACACTCCCTCTTACGATGACACCAAAAAAAAGGAAGGCCGAAAGTGAAACAGAGCTGGTTGGTCAAGGTGGGACTCTACCTGTCAAGAGGGTACCCAAGAAACACCCATACACAAAAAGGGCCAACGTGCTGAAGTTATGAGGTCAAACTTTTGGGTCTCTCTTAACATAGAGACAGTTAAAGAAAATCTAGACAGCGACGTTTCTGTGTCGATGCCAGAGCTGACCATCCTACAGACTGACGAAGAAGACAGCCATGATTCCCTGTCAACATCTCCAGTGACGAGGAGGATGGAAAAGTGGACAACAGTGGCGATAAAAAGCCGGGGTCGGGACTCGTTGGCGAAACACTTCAAACAGAACAAGACAAGAACATTCTACAGACAGCCAGTGGCTTTAAATGTTAAAAAATGAGTATCCAATGATTGAAGGCTTCCAAGACACCATCACACTAGCCAATAGCGAAGTTCCTTTGCCAGCCACTGCTGAGTGCATACAAATACATTACGCAGGTAGTCACTGGAACGTATCCACATCCATTGGTGGGACAGTAAGAATGTTTGATGCATTGGACACATCAATGAACTTCAACCTATGTCGGCAACTAGTTGCCCTGTACAGAAGATATGCCTCAGGAGAAAGCTGCATCATCCCAGTGACGGTCATTTGTGCCCAAACACAACGAGGTTCTGGTGACTGCGGATTATTTGCTATCGCAAACGCCGTGGCACTGGCTGATGGGATACCACCAACAGAGGTGTCATTTCATCAAGACAAGATGAGGCCACATCTAGAAGAGTGCTTTTCAGCAAAGTCAATTAAGATGTTTCCCCACCAGAAAGTCAGTCTGACCAGTAGCAAGCAAGCCACCTACAAGCTTTCCACATTCTGCACATGTCAAGAGTACAAACTAAGATCACGTATGATCCAATGTGACAAGTGTGACGAGTGTGATGAGTTCCACTACAGCTGTGTACAGTTAACTGCCCGTGATGTAGCATCCATCCTGTCTGAAGAGTACTCTTGTCCTCTGTGCCGCCAGGTCTGAACAGGGTTGCCACTAGGTAGGATTGCCACTAGGGGGTAGGATTCAGAGGTCAGCTTCCAGGGACGCGCCTTTTTACTTTTTTTAGACCAAATTGTGATGTAAATTAGCTGAGCCACCTGTTGTTGATGCTCAAGAATAACTGCTCAAGAATTCCTAGACGTTCTTAGACTCAGCTATATTCACATTAGCCAGTTTTTTATAATTAGTTTAGAGTTTGATTTACACGAATTAGCTCTCTGAATGCAAACTTATTCCCGTGCATTGAATAAATAAAAGACACATATAAGGATCATATTCATGTTATTCCTTCTTGCTCATGACACATTTTTGCATGGTACACCTCGAAGTGCAGCCATGTCGCTAACTGACCGTAAACTGGTCCTGCACGTAAACTGGTAACCTTGCATTACATTATATTGTTGCCCTAGAGTTGGTAAGTAATCTAAAATTAATGCAAGTGGAACAGTATCATGAACACAATATCTATGAGGTGGGTTTAACAGAAATTATGTTAGCTTAACAACAGTGCTGAGCATGTATAATATTAGGTCCTAAGTCAAAAAAATATACGTAACTCTCATCTGTTCCCACGTCAAAGGAAATACATGTCAGGTGTCCTCATGGTCCTAAATCAACCCTACTCAAAGGAAATACACGTGACTCACCTGTCAGGTGTCCCACATGGTCCTAAATCAACCCTACTCAAAGGAAATACATGTAACTCACCTGTACGGTGACTCACCTGGTCCTATGTTAACCCTAGTCAAAGGAAATGCATGTAACTCCCCTGTATGATGACACCTGGTCCTTAGTCAACCTAATCTCCAAGCAGATCTTTTGGTGGGGGTAAGACAGTATCAAATTGGCCAGTCTGTAACCATTTCCCCACTTGGTGGGGAAATGGTTACAGACTGGCCAATTTGGTGGGGAAATGGTTACAGACTGGCCAATTTGATACTGTCTTACCCCCACCAAAAGATCTGCTTGGAGATTAAGTCAACTTATATAGGCCTAATGATAGCTCTGTAAATGCAAACTTATTAGGCCCGAATCAAGAGTCGCCACGCGGCTATACTTTTAGTACGGTGAATAACACGTTGATAAGTTACGTTACCGAGGTGCTGCTGATGTTGAACGTTACTTACATGAACGCAAAATATGTTTGGCTGAAGATCTCGAACCATGAGCCAAAATGCAGGAACGTGTCGTAGATAGTGTGTTTTCCTCATGCAGTGATCAGTGATAAAGCCGCGGGCTTCCTCACCGCAAAGTGGCAGCTGTGACGGCCATATTGATAGTCGTACCCAGGATAGTGTTACTAAGGACCCTCGTTTTCGATCTGTACCGTTAGCCCAATGTGAAAAAGTATTTCCCATTACATTAGCTATATACGGGTCATTTTCCTTACAATTTCATCACTACTTCGATTTCTTTTTACAAAAAAGGTTCATGTGAACGTCTTTAGTCTATTTCCAATGTATTTTTGGACTTTATCTTGAAAAAAACTATTTTACAAGATTCTTGATCCAAGATGGCGGATAGCTTAAATATGCATGACGTCATTTTATGACGTCACCGGTGTTGCTATGGGCAACATAAGTCTCAGTATACCCTAATATTCTATCATAAACACTTTTTGTTAAAGTTATGTGTACCATTGCGTTTTAAGAGAATTACCTATCTAGACGGTTTGGGCCAATAAAATCACATTAATGACGTCATAACGACATGAAAATTGTTGTTATGATTTATTTTTAGACGCACACCATCCTCTGAAAATTTGATGATAATACGATATACCGTTCATGAGTTCTGAGGGGGGGGGCGAATGAGACACCCCCCCCCCCCGGCCCCACGAATGCCAAAAAAGCCCGGTCTAGATAGGTTAAGTTGTTCCTCCATTTTACCAACACTGTCCCAGGGACCGCCAAATTGCAACACTGCTCTGACAGCTTCTGACTTCTTCTCTCTTTTCCTTGCCAGTTTTCTTTTGTGCTGCTCCTCTTTGTGCCTCAAGATAGCACACTGTTTGGCTTTCAGGTTAATGTAGCTTTCTTTGTCCTTCTTATTCAAGCGCCTCCCCTCCTGTCTTGCAAATGCAAAGAGCTTCTCTGCCTCCTTCTCTTCCACACTTTCCAGGATGTCTTTCACGTTGTTGTCCTTGGTCATTATTTTGGACTCGAGGTGTAGCATTTGGCCTGATCTTCTTCTTTCTATCAATCACTGCCATAGATCGTTCATTTCTCACTTGAGTAACAGGTACAGTCTGTGCCTCCCTTTTATCATCCTCTAAGAAGTCTGCATACTTTCCTCCTGGAAGATATTCCCCAGCTTGTCTCTCTACCACAGGTTCCCAGTGTTGCAAGGGTAGCTCTAAGCACATTTCTGTGTTCTCGTCAAGGTCCTGATTTTCTTCGAACAACTTCTGCTGGTGTTCCTATGTAATGTCACTGAAGTTTACATTGAGCAATGAACCTGGTCCAGATTGTAGAAGACCCTTGCCATCATGTTTATACTCCCTGATGGCTGCTTGGAAGGTGAGTATATGTGGATTCATGTCAAATATGTTCTTGGCCATTGAATATGCCACCTCGAATGGTCCACAGAGTTTACAGTACACAATTGCCAATGCCCACACTGCTGCCAACAATGTTGGACTGCTTACATATTTCTCAAGAGCTTTTAGGAGTCCATTACTCTCTGAGGAGCTGTTCCATGTTCCCACCATGTCCTCCCGATGTAAGAAGAATGCCAATGCATTTTTACCGTGCAGTTAACTCTGTTTCCCACCTCTTTCAGAATCATGCTAGACTGAGCAAGTACCTGACTCCCCTTTCTTGATTTAGAACTTGATGCTCCATCTGATGTTTCACAACTTGTGGCTGTCAAGTAGGCTTCAAACAAGGCAGCTTGCCCCACCTTTCACTACCTTGGCGATGAAAGGCCTTGGACGCAGCTGACAGTGCGGCCTCTGTAATACTCCCAGCTCCAAAGACACGCTTCTTGACAGATTCATAGTCTGGTATCATACAACACTCGAAGTTCTTTAATGCTTTCATGCTTGCATCATTGATGATGATTAAGATGTGCATGTAGCAATAGTGATTAAGTAGAAGTCCTGCCTCAAGCTGTTGTTCAGGTCAATTGTGAGGATATCCATTCCTGCAGCTTCGGCCACGAGCTTTTCATCACAGCTGCTCGATCTGACATCGTGTATCCAATCTAGGTTAAAATCTGTTGCAGTACATGGTCTTGATCATTATCTTTGTTGTATTTTGCAAGCGTGAGTGACATTTCCCTGAAAACATCCTGATGTACTTGTGAAACTGTTTCTGTATCTTCCACAGCCACAGTTTTGACCCCAGTAGTCATGAATCCACTTTCAGTTGATAGCTGTTGTACTAGGAAACTTTGCTTGTTTTTACTAGTTCCATCACAACAGACAATTGACTTTTTGTCACTACTAACAACAGCCCTTTCAGCAAAAAAGAGACTCAAACACTTTCCTTCTGACAAAACGGAGTTTAGTGTGCCATAGCTTGGAAGTTTTCCAGCTTTCCGTTGTGCTAGTTTGTTCAAAACGATCCTAATGGCAGGAACTATATGTCTTATGGCTTCATTGCACTCTGATGATGTATGTTAGGCCGACAAGAATAGTCAACATGTCAAGAATAGGCAGTACTAGCATACAATTGTACCTTGTTTACAGACATTTCGGTGCACCGGTGGACCCACAAAAAAAATTGGGTGCACAGCTTCAATTTTGGTTGCACACATAACTACTATTTCGAGCCAGGTGTTACTACAACAAAATAGTCATCTGCTTATCAGAAGACCTATGCTTGATCACCCAGACACCCATATGTGTACTTGTAAACCCATCGTGATGACAACTGTGAGAAAACACAAGGAGCAGTACTAGTCTGCTATCACTGCATCACATGCCAGCTGCAATGCTGTTATGCAGTTATACAGGCTATACAGATGCAGATGAACTTCCATGCTAGTAGTATTGAAGTCACACAACTTTTTTCCCTCCCCTCATTCCCGAATAAGCGTCCTTACCATTCGCTCCAGAAATCCCATAAACCATGGCGAGGTAGGCGTAGTCTCCCACGGCAAACAGGCGAATCTTGAACTCTTGTTCATCACATCTGTAGGAAAAGTGGCAAGAGTGGTTTACAGGTAAGTTCATTTGCTTTGTTATGTCTCTTGCATGATAATGTATCCAGTTATCTTATCTGTTACAGAGTGATGCTGACATAGTGGCATCTGAGGCCAAAGGCTGAGGCACGCTGACAGGTGCGTCTCTATATTGCTATTGTCTAATTCAGCAAAGAGCAAGCATAATTGTACTCTAGAGTCAAGGAATAAGACTGCGAGCATACCTCCACTTGTTGTCCAGCAGTGCAGTGATCTCGGTGTCGTATCTGTTCACTGCGCTTTGGAGATTTTCCCGGAAGTCTTTCGCCTCGAACATGCAGAACACCACGGCGTTAGCATTCGGCTTCTGCTTGTTCAGGACTTGGAATGCAAGCTTGAAAGAGCCACCGCCGTGGTCACCTCCTATCTTCAGCCAAACTTCATTTTCTGGTATTACGCCACCATGCCATGTCAGATCTCTGTAGTAGATTTGTACAGAAAACTTGATACATGCAAAAAGACTTGCTGACTTGCATTTCTGTATAGTAAGTATCATACTTGTTAACTTGTATTTGAAACTGTACAGCAAATCCTACAGTATTTCAATCTGAAAATAGATATGAGGGAGCTGACTGGTTACAGGAGGGAGCAGCACCCTTAATTCCCCTGTTTAGAAAAAAACCTGTAGGGTGATATCTTGATATTGTAGATTTCGAACTACATAGTTATAGTTCTAGACAGCCACCTTTATCATGTAGACTTTAGTTATTTTATTCTCACCTTGAATTCTCACCTTGAAGATCAGCCAATAGGTACCATCTAGGGTAATGAGGCTGGCCTGGCTTTAGCGGCAGTGGCAGTCAGTAGCTGAAGTTGTACTGGAACTGGTCCGGATGATCTTTCCACTCAATCGCCAGTCTTGCTTTAAACTGATTCACAGTACTACTGGATACAGTGCTCTCTGACAGTCTGTTCCAGGCTGGAATCGCTCGTGTGTAGAAGAAGTTTGACCTCTGTCCTTTTGCCAGTTTGACCTGGTACTTGTATTGGTGACCCCTGGTGTTTGTGGCACTGCTGGGTGTGAGTGTCGTTCTGTTGCACAGCTTGCACTGGTGTGTGCGCACTGTGTCTAGCCCATGTGTGATTTTAAAGAGCTGTATCACATCTGTTCGCTGCCTTCTGTAGTACAACGTTGGTAGTCCCAGAGCTGCTAGCCTTTCCGGATATGAGAGGTGGGCTATACTTGACACTAGCTTTGTAGCTCTGCGCTGTACCCTTTCTAGCAGGTCTCTGTCCCTCTTTGTTCTGGGTGACCAAACAGCTGTGGCGTACTCCAAATGTGGGCGGACTAGGCTCTTGTATAGTAGCATAAAAGAGTCCTCATCCAGATACTTGAAGGTGTGTTTGATGGTCCCCAGTACTCTGTTAGCCTTGTTGACTTGGGTTTGTACATGGCTACTGAAGCTCAGTTTGCTATCAATTAGTACACCCAGGTCCTTTTCTTCCTCGATACACTCTATCTTATGCAGTGTGCCATCTGCTTTTGTCATGGTGTATGCATGACGAGGGTTGTTTTTACCAAGATGTAGTACCTTGCATTTGTCTGGGTGAAATCTCATCTGCATCCTCTCTGACCATTCTTGGAGTTTTCCTAGGTCGGCTTGCAGACATGCACTGTGGGAATTCTCTTCACATTCTTGCGCCGCTGCATATACTTTAGTATCATCGGCAAAAAGTGATACAAAGTTTTTTAGTTCTGCAGGGATGTCGCTGACAAAGATCATGAATAATAGCGGTCCTAGAACCGACCCTTGCGGAACTCCGCTGGCTACATGCTTAGGACTGGATGCTTTGCCATTCACCACGACTTGTTGCGTGCGGCATGTGAGAAATGATTTTATCCACTGCAAGAGCTTCCCCACAATCCCCTGTGATTCAAGTTTCCTTAACAGTCTCTCGTGTGGTACTGTATCAAACGCCTTCGCGTAATCAAGGAATATGACGTCGACAGGTACTTGGTGACTCAAAGTTTCAGTCCATACATCTAGTGCCTCCAGCAGGTTTGTCACCGTTGACTTGCCTTGGGTAAAGCCGTGCTGTTGTGCGCAGTTGAGGTCATTTTTCTTGATGTGTTTTATTATTGCGTCAGAAATGAGTCTTTCCAGCATCTTGCAAGGTACCGACGTAAGCGATACTGGTCGGTAATTGGCCGGGTCCGACTTGTGACCCTTCTTGTAAATCGGGGTGATGCTGGCTTCTCTACAATGGTCAGGAAGTTCAGCATTGTTGATGCTTAGTTGGAACATTAAGGTCAGTGGTCTAACAATCACATGTGCAAGTTCTTTCAGTATCCTAGAATGCATCCCATCGTTCCCTGGGGATTTATCTGCTCTTAGTGACTTGAGTTGTTTGTACACCAGATCTTCAGTCACTTCTACGGTTTCCAGAGTTGAACCTTGGTGGCACTGGAATACTGGGATGTTGTCCGGGTTCTCATGTGTAAATGTTTTGTAATACTGTTCGTTCAGCACCTCTGCTTTTTGTTTATCCGTTGTCGCAATATTCCCATGTGCATCCCTAAGTTGTCCTACTTGTGATTTGGTTGTTCTTCTGCTATTCACGTAGCTCCAGAATGCTTTGTTGTTGGTTTTGGCCTCTCTAGCGAGCATTTTCTCAAAGTTTCTACGTGCATACTTGGTTGCGTGAGTGGCCGCATTTCGCGCTTTCTTGTACGCTTCCCAATCACGCGTGCTCTTGGTGTTGAGATATTTTGTCCATGCATGGTGCTTTTTTTTGGTCTTCCGATAGGAGTTTTTATTCATCCATTTCGGTTTTAGTCTCGTTTTCCTACAGTCAAGTGTTTTTTTTTGGGACATGTTTCTTTACTGCTTCAGTAATGTTGGACTGAAGCTCGTTAAAGGCCTCCTGTGTCGACTTGCCAAGTAACAGCTGGTCCCAGTCTAAATCTAAATCTTCTCTCATCATCTCGTAGTTGGCTTTGTCATATTTCAACAATGTTTTTTCCTGATTGATGCTGTTTACATTAAAATCGAACTTGAGCTCTAGTATTACGTGGTCACTTGCCCCCAGGGGTGTCACATGTGTAATCTGCTGTACCATCTCTTCCTCGTTGGTAAGTATAAGGTCGTCAAGAGTGGGCGTTTGGTTGCTCCTGTACCTAGTGGGTTGCGTCACATGTTGATACAAAAACACATCTCTGATACACTCGATAAATTTTGACGCTGGATTGTCAGTATGTTCAGCATGTGTGTTCCGGATGTGAGGCAATGGGTCCCATCTAATATTAGGGTGGTTGAAATCTCCAGTTATAAGCACATGTGATGTATTCATACTAGTTGCCCACTTTAGGGTTTCATGTAGTTCTGAGTCCCGTGTAATTGCCAGCGATGGTGACCCAGATCTATAGATAGTGCCGACTAGGGTCGACGTGTTCCCTCTACCTTGTATGGTTGCCCACGTACAGTCTTGATATCCCGTTGTGGGGGTTACATGTTTGGCTTTAAGGTTAGACTTAATGTAGATACATGTTCTTCTGGTGTCTGGTGCACTAAGATCACTTGTAAACAGGTCATAGTTCTGGATTTGCATAATCTGATTGTCTGGTAACGCTCCCTGCTTTGGTTTTATTTCCGTCAAGCAAATAATGTCGTAGTCCTTTTCATTCAGTAGTGCACAGAGTTCGTCGTACTTGCTCATTATGGAATTGTCTACATTCGTGTACATAACACTGAGCTCTTGGTTAATGTCTCTTGCTACTTTAGTTCTACTACTTCTCCTCTTCTGATCATCCACTTTTTTGTGGGAACTGTTCTCGCTGGGTCTTCAGGTGCTCTCTTAGGTTTTTTGATTCCTCGAGCTGTTTTTTTGTCAAGTCTGGTCGTATGTATACTTGGTTGTATGTCGCGTGTGAACTTTCTCTTAGATCCTTTGCCAGTGCCAATACTTGTTTTTTCTCACCCAGGTTAGCCAGTGTCACCTTAAGCAGTCTTGCTTTCCCGTTGTTAGGTCTGCCTAATCTCTGGGCATTGGTGATGTTTACTTTCAGCTTGAACTCATCTTTAACTAGTTCAGCAAAGCTGTCAGTGTCGCATTGTTTAGATTCAGTTTCTGGAAGGTTATGCACAATGAGATTTAACTTTCGAGATTCTTGGTCCTCTCTTTCATCTAGTTTACGGTCGACTTTGTCTGACACTGTTTTTGTTACTTCCTCGGTAGTTTTGACAACAATCCTTTCCACAATCTGGTCCTCTGTTAACTTCCCTAGCTCTGTTGAGGTATCAAGTGTTGATTGCTGAGTATTTTCTAGTTGTTGAATTCTAGCTTCGAGTGCACTGTCTGTGTCCTTGAGGTTGTTCACTTCCTCTCTAGTTCTAGTTAGTTCCTGGCTAACTTCATGTAGTCTTTCATTCACTTTTTGCAGCTCACCTGACAATGCAACTACACTGAGGTACAGTTTTTTGGCTCCACGTTTGCAATATTGGCAAAACCAATGACACTCGTCGGGTTCCTCGGAGATGACACTATACAAGCTGTCCGAGACCTTGGCGCATTTTGCATGGAACCATTCTAAACAGATTTCACATTCAACTGCTTTATCCGTGTCCCTTACAGTTTTCTCGCATTCTCCACAGTTGTATGTTTCATTAGATGCACATGTGTTTATGGTGGTTCTATCTGCTTGTTTTTTACTGGATGTGCCATTTCTTTTTCCAAATTGCTCATGTGAAGATGTACTTACAGTTGCATTTATACTCTGATTTACTGTTCTACTTTTCACTATAAAAGCAAGAGAGCAACTCAGCTTTGGGAACTGTCGACTTTATTATTTGATTTTACTGCCATGATTTGTAACCCTTTCTACATGATTCTCTGTAACATGAACACATGCCATGGTAAATGTACCTTGCAGTGAAGTTGCACTGATAAATACAATTTCTAGACTAATGTGCTACATATCCTCTATTCCACCTGAGTCACACAAAATAAAATAAAATAAAAAGTAAGAAATATTTAACAGCCTGTATCATCTTTTCCATAAGGATGCTGCTTGCACTTGTTATGAGCCATTAATTATGGCGATAAAATTTCGAATTCAAAAGAAGAATACTACACAGAGAACAGACATGGAACATATGTTCAGTGATTACAATATTAGATTTTTTTTCTAAGAAAACGACTCGGGTCTTATCATATACCAATATCACACAATACATTGAGGGACAAGCCTTTTGTTTTTCACTTTGAAGGGAAAGGGCCACATAGCCTCTCAAAATGCATCATTATCTTTCCATTCGCAAGTTGATATTTCTACTGCTACATGATAAAAATGGGTACTACTACTAAATGATAAGATAGAGCAGGTATAAAAACTCTTCTCTTCCACCCTACTGTACCTGAAATAGGGCCTATTGTGAGTCTTAATAGTACACCGACGTGGTGTATTCTTGCAACAGTGCATACACTTTTTGAAATCACAATTAACAAGTACACACCGCCTGCATAATCGGTTGACGCACACTTGTCCAGACCTGGGAGCTGAAATGAAATGTAGATTTAATCTAGGTATCTTGCACTGTTTTCATCAGTACTCACTAAAATCTGGAAAAAAAACATTGACTAAAGAACTCATATGGCCAATATGTGATTGTACAGATCCAGCTAGTTTCTCAGCTATGTCATTCTTTCTTATTCAACAAGGAAATGATGTAGTAGTAGTAGTAGTAGTAGTAGGGTGGGCCGGCTTACTCTCTCTTGGCAGCCAAGGGCTGAATTGTGAGAAGCTTACAATGGTGGTGGGGCTTAATCGCAAGGGTCTGGAGCGGCTGCCATTCGGCGCTAACTCAAGTGACCTCAATACGACCCCAAGTGCGGCCATAGGACTGTAAACCGAAAGGTTCAAAAGTTCCATATAGTCATCAAAATGACTAATCCTGAAAAAAAACAGTGAACAGTTCAGGCAAAAGCTACTGTAACAGCAACTGCATGACCAGGAATGTAACCTACAGTTTCATTACTTCAAACCTCAAGTCTTAGCAAAGATGTAATGATTATTTTCTCACAATACTTTTCATCATTACTTTTCAGTTGACTACTATTGTGTGGCAGATTGAAACTATGTATGCAGATAGGTGTAGAATTGTTTTTACCATTCCGAAAACTATTGTGGCGATTAGAACTTTCACATCCCCAATCTTTCGACCACCTTTCTCTTATTTGATGTAGACAGGACCGCATGGAAGACCTCCACTAGGACACTCCCTGAAACTGCACCCTCAAGCAAGTCGTGCATTGCCATGCACTTCTGCTTTGTTTGTAGGTAGATGACGTGCTTCTTCAGTGTTCGAAATACCCGTCTGCAATCTGCAATTTGCAGATAGATTTTCAAAATTGCAGAAGAAAAAATCATACAATCTGCAATTTTGCAGAAGGAAAAAATAGGGTCCGGATTCAATAGTTTTCAATTTAGCAAAGTAGCGGCGCTGTGACTAGACTGAAAACCCGCGCCGCACGAATCTGGCGGCGTTTTCCAGCTGACTATAATGGTCCCATATAAGGAAATTTGGGGTCAAAGTTGAGCAATTCCGACTATGCGACGAAAGGCGACGATAACCAAATAAGGGCACTCGCCATTTTCCGATGTTAGATTTCGTCACCCGGGAGGACACGACAACTGCCTCGGCAATTTTCGGCAGTTTTCGCCGAGCATTTCCCAGCAGGCAACGCGGCAAAACATGGCTCCGACTCCGAGGTCAGTCAGGCCGATGAAACAAACACCAAGACGATTTTGTCGTTCTTTGAGAAACCTGACGGTAATCGGGACTGAAACAGCAACCCAAACCCGCGAGATCGGCAAATTTCAGGATGGTTGCTGTCGCGGTTGAATTCTCTAGGAGGCGGCTGACGAGGCCGATACAGATCAAGACATGGCAGATCAATAAATTTTGTAGAAACTCTCGCCGAAGATCGCGCCCAGGAAAATAAACGTGCAAATTTTTAGAATGTAAATATTGTCAAGTTATTGTGTCCAATTTAGCAAGGAAAGATCGTGTGTTTTTCATAATTTTCTTGTAATTCTATTACTGATTCTATTAACTTCTTCAAGTTGTTGTTTTTTTTCGTCAAATTATGTACGATACTATTCCAGGAATATTTACCTTCCTTGACAAGTTACGAGTCCATCAAAACATTGTGCTCATTTAATTTCTTTCTACAAATGTTCAAGTTAATTGTTTCTGTTTTCTTACCATTTTTCACATGTCAATTTTAGGTACAAAAATTATGTAGTGACATCACAACTTCAGTTATGTAGTTCTAGTGCAACCCTGTTACTGCATGTGTCATTGTTTCCATATTTGTATATTTCTTCTGTGATGCTGCTGATATAATCAAATTGCTATATGTTAATTATTTTGCCATATATTTTGCAATGAAAAATTTATATGCTTCCCATAGAGAGCCATATTAGTTTGCAGAAAAATGGGATCATATCCTTTCAGTGGTGTCATGACATGATCGCAGGAAATGGTATCAGGACAGTTCGGCCCATGGACAGTTCGGCCCCGACGTTTCGGCCCCAAGTCCAGTACGGTTCGGCCCTAGGCCGAAGACGGTTCGGCCCCAGGCCAAAGACGGTTCGGCCCGTCTAAGTGTATATGTGTACTGGTCAGATTAATCGAAAATCTCTATGTGAGAACTGAGATAATAAAACATATTGAACTTGATAATGTCTTTTATCTGAAAGTTATCTTGTTAGTTGAGTAAGATGCAATTGAAGTAATTGAAGTAACTGAAGTTACATCAGTTTGCATTAGTTTAAAGATTTAAATCGTTTTAAACATTTTTTTTTAAAGTTTGGGTCATGTTTCGAAATTGTGGTGGATTATAAGTTACAGGCTGTAACTTGTAAGTTCTTAGTTTGGTAAGTAACATTAGATTTTAATCGTTTCAAATGTATTTTTGTGCAGTATAGATTAAAATTGGTAGTTTGACTAACTGTTACTTTTTGTTACCTTACAACGTTAAGTTTTAATCCATATTAAATATAGTAAAATACTGTTAAGTCTAAATCTTGTTAGTTTGATAATTTTGATTACTTATCTTATGTTAGAAATAATCCAAAGAACATTAACGTGTTAGTGAAAAGCTGCTAGCTTGATGTGTCAGTAATAAACAGTTAAAAGTTGCGATGGGTTGTTAGTATGAATAACTGTTGGGAAAAAATTCAATAAGAAAATGAACGTGTTAGGTAAAAGGAAATCGATATAGAAGTAGAACAATTTCTACAATTTTAGAAAAAACAAGTTTCTGAACACCTTAATCCTTGGTTGATACATTTTTGTAACTCTGGTACTTCAAGCCGTGACCATATCCTGTTGTTTTATGTATTTGCACTACAATGTAGATGTATGTTTATTTCCAGGCCCTTGAGAACCTAGTAATGCCAGCCTTTGAAGGGGGGTTGATGGCAAACTGTCAGAGGGAGGCGAAGTTTGTCACCACGCCAATCATCACTATGAACAGAGAGCCTCTGAACGAACTCGTCAGAATGCAGGGGTAACAAAAAATATTTCCTTTGTTCTTAAGATATAATTACATCACCGTTAATGGGTGGAATCTGCAAGTCTATCATTTGAAGCATCTTTATCATTGTTCAGAGACTGGGTCTTGACATTTATTTTTGATCATACTTTGGTTTCATTCTTATATGCTAGGGCCACAGCAATTTATTTTGTTGCTTCTCGGATTCGCCGCTTCAATTTTTTGCATTTTTGAAAAAAAAAAAAATTATGCCCCGAGTAGAGAACTAACAAAAAACAGGTTAAAATCCCCATTGAAAATGGCCACACAACAGTTTAACCAATCGGAGACCTTCTTTATGGTCACATGCTAAAGAACAACCAATCACAGAGCTCCATTTCAAATTCAAGATGGCGCCATAAGCCTTATACATGTAGTAATTGTAGTTCGTGCGCCACTCTAAACTCTCTAAAACTAGACTAAATTCATTGTTTAAAACTCTAAGTTGAGTTTAATTTTAGGTTTTAGTTCTAGAGTAACAAGTTATGTCGGTCCAAGAGGATCCTAAACAGCAGAATTATGCGATTGTTCGTGCTTTTGAGGACAAACTTTCACCGAACTTTTCAGGCCATGGCACATGGTCTGGAAGCAGCAACAGTCTGCAGGTTGGTATTATTCAAATGTTTTAGCAAATGTTTCTTAACAAATTATTCATGCTCTTCCCATGGGAGATTTCTATAATAAATATGAAACGATCTTAGGTCTTTATGGAGTACAGACAAAAATTTTGGGAGCACTGACTTTCTGATTATACTGCTGCAGTGCTGCTTGTAATATAGTAATAGTATGCAAGGATTATGCATGTCACTTGTATACAAATTACTAATTTGCTCATGTTTTTTTTTTATTATACCCAGGCATCATTCTCAAACTGCACCTTCTGCACAACAGCAATAAACAAAACATGGATCAAATTCCCACTGTTTCACCAGGAATGTATGGAGAAGGGTTGCTATTGTAAGAAAGGACAGAGGATAATGTACTGAAGTTTGAAAAGTTTGTTTATCCAGGAAAGTACTTGAAATAAATAGGAGAAATGCTGCCTCAGACTGCTTTTAATGCAATAGTGGCTTATTAAATTGTGGGTTGACGTCATTTTATATACCATAAAAGTGATAAATGTAACACAAATAAATTTAGTTAAAAACAAAAGACTGGAAGACACAATTTGATGGCCTGCCTCAGTGTTAAGCACTGAAATGTGGAGATGACTGGGCAAACCTATAGTAGAATTATTCCTATTTCTTTTCTTTTTTTATTCAGAATTGTAGTTAATAGATCAAAGGAAGGGATTCAATGCATAAAACAAGTGCCATGAAAGCTGAAAACTTTCATAATCCTGTTATTCTTGGTGTTAGGCCACACCAATTTATTTTCTTGGTTAACGGATTTTTCTAGAAAAATAATGGAGCGGGCGGGCGAAAAAAAAAAAAAAGATTTGAGACTACCTGCCATACAGCCATGTAGTAAGCAATCCAGACTGCTTATTAATTTACAAAATGCTAGTATAGGGCACATGGAACACTTATTGGACTGGAAGGACCATTACTACATGATCAACGTCTGTAACATCCCTTTTAATACAATCATTCGTAAGGCCACACCAATTTAATTTGTTGGTTCTCGGAATCGCCGCTTCAAAATTCACAGAATGAGAAAAAAAATAAAATTCAATTTTACCGAAAAGCTCCGCCCCAGAGGCGTTACCAAAAAATGAAATCACTAAAGAAAACTGAAGGCTGCAGTTTATCAAGTGTTGATAGGTGTCGCTCTTAGTAGTTGGAGATCATGTGACGTTAAGTAACCAATAAAGGCGCTCCTTTCAGCATTCCGGTTGGCGAATGAGAGAGCAAGTTACATCTTGTTAGTGTTTTCTGGAAGGCTGCAAAAAAATGGCGGCAGGTTGAATTCCTTTTCGGCAAGATTAGGAGCCGCCCGGCTCGGGGCAGTAGATTAGAAAGTGTAGATTATAGAGCTAAAGTTGTAGAAATGTAGAAAGAAGAAACCATGGTCCCTCAAGGAGAGCCGGGAAAGCCGGTGTATGGTATTGTCAAGGTTTTCCAAGGCCGACAAAAACTCATCGACACCTGCCTGGAAATCGAAGAAGACTAAAACTTTGGCCAGCTTTTCGCCAGATCCATCGAGAAGCAAACCGATTACTCTGTGCAGGTGGGTTTGATGAACTATATTTCCTTGATATGTGATGAGCCAACCAAAACATTATTCTGAAATGAAGTACTTAGCCATCAGAAAAAAAATCCTGGTCAAATAGATACATGCTAGGACATGTCCTTGATCTGTGCATAATTTTGTTGACATTCACTTGACTCAGTATTTCTATTGAACCGTTTATTCATTTTTATTCGTTTGACTGAGAAAGATGTGCAGCCAGGACCACCCAGCTACATGTAGACGATTATAAAGGGCTACTTAACCTTGTACTCGGTTGTAGCCAAGGGATACTGACCAAGATATAATTTGCTGATTTTCCTTTCCAGTTTGGGTTGCATGGTTATCCCTCTCGTGTATTTTTATCTATTATTTATGAAGATTGCAAATGTTTTATTCTTGAAAAAATCAAGGAACTGTATAGTTTGCATTTACTCCAATAATCCTTGAAATTTGAATGGTAAGCCTTTTAAGCTTAGTTGTCTTATTTTTATTTATATCCAGGTATTCATCTCGCAAGCAACACCACCAGTTGGTGGTGGGGCTGAGGAACGTAGTACAAAACATGGAACCAATTGCCCTTTGTCAGCTCCTGTGAAGATGCTACTTTGTGACTTTCAATGCAAGTACATCACCTACTATGTGCAGCAGAAGACTGACAGTCGTGAAGAGTCTCATATCAAAAGAAACGCATTTGATATAATGATGAAAGAAAGGCTCAATGATTCTTACCTACCCAAAGAATTGATAAAGAAAAACTTATAGCAACAGAAAAAGTGTACAATATGGTGATTGACTACATGCAAAAAGTTAAGGCAGGATTCACCTCAGATTATGTTCAATCAGGTGGTAAACGGCTTGCAGTGGTGCTGAGAGATGCTTTATGGTATCTAGATTCACATCATGAAAAATTCAAAGAGAGATCCATAATCTTACCAAAGGCTTTTCAGATTTTCCAGCATCATAACAATTGGAAACAGAATAAGCATACACAACCATCACTGACACAGGAAGGCCTGTATAGTCATGAACAAAGCATATCAGCAGTTTTGATACCCATGGTACTGACTCAGAGGAACTCTGTATTAGCACGTGACATGTCAGATCTATGTAAAGCAATGACGAAATACAGGTTATACCTCCAAAAATCTACAGTCCGTGTTGAAAAATGCAGGTCATCAACCGTTCCAGTAAGGTCAGTAGAGACCCATTCTTTATTGACTACAATACCTGCCAGTGCAGTATGCCCATAAGAATACCAAGATACACTCCTGTTGACATAGGTGACTTTGTAACAGTTGACAGGTATGAGAGACGGAAATATATAGCAAACATTCAGCTAGTCAGTGATGTGTCAATGTATGCTATGCCGTACGGCAACTGTCTTGGGACAGTCACCATTCTCTGGAAGATAGAAAGGAACTCAGAGAACCACGAGAGCCGAAATGCAGGAGTTATCTTGGAAATTAGCAAGGAGCTACCCACTTACTCAACACGAGAGATGAGGCGTATGTTCATACAGACATACAGTAAAAGGGCTAGTATAAAGCCAATGGTTCTCCGAGCTATCTACAGAGAACTGGTCAATGATTCTGCAGCTGCAGCAAGTTTTAGAGAAGAGGATCTAGACCATCGTGTGGTTCGTTTCTTCATGGAATCTGAACAGCCGGACCTTTTATTAGACCTTAGGAAGTTAAATGGCAATCCAGGAAGCACCATGTTCAACGCATTTTGGGAGGAAACTGCCAAATACTTCGAGGAGCAAGCTCACGTGCATGACAGAAGGCACGAGCACAACTTCACATACATGCCTGTAGCTATTTCAGTAGAAGAGCTGCGACTCAAGGTGAAGGACAGATTACCCGAAGGAACACCCATACCTTCCTCAGAATGGTTGCGGCTGCAATTTTGGCCTGCTAACCCCTTTGCCGCAAGGGCAATTAAGCACACGTTCAGGTTAGATGTTAAGTTTGCTGTTCAGACCAGGCTCCTTCGGTCTGAACACATAGACTCGAAGTATGCTACTACTCAGTACAAATACCTCAAGCAGTTTGCTTGTAAGTACAAAGACCATGCACGGCTTATCTGTGTTGATGATAAGGCAATTGTACCAGTAGGCAACCCCAGACAGCCAGTGTCAACAGGGGTCCGAGGACACAATAGGTCATAGGCCCCTGTTGGCGGGACACTGGCGGCTTTGGATCACGACTGGCACGTCGGAGGTCTGGTTCCCTCAGTTGTCCTATTGACAGACATCCCAGAGAGAGCAGAGGATTCATTCTATAGGGGAAAAGTCTGCGTGACTTTAAAAGAGAAAGTTTTCCAGCCGTCAAGCCCATGTCGTCACACAGCTGAGATAGCCAAGGTACTCCGAGAGTATGCAAGTCTTGATAACGTGAATTTAGATGTTCCCATTTTGCTGATGTTCTCTGACGGGGGACCAGATCATAGAGTAACTTTCCAGTCCGTCAAGATCGCCCTTCTAGCACTATTCCTAGCTCTTGACTTAGATGCATTATATGCAGCTCGATGTGCTCCACATGGAAGTTGGATAAACCCTGCTGAAAGGACAATGTCTTTACTGAACTTAGCCCTGCAGAATGTTGCGTTGGAGAGAGGCTGCATGTCAGGAGAGTTAGAGAAGCTCATCAGTGGAAAGAGTGACCTCAGCAGTGTCCGTCAATCAGCAAAAAGACACCCTGACCTTAAAGAGGGATTCAAAGCTGCTATGCAGCCAGTCGTAGGGCTTGTCAGCGAGAGGTTCCGGAAGATGCGACTAAAGGAGGAGAAAGTGAGGACGTTTCCAGCTGCTTTGGATGAAGAAATTGAAGACATCATGAGTATACTGAGTCTAATTGATGAGGAAATCACACCAAGGGATGCTATCAAAATGACTTCCAAGGACTTTGCTAGACGCCAGCGGCTCACAAGTTTCCTAGAAAAACACAGTAAGCAGACACACTACACGTTTCAGCTGAAGAAGTGTACATCAGCAAGCTGCAATGTCTGTGTACTGAGTCCCGCACGTCTGCCCCCAGAAGTCTTTGACACATTGAGCTTTCTCCCTGACCCGATTCTTGACCCATCTGGGGAGCACTACCTGTGAGTGTTGTTTCCACTTTCCATCATGAGTAATACTATGAAAGTTGAGATGATAGGAATATGATAATTTTCATTTAAGGGTGTGTGTGTTTTGGTTAGAGTGACATTGTTTTTCTGCTGTATATATTACATGTATGTTACTTATAATATGCCAGCTTTTCAGCAAACTTAGGTACACATGTATTATTAATTTATCTCTTTTAATATTCTTCATAGAAATACACTTGTAAGACTCATAACTGTGCACAGATATCGTCCAAGACATTACAAATGTATCTTTGTTTAACATGTAGCTTGCTACCTACTAGCTTCTCATATTTGTCCTAAATATTGCATTATCTGCGCAGGTCATTTGCTGAGTTGTATGGCAAGCCTACCACAGAAGCAGACAGGCCGTCCCTGAAGCAGCCCACCCAGAAATCAGAGACTGACAAGAAGAGGAAACAGCTTCTTGTGGCAGCTAAAGTCCGAGATGTCATCAGGTTAGCTCCATCACCAGCCTATCTTTTCTATCTACAATTTTGAGTCTAATATGAAGGTGCTATGCAGGCAGTATTATGTCTTCCCACCAATGGAAAGAGTTGCAATATTGAGGTGTATCCTACAATGTATATGATGCCAGTGATATTGCATGAGGCACTGGTTTAACATTGTGTTTTAAATCCCAGTGTGTCTGTTGATTCTGCAGCTGTGGAGAGTGCCGGAAACCACGCTGCATATATGCAGCTTCAAAGTTACTCGCAGAAGAAGGAGGTGCAGTAACACGAGCACAACAGGATGGCACATACGTGTGTGGAGGTGATATATTTGCTGAGGGTGGAGGGTGAGGACATCTCAATAGAATTCAGTGTTTTCCATGGTGATAGCAGCTGTTTGATTGTAGGCCAATAATGTTAATTCACCACAGACCCGCTAAAACAGTTTGGATTTGATACTACTGGTTGTGCTGTCTTTTCCATTCTGATATCATCTTCATGCTGCTCAAATGTCTTTTGTATTCAATTAGGCACAGTATCCTTTTTCAGATGTACATATAACATGCTTAAATGGCCACAATTTAGCATTAATGCAACACCCAGCAGGCCAAATAAGCAAATTTTATCACTGGACGTCTTGTAGAGTCCATTCCGCGTTACCGTGCGGGTGTTTGCTCCATGTTTGTAATACTTTCGAACTACTTCAAATTAAAGACCATTGATTCTAAACCTTTCAAATAATTATCAGCAGAAAATCGAACATTTTCAAAATTATTACAACATGTGGGCAATATTTCAAAAGTAAATACGAACAAAGCTCTTTATTTCTAAAATCTTTGAATTATGCATTCAAGTCACTCAGTATTCGAAAATTTTCGAATTATTTGCAACAAAAGATTTTCACAATTGCCCCCATAAACGAGGGTGCCAAGTCGCGCTGTCTATTTTAGTGGCTTTGTTTTGGCGGAAGCCGCCAGTGCGTGACCATGTAACGTAAAGTCGGACCACCGCATGCGGTGGCGACAGGAAATTTCGTTTCGGGGGCAAGATCTTTACTGAAGAAATTTCCTACCAGGCTTCGGGAGGCGGATGGAAGGAGTAGAAATTGGCCAAAATAGAGACATACGACGCCAGGGGAGTTTGGCCGCGAGAGAGTACATCAAGTTTGCCGCACTCGAAGCCTGTCAGATCGCTTCGTGCCGTGCATCCCCATGCCGCTTGTGACAGGAATTCCTGAGGAAGCATACGGCTGAAACGCCGGTACGTCGTGCGAATCCACAAATATTTTGATCAAAAACATAATCGCTGGGATCTGAAATGTTACAGGATTTTCTTTAGCGGGAGTTTTGTTTCTTGTTTTGATCGGTAAAACTACGTGGTGAAATCAAACCCACGCTGATCTCGTCACGGAAACTTGAGCGTCAAAATTACGCAAAAGACTCCATAAATCCGCAAAGAAATATATATTTTGCCCAAAGATTCTTTGAATTGTGCATTTCTTCACTAAAACATCGTTCTGTGTTCGCGGAAACAGCATTTTGGCGCATATTTTTTAACAAAGAATACTGTTTGCACGCGCGTCGGTTCGCTTTGTGAATTACCGCCGGCACTGCCGGCTGAAATATCAACCAATCGGAGGCGCGTATCGCGGTCACGTTATGTAATATTTGCATACTAGTATCCCTCGGGAGCTCTCGGGAGCAGACACGCCGGCCGACTGGTGCGTGCGGCACAACAAACATTCAGCGCCGTATTTCAGGAGATAAATACCGGGACACGAGCGTTTATTATTTTTGAAAATGTATTTTACAAGTTCATATTTGAATAGCCTAGTAGAAATTAAACCATTCGATGTCTGGTCCTTCGATACGATACAAATCCGCGTCCTTTAATAGAAGAAATACGGTATATAACTAGTTATATGTTTGTTTACATTACCGCTGGTCGCGGAGAGCGGCAGTCGGGCGGATTACGATCGCCACGGGATGCCCCCCGTCCTTTCTATGTCCTTTGTATTTGGGGCTGTAATCGGGCAAGGGTGGATTACCGATTTCACAGATCATTTAGGCAATTACAAACATTTCGAAAAATTTCGAAAAAAATGGTATTCCCGCGAAGTCTTTTATTAGAATTCTTTCGGAACATCGTCCATGGCTTCTAGAATGTTTCGAATGTTTTCTGATTTAGGAAAACTGTTTACAAAGTTAAAACCAATTTCGAAAAGTTTGCAAACTATGAAATTCTATTAGAAATGGTTACAAACATTTTCAAAACAATGGGAGCAAACACCCGCACGGTAACGCGGAATTGACTCTATGTGACTTGATGAGACCCACTGAATGTTGTCCTGTCTTTTGTAGGTACCATGACAAGATAGTTACAAGGATTGACCTTACATGTGCATCACCTGTGGAGACCCAGTACTATGGAAGTGTTACCGTGGCATTTCCAGACTGCTGCTTCCATTGCGGAACACTGAGCAATCTTCTGGAGCAGACTGACCCCTACATACTTGAACTCAGACAAAGTTTCCATACTGTCAGACCTATTTGTTCACCCTGTCATGCAGGTGGCAAACAGGCCTCAACCAGAGGTCCAACAAATGCCAGAAAAAAGATAAGAAAAATCTAAGAGTGAGAAAGTTATTCCTGAACTTTTTGGTTTGGTTTGGCATGTTTTTCTTTTATTGTTGTCATGAGTTGCTTTTGGACTCAGAAAGTCAGTGCAGTCAGAAAGTTTTATTGAATGTTGTTATGAGTTCCTTTTGGTAAGACTAAGACTCAGAAAGTCAGTGCAGTCACTAAGTTTTATTGAATAGAGTTCCTTTTGGTAAGACTCAGAAAGTCAGTACAGTACACTAAGTTTTATTGAATGTTGTTATGAGTTCCTTTTTGTAAGACTAAGACTCAGAAAGTCAGTGCAGTCACTAAGTTTTATTGAATGTTGTTATGAGTTCCTTTTGGTAAGACTAAGACTCAGAAAGTCAGTGCAGTACACTAAGTTTTATTGAAAAAATTATGTTATGAGTTTTTTTTGGTAAGACTATGACTCATAAAGTCAGACTGAGTGCAGTCACTAAGTTTTATTGAATAGAGTTCCTTTTGGTAAGACTCAGAAAGTCAATACAGTACACTAAGTTTTCTTGTTGCCATTTCTTGTTGAGTGTTGAGTTCCATTTGGGGCTGGACACAAATAAAGACTGCTGTTTCAGACTGTTGAGTCTTCTCAGTTTATTCAGACAAGGATTGTACATACAACAATTGCCCTGCTAGATGGTCTTGTTCCAGGTCTTTTGGGCTGTCTTCTTTTCCTTCTCCACGTCCCTAGAGGTCTGTCTCGCTTGCACCTTCCTTGGGAGGTCCATTTGAGGCCGATATATGGGTGGTATAACATGAGAGCCCCCTTATTCCAGCCCTGGCCTTACCATCAGACCAATTTTTTTTTCGCCCTGTCGCTTCGTGTTTTTTATGAAAAAATTCGAGAACCAACAAATTAAATTGGTGTGGCCTAACATAATATATAATTTATCGACAACTGACAAGACTCCGATATTCAAGTAGTTTCAACTTTATTAATCTTTTCATTCAGTTTAACAGTTTCTAATCAGATTGCACCTGGTGCAATTTGGTGTTCTCAATATACAAGCAGTACTTCATAGATATAAAACTTGTTTTGTGGTGCTTTGGGGTTGATATTCTTCTTCGTACAAATTTGCAGGAAAAACAAGTTTTACTTCCACCATCATAAACATGACACAAGTCACACAATGTAAACTCTCACCAAGGAGCTTACACAAGCAAATTCAGTCTCTAACAACTTCAAAGGGGACAAAATTTATTCAATGTACATGTATTTACCTACATCCTGCCTTGATCCAAAGTTACAGCTTTCTCAAACAAAGATAAACTTGCCATGTGGCCGCCGAAAATAATGACTGATCATTATCCAACATGGCTTCCAGTCAGAAAGTAAAACAATCCACGATTGGCTACTTAACATCATGTGACTAATGTGCAGGAGCACATTTTTTTTAATTTAATTTTTTTTTCGCCCTGTCGCTCCAATTTTTTCCAGAAAATCCGAGAAGCAACAAATTAAATTGGTGTGGCCTTAAAAGTGATAAATGTAACACAAATAAATTTAGTTAAAAACAAAAGACTGGAAGACATAATTTGATGGCCTGCCTCAGTGCATGGAGGTATAAAATACCTCCATGCTCAGTGTTAAGCACTAAAATATGGAGATGACTGGGGAAACCTATAGTAGAATAATACCTATTTCTTTTTTTTGGATCCAGAATTGTAGTTAATAGATGAAAGGAAGGGATTCAATGCATAAAAATTTGCCTTGAAAACTTTCATAATCCTGTTATTCTTGATGTCATGTAAGCCCTACATCTTCACCCCAGACATTTTGAAAAAAAAATTATTTTTTTTTCGCCCTGTCGCTCCAATTTTTTCCTGAAAAAATCCGAGAAGCAACAAGTTTAATTGATGTGGCCTTAGGGAGTCCGTCCAAAAAAAAGGGAGTCCAAATGACACCCGGACTCCCCCCCCCCCCCCTAGCTAAAAGCCTGAATGAGTATTTAAATGTACCAAGGACTTGGCCTAGGCGCCAGTTTCCAGGGCCTACACTGGCAAATCCACTGGATGCTTTAGTATAGGGTTAAATTCTAATGTCTACCTGACCTGACCCACACTAATCTATGTACTGGGTTTTAGATACATTTACTCTCCGATTTATTTGCTGCATTGGCTGTCACAACCTATGAAGAATAAAAGAAATAATGGCAATGGTTTCTGAACATATTGGAATTCCAATCTCTACTAGTAGAGTCTGGAACTCTACTGGATTCCCATCTCTAAGTATTGTGACATACTGTATATATATTTCGAGCTCTGTCTACTATTTCTTTCTCTAGTTTGCTGAGTACCTTGGGATTCCAGTGATCACCAAGGAAGAAGTGAGGCACTTCTTTCTCAAAGAAGTGACAAAGGAGGGCATTATCCCGCACCAGCTGGATATGGCGAAGACCAACGATGTCACTGCCATCGATGCCATGCTGAATGCCATTAAGGAGATTCAACCCCACCAGGTAAATGGCAAATTCCCATTGAAACGTACAGAATCCCGATAACAGAGATTACAACATCGCACATTTGATTTTTTTTTCAAGAAGTTCGACTTTTATTAGCAAGCCAACATCTACGGTGCAGTCTGAAGAAGCCAGCTGTGCAGAGGAGCCACCCACAGGGTCCTCCTTTTAGCCAGCCGTCATTGCAGATGTGGTAATAGAAGATCCAGCAGAGGATTTTATAGATGAGGCAGAGTTGGTAGCAGCAGCTGAGAGGGTAGACAGACAACAACAGGGTAAGTTTATCATTAGGTATTAGTTATATAATAGGTATTTGGCCATTGTGTTTTAACTTCGCCATGGTTTTCGTGATGTTACACAGCAATTGTATACCGGGTAGTTTAAGAGCCATGAGTTATTCTGGTTGACTTTGTGCAAATAAATTCTTTAGTAATGTAACAGTGTAATGACATGTATATTTGAATACTAATGTTGTTTTCATTTTTAGTTTTCACAGACACCTGGGGACCATTTCAAATGATCATATTCATATATATATATATATATTTTTGTTTTTTGTTCAGAAATTGTAACAGGACAATACAAAGTGTGCACTAGGCAGCAAATATGCTGGTAGCGTGCACACCTAACACATAATACTCATTTACACCTGAGTCAAGTGAGGAAAGTCGTGTAAAGTGCCTTTCCCAAGGGCACAAGGTCGGTGGCATGTCAGGATTCGAACCCGGGACCTCTTGGTTCCGAGTCGAGTACTCTGTCGTTGCGCCATACGACCCCACTATATATATATATATATATATATATATATGGTACATATATGATAGAGATCATGTCTGCAGACACCTGAGTGTTACCGGTAATGGATGAAATTAACTGAACTTGTCTGTCTGGGCTTTTTAAGTGTCAAAGGTAAGTAGGTTTGTTTAACTCACTCCCTCAGGCTCGTAGTTCCTGCTAGGACCGCCCTGCACTTTCCAATTCTAGGCTGCCTGCCCTCACCAACTCCTTCCAGCAGGATCCCATCTTTTCCCGCAGTAGACGTTCTAGACTCCCATCTTTTTCCACAGCAGTTTCCCAGCTTTTCCTGCTCTTCCTGAGTCTAGCCCCAGCTGTTTCTGGGCTGATCTATCAGTCTATTCTACACAAAACTGTACCAATAACATAAGATGACACCTATATATAGTTTTAAAATTTAAGTCTTTGGATCATACTTAACCTTTTCTGAAGTAAAATGCATGTTATATGGTGAACGCCAAGCTGAGATCTTGTGATTAAATTTCAATTTGATTTATTGCTTTAGATAGAGTAAAAGAATATCTGCATTCCTCGCAGCTTTTGGATTGAAAAAAATGTTTCATTACTTCTAACCAATGCTATTCATGCATTTATTTATTGTAGCTCAACCAGTCCTCCCTGATGGATGGCAAGACTCTCTCCCAAAGGCGGACCATGGATGGATCACACGTGCCCTGTTCAAGACCTCCACCAAGACTGGCAAGACCCAGTTGGACACTGCAAGGTAACTTTTATTCACATAATGCCTATGTAGAGACACCACTGGTGTCACGACCTGTAGATGAACTGACAACTGAATGTTGGTATGTACAGAATAATAGATCAATTAATTATGTTATAACATTATTCTTGTCATGCAGGGTGGACAAGCTGTGGTGGTGGTCTCCCCAGCCGGCACCTATATGCACACAGCCTCCCCGCCCAGACTTCTACTTTGCTCAGCGCCTCCTGTTATGGATGCCCAGGAGACTGTGGCATGTCAAGTTGTACTGTCCGCACGAAGGCTGCAATCAGGTGGAGCTCACCAGTGCTGGGATCTATCCACACGTTCGCCAGGTCCTTGACATCGACTCCTACTACAACCTTGCTGCAGAATATCTGGAGTGCAAGAAGTGCAGACGGAAAGTCATCAGCTGGAGTGAACCTGTACTTCGACAGCTGGACGTGGGACACCGCCAGCAGTTTCCTGTGGTTCTGACATATCACTGCGCTTGTGATATCAGAGTGATACGACGAGAGGCCTGGGGAACAGTGCCACACAACTGCAGAAGAAGTTAACAGAACAGCACAGTGAGGCCTGGGTCTCCAAGACCATGAGGTACCTGACCGACTGTCATTCAAGAACGCTTCAGCAAGTGGACTTGTCACCCCTCCACATTTTGCTGAGCCACCATCCTTCGTTCCGATCCCGCAGTTCAGATGGCTAATGACTGTGTATGTCCGAGACATCACAGAGCGACTAGACACAGTTAAGGCATCCATAACATCTACGTTTGGTTCCATCTTAAAGATGGATTCCACCAAGAAGATGGTGCGCAAGCTGGCTGGGTACAGTGCGGGCACGGCCTCCTGGGTCACCAATGTAGCCAACGAACGGGGAGAGGTGCTGATGAGTGTCCTGCCTGCATGTGAAGGTGCTGGTCTCACCACTATGGCTGAGGGACTGATGAAGAGGTACAAGGAAGCAGGGGTCACTCCTCCTGTGGCTCTGTATGTGGACAGGGACTGCTGCAACAGTGCAACACATAAGTTGTTCAGCCAGTGGACAGACTTACATGTACGCCTGGATATCTGGCACTTCATGAGAAGGATTGCAGTCGGCTGCACAACAGAGGCCCACCAGTTGTATGCGATTTTCATGGGGCGCCTATCCCAGTGCATCTTCGAGTGGAGCCAAGACGACTTGCAGAAGTTGAAGATGGCCAAAAGGAATGTGTTGATCAGCAGTGGCATCCCTCATCAATCGGACCACGACGTCCTGAAGTACATCACCATGAAGGACCTGGCTCTACACTGCCGTCGGCGGACCAGGGAGCCTGACGAAACCATCAGCCTGATCACAGATCTCCTCCGCAACTTTTCTGGGCAACGGGGCACAGACACCATCGGGGTTCCGTTGCTGAACCAAAGCTGGATCTGGGACATTTGGAACATCCAAAAGGGGCACGTTCGCTGCCTGCAGGACCCAGCAGGAGTTCAACTGTATGTCCAGGCAGGATCTCTGGTGAAGGGGGGAGTGACACTGCCAGTCTTCAGGTGTGCACGGGGGTCAACATCCTTGGAGTCGTTTCACCTGCACCAGAACAGGTTTATTCCAGGTGGGTATTTCTTGCTTTTTATTCCTCTTGAATTTCTGAGCAATCATTTCATTTGTCATGTATAGTAGAGTAGATTCATTACTTAGCTAACCGACATGTTGCACACGCAGTCATCCCTCAGTAAGACATCTGGAGCTGCATAGTTCCTGTTTACAACTTTTATTCAGCCTGTCACACATCATTTCATTTGTCCTTCAGTTCACATTGTGGTTTTATGTTTTCAAACTGTTACAGGTACCCGCGCAAGCGACGTACACTTCCAGGCCTATCTGCTTGAAGGCCTGGCTCGGTGGAATGAGGACAGGGCAGCAGCGGCAGTGTCTGGTACGGTGCAACATCGCGTGTACAACAGGGCGATGTAGGAAGCCCTGAACCAGCTGAGCACTTCTGTCCTTGGCAAACAACAGCTGCAGCCAGTGAGACAGATTGGCAAATACACAGGTATGTATGAAAATACAATATTTTAACATTTGGTAGTTCATTTCTATGGTAGTTCATTTAGACCATGTTAAAATAGTAACTTGCAAAAGGGCTGTACATATCTGGTTATCATTCCATTTCAAACTTGCTATTTTTCCTTCTGTTTTCATTAGGAGAGCTGATTGGAGTCGAGTACCTCTTCAGCCAAACAGGCAAGGTACTCCAGGAGGACTCACAGGACCCTGATGACTCCCACAGCCCTGATGACTCCCAGGATCCTGATGACGGGGACAACACAGATGAAGGCTTTGTAGAGGAGGAGAAGGATGACACCATAGCTACAGCAGCTGTTGTTTTCAATGGTGAGTAGAGCCACATGGCTTGCTGCCTTTGCAATTCATTACAACTTTAAATCCTTGGTGTTTTCAATGTCTCACTGATTACTTTAATTTCATAACTTTTTTTTCATGTCTTTCTTTAGCATCATGCAGTGCACCACCCAGCAGCAGTGGGGAGAGGGGTCCAAGTCAGACAGCACCACCCAGCAGCAGTGGGGAGAGGGGTCCAAGTCAGACAGCACCACCCAGCAGCAGCGGGGAGAGGGGTCCAAGTCAGACAGCACCACCCAGCGGCAGTGGGGAGAGGGGTCCAAGTCAGACAGCACCACCCAGCAGCAGTGGGGAGAGGGGTCCAAGTCAGACAGCTCCACCCAGCAGCAGTGGGGAGGGGGAGGCAGCTGTTGATTTCACTGGTGAGTAGAGCCACATTGCTTGTTGCCTTTGCAATTCATTACAACTTTAAATCCTTGGTGTTTTCAATGTGTCACTGATTACTTTAATTTCATATCTTTTTTTTCATGTCTTTCTTCAGCATCGTGCAGCAACAGTGGGGAGAGGGGCCCAAGTCAGACAGCACCACCCAGCAGCAGTGGGGAGAGGGGCCCAAGTCAGACAGCACCACCCAGCAGCAGTGGTGTAGAGGACTCATGTGTCTGCCACGACAACATAGAAGGTTTCGAGAAGGTTGATGCTTTGGCATCCTACCTCGTCTCTCTATGCGATAGAGATGGGCCACTGACCAACACACAAGCAGACAGGATTGCTGAACTCTGGGGAGACCTTCTGCCGTACGACCAGCAACCTACTGCCTTTGCACCACGGTACACCACCAAGCAGAAGGGCAGATTCAAGGCCACCAAGTCCCCAGGCAAACCTGTCCAAGCTCAACCTGGTGTTGAAAGCACTAAAAGGTATAAGTGCTGGTTATCATCAAACTTGAAAAGATTGTGTGCCCAATGGGTAAATCACAAAACTGACAATTGCTGTTACATGCTACATTCTATATTATCTTATTAGATTAAACAAGTAACATGCAAGTAACTTTTCAGATGCAAGCCCAGAGGCAGATTTTAACAATTAACATCCTGTGCTGTCCTTTTTATTGTTTCCTTTGCCAGGTGTTTCCTTGGCAGCCTGAGTGCACCAGCCCAGTGGCCAGACTGCAATCGGTATGTGGAAGCAGTGGTGTCCAAGCTGTGTGATCGTCATCCCACTGCAGTCAAGGTCAGAGGAAAGACGACTCAGCGCTGGACATTTGTTTGCAGAGTTTACAAGTCCATCAAGGAACGGGTGATGTCTAATGCGAAAGTACTTGCACTGACAAACATACAGTTATTTGACATAAATCAACATACATTGGTGCAGTGGTACAACAGGCGTGAGAAGAGACGGGAGAGGGAGATGCTTCAGCAGGGCATTAGACTCCCCCCACCAACTACCACTACTTCTGACCCTTTACCTCCTACCAAAACCTTACCAGAGGCACTGCCCCAGGTTAATGTACAGCCACTGACCTTCAGTTTTCCAGTAAGGCCATATTGATTTGATTATATGGATGACATCCTCTGGGTACCCCAAAACTGATGCGAGCGTGCGAATAAAAAAAAAAGTTTGGCAAAAAAAAAAAGTTGCCTTCATTATGAAATCTACGTGGTCATGAAGGTTGAACAAATGGCTAAACACACAGATTATGGTATGGCGAATAATAGACTCATTATTTTCATTTCTTCACATTTTCTTCTTCCTTTGGAATTGATTTTAGTATTCTACGATATTAGTATAGTTTTCCAATATTTTTTTTTCTATTTACGGCATATATTTCCTCATTTTGCAGCTGCTTTGTACGATTTCCAGTATGGTCGAAAACTTTTTTTTTTTTTGGAAACGAACGAAAATTGATGCGCGCGCGGATGTCATCCATATAATCAAATCAACATGGCCTAAACACTACTGGGCAGCCCAAGATTGGCCGTGGTCACCCTCCTTTACCTTCAAGTGTCACAACTGTGTCACAGCCAGTAAATTTACCCTTTCCTGCTGGGTTTCTCCCTCCCTGCTCACCTGCTAACATGTCATCTGAATCACCTGCCCCTTCAACTACATTTAGTACTTTGAATAGAAGTAGGTATTACTATTTAAAGCGCAAGCAAAGAGAGGAGGATAAGGGGATGCCAGTCAAGTTCTACAAACGTCAGACAGACACAATCAGCAGTGTTCGAAATACCCACTAGCACACTAGCAATTGCAACCTGATTTTCTTGTGCGCTAGTTGCTCCCTGACTCAGGTAGTGCACCACGCAACCTAAAAATATGTACCGCTGAACTCAAAGGTGCACACTGTGCTACCTGGTTCAAAAAAGTATTTCGAACACTGATCAGGTGTAGAAAGTGTGATCTGCCCAGAAATGATGGAGGGCACAAACAATACTATGGTAACTGGTTCTGTCCAGCCAATGAAACTAAGACATTTGAAGAGTGGAGGGCTGAGCTACAGAGTAAGGGTTATGGACAAAAAAAAGCCCAAAACTCAGTAATTAATTTCTCATTCATTGTATACCTTGTATGAAGTGCACATTCTGTATGTGCCATGTATTGAGATGTGAAACTTGTATCATGTACATTGGTTGGACAGTACCAATAGGTTCCTTTTTTCATGTGACATTCTGTATGTGCCATGTATTGAGATGTGAAATGTACTTGTAGGTTCCTTTTATTCATATGTGACCTTGTTTCAACAGCACATTTTGTATGTGCCTTGTATTGAGATGTGAAAATTGTAGGTTCCTTTTATTCATATGTTAACTTGTTTGAACAGCACATTTTGTATGTGCCTTGTATTGAGATGTGAAACTTGTACGTTCCTTTTATTCATACCCGAACTTGTATGGAGTGCACATTCTGTATGTGCCTTGTTTGAGTGACTATATATCGAATATATAGGACGCGAGACTGGCATCCCCTTATCCTCCTCTCTTTGCTATTCTGTATGTGCCTTTGCTATTGTTGTGAAACTTGTACGAAGTGCATATTCTGTATGTGTCTTCAGTTATGACACTTGGATTATGTCAGGATTCTTTATGTTTATTGAACCATAAAACTTGATAAAGAGAACATTCTGTATGTGCCTTGTATTGATCATGTGAAACTTGTATATAAATAGCAAGTTTATTGCAAGTTCTTGCCCGAAGGCTAAGGCCACACCAAGTAAATTTTATGGATGACGTCCTTTGGAGACCCTAAATCTAATGCGAGAGGGCGAAAAAAACACAAGAAGGGCCCTAAAAAACAAGATGCCTAGATTAGAAATATACTAAGAGACGACAAATGTTAGGACACAAATTGAATGAGGTGACACAGTGTAACAAGCAAGAAGTCTTTTATTCATCATCAAAACAGCAATAAACCAGGTGGAACAGCAGTTGTCGTCCTGTCCTGTTTCTTTCATCACATGTTTGCAGGCCTGCAGAAACAAAGCATAAAAGGCAAAATTAGTTGCTGATTAACCCTTTGCATGCATTTCTACATTTCTACCTATGCAAATAGTCTATAGGAGCGTAGATATTAATAAAATAAAAGTTTGTGGATGTGGACTATTGTTCTAGCTTGAACAGTATTGAACAAAGAGTGTGTCAAAGGTACATGTATGTACATGTATAGTACAAAGGTACACATGGACCCACCTGACACTGTTCTCTCACTAGAATCTCAGTTGTCATCTTCTTCTGTCTCCTCCCTTCTCCTCTTCCTCTTCCCTTTTGTTCTCTCAGTCACCCCAAGGCTCTGGCACACCTACAGAATAACACAACAGGAGTTATGAATTTACTAAGTCAGAATTATTCTTCTTATAGGTTGTGTTCTTAGACCTTTAAAAGTTGGTCAACATGGACAAATCCAACTTTAAACAGTTTGAGAGAGAAAGAATATCAATAAAGGTGGAACAAAACAAAATATGTTTAGAGCTATCAGGTAACAAATGTATGCCTACCTGGCAAACAGGGTTTACTGTCTGGTATGCAGCAGTCTTCCCTGCCGGTATGGGCAGCGTTTCCTCCTCACCACAGTTCCAGCACACCAAAGGCAGCATCGTCTTTATCACCCCTGACTTCAGTCTGGCTGAATAGTAGTACTGTGCTACTGGTGAAGTGCATGTCACTGCCCTACATGAAACAGGTGGAAAAAATATGGAACAAGTCAATTGTGCTAAAATCCAACTCTTCAGAAAAAACTAAATTTTTTTTCAATATATATATAAGGTTTAGGTTCTATGTTAATGTACGTCTTTACTGTCCCCAAAGTGGCTTAAATTTAAAGGGTATATTCTGCAACAATCCATATCAAATGTACCTCATTACTCACCTGTTTACAAAACAGATGTCATGTAGTGGATGTCCCTCAGTGATCCAGGCCACTCCACAAGTGTACATCGATTCTTCTTTAAGACCACCTAGCTGGGTCTTCTGTTCTGTTGTCAAAGCCTTTAGGCTGTGGATCGTTCTTGGTCTTCTGCAGTCCAGGCACATCACAATGCCTCTTGTGTTCTCTGCAGATGGATTGAAAGGCATTCCATGACCAGTGGCTCTTGATGCATTCAGGCTTGGCCTGTGGTTTTCTGAGGTCTCCGTTCCATAAACCTCATGAAACTGCTTGAAGTGTTCACCACTTGCATCTATCACAGGATCAGGGAAGTTCTTGAGTCTGCTGAACATTTCAGGAGGACGTCTTAGTTTCTTGCAGTACTTGCATGCACTGTTTCCACATTTCTTTATTGAAAAGAAGTAGTGCCTGGAAATGCAGCAATGCTGCATGAAGCCAGCAAGGTCCTTCTTAGCTTGCATCTTGACTTTCGTTGTGTCTTCTTTCGTAACTGTTCGGTCGATCAGTAGGATGAGATTCCACATTTCCTCAACTTCATCATCTGTGGCAGGGTCAACTGTGGAAAAAGGCTCACCCTTTAGACACAGGCGTTGGAACAGTTCATTGAGCATGGCGCGAACCTTTTCTGTGCTGGCAACCACAGCCTCCTTGAATGCAGGGTATTTCTTTGACAGTGCTCTTGCATCTTTCATGCTGTTTGCACCCTCCATGAGCTTCTCCATCTCTGGTGGCAACTTTTCACGCATAATCCCAACAGCCTGCAGGGAGAGGTTGATGATACTCATGATTCTTTCCACTGGGTTTCGAAAACTGTTCTGGGGAGCTGTCCTTGCACAGACAAGCATGTCCAAGTCGAGTATGATAAACATACAGATCAGCGACACTTGAACACTCATATAAGTCACTCTATGATCAGGGCCTCCGTCACTGTACTGTAACAGGATTGGTAGGCCAAGCTTTCCAGCCTGGTTCAGCACATCGTATAGCTCCGTCTGATGTCTGATCGGAGATGATGACTGGAAAGTGGCGTCCTTAAGAGCGATGAAAACTTTGCCACGATAGAAGGAGTCATCTGCACTTTCTGGGACATCAGACACAAGGATAACACTGGGTGTCAACTTCAGCTTGGTGAAATCATGGTCTGCAACTGCAAATGTTGTATTCTTTGCCACTAGTACAGATTTCCCACGATCCACTGCAGCGACAGGGAAACCTGGTTCACCTACTTTGATGGCATGTTTGTCGTCAAGGAACACGACAGCAGTTTGCTGCCTGAACATTACAGCACACTCTCTGAAGTACCGGAATACCGCAGCTGCATAGTGGCAATCTGGATGATCATGATTCAACTGCCTACTTTGCACCATGTATTTCACTCCAAGTCTTCCAGTGTAGCGGATTGCTCTGTCAACAAATGGGTTTTGGGGCCAGAACTGCAGGCTGACCCACGTTGAAGATGGTACCTTTGCTCCTTCTGGAAGCCTCTTGGAAACCTGACTGATGAAGTCTGGGACAGACAGTGCGAGAGCCATGTGGCAAACTTGACCATGCCTTCTGTCGTCCACTGTTGCTAGCTGCATCTCTTCTATGAACTTTGTTGCTTCATCCCAAAATTCTGCGTACATCTCCTTTCGTCCCTCATTTGTTGATCTCATGTCAACAACTAGATCTACATCCTGTGCATTTAACATGATCTTTAGTCTTTGTCTGATCTCCTTGCTTGAGATGCACTCCTCTGTTGCATCATCATTAGTCAGGAATTGGTACATCTCCTTCAAAACGACTGGCTTTGCATTTGTGACCAATGAGAACCTATCTCTGAACTGTTTCCGCATTTCCCTTGTGTGGTATGTGGGCATGTCTTTCTCAGCCTGATGCATCATTTTCCTGGTGTTGTTCAAGTCTCTCATCTCTTGTGATGGAACCTTCCAGGCAAAATGCAGACATCCAAGGTTGTTCCCCAGCTTACAAGTGTAAAGTTCTATGGTCATGGGTAGCTCCAGTTCACTGATGTAATAGTACCTTTGTTTGCGGTCTGAGTCAAAGTCATTCACAAGGCAGAGTTCATACTCTGCGATGCTAGCAAGGTGGTTCTCCAGCTTGGTGTACCTGTTGATCAACTTTGGATCACTTCGCACTCTGGCTTCAATCACACGGAGTTCAGTACTGGTTCCATCATCCACTGATCTAGCTGGGAAGACCTGTTTCCTCTGCTCTTGCACTTTCTGGTTGGAAGCCTGCAGATGTTCACTGTACTTGCTTAGTCCCTGTCCTATCTCAACCACTATGTCTTTCACACTTTTCAACTTGGGCTGTTGCAGCAAAGGTAGGGTAGCAGCTTTGAACAGTTCTTGTGCATGCCTTTCCAGGTCTCTACATGACATTGGAGTAAGATTGTGTCGATGAAGTGTAGGATTGTTGTACACCTGTGCAAAAGTGTTCTTGTCATACAGGGATCTCAGTGCTTTGGGGAGATAGATGGAGCGGTCAGCAAGTTTCTTCAAATGTGGCAGCATGTACCATACAGAATTCCTAATGGAAGTCACGATTTCCTTGCTTGATGCTTCATAAGCTTTGGTCCGTACGAACCTATTTTGGGGACACAAAAAAAAGTATTGTATACTGAAAACCAAGGTCGTAAATGCATACTTTTACCCACAATTATGTACTCTGGATCCATCTTCAGAAAAAACCTCAATGAATATCTGTAAATCTTAAAATCTTCAGTTATAAAAAGGAACAATCTACTCTATATAGTAACAAGAGAACTAACCTGAAACCCTGTCCCTTCAACACATCAATGATGTCATTGTATAGACGGATGTCTCCCCTAGTGTTGTTATTGCTACATTGTTGTGTGCTCCCAGTCCTAGCATAGGCTGGAAACATCCACTCCTGCTGACCTTGTTCTCTTGATGCTGTCATCATTACCTGTATACATGTACATGTGAAAGGAAAAGTAAACCTTTTGTTCCTAGTTCACAATAAATGTGTCTTAATGCAATCAAAGAAATTGAAGAGCTGACAACGTTATTAAATTGGATATCAAAGCTAAAATGATGGGGAAAAAGAATTCTTAAGAAACACTAAAAATCTCCCCCCCCAAAAATAGTACTACAAAAAGAGCTTTGAGCTTGAATGCGTATTTTGTTTATAGCTATAGATGCCAAAATATTTACGTGTCAAATGTGGACCAGAAAATTTAAGAATGAAAAAAAACACACTTTTTGCCAACATCAAGCATAAATAACCAGAAACGAATAAACGATCATTTTCCATGCAGAATACATGCAAGGAGCCTTGATACATGTAAGCTCACCTTCTAGGACTAGGAATATAATTTACACCCGTGTTTTTTTCGTACATGGTACTCGATTCAAAACAGACTTTTCATACCTCAAAAGCAGTCTTAGGCCTAGGAACAGCTTCAGTCGTAGCAGTTGTCTTGTCGATCACCATACGGATAAAACACCCGAACTGCTTGGTTGCCTGCCCCACCTGTAGGCCGGAGTAAACCTCAATGCCTCTCCCGACCTTTTTCGTCATTGCAGAAGAATCGCACTGCAGCTGATCTTGACAAAACTTGCTTGAAATTGTACGGTCGAAACTCACTCGCCGCTACAAGTCTCTCTCTCCCTGGCCGACATCGAGCGCGTACCAGTCAACAACAATGTTTCCGCACGCTTTCACGACATTAAATGTTTGTCACTACAGTCCACAACAATGGGCCCCCCATGGGGCTACACGTCACCGTAGGTGACCACACCCCGAAGGGGTGTGTCAGAGGTCGCCCGAAGGGCGTGGTGGGGAGGTGTCACCATACCCCGGATGTGGGGTTATGGTGGGTGTGAGGTCATGTGTTGTAGGGTGAAGTAAGTAGTCTTACTAAGTAAGAATAGTGTTGTTGTAGGGAGTAAGATAACTTTATTTGAAAAAGCTTTATTACAAGAGTACAACTTGTTTTCAAATCTGACAATCTAATCGCGGTTGCAATGGCTCCGTCATCTGATTACCAGTATCGAAAATGATTGAAAAAAATGGTTGGCTTGGGTAGCAGACAATGTAGCGTATTACACAGTATTAAGTAAAAAAATGAGAAAATAAAAAACAAAAGTTACACATCATATCTAAGGTAGATCTTGAACTAAACATTAGGCACGTCTTCAGTTTGTATACCTTGTAGTGTCGGTTGAAGTCCTGACTCCTCGTAACGTTTACCCGTAAAATCATTTCGAAAAAAAGCGATCGATCTGTCTACACCAGTCTGCGTCATTCTTTCAGATGTGCTGCGCCTCAACTGTTGTCTGGTAACAACTTGTCCGGTTGGTTTGGTAGACAACTCATGATTTCGCTTTACGGGGCACTGCCAATCAGAGGCCTGCATTTTAGGTGTCCATGACAACATGACCATTGTCTGTCTAGGAATGGAAAAGTTGTTTGGTTAGTTTGGTGGTAGATGGAATAATTAGTGTTGAGCAGACACCTTCAGTTTGTTGCAAGACTTCCGACATGACCAGACTTTATAGTAATAGGCAGTAGGATTAAACAACAAACAGCACACGTGTAAGAAATCTGAGTTTTTCTTTACGCCTTTTCTTTTGAGGATAGCAATTAATGATCAACATGTTGATATGTAGTGATATTTGACCGTGTAGAAAACAAATATAAAAAATACGGTGAAAAACCCGGTTAGAATGTTGTCTGTGTGGAAATGGTTACCGGCAGATGGGGGGAGTTGTCGGTTGTTTCAATGTTACCATTTTCAGATGAATGAGGTAGAAAATTACCGGAACTGAAGTTATCCATCGCATCTCCAGAATATATGGCGTTCTCATTTAGGACGCTAGGCGGCAGCACTTTACAGTCAAGAATAGAAAAGAATACCCAGAATGCCCCATTCAGCCTCGGTTTCTCTCTCTCATTGTTGCTCGCTAAGGCGGTAGGTACGATTTTTCGCTCTTGAAATTTCTTGCTTTTTTCTTGAGCATTTTTGCCTTGATCGTGAGAGTTTCTTAGACATGACTACCCCAGTTATGTCTGTGGTTTCCACCACTGCGGCTGTGACGCACACAACCGCTGGTTTGGTGGATATGTCGAATGTAGCGTCGACTTCGGTCGCTTCGTTCTTGAACGAAGAACAACATGTGCAACATGGCGGATTTCCTGCTGCCACTCATGTGCCAGCAAGGACAGAGCCAGGTGGTCTAGGGTCTCAACAAATTGGCCAGCAAATTGTCTTTGACGATGCAGCTCTGTTCAAACACATTAATAGCATGGTGTCACAAGCTGTAGCCCAGTCCCTACAGGCACAGGGCTTTGCCGGGGAACAAGTTCCTCAGGCCACAGATTTTGAGCAAGACTCGTTTTCCACCAGCGAGGACTCGGATCGTGGCCGACGTTCTCGCTCTAAGAATAGGTTTAAACGGACCCGTGCAGACCGTGTTCGGGATCGGCAACGTTCTCGTTCACCTATAAGGCGGAAAAAGGCTAACCTAGCTGCCAGCCAAGCTGCCAGCCGGGGTAGAAAAGCTGTCAAACCAGCTGCCAGCCAAGCTGCCAGCCTGGGATTGGGACAAAGATCCGCCAGCCCAACTGCCAGCCAAGCTGCCAGTCCGGGCACATCCTCCAGACTGGGTGATGATTCCGTAAGTTTACATCCAACTTCTGATCTGGAGAGCCTGGATGAGAATGATAATGTAAGTCTCTCAGAGACTTCTCCTAACCCCACTTTGGATCAGCCTGCATTTTTGCAGGATTTCCGATCCTGCGAGGCAGGGGTCCGAATCTCCGACCCAGTTTTTAACTGGTTCAAGAGGCAGAGATGCCAGACCTGGAGGGACAAAGAGTTCATGGAGGCAGAGAAGCCACATAAGTTGGATGCTGAGCAGCTCGAAGTGGTTGCAGCTCCAAGGCTACAGCCTTCGCTGAGAGACAAGTGGAAGACTGTCAAACACAACGTCCAAGCTGTGAAGCTGGACGACACAATTCGTGGGATACAAGAGCATGTTTTAAAGGCTGCTCAGCCCATGTTGAAATCACTGGATGATTTGCAACAGCTCACTGTATCCGAGGACCCAGAGACACGTGAGAAGGCGCTAAGCATAGCAACCAACCTCAACGTGACGGGGCAGTTGTTGGGAATGATTTGCAACCAAGTCACCTCCTTCAGAAGGCGACTGATCCACGAGTGGGTGGACTCGCGCTACAAGTGTCTTGTGGATGATAAAGCTCAGTCGGAAGACGACCGCCTGACCATCCCTTCCTGTAAGTGGTTATTGGGACAGGATATCATCCAGAAGGTAGAGGAAATTGAGAAGGCAGATAAAACTGTCAACAAGCTCAACGTTACTGGCTCTGCCACTAACACTAAGGGTTACACTGGCTACAGATACCAGCAGCCCTCCGGGACTAGGGGACGGTACAAAAAAGGGCCCGGCCCTTACAAGGGTAGGGGGGGCAGATCAGACTCTTTTCGCCCCTACCGTAGCCTACAGGTACAAACATCGGCCAAAGGTGACCGGAAGGTCTCTGACAAGCCAGCCACAAAAAACTAGTCCCCGAGTCATTTCCGCGGTCGCCCCCTCCGATGGGGCCTTCAGAATAGGTAGCTGGCCGCCTGCGGTATTTTTTGCCGCAGTGGCGGGCCATCACTACCGACCCTTGGGTTCTACAGACCATTCAGGGTCTAAGGCTCCATCTGAAGGGGCGACCGCGGCAGCGTTTCCCTCCGAAAGAACTTGTTCGTTCACCGGAGGAGTCTCAGTTAATTTCTCAGGAGCTCCAATCCCTGTTGGAGAAAGGAGCCGTGATCCCAACTCCCTCTGTAGAGGGAGAATTCCTATCACATCTGTTTTTGGTTCCCAAAAAAACTGGCGGTTGGCGCCCAGTAGTGAATCTTCGACCCCTAAATCAGTATGTAGACGCTCCACACTTCAAAATGGAGGGCCTACAGGATCTAAAATCGCTGTTGATCGAAGGCGATTACATGGCGTCCATAGATATTCAGGACGCTTATTTTCACATACCAGTTCACGAGTCTTTCAGAAGACTGTTGCGTTTCCGCTGGAAGGGTCAGATTTGGGAGTTTCAGGCCCTTCCCTTTGGCCTAAACTGCGCGCCTCGGGTTTTTACCAAGGTAACCAAACCCATTTTGCAGTGATAAGGTCCAGGGGGATAAGTATTGTCATCTATCTGGACGACATATTGGTCCTAGGCAGGACTTATGCGCAGTGCAAGGAGAACGTAGGTTATGTGGTAAGTCTCCTGCAATCTCTGGGTTTCCTCATCAATTGGAACAAATCCCAGCTGGTTCCTGTCCAGGAGATCGTCTTCCTGGGAATGGTGATCAATTCCATTCGTCTAACCTTGTCACTCCCAGAGGACAAGGTGATCAGAATACGTCAAACTTGCACATGCTTGCTGACGTCGCGGCAGGTGTCGCTCCGACAACTAGCAAAGCTGCTCGGACAGATGACAGCCACAGTACAGGCGGTTTTACCTGCTCCCGTCTATCACAGGAACTTGCAACTATGTCTCAACAGTGCACTGTCCAGGGGTCAGAAGTGGGACAGCTTGCTCCAGCTGACCCCCGGTGCTCTTACCGAACTCACCACATGGGTGGAATGTTTGGAGAGCTGGAATGGGAAGACTTTTCTTCCTCCCCCAGGTCAGACATGCGTGACCATAACATCGGACGCATCCCTAGCGGGATGGGGAGCCACGTGTGGCCACCAAAGGACAGGCGGCCGCTGGACGGACGAAGAGAGCAAGCTCCACATCAACGAGCTGGAGCTGAAAGCAGCTTTCTTCGGTCTGAAATGTTTTGCAAAACATCTTCAGAATCAACATGTAACCCTGAGGTTGGACAATACCTCCGCAGTAGCGTACATCAACCATCAAGGGGGGTGCAGGTCGTTACCCCTGTGTTCCACAGCGGTCGAGATTTGGAAGTGGGCCCTAGCCCGCAAGTTGCACCTGTCAGCGGAACATCTTCCAGGTGTTTTCAACAAAGTGGCGGATGCGGAGTCCAGATCGTTCAACGATCACACCGAATGGACTCTGAGACCAGATCTGTTCAAGGCTGCTTGTCAGCACCTGAAGTTTCGACCAGAGATCGATATGTTCGCGTCGCGGCTGAACAAACAACTTCCTCTGTTCTGCTCCCGCCGAGCAGATCCAGAGGCATGGGGGGTGGATGCCCTGTCTCTACCCTGGCACAACATCAAGTTGTATGTTTTTCCTCCAGTGTGCCTACTAGCGCGCATTCTGGCAAAAATCAAAAGGGAACAGGCCGAGGCGTTGGTTATCGCCCCGTTATGGCCCTTCCAGGCGTGGTTTCCGCTCCTCCGGGAGCTAGCAGTAGCAGACCCTTTCTTCTTCCCAGTGGAGAAGTCAGTTCTCAGTCTACCAGGTCGGGAGGAGTTTCATCCTCTCTGGAAATGCCTCCACTTGGCCGCTTGGCATGTGTCCGGCAGGCCTTGACAGGCGCAGGTTTGTCTGCGGATGCTGCTGAGGTTGTGTGTTCCGCCACAAGGGCGTCGACTAACAAGCAGTACCAAAGTGCTTGGAAAATTTTTGTATCTTGGTGCAAAGACAGGAGTTTTGAACCCATGTCTGCCCCAGTGCCCAAAGTAGTTGATTTTCTTCATGATTTATTCCGAAAAGGTTTAGCCTATAAATCAATAAACATTTATAGGTCTGCAATCTCCTCCACCAGAGAGGCGGTTGACGGTGTTAAAATAGGACAACATTGGATGGTTTGTCGCTTTATGGCGGGTGTCTTCAATAGACGTCCCCCACGTCCCAGGTACTTGGTGACATGGGATGTTAATAAGGTGTTGACATACCTTGAGAATTTTGCTCCCTCACGGTCTCTAGCCATCAGGGATCTTACCCTGAAAGTTACCACCTTAATGGCTCTAACCTGTGCTGATAGATGTGGCACACTAGCCACACTGTCTACTGAGTTGATGAGTTCATCTTCCAAGGTAACTTTTGTTCCACCTCAGTTAACCAAAACTGATAGGCCAGCCCGACCCTTTCGGGAAATTGTCTTCAGGGCTTACCCTGAAAAGAAGAGTCTGTGTGTTGTAGACTGTATTCAGGCCTACCTTAACAGGACTCAGTATGTTAATCGGCCCAAGGAGTTCTTTCTGTCCTTTAGGACTGAAAAACCTGTAGGATCAGCCACCCTTGGTAGGTGGTTGAAGTTGGTGATGAAGGAGGCTGGTATAGACACAAGTATCTTTAAGCCTCATTCTCACAGAGGTGCTGCCACCTCTGCTGCCCTTGGTAAGGGAATGTCGTTGACAGAGGTAATCCGCTCAGCAGATTGGTCCTCTGCAGTAACCTTTGAAACGTTTTATAATCGTCCAGTAGAGGACTCTGATATTGGCAGGGCAATACTATCCTCCATGGGACGGTAGTATGGCTCTGAAAGAGAATACCCCAAGTTCTTTCCTGTGCTGTAAAGTTGGCGGACCTGGACCTGTGCCAGGGGACCGGAATCTATGCCTTGGTGTATTGGGGAAGTAGGGATCCCTGTAGTGACAACTCCAGGATCTTTTCCTCATTAGGTGAGATTTTTTATTACCTCATCTCACATCTTTAAAGTCGCCATATATTCTGGAGATGCGATGGATAATTGATAGTTATCTACTTACCTGTTCAGATAACTACAGTTATCCGAGCATCGTAAGAATATATGTCCCGCCCCAGTCCTTTCCCATCCCAGTGTTCGCTGAGGTTAACCCTTAGCTCGCTACACATGAGAGAGGGCGAAACCGAGGCTGAATGGGGCATTCTGGGTATTCTTTTCTATTCTTGACTGTAAAGTGCTGCCGCCTAGCGTCCTAAATGAGAACGCCATATATTCTTACGATGCTCGGATAACTGTAGTTATCTGAACAGGTAAGTAGATAACTATCAATTGTCCGTCGTTGAAAGGTCTTACATCAATAAAGGAAGTAAATAATTACTGGAACTGTGAATTTTGTCGGAAATTGTATGTGGTGGAGCGATTAACGACAACTTTTCCAATTAATCCTAATAATTACATCCGCAAATTTGTGTAATTTTTTCATTACCGGGTGTGTCGTTTAAATCATTATGGCCAGAACTATCAGAATCAGAAATTGATTAACTTTGAAGTGATGCGAGACATGGTACGAGGGGGATAGGATAAAACCGTTGACATTGTTACAGAACGTAAGATCACCCGAGACAAGAAGGCAAAGACAGTTGTCAACAAAAGAGAAGTAAAGCGGTACAGATTGGTTTACAACAAGCGTGTTGTACAGGATGATCTTACAACATTGCCCTATGGCTACTGATATATTTTTACCAAGGTGCCTTTGTTGTTCACAATTGACAATGTATTGGAAAACAAGTTTCTATAGTGTTAATCATTCTGTAAATACAAAGGTGTACACAGTTAGCAAAACGCCATTGAAGCTGTAATGGGATGTGTATTTACATTGAAGACAACTTGTTTGTATAGTGTTTACCATTCTGTAAATACAAAGTTTCGCATAGTTAGCAAAATGCTATTGAAGCTGTAATTGGATGTGTATTTGCATTGAAGACAACCTGTTTGTATAGTGTTTATCATTATGTAAATACAAAGTTTTTCACTGTCATCAGAACTCCATTGTACATGAAGTGGAATGTGTATCTGTAGACAGCTTTGTTTGTATAGTACAAATGAAATAAATGATGCTGATATGGTGATTTTTTTACGGTTTCATCTTGTGTGACATAGATTCAATAAGAGTAAAGGTGCGTGATTGGATGGATGGATGGATGAATGGTTTGACAATTAGATAAACTGATACATTCAAATAAAAGAACGTTACCCGAATATAGTTCATCATTTGGTACGATGGATGTGAGACTAAGAACGCCTATGAGGATGGTAATCGCGGGGCCAGCAGCCAGTGGGAAGACAACATTTACCCAGAAGTTATTAACGTGTGGGGATGAATGGATAAATCCTAAACAGTTTGACAACATCATATGGTGTTATGCTGAATATCAGCACAATCTTCACAGTGATTTGACCCGTAAATTAGGACAGAAAATACAATTCATCGAAGGTATACCCCAAACCTTGGACAAATTGATTAAACCCAACGCTCAAAACGTTTTGATCTTAGATGATTTAATGTGGGAAGGCACAAATTCAAAAGAGTCTGGACAGAAGGTAGCCAAACTGTTCACGAGAGGTAGCAGGCACCGCGGGCTGTCGGTGATTTTTCTCGCACAAAATCTCTTCAATCCTGGTATGCGAATCTTAACGTTAAACTCTACATATTTGGTACTGTTCAAATCTCCTCGAGATCGCGGAACTATTGCAAACCTAGCACGACAGATGTACCCAGGAAATACCAAGTTTCTCCAAGAGAGTTATGATGATGCTGTTTCAAATGAACAGTATGGTCACTTACTGCTAGATTTACATCCAGAAACGCCTGATGCACTGAGAGTGAGGTCAAACATGATTACTCATCGCCCATGCGTGTACGTCAGGAAAGTTTAAAAGAACGGTGCAGACGGACCAACACTTCATTTCGTTCGAAATGTCGAAACGAGTGCACAGTCACTTGGACTCTCTTAAGGTGCTTAACAAGTCTAGTCCTAAACTACGCAAGGCTATACTGGAAGCTTCACCCACTGATTTGATTAGGTGCATTTGTGACTGCGCTCACAACGTATTAGAAGGGAATATTCACATCACACCTGCTCAAAAGAAATCGTTGGCACGGCACAAAAAGAAACTACGACAGTTGGTAGATAAAAAAGTTTCCCTAACTCAAAAGAGAAAAACCCTGACACAAAAAGGGGGCTTTCTATCCCTTCTCCTGTCACCAATCATCTCCGCCCTGTCTTCCTTGTTTGGTGTGAAAAAGTGAACAATCAAATTATGGAAAATGCAAAGAAAATGGTGCTGGTCCCTCAGGAAGTCTTGTCCACAATACAAGCAAAGCAGGAGGAACAGATTTCTCCTTTGGTGGCTTCTGCGGTAACGATTGATGCAGATATGCGAGAGATTATGGATCAAAATATTCCAGACGACCAGAAAGCTGTATTGTACGAACAACAACTCCGACGTTACTTGAACTACCGCGATAAGAGGAAGACAGAGCCCATAGCTGTACAAGTTATACAACCCACTACAGCTAACAACACCACAACTGAATCAACATCGGCTGGTGACACAGGCGACACATCTGATGTAGGGGATACAACACAACCGTTCATGTCAGAAGAAAGTATTGTTGAATCTTTTCCAAAGAACATGAAGTCACGCGCTAGACAAATGCTTAGTATCATCAGGAACCACGGCGGATCCGTTATGACTTGGAATGACAACGGGGAACTCGTGTATGACGGAGAACGTATCCCGACCTCGAACGTAGCAGACCTTGTGCGTGATTCTCTACAGGGAAGGCGAGGGTTTAACCCAGTTGGATGGAAGAAGTTTTCAAGGGGTCTAGCACGTATTAACGCCCCTGAAAACAGTATACGACACCCTAAACGTCTCCATATTATACAACGACATAAGGAGCAACTGTCCAATGGTCTACCTATGTTGAGCGATGACGAGATTTCTACACCCATTACAACCAGGGTTGTGTCAAAAGTTCGTGAAGGAAAGAGAAAGGCTGTGAATTCGAAGAACACTGGTCGTGTCATGAAGCAAAGAAAGACATTTGTAGAGACTGCGTGGAAATGAACTCAATAAAGTTGTCTGTGATTTGGACACAGACGGAGTGGTGTTAGAATTTTCGAGTGTTCAATGATTCTTATTGTGTGTGTGTGTGTGTGTGTTTATATGTGTTGATCATAAAAGAAAGAGTGACACATTTATCATTTTCAACAACTTTTATTCATTCATTACCACCACCCTCATAAATTAAACCCTAAACCTCTAACAACTTGATTAACTAAATACTTGACATCTACCAAGGAAGTTTTTACGTCAAAATTGCGTTCGATAAAATCGACTACCATTACATCGTTTAAATTATGGTCATCACTAAACATGTTCACAATCGTAGACATCGGTACATCCCTGCACCTGTGTAACAAAATAAAACAAACAGTGCTGTCCACATGTTGTAGAATACAATGCTTGTATCTGGCGTGAATTGTAGATCCACGGTTGAATACTACTCTTTGTAAGAAATCTTTTTATACGACCAGAGTAAAACTCAGGGGGTTTTCCGTAAGAGTCAAAGAATTCTCCACCCCCACACAGATCATAATATACCGCCACCCAGTGTTCTCCAGGCTTATCACTAGGATCCGTGTTTACTACATATGCTGCAGGAAAGGTTTTCTCTTGTTTGGGGAGTTCATCCAAAGCAAATACTCCTCGGGTGTCAAGTGCAGTAAATGGATCTGTCTGTAGTATGTCATCCACCTGTACCGTGTCCATCAGTTCGTGTAGTCGAACTGCACGTTTCTTTTGCTGTTTATTTCTAGAAGATTCTCAAACTCTGCCCACACAAGAACCACAACCGTTTCGTCCAAGGCTTCTGCGAAATGGAGTTCCAATCTGACGTTTCCATGTTTTACGACATTGAAGTGTCCCTGTCCAGAGCCGCACAGGTCGGGTGTCAGATCATAGCAGAAAAATGCATAGCCTCTGTCGAAATCTTCCCGTCTGATTTGGTTTCCGCTGTCAAGTCCCAGTTTCTCAGTAGGTCCAAACAGAGTGTAGTACGACTTGATGTAATCTCTCTGTGGAAAGGATGGTGTAAGGGCTTTGTGTGGCACTGTTTCCCCGTCGATGTTAAGTCCGATGTAGTTAAGATTGAAATGTTGAAAGTTGAAGGGGTTTGTCGTATAAGAGCCCTGGAACGCTGTGTTTTCCACAAGTGCCACAACAACACGCCTTGGTATCTGACCCAGAAATACGTTATCTGTGGTTGCAGTTAGATGACCTCTGGGGAGAGTGATGGCTTTTACTTCCACCCGACGGATTGGGTACTTTGCTGTCTCTTTGGCTAGCCGGTTTTCGATGGTCAGAAAATAGGAAGAAGCCAGTTTAACCTTACGGACAAAAAGAGCTGCTTCCAAGATCACGACTTTGTAGTTGGGGTCTGCATCAGCCGACATCAGACAGAACTGATTTTTGCTTCGTTGCAGTTTGATCTTTAGGTCCACATTATTGAGCAGGTATCGCTCCTGAAAAAACATGTCTATGTGAAGTGGTGAAATCATATCCACCACGTTACTCCCCTGCGTGAACTCTGCGCGTTTCTGCAAACCTGTGTTGACAGGTGGGGCATTTTCTCCATCAGGATTCGGGTCGCACACATCCATCGCCCCTGGCGTATCTTTATAGAAAAGAGCTGTACTCAGCTGTGTTTCTTTAGCCTCTTGACCATAGTTGAGTATGGTTTCTATGATCGCTCTACGCGGGTACGTATTCGTGGATGAAGTGACTAGTTTGTTATTCAGGCTGACGTCGATTTGTTGAAACAACGAATGCATCCACAAATTGACGGGGCCGACCTTCGCACCGTTCGGGAGATCGGCTCCATTTCCCCGAACAACTTTGGCTCTCAGGTGCAGTTGTGTCTGAGACAGGTCGATGTATTCATCTCCAGAGCTAGGTATGTCAAACTCGACAGGACTCGATTCTGCCAAGTTTGCGACAGGCCGATATTCAACCCAGCGCCCGTCCTGGATCGTTGTTTGTGTTGGAGGGATGTTGAAGAGATCCAGCTCCGACTTTGTACACTTATCAGAAAGGGGGTGGAGGTGTGCCATGATAAATTTCTCAATCAAATATGTCGCGGGAGAGACGTCTGCGCTTGGTGGTCTGGCTCTTAGAACTGACGCTCCTGCCTCGCTTCAGGGTATTTATGGGGCGCCTCCGTACAGGGTTTCCTTTGGGGATTGACCTCGGCTTTCTTGTTTTCGTGACTGGAACCTTTGGCGTAATCATGTTGCGACCAAACTCACCCGCTCTTTTTCTGGCTGCCGTTTTTGCATTCTGCCCTTCTAGCACATCTTGCGCAAAGTTGAAGCCACTTTTCAAGGCTTGTCGCCCGACAGCCTTACCACCTTGCTTTAGTAGAGGTAATGCCGTTCTGAAAAGTCCTTTAAAAATACCTCCCAACCCATACCCTCGTTGAGTGCCTCTGAAAACATGTATCTGTCCGCCTCGCTGAGTCATTATCGTGGTATGTTCAAGAGAAGTACGCGGACCTTCTCTGCCTGAAATGAAGTGTCACTATCACTCGCCCGAGTTGAAATGGTATAAATTCTCCGTTGTCATCTCTTATATCTATTTCAATAGATTCAAAACGTTTCCGTGCTAGTGGCATGTAGTGAGGCGTACGGATAGCATGATCCACCACTTCTCCGTCCTGTCCCTGAATTTTGACAATGCGCAGAAGAGGAACTTTTACACCGCCTACCAAACGATCCTCAATGAGGTTACAATAAATGTACAGCGAGTGTAGTCCTAAGTTGATGTCTGGCGGTGTCGCTGCCTTGCACCAACTCGTCAAAGTTTGCGTTGGATCCCTCCAACCTAACTGTTCAGCCAAAGTACCTACCAATACAAACTTGGGTGGAACTACTGTCGGAGGAAGTGACATTGTTACGCGTTTGTCCGTCTTGCTGTAACTGAATGTCGAAAACTGTGTGTCAATTTGCGAATATTGTGCAGACGCCGCAGTATTCAAAGCCTGTACAAGTTGCATGATATCGCAGTAATGCCCCGGCGGTATTTTCAAGAAGGAATTTTTTTTCCGGTGGCATTTCTTCTCCGTCAATTTCCCTAAACGCCAAAGAGTTCTGACCCTCGGCGACATTATTCCACGAGTGTGGATACTGGATCTCGACTAAGGCCACTTCCCAGTCTCCAGTTAATTCGATGTGGTGTGCAAGTCTGATTTTGTAGTTGGTGCGGGTGTTTTCGGGGAATACATCAGTGGATCCGTCGCTCGGTAGCGTCACGTAGAAAGATGCTGACATGATGACTGTAAAGGTGCGACTACTTGAAAACTGTAAGGGAACGCGATTTTTAATCACACCGATGAGACGTCCTCCTCTCTTACCCAGCTGTTAAACGTGTTTGGGTAGCCTTTCCACTTTACCAAATGTTCCGTTTTCCCACCGCGCTTCCGTGTTTTAATGATTTTTTTCCACTAGATAGACGTCGTCCGTCTTGGTGACTTTCTGTAGTTCTTGTTCGTAAAACACACCCTGTAACTCGTCTCCGTGGTAGTCCTTCACTCTGTACACAGGTGGTTGTCGTGCAATGCGTTTGGAAACTGTAAATATTTCGCGTGAAAAATTTGCCGTGTAGCCCTTATCAAATTTCATTTTAGTTTTGCTAATCCTAACCTCGTCCCCCAGTACGAACTTAAAACTGACAGATTTGAGGGTTTTCTTTGTGCCGTATAGCGTGTGCCACACTAGGCGCTGGTTGCTCTGGTTCACTTCCACGGGGGTCATCTTGATACTACGGTGGTATGAATTGTTGTACGCCCAAACGAGATCGTCACGCACGTCCACATAACGATACGTGTTGGACGCTGTAAAGTATTTCCACATCCGTGTCTTCAGCGTGCGATTGAAGCGTTCCACAATGCTAGCCTTTGTCTCCTCGTTAAACGTAGTAAAGAATTCAACGTCTTCATCTTTCAGGAGTGTTTGAAAGTTTCGATTGAGAAATTCCTTACCCTGATCGGTTTGCAAGCGCCACGGTTTCCTCCCATCGTCCAAAATTGTTTGAAATGCTTCCACTAGAGTTGTGCCTTTCTTATTCTTAAGAGGAACGGCCCAGGCATGTTTTGAGAACACGTCAATACATGTCAAAATGTACCGGTAGCCGTCATTGTATTTTGTCAGGCTAGGTAGATCAGCTAAATCCGCTTGCCACTGTTCGTCGATTTTTCCAACAATCACTCTATTTCTCCTGAATCGCCGCCTTACAGGTTTGTGTAGCGTGTATGTATCTTGCGTGCTGAGCCATTCCTTAACCTGTTTTCTAGTTATTCCATTTTTCTTCCCTACTGTGAGGTACAATCGTTCAACACCCCCATATCCTGCAGGATGTCTAGTATCAAAGTATGCTCTGTGTAGGATTCTGTGCCATTTCTCTGACTTGTTGGTGTGTTTGTTTTGGTCGCCTGCCTCGTTTTTTTCCCCGCCGACGAAACCATCTCCCCCCGTTATTAAATACGACACACAACCGAACCCCGGCACACACACAACCACACTGTATACGGTTTACTAAAGACCGCAGTTTCTTTCCCGAAAGAGGACAGTGGGGGAGACACCCCATGTCTACACCCCAACTCGTAGTTTGAACAAAATGGCTGGTGCTTCTAAGGATTCCACACTTTATACTACACATCGGAGGTCTTGCATACATCGCGTTCTATACATCCGCTGCCTGGCCCGTGGTGTTGTACACCAATTTCTCAACGCCCGTACATAGTCACACAGCAACTCGCCAGTACAGGCACACACGTACTTTACTCTCCACAGTACACCAGATATTATGCTTCTCGACACAACAGACCCCATGGCTAACCCTGGGCCTTTGCTTTTCACGAATGGTCGTTGATTCTATGAATGCTGTTAATTATACAGAACGACAGACACATAGATTTCAAATCTCAACAAATTTTCTTTTATTCAGAGTAAAGTGATCAGTAGCACAGGACGACTCTTGTCACAATGTTTAGACAGCTGTCTCTCGAGTGTTTTCCAGCATGTTCAGCACGATGTCTCTGACGAGAGCACGGACATGTCGGGACCCGCCTTTAGCCTGGTTTCCGTCTTGTATGTCGGTATCGTCATTGGGGTCGTCATTGGCGTCGTTATGATCTCGATTGATGAATTCTTTCTGCTCAGCGTACCAGGTCTCAAACGTCTTGCGCATGACGTCTTCTGAAGGGATCTTTGACTCCAGATCCAGTCGCTTCATGCAGTCTACAAAGTCTTCGTACACTTCCTTGAAATCCACACAGGCCAGGCTGCGCTCTCTATATTCTGTCATGTCTTCATCATCCATGTAAAGACAAGGGTGATTGCGTTGAGACGGGTGATTGACCTGGCATCCGTAGCAGTCATCAGAAACCATTCGCCGACATAGCTTGCCATAACCGTAGTTACACATATCTATGAACACCTCGGCAAGGACCTGGGCGTCTGAACACACTGTTGACACGTCGTTGTTGTTGACTTCTGCTGCACAGGCCATGTTGTAGGGGATGATCCTCACCTCTCAATGTAAGGTATTAAGACTGTGTAATTCCTTATATACTGGATCTTAATAGACTACTCAAATGTCTCGTCCAATCAGATACAAGAATTAAGTCCCACCCAGCAGCCTTGCCCAGACCTGCCCTATTACGTCACCACAGACAAATCTACTTAAGTAGACTTGCCCACACTTGCCTAATGACGTCATAAAGACACACCCACTCGTCCATTCTTACAGACACACAGGCATAGGCATACAAACAAGAGTATAAGGTCTTTGCCTGTGTTCCAACCATCAGGAAGCTTTATTTCATTTTCGATTTTCAATACACAATGGCTGACTGGATCACGTCTTTGTCAGTTGGCATCTTTCCGTTCTTCATAGCCTCCAGCACCTTGTCCACCGCTTCCATCTTGCTTTGAAGGTCTTCCCATTGCGGAATTGTTAAGTCTATGCCTTTCTTCATCACAGGGTCGGTGGCTGGGGCTCCGTTTGGCCTGTAGTGCTGGTGTAGGGTGATGGAGGGCTCCCCATGCACGATCTGAACTGTCACGTACTTTTCAGATCCCAGGTCGTACATTTTCGGCTCAAACCCTCCGACGTCGTAGGGCATGGCATGGTATGTGGCGTCTAGTATCGCCCCCAGTAGCGGCAGTTCTTTCAGCGTGACCCACAGTTTGGGTGTCAGTGCAAGGCCTTGCTTCCCAGGTCTCATCTTGTTGTAATCAGCAGGATCTGGTCGGTAAAACTGCCTCACATTTACTATCGGTTTATCTCTGAACATCCCCACGGTCAGGAACACATCGTCGCCCAACGGAAGACGAACTTCTTGCGGTTTCGCCTTGTACGGGGCTGAAGGGGCAGCGATCGTCTCAGGCTTTTTCTGCGACGGAGTGTAGAAGCACGGCTGCGGTATGTCGGTTACTCCGCTGACAGCAGACTTTACATCGTGCGTCTCAGCTACTTCGTGAGGAAGGGCATCGACCAAAGAGTTGTCGTCGGTACTGCTGGTAGATGAGTGATACACAGATGATACACTCAGGGCCCGCTTTGCTCTTGGGTCACTGACATTCTGACACTTTCTCTTCTTACGGCCTTTCCGTGCATCGTGAGGATCAGACATGACTGAGGTCTGCTGGTCTCCTGCCATCAACTCGGTCACAAGGTCTCCTGGCATGTTGTTGCTGCTGCTGTTCTCAGGTCCGTGCAATGGTAACAGCTAGCCCTAACACCGTCATTTATATCGTACTCACACAATAGCAACCAACAGGAAGGCTCTACGTCATAAACTCTGCATACAAATTAGGTTTTGCCCAGACATGCCTACAACAGACTACAACCTTCATTCATAATTCATCTTAAGACTACTTACTCCCATTACGTCATCTCTTCCCTAGAGGTGACCTGGACACACCCCTTCGGGGTGTAGTGACAAACATTACTACTCTTGTAGAACGTTCAAATTGTGCTTTTGGAAGCATTATATATCGTAAACAAGTCAAATGTATATAGATAATAGATACAAGTACATAATAGGAGCAGTTATTCGCGACCCCTACGGCAGACAACGGTACTGCACTTTTCGGTCATCAGAAAACGCCCTGAAACTGCCCCGAAAGCTCGATTTAGTTAAAGATGAGTATTGGAACACATCATATCAGTCAGTTACCACATTTTTGCGTGTTATTTTATCCGTTTTTTGAGGTTTTTCAAACCTCGAAGATTGCGCACCACTTTTTACGCTAAGTTTAGCCAGATCTTCTCTGCAATTTTAGGACATTTCGACCAAACACCAAGCGGCCTGATCCTAACAGTTTATCCGCTCCACCAATCAGACAGCTGGATTTTCCTAAAATTGTCCTAAAATTTAACCAATCAGCCTGCGAGAAAGTTGTGACGTATGACGTAGCTAGAACTTTCAGGATAGTCCGCCATTGTTTGAGGAAGCTGACTGTAGAGGAGCGATTCTACTGTCGTTTTTCTGCTGCTATCGTCGCGACAGCTGTTTCATCCTCCGTAACAGGTTAGTGGAGACATATCTTTAGCTGTGTATGTAAGTTTTGACATAGGATAGTTGCTTACTGATGTTGTTTTCGACCGTTATCGGACGGATACTGCATAGCGTGGGTACTGCACGGTAGACCGTGTGATGCACGCCGATGTATGTACTAGCGTAATTTCTGGCTGTTTTCTCATTTATTCACCCGTGTATCGGAAAGAACTTTGCAGTACATCATTTTTTGTATCAGCCTTGCATGACTCTCTGTGATTAAATCTAGTCTGGATGTTTATTTTATGCTTTATCGGAGTGTTACGACCGACTCCAAGCAGACGTTACGGGGACCTCAGCACATGGCACCACCAAAAATTTCAAAGGATTTCTAGCCTTAATTTCGCTCCGAAATGCATCCATACAGCTACTTTTGATTTCGAAAGATGTTGAGTGAATCTGATCGTATTTGTGTGCATTTTGGGTTCTGATACGCCGTGAATGAAGCTTTGAATTCGGAGAAGTTTTGTTGTGTAAATAATAGGCACTTGCACATGCTTTCAAAATTAGCGATAATATATGTAAAGCGATCGCCTTTGCCAACAAGTTTACCATAACAAACGACTTGTTTTCTTAGGCTGTTGTGCACACCTAGCTAGTTCACACCTAATTTATTAAACTACAATAAGTACAAGCTTACAATAATAACATGGATTGTTGAGCTGATAGAGATGTATATGTCACAGGGGAGATTGGAATCCAGGGGAGATTGGAATCAAGGCTTTTTAATGATTGTTTCTAACCCTAAAATGTACTGCATACTACTCACTAGTTTTTGAAGTTAGCTGTAGACTCAGGTTACTGTCACTAGTGTGTAGTATGCAGCACATTTTAGGGTTAGAAACAATTAAAAACCTTGATTCCAATCTCCCCTGGATTCCAATCTCCCCTGTGACATATACAAACCATGCTGATTGAAATGTAGAGAACTTATACCTAGGCTTCTATTTTTACAGTCATGTCTTCTTCTGCTGGCTCTTCAGGGTCTGAGGACGTAAGTACATGTAATTCTATTATCTGTTTATCTGTGCCTGTCTGTCATGATATTGACAAATCACATTGTTTCACAATACTTGTGGTTGATCTGTATGGTTGGTCTGTAAATGAATATTTCATCTTGTTTGCTATACAATTCTTTTCTATTCTATACATTGACTTTGTTCCTTGATCATAGCACTCAGTCAGACTTATAGTTCTTGTTTCTTCGATAACTTAGTTCTCCAACGTCCGCCGCCTTTCTGGTGGTGGGCTTGTTCTGCAGCCCAGTAAGGAGGCGGTGGCGAAGCGACACAGGTCCGTCCCCACCCCTGCCAACCCTGTCCCTGACACCATCCTGTTTGGTCAGTACCAGGTTCGCCATCCAGTGGAAGGAGTCCCAGCCTCAGCTCCATCCAGCAGCACAGTCATCCCAGGTTAGTACATGTACTCCAAAGGTTGTTTATTGCAAAGTACATGATTAGCCAGTCTGATTAGAAGATACATGTATGTATGCTTTGGCACCTACACGCGTCTTCTTGCTCTACAGGGTCAGTCGTCAAAGTCGGAGGCATCTCAGCAGGTGTCCCAGACTGAGCTGCCCTCTGCGCTGACTCCTTCACCTTTGTCCTCTACGTTCCAACGTTTGGTGCCACAGTTTGCTGCAGCTACCTCCACAATGACGCCCCGTGCTATTGCAAGCCAGCCTTCGGTGCTGCCGTCGAGGCACGAGATGTTACGGCCTCGGCCAGTGGCATCTCAGCCTCCAGTGCCAAGGCAGGGACTGTCACAGCCTGCAGTTCGGCCACCCCGGCTGGACGCGGCGTCTCAAGCTGCAGCAGAGTCATCATCTCAGTCTGCTGAAGTAATTTCTCTGTCTATTTTTCCTTTTCCTGTTGCACTGTTGTGTTTTTTACTGTTGTATTTTACTGTTGTATTTTACTGTTGTATTTTACTGTTGTATTTTACTGTTGTATTTTACTGTTTTTTTACTGTTGTATCTTACTGTTTTTTTCCTGTTGTATTTTACTGTTGTGTTTTTTTTACTGTTGTATTTTACTGTTTTTTTCCTGTTGTATTTTCCTGTTGTATTGTCTGTTCCATTATACACTAGCTAGGTGCTGAATTAACACCTGTCCTACATTTCTTATGTTAGCAGGTCTTACTGCCTACCGCCTGGTTGCTGTCCCAGCAGCTACCACCAGAGCAGTGGGGGTGGCTATCAAAAGCCATGTTCAAGGACGTGACTGGTCGGGCAACGCTGATAACAGGCATCCGTCTGTGGTGGCACCCTCCCCAGCCAGTTTTGCGCCTTCCCCAGCCCCCAGCCGGCCCAGATGCCTATTTCCGCAGGCCTTTCTTCTTGTGGATGCCATATAGGATGTGGGCTATACGACTGAGGTGTGTCAACTCGCAGTGCAGCGGAGACAGGTTGGTAAACTGTTATTGTTTAGGGACAGTATTACTATGTCATGTCTTGGAGAGCAAGACTCTATAAGAGGTCTCTGGATCACTACTCTTTTAGATTGTATTTTTTTTCTTCAGTTTGACAGTGTCAAATATTCCATTTATTCCCCACAGCCTAACATCAGTAGGCCTGTACAGGACTGTGAGGAGAGTCCTCGACGTTGATGGTTGGTATCACATGGGCACAGAGTACCTGGAATGCCGCCAGTGTGGCAAGAAGGTTGCGGCATGGTCTGGTGACATTCTGCGGCAGCTCGACCCCGGGCACCGCAGTCTGTTCCCGGCCATCCTGACCTACAGGTACTCCTGTGACTATCGCGTGCTGCGATTCCTGAGGGAGCGGACACTGGGTAACAGTGTTACGCAACTCAGGAAGCACATCTTGGAGCAGCACAGCGAGGCCTACCTGAAGCGTTGCCTGCACTACCTGACCGACTGTGAGCAGTTCATCAACTCCCTGGTGGAACGTCCGGCCTTTGCTGCACCTCCAGTCATGACAGACGTTCCGCAGCCCAAGTGGCTACTGGCAGTGTATGCCAAGGACGTGCTGGAACGGCTGGAGGAGGTGAAGGCCTCAGTGACGTGCATCTTCGGGACCGTCCTCAAGATGGACTCCACAAAGAAGGTCAGTTAGTCAGTCTGTTGGTTTTATGTTAGTCAGTCTATTGGGTTTTTTTTTCAAGTTTTGGCTTAATACACTTGAGTAAACTTGTATACAATGTGCCAGTGACAGTTGCAATTTTTTTAACCATGTACTCTTTTGTATTTCCACAGGTCACCAAGAAGCTGGCGGGTGCAGCAGCTGGGACAGCTGCCTGGGTGACTAACGTTGGGAATGAGCACGGTCAGATCCTGATGTCAGTCCTCACGGCAGCGGAGGGGCAAGGTCTGAAGCCCATGGGTGAGGGTCTGGTCCGAAGGTACCGTGCTGCAGGAGTTAAAACACCAAAACTCCTGTATGTGGACAGGGACTGCTGCTCCACACGGACCACGACCCTGTTCCCTGGGTGGGATGACCTGGTCATAAGGCTCGACGTGTGGCATTTCATGCGCAGGATAGCCAGCACCTGCACCACTGAAAGCTATCCGTTGTATGCAAGCTTTGTGGCCGGCCTGTCCCACTGCATCTTCAAGTGGGACCCCAGTGATGTGGCGCTCCTTCTCAGGGCAAAGCAAGCAGAGCTGAGCAAGGAGGGGAGGGGTGATTGCGACGCCGCTCGCTTTGTCTCAAGGAAGGAGTTGCAACTCCATTGCCGCCGCATGACACGGGGGACCGAGGAGACTACCCGCCTCATCCAGGAGCTGATCGACACGTACGACAGCCCCAAGGGTACGGACACCATGGGTGTTCCTCTCCTCAACCACGAGCGAGCCCGCCAGATGTGGAAGGACCAGCAGTGCCATGTCAGCTGCCTGCAGGATTCCGGCTGTACATTCACAGCCCAACACTGCTGGGCAGGCTCGCAACATCCGCTGTGTGCCTGCGCCACCAGTGGTGTTGGTGACACAGCAGCAGATGGGACGCGGCTACATTCCTCCTGTAGCTGCCCAGGTTCCAGCTGCACCCGTGACCGCCTCCACCAAGTGGTACCGGAAGAAGAAGGCAATGGAAGAGGATCAGGGACAGCAAAGGCGCAAGTACTTGCCCAAGGCCGGAACCAACATGTGCTCCATTTGTGGTAAACCCAAACTAAAGGAGTTTGGCCACAGCCGCTTTGGGAGAGAGACGTTCTGTGCGTCTTCTTCTTCCCTTAGTGTGCAGGAATGGTTGGCACAAAAGAGAGAAGAGGCGGCAGCAAAAAAAGACCCCCCTCAAAACTAAAATCATTGCAACTTTTGGCTTCCTGCTAAAACTACAAACCTGTAACATTCGTCCCCCCCCCCTTTGGACACTGCCTGTACTTTGCTACTCTTCCTTTTGTACATTCAATGATTTGTATATAAAACCTGTATCTTAAACTTGTATTTCAACCTTCAGTTTTATATTGAAGAAACAATGTCTTTTCCCTTCAGTTTTATATTGCAGGAATAATGTTTTCTAACCTTCAGCTTTGTACTGAAGGAACAATGTATTTTAACCTTCAGTTTTATATTGAAGGAACTGTATTTTAACCTTCAGTTTTATATTGAAGGACTTTGTTTTCAATTTGTTACCAACTGTTCAACAAAGTAAGTAAAATGTCATCAGATTTTACACTTGGCTTATCTGGTTTAATGGTTCATTTAATTTTAATTAGTGATAGACAAGATGACTCAAACATTCACAATAACAATTTGATAAAACTGATTTATTAGACTGTTTATACAGGCAGGACTGGCCAACTAGCCGAAGGCTACTATTATAATAGCCTCCTTCGCAGCCTTGTGAGCGGCGTTATTTTTTTTCGGCGACCGACGCGAGTTATGTCGCGAAAGGACGGTTTGCAGCCAAGGGAGTTTGCCGGGAGAGAAGGATTCGCCGCTCAACAAGTCTGCTTTCACTCGGCGAGTAAAAAGCCCAATTAAGCTGTTGAGCGGCGAATCCTTCTCTCCCCGGCAAACTCCCTTGGCTGCAAACCGTCCTTTCGCGACATAACTCGCGTCGGTCGCCGAAAAAAAATAACGCCGCTCACAAGGCTGCGAAGGAGGCTACTATTATAAAGGGCCAGGGGATAATCTAATTAGTGATAAGAATCCCTACACTCATTAATGTACATGCAGTACCCAATAATCCGTTAGGAGTCGCTACCCCTGAACTGCCAAAAACGACACCTACGGTGACCTCGGTACTGCAGTTTTCAAACTTTCTAAAAGTCGGCAAAAGTACGTCAAATTGTACGGAAATTATATTTTTGACTTGACTTCGATGTCTTCTAGTTGTTCTAGACAAAATACACCAGGTTTTACGTGAATACAAAAACCGACAAATGTCAGATTTCGCTCAGATAGGGTCAACATTTGTGGCCCAAATGAACGAATTTTGACAGATTCCATGGTGCTCTTCAGTTTCTTACGTTTCTTTCCGTCTCATTTTTTCGTTTTCGCGTTTCATTTTTTCGTTTTCGCGTGTTCGCAGGAACAGAGAAGATTGCGCCCCATCCCTTGCGCTACTTTTTCCCCGTGTGTCTCCAAATTTTGGAACAATTGGAAAATTTGAAATATTTGGAACATTTTGACGCCATTGGTCAGAAGTGAGGGGAGACGGACCAATCACGGCACTGAACCAGATTTAAGATGGCGGCCATATTGTAGTTCGGCGGACAGTCTGTATTCCGGCGGTTTGGTGAGTATTTTCGTGAAATTCTACGGTATGTGTGACGTACATCGACTGTAAGGGTACGTAACAGATAAACAACAACTGGGTCGAGCATCTTAGGGTATTTGGTTTCAATTTGAGCAGGGGGGAAAGAATCGGCCCGACTTTTATGTGGACGCAGCGGTCAGGCTTTTATTTGGCGCTATTTATGAAACTCCATTCAGGTTCGGGATTTTAAACAACAGTATACGTTGACAGGAATGCGTCTCAAAATCTGCTGAAGGATTCAGGGTGCACTGGTGGCGATTGGTTTTTCCTGGGGAACCGCTCAACTGTGTGTCATACGGCTTATTTCCATCCAATGTTTTTAATTAGCGATGTCCACGTAGCAAATATTTCCTCGCTTTAGATTGATCATAATTTGGCTTTCTACTAAGTTCCATTTCGCACTTCTCAGACTTGCTGGGCCTTCAGAGGCCAGTGTAAATGGTTGTTTCTCTGTGTAATATTTAGCAAACGTGTTCTACTTCTGGTTTATTAGCTCAAATGCTACTCTACTCATAAAGACTTTGTTTTGAAACCTGCCCCCCCCTCTCCATTCCAGAGTACCCATCCCCAACTCCCACCATTCAGCTTTAAATATTCAAGGTCTATGTATATCTCCTGTTTCAAACTAGATAGAAACATTATGCGTTTCAATTCATAGAATTTCTGGTCAGAGAATTGCTTTATTGTTAACTCAGCTCTCTCTCTATGAAATGTTGTGATGAGCTCAAGATATATTGTAGTAGTATAGAACTGTAATATTACACTTACACCCACGTAGCATAATTTCTGGATGCTATTAAATAGTGAAATATGTCTGCATTATTGTCACAGACCTGTTTATGAAGTTGTAAGTATTAAAAGTAGTTCATGCTTATTATTATATTTTTCCAGTATACGCCACAGTTTCAATATCATGCCAAAACTCGGGCCAACTGCAAAGGAGTGGCGAGAAAGGTTCCAGCAGTATGCTGCTGGCACCTTCAAGTTCAGCAAGGGCCAGAAACCAAGGTGGGGCACAGCATGGGACAAGCTGCTGAAGAGGATTGATGCTTCTCCCAAGCAAGCCAACAGAAGTTCCAGCTGTGACGTCATGGGAAGGCCACTTGTTTGCCATTGTGGTTTTTACCAGGTAGGTTATTTGTTATATACATTTTGTACGTATCCCAAAATTTAAGCTATGGTGTAGAGATTCATCACTATTGTTTAATTGCAGTTCACCCCTAAGACATGTCATGGGGATTATGCATGTAGCACAATGAAATATGTTAGGTATATATAATTGTTTTTAGTTAACATAGGCTTTCCCTTCTGTTTCCCTTCTGTTTGTAGCCAACAACTACAGTTGGCACTGAGTGTCTTGACTCCATGGGCATTCCTGGCTGGGACAAGGTCGACCGGTTGGCTCAGGCACTTCTAGAGCTGAAGGGCTTGGCGTTGACAACAACACAGGCGACCACGCACCCTTAAGCGGCTCTACGCGGATCTGCCAGCATATGACCAGAAGACCTTTACCTTTCATCCAACGAAGGTGCCAAAACCAGCCAAGGGGGCATTCGGACGGACCAAACGCTACAGGAGAGGACACATCAGTCTGGAAAAGATGAAGAAGTAAGCCATAAAATAACTGCCAGAAACCTTTCTGTATGCATTGTTAAAATCAGTTGTTTGGTACACTTTGTACTATTTGGTTTTTGCTATAAGGTTTGCTTTTTTGTGTCACATATAATATAATAATATCTATAGGTTGGGCTCACATGCTGCAAAGAATGCATGTTTCTACAGTTCCCTCAACTATATCATCAGCCTGTTTTGTATGAAGGGAAATTTTACCATCTGTCACCCATTACATCATGAATTTCAATGTAACTTTTGTTCAGGGAATTTTTCCTGCACCCTTCTTGCCACCTACATGTATGTTGTCATTTGTAGTAAGGAATATTTATGGTTTTACAGCTTTATTGAGACCTACAAAATTTTATCAAAGTACCTTTAACAATAATAGTGCATTTTGCTTGTACATATGCATATACATGTATTGTATTTCAAAGCTATATGTTTATGCCTCATGTACTTTTGTCGGTTGCAGGGCATTCTTGTCAGCTGGAGTGCCGGCGTCAACCCGTCTAAATCAAGACTTGTTGAGGCGTTTTGCATACATCTCTGCAACAAGTACCCACACTAGGTACAAGTTTCACACGAGAGTGCAAGGGTCCACTGAGCCTGTCGAGCAGTTTGTGACAGATGTCAAGGTATTAGCCCGAGACTGTGACGTCAAGGACCAAGCCATGCAAGACGAGATGATCTTGGATGGACTACTTTTTGGGACTAATAATGAAAAAGTACAGTAGAAACTCATTGACAAGGGTAGTGAGTTGACGCTGAATGAAAAAAATTGATACAGTTCGCACCTATGAAGTCAGCCAGTTAACCCTTGAAGTCAATCCAGCCCGTTGCGGTACATGAGGTAAGGTCCAGCAGACGGGCACGAGGACATAGACCTGCCCTGATGAGGAACAGCATACTAGAACTTCATAGTGAAGAGTGGCTGAAGAAGCAGATTTGCTACTTGAGTGCATGTAAGGCACACAGTGTAGGCCTTGCCAAGAAACTGGGAATAATTCATCCAAGCAGTGAGTATGATGAAGTACCACAGTTTCCACCATTCCCACAACCTGCATGGTTCCTGGCGACACATGTAAGGGACATATGGACGCGCCTTCCGTCCTTAAAGTCCGAAGTCACCACAGTACTGCGGCAGATCTTGAAAGTGGACTTTCAATCTATACTTCAGGGCATATGAAAAGTGGTCGGGGATTAAGAGTTTGTGTCAATCATAGCTATAACACTGATATAGATTCGCGTGCATACACAGTTTTTGATAGCAAAACCTCTTTTGGTATGTATTTGCAGAAGGGCAAGATGAAGCCCAAGTTCAGAAGGTTTCCTGATGGGCGCCTTGTCCTGGACTACACAGAGGAGGCCAAGAGGGTGAAACGAGAAAACCAGAGCAAACCCTATAAATGTCTTCCACCTCAAGAAGTAAGTTTCAACCCCTACATTGACAGTACCATGATCTTAGAATTTTGTAAAATAGATTGCTTACACATGTAGTATGGTACTTGATTAGTTATGTAGTGGAAGCTGCTATGTATAGTTTGGAAAAGTTTCCATGATTAAATTGTTCCATAAGTTTGTTTATATGTGTGTGTGTGTGTGTGTTTGTGTGTGTGTGTGTGCGTTTGTCGAGGAGGGGAGGGGGGCTTGTTAGTCATGCTTGTTGTCATATTGCTGTACTGGTTTTACTGTGCTTATATAATTACTTGTACAATAGGATCATTTTAGAAGAATTATGTGCTATATGTTGATGTTGTTATCTCTCAATCTGCAATGTTCTACTTCTGTTTCAATCCAGGTCCACAAACTTGCAGCGAAGGCAGTCCAGAAGAGAGGGGGGGACGTCAAACATAAATCCTCTGCGAGTACCCGGTACAGTTTGGGGCATACCGTGGACAAAGTTTCCGCTGCATGCTAGAGAACTGTCTGGGATATACAGGTTGGCTGGTGGACAACATGCGGAACGAAAGAGTTACAAGTGCACCACTCAGTGCAAACAAGGATGCCTTCCGCAAGTATGCACAATCTTTTGCTGAATGCAGAGAGGTCATTGTGCGGAAGGCTACAGAGAAGCGAACACGTGACCGTCAGCCTCCCAGCCATCAGCCTCCCAGCCAGCCTCTCAGCCATCACGACTGCCATCGAGAATATCATCTCTCATCACTGGACAACTTCATGGTACCAAGTTGGCCAGGAAGGTTCAGACGAAGGCATCTACCTCAGGAGTCGCACCCAAGGATTCCTGAGGGAGCGGACACTGGGTAACAGTGTTACGCAACTCAGGAAGCAGATCTTGGAGATGCACAGCGAGGCCCACCTGAAGCGTTGTCTGCACTACCTCACCGACTGTGGTCATCAGTCCCCTGGTGGAACGTCCTGACTTTGCCACACCTCCAGTCATGCAAGACGTTCCGCAACCCAAGTGGCTGCTGACAGTGTATGCCAAGGATGTGCTGCAACGGCTGGAGGAGATGAAGGCCTCAGTGACTTCCATCTACGGGACCATTCTGAAGATGGACTCCACAAAGAAGGCCAGTCAGTGCATTGTTTTTATTTCCCATTTTGTGACCATATACTTGTATAAACTTGTATACACTGTACTTGTATACACTGTGAGTTGAAATTTTTAAAACATGTACTCTTTTTTTGTCTCCTCACAGGTCACCAAGAAGCTGGCAGGCGCAGCGGCCTGGGTTACGAATGTTGGCAATGTTGGTCAGATCCTGGCGTCGGTCCTCACGGCAGCAGAGGGCAATGTCTGAAGCTCATGGGTGAGGGTCTGGTCCAAAGGTACCGTGTTGGAGAAGTTGGACCACCAAAGCTCCTGTATGTCAATATATAGATCTTCACATCAGAATATTAAGAATTGTCCACATGGGTCATTATTATTATTTCCTTCGCAGGCAGAAGTGATACTTGTATAATCTTTGTTATCAGAACTCTTACTTGCAACCTGCTACATATCGAAAGGAATGTAGCTAGATTATGAACCGCATTGACGATCTGGTTTTGCATAATATTATTAGACACTAGGCATGCTATCGTCTTCTTCCCTATGTAACCTATTGTCTTCTTCCCTATGTAACCTTAGTGCTTTTGAAAACATCAATTTGAAGTGAAAAGAATAATAATAGTTCTAAATATTTCATGGAGGTATGAGATCTATCAGCTACCTATCAGCTCGAGCGCTTTTTACAAGGTACGCAAATACCAATGTACTGAAAGCATGATATCAGGGGGAGAATTGATCTGTATCTATTTTTTTCATGGGTGTTTTAAAAAATGTGTAGTCTCCATGTGTCAACGATTTCAATAACAGCAACATTTGTGCATCCACAATAAGGCTTTTAACACGCAAGTGCGAAGAGTCAGTTGCTTCAAATGCATGGGCACTGGGTCACGTGCAAACATGGACCAAATTTCAATTTGTGGATATCCTTTTTGTGATGTACACTGTAAAATATGTAATTTCAAGTTTCATACATGTATTTATTTGTAGATGTCAGAGGAAAAGAAGGAACGCCTGGAGTGACCTAACTTCAACCAGGAGTACTGGTCTTGTTGCCTGGACCCTGCCAAGTTCAAGAGGGATTTCTTGGTGGAGAGGAACAGGGAGGTTTCTATCCGGGAAAACACAGAGAAGTGTTCCAACAATGTCAACTTCGTCCAGAGCGACAATGCGGCGGCTGCTGGGAGGTTCCTGACCTAGTCCTTAAGAATCAGGTCAGAAAATGATGCGGACACGATCAAGTTCAATCAGGAGAAACTGCGCGAAGCGAAGGCGTCGGTGTCTGACCTCCTGAACAAGTTGCAGGCACACGACGACGGACTGTTCAAGCCTGGAACCAGCCAGCTGAGGCAGGGCAGCGGGACAATGCATGCTTTCAACATGACGTACATTGCAAGCTCCAGGCCCTGGATGGTTCCATTACAAGCACAAATGCAAGGCTTGACGTTGCACTTGCTAAGTCGAGCGGGTGCATGGGAGTATTATTATTATTAAAGTTGGGTGTTTCTAGGCCAGCACCACATAGCACTGGTCTCTAAGATTGGCAAGAGCTGTTTTTTTTTCTACACACACAGCCAACAATTCCAAAATACGTCATCAGTGTACATACTAAGACCACAGTAAGTACATCAGTTTTCGCCTGATGTTGAAAAATATTTGAAGTGTATATATGTTATAATAATGTTCCTCTTGGTTTGACTGTATGAATGTGCTCCTTCAGATTTTACGATTTCTCTTCAGAGTTGTTATAATTACACTCAAAACTACAGAGTTAACAGCAGATCTGCAAAAGACCATCATCATGGTAGAGGGGTAAATGCTTGTGTTACTCTTCGAGCACCACCTAGGGTAGGCATACCACAAGATGGCCGAGCTGACGTCCTCACCGGAGAATACAGAAGCGAAATACAACCAACTTGTCTCAACTCTGAAAAATACATTGGGTGATGGCGCCGCCAGCCAAAGAGGTCCAACGAGCTGCTGGAAGAGTAGAGGAAAGACATCCTACCTCAAGTAAAAGACAACTGGGAGTGAGTAGTTAATCGTCACTGGGCTACGGCAAACGCCAACTTTCAAGCAGACGTAGCTGCGGAAAACCCATCAGATAATATGGTTGATTCTAAAGATGCCAAAAAATTGTAGTTGCAAACATTGCCACTGGTAGATCAGGGAAAACTTGGAGATCAGATTTAATCATTCCAGATCATCATTGGGACCAAAGTAGGGCATATGCCGTTACACCAATGACACATCTTTTTGTAGAAACAAAAATATCAAAGAGAACTACACTTGAACATTGTTTAAACAATATAGACATGCCAAAAACAAAAACTATTTTACAGATTTCAAGAACTGGGTCAGCAGTTACTTAGATCAACCTATCTGCAATAGAGCCAGGCACAACTTTCAGAGCCTATAATGAGGTTTTTCAGAAACACAAAGACCGGAAAACTAAAACCTATCTTTACATTCCTTGTTGACAATGGCCCCGCAGAAGCACCAGCAAGTGAGCTTTGTCAGATGTGGGATATTAGACTAATGAAGCTTCTAAAACTAGACTATATAACAAGTCCTTTCCTGAATACTACGGTAAAAGAATTATGTGGAGAGAGTTCATGCCATGGAGACTCAGGTCCTCAAAGACAAGATTTTTTTGCCCCACAGATGCAGATATCAATAGTACACACTATCTTGAAAATATGGAAGCCATACCAAAACGACACCCCACGACATCCAACCCTTGCATGACAGGGAACAACGGACGTAAAGCCGTGCAGTGAGTGAGTGAGTGATGGCTAGGGAAGTAATAGAAACATTTAGAACAGCAAAGTTCAATGGCACTCCACTGCAGTGTTTCAGAGGTGTGAAGGACACCTTGTATGTATTCACACATGAGAAATTTGAAATATTTCCTGTCTCTTAATGAATTCAACAAACAATTTTGCGAATTAGAATACAGACCAGTCCAGAATGCCATCCTTCGTGACCTTGTATCAATATGGGGCGTTAATGAAAACTATGTTGAAATGTACAGGGATGACTTCGCAATGAGTCCGGTCCTGAAGGAAGCAAGCAAATAACTTCCTGGTGTAATAAATATACAACAGCTATTTACAGGCTAGATAACAACTGGATCAATAATAATAACCATGAGCGATTTGAGAGGGAGCCATTACCAGATTACATTACATGGCTTGTGACCAATGGCGAAATACATTATATGCCCTATGAAAAAAGAAAAAAATTACCACATGGCGAGTGGGATGAAACCTGTGGTCTTTTCCTACCAAGTAGGGTCTTAGACTTGATGTATAGAGCTTTTCCAAAACTATTTGGAACTTCTGATAAGTTTCCCTTGTTGGCATTTGTTTCAGTAGAAGAATTAGAGAAGGATTATGAACTGCAAACGCATCAATTGGAAAAAGTCAGTAGACAGGACAAGAAGGGAGAGTGGTCCAACCATGAATTATTCAAGACAGTAACTATAAAAGAACTTGGAAAGAAATGTTTAGATGCCAAGATTCAATGTAAAGGCAGAACTGTAGTTGAAATGCCAGCAGACAAGTCTGGTGACCAGAATGAAACTGAGAGCAAAAACTGTACTACAAAAGGTGTCACCTATGATGGAAACTTACAGAATGTGCCAGGTAATGTTAGAGCCCTTCAGAAAATGCCATTTATTTCAAAAACTGCAGGTTCTTACATGGGTGAATCTAGAGATGAGGTCATTACTAGTACTCGAATCATGTTGCTAAAACGAGGCCAACGCCATCTCATTTCTAAGTTAGAAACAAAAGCCTAAGAAGACTCATCAGAATAGCTAAACAACTTATATTGGCACAGATTGAATTGTACACGGAAGATGAGGAGTTTACTTCAACGCAGCTAGCTCATAGTGCTAAAATTGAAAGCAAACTGTCAGAGGAAAATCCTCGGGAAAGTGCAGCTGCATAAGAATTGTACAAGACATCCACCATTGAACCTTATTGGCTGGTAGGGAATCTCAGTCTGGATAATCTGCCAAAGGTATTTGATGCATTAGAAGAAAGTATGCAGGAGATTATAAAGATAAAACTACTAGCACCATCGCCAATGCTTTCAATACGTCTTCCTGTAGCACTACCAAAGGTGTAGACAGAACAAAACAAAATACATGTACACATATTTCCCAGATAGGTTCTAGAGTAAAGGTTCATTGGTCAGAAGAAGAACCGTTGGACTTAGCGGATGGTGCGTTGGTTGGTATGTTGCAGAAGTAGCTTGGGAAGATACAGATGAAATTGAAGTCATGTATGATAAGGAGCCTGATCATGTATATACCATTGATGTTATTACCTGGGTGGCCCGAGGGAAACTAGAACTTTGTAACCCTGCATTCAAATGATTTTTTTTTAAATTATTTAGATGTGTACAGAAGTGACTTGTTTGTGTGTACTTGTGTATATTTGTATATATTTTGAGTCTATTTGTTTCTATACTATGGATGTGTTTCCTTCAGCCCCATATTGTTATCAGACGCAAATTTGGAATGTGCACTACCCTCCGAGACAGGAGGGTGAATAATGGGCCTGTCACAACGACACAGTCAGCATTTCAGTTTTTTTATCAAGCCTACTAGCGGGGTACTGTGAGTCACCGCTGATACCACCCTGTGTTTTTTGCTTGTGTTGTTTGTGTAGGACGACCCCGTACAGCACGAGGTGCGCTACCTCAAGGAGGTTTGCCTTGATCAGGCCATCCACCTCTATTTGACGAAGCTGCACCGGGCCCTGTCCAACCTGGTGAAAACGACAAAGCGGGCCAAACACAAGAGGACCCAGGCCTTCCAGTTCGCAAAGGGATTGTTCCTAGAAAACACAACTTAAAAGGGGTCGGTAAAGAAGTCTGGAAGATGGTAGTGGATCTCTGATCTGTTGTCCACATTGTGGGTGCATGCTAAAGGCATGGTTGTCTCTACAGTTTAAGCCCCCGAAACATATAAAGAAATCCAAAGACAAATTATATGGTGCAACTCAAACATTCTCATAGATAATAAACCTGTACTCTGGGAAACTCCGATGGCATGTGGGATGATTTTTATTAACGATATACTAGATCAAAAAGGTAAGCTACTATTATATGATGACGTAGTACAGAAATTTGGTAATGTATTTGACATAATGGATTATAACAAAATACTATCGGCCATTCCAAATACCTGGAAAAACAAACTTAAAAAATTCCCCCCAATCTTATGCCCAGTTTTACCAGCTATAGAACATTATACATAAACATGTAAAATGCATATAAGAACATATTCTTTTTTTCGTCAATATTAGTAATATTAGGTGATGTTAGAGAAGACATTCCTGAAATAGTCAACATGATAATGCTGCTGGCCAAAAATTTTATTTTTAATGAAAAAAGACAGCACCTCTCTATGAAACAGTTTAAATCTGAAATTAGAACATTTGAATTATTAGAATACATTATAGCAACAAGAAAACAAAAGTTGTCTTATCACGTAAAAAAATGGTAGAAGTTGTTGTCTCATATTCATGCCACTGTCCACTTACCATGAATTCGTGTTTATAAGCTACTTTGTTCCATCGCTCTCATATGTTATGTTGTTATGTAGATTTAATTGAATTTTGTTGGGTTTATACTCTAGTAATATGATTACTACTGTTGTGTGTTATGTCTAACATAATTCTTTTCCCTGTTTCATCAAGTTTGTTGCAGAATGTTATTTATTCCTTTGATCTAGTTGTATTTATTAAGTTTTTGTCACTATAGCTGTATTACTTCTGTTGATTTGTATTTATAAAATCTAGTTTTCGCTCAGTATCATTTAAGTTCTTTATTTGTCAATTATCCATATCGCCATATCGCCTCTGTTGTGCAGTATTTACTTATTAGTTTTGATTATTCTGTATTTACAATTTGATTCACCTATATACTTTTCCTTACCTTACAGTTTTGTTTCTGTAATATCTGTCTTATGTCAGGATCCGTGTCACTTCCTTGTATTTGTCTATGTTAAATTCCAATAAAAAAAATAAAAATGAAAAAAAAAATATTGAGGAGCAGTTGATTGCATATGATTTACTACTGTTAGTACTGCCAATCACGCCATTTTACAAATAGTTGCAATAACAACAAGATGTAACTTTCCAGTAACTTCTCTAAATCATTCATTACAGCAAACATGAAAAATTAATTTGAGGCATTAACATCCAACAATCCCATCTAACTAAGCTGAGCAAGCCCCCACTGAGCCAGAGGCACAGTCCCCGAGGTCTGGGTTTCCAAGAGGCTTGACAGCTTTTAAAGATAACCTGACTATCACACCCTGAGTAAGCTGGATGTTCTGCCATTCCCAGTCAGTGTGTGCTATTAAGACACTTGAAGTACACGTCAAGAGTCATCCAGCAGATAGTTTTGGTATCATCAACAACTGAAATGTTTTCCCAGGGATTCTGGTATGGATGCTGAGATTTTCTTCCAGATGAAGACTTCAGAGATCACCAGACCCATGTGTCATCAGGCGAACACGTCCTCTATGGGTTGACCTGTACAAAAGAAACATCTACTTTTACAACATAAATTTTACATCTTCCAGAAGACATCTATATTTATGATTATTTTATCTATATAAGGCCACACTGATTTAATTTTATGGATGACATCCTCTGGGGACCACAAAACTAATGCGCGAGAGCGAATAAAAAATTAAAAAAAGCCCCCCCAAAAAATGCTGCTTAACCACAGAAATACAAAGCCGGTATTGCGAATTGAAGCACAGGACACAGTGACTGTATCAAACAAACAACTTTTAATTGCAGGAGGTAGATGTAGATAGTCTTGTTCAGGTCTCATCCTCCTTCACAGCTTTCTCCTTCGTTTTACGATAAACCGCCCTTTTGCGGCATTTATGAGTCGGCAGTCTGCACTGAGTTCCAGCCGAGTTCCGTGAAGCCTCGAAAGACATGATTTTTTTTTTTTTTTTTGGAGAACAGGCGAAAATCAATGCGCGCGCGGATGTCATCCATAGATTTAAGTCGGTGTGGCCTAACTTGTGCCTAGTAGCAAATAAATCACATAAAAACTGTTGAAGTGGGGAACAGTTGCCATTCAATTTCCTTCTGGCCCCTCGGCATGGTCTAGATTTGACATTGTAACAATTTAGGCTGTTACAGTTTTATTCTCAATCTCATGATGACGACGATACAAGCACCGGGCTATGGGTGAACGTATCCCAAATTACTAGTAACAGTTACACCACTTTTATGTGTTGTAAGGCAAATCGGGCTATACTTTTGTGCCCACTACATGAATAATTCATTCGGCAAGCACAACGGCCGTAATACGGTATCCAACAGAAACTGGCACTAAAATACCTTGATGCACTATACTAGAATGAAAATAACCCACAAAAACATTGTAGTTCACAGCCAAATTGCCCAGTGCAGAAAGCAACAAAAGCTAGTTTGCAAGCATTAGGGAGGATTTCGGTCAAAACCATCGTTTTTCTGGTACAAATTTCCCCCGCCAAATGTTATTTTCTGAGGAAGGGCCCGTGACGGGCTGAACGCCGAGAGTGACCCTAACGAAATGTGCAGTCCCTCACCAGTAACAACTACAAACCAAAATACACTCCGAAATAGCTATTCTAGGCAATAATTGCATGTTTTCAAGGTAAACTATTCAGAGATGCGAGCACCGGACCTTACCTCACAATGGCCGCCCTGCAATGACGCTAACGGCAGACGACCGCAACGTTCTAATTATATCCATCCGCTCGGACATCTAGATCTGGAGGGGCGCAAAACTCTAAATAAAGGGAAAGGTTGAGTCTTCACCACGAAGACTTGGAATCTTCATACCATTATGTGTTATAACCAAGTTAACGACATATTCAGCAGGTCGTTACTGCATACGTGCCCTGTTTGCCTCGCACTACTTCATGGTGGCGAATCGATACACTATCTGAAGGGAGATATTCGTTTGGTTGGGCGAGGCCTATTTAGGGTTTTACAGAACATCGTTCTACACAAGATTGGCTAGCAAACGCAACATATTTCAACACATTGCAAAAATGAAACAGTCCAGAAAAACTGCAAAAAAAACTAGTGAAAATTATATTGAGAATTATAATTATTTCAAAATCAACCCTGTCCTGATATAACGTTATACAACTTTCCGCTGGAACAAAGGGGCTCTTTTAATGACACCCCTACAAAATGGACCATTCCAACATTATCCTTATGAATTATTTTCCAAATGACCCTCGTGCAAGAATGGGCCATTCCAAAATCACCTTTTTCCCCTAGGCCTAAATGGACAATTGAAAAATAAGAATTCTAAAAAAGACCCAATTATGCGCCTATGAAGAATGAACTCTTTGTCTTGCAGTATTTGTTCACTACCACCACACCTGGCCAATGTCTTCACCGGTGCACCTTCAATCTACATTAGTGTAAGATGTGCGGGGTATTGATGATGGTGAACCGCTGATGGTGAAGTTGCAAGACTCAAGACAAATGGTAGAGACACAAAAAACGACGTCCACACCGTTCATTTCCTTAACTTCAACTGTCCTCTTTTATTCTTGATAGAAGGAAACGTTTTTAACGTCGCCGTTCGGACGTCGAACGGACGCCGCTAACGTCGCCGTTCGAACGGCCCACGTCCACCCCGCGTGCACACCTTTCTTACACTTACCCCCTTGTAAATTTTCGCCGTCCTCGGCGAAGAACGCACGTAATTTTCCGACGTGGCCCTAATAACTTTACTTCTATACAACGGGTAAAATATTCCATAAATTGTCAGAAAAAATTGATTCCAGTTCAACGTTCGTTACTTAGAGTTCATGTAGTTTTCCCTTGGTTGTCTCGTCGTCGTCTGCTCGTCGGCGGTCCCCAGTCACGTTGCTTCTCCTGTAATCCGTTGTGTCAGACACGGACGCTCGTCCACAGTCACTCATTTAGTGTCGTTTCGCTCACCGGTCTTCAAGGAAGATGCTCCGACGATGACGTCTCTTGGTAGGAGGTCCCGTAAGGGTGCTGACTGCGACTCGTAGTCCTGGCAGACTCGATGGGCGAGGCAGTATTAGACCTTTCCAGTGTCCATGTCGAAATCCTTTGTGGTCCTTTGTGTCTCTGTGGGATAATGGGAGAGAGCGCATACAGCACATACATCTCTAGCCTGACCGCTATGACATGAACTGAACACCTGTGACCTCACTTGTAATCTTGTCACGAACTGAAATGAAACCCAAGAAAACCAATTAAACGACTGGAGGTACACTCCCGATCGGGTTCGCAGAAAAACCTGGGCTGTCTACCAGGCCAGGCTACCTTGCCAGGCTACCTTGCCTGTCTAGCACGTCAGGCACTCCGATCCCCCCCCCCCATTCATATCTTCGCGAATGATGAAATATCCAAGCAGCTGCGCCCTCTAGCGGAATGTATTAAAATTACATCCACTATTGTACGTAGTGCATACAGCAAGAATCTCACGGTTCCTAAGAGGGCGCGTGGGCCAGAGTGTGTTCCTTGAATCAGAACGTGTGCCCACGTTGCTATAGGCGGCCTATCTGCAGACTGCCATTTTACCAAGACTTAGCAACAACTACAGGTTCATGATATACCACACTTCTTGTCACTGAAGTTTTGATGGAGTAACATGAATTCTGTTATCTTTCATTTGGACATATTAAATGGACCCGTCTCCCTTTGTATGGATAGTGGAGAATATACAACGTATATATACAAACGTCAATATAAATATTTCTGTAATTTCTCTAATAGATATTTTAAAATTTATTACTTTGTACTTGTAGACAGATTTGTCACTGGTGTGTTCTTTTTCAATGTCCGTTTCCGACTCACGTTAGACGTCATGCGAGGTCATAACTTCCCGTGGCTGGAAACTTATGAGCTTCTGATTGGCGTATTAAAGTAGAACTTTTGACCTCAGAACTGGGGAGTTCTTCAGCCCATACCCTGCTAAGGGGGCGGAGGGAGTCGATGCCTTCACCCAAGATATTAGGGGGCGTAAAGTGTACGTATTCACGAATATTATCTGATTGCGGCGACTTTGGCATTTCTCATCGAGCAGCAGGCAGACGCCACCATCGTGGTCCCGGACCGCAAGCCCAGGAGGTACTGGTGGCCGATCTTGCAGGCGCGGGCAAAAGCCTCCTTCCTGCTGGCCAAAAAGGAGAGCTGGCCTTCGGGTGCACGTGTCCCCGCAAGCGTAGAGGCTGGTATAAGACCCAGACCTTCGCGGACTTCTTTGCGTTAAAATTACAGATGGAGACAGGGCACCAAGCGGGGCTACCAAAGGGCTTCCCACTGCAGTACATCGTCAGAAAAGACACATACATGTAGCTTGCACGTTGCCTGGCACATAAGGGTCGGTCGGCTCCACTTTTTTTTCTTTTGGATTATCCGTTAAGTTATTGTATGGTTAGGATTCATGATAATAACACGTGCGGGCAGGCAGAGGATAAGAGAGAGAGACAGACAAACAAAGGTTTAGGACACCAGCTAGTACCCGCTCGCGCTAGGCGGCGTCTCGCACACAGCCGAAACATAAGGGAACAAACACACACTCTAGACCGCCCCCCCCTCCTCATCCTCCCCTTGCCCTCTCAACCCCGTCGATTTCGGCAGGGCAGCAAGTTTACGACCAATCCGTAGAGAACCGCCATCATTGAAAAAAAGTCTTATGGCATTTATACTTTCCTGTCCTTACAGATCTTCAGTACTTCAAGGGTATGGATGCCCACGGAAAGTTGTTCAGGATGCGGCTACCGGCCGAACGATTTCACGTTCAGATTCTGCCAGATGCGCGGAATGAGCGGACGATCCACGTCCCAGACGCCCAAGGCTACTCCGCCATTACGGCTCGACGAGGCCCACCTGGACTCAAGACTGCTAGGAGGAAATTCGACAGCGGGCTCGGGTGTCCGCGTATAGTAGGGATGTCACACTCAAAATAGGGGGGAGGCAAAGATTGTTAAAAATGATCCCATGTTACAGAGTAGATTCTTTCGGTCAGAATGCTTCCTTTCGCATAAAAATTGGACAAAGTTGAGATTTTCTAGAATTTTTCAAAGCTTACGATTTCAACGTTTTCATTGGAAGATGCTTAAGTATTTGTCCTATCATCATCATCATCATTGGCCTCCCTCCGTCTGGGCAGACGATGGCACGCGCCTCCTTGAACAGGTTCTCCTGTGGCTGTATAGACCGATCCTTGAGTGGCAGTCTCTGCTGCAGCTCTCATTAATTAATCTCACAGATAAATGTTGAAGTATGCTGAGCTGGTCTCGTCTATGGGAATAAGCTAATTAGTCATGGCACCAAAATAGACCATAAATCAACAATATCTGACATACATTTTATTGTAACTCTTAAACTTTTCATGCTACAATCTTCAAATTTTCAGCATCTTAAGATCAAACAGTTTGCCACAAAGGTCTTTAATTTCATCTTTTTATGTACAAAAGTTTACACATTTTTTGCTAATTAGGGTTACTTACTACACCTAGGCATAATAACATCATTTTTATGGGTAACGAGATTCCTGGGTAAGCTACAAATTGTGAACAGAACTCTGTACTAACAAGGCATTCTTTGTTCCTAAATTCCCTTTAGAAGTAAACAAAGTATTTCAAAATGGATAATTAATATGAAATATGCAAATGAGCCTAATTACCAACATTAATATACATATCAGGATACATGTCACTTTTCTTCATATAATGTCTAACTTGAAGATGCATTATACAAATATGTTCTGTAGAGAGGGCGGTGAGCATTCATCATCAAGTACATGTACCGTAAATCATTTATGAAAAGATTAAAAGGCGTCGGGCTAAGATTACACCCTTGTCTAACGCCTTTTACAGCTGCAAATGGTGGCGTTAGCCCGGATGGTGTTTTGACACATGTCTGAGGTTTGGAGTACATGCTTTTAATCAACTTGTAGAAATTTCCTCCTATTCCCGAATCTAGCAATTTGAAAAGGAGTCCTTCTCTCCAAACGGAATCGAAGGCTTTCTTGAAGTCAACGAAACACGAATAAAGACGTCTATTTTCTGAAAGATATTTGCTTAAAAGTGTGTCTATTACGAAGAGGTTTTCGCTCGTTCTGAACTTGTTTCTAAAGCCGGCTTGGTTTGGAGATATAAGTTTATTTTCCTCTAGGAAAGTGGTGAGGCGTGAGTTAAGTATGGAGGTGAATAGTTTGGCCAGACAGCTAGTAACCGATATCCCCCCATAGTTACTGGGGTCATCTTTTGTCCCGCATTTATGTAGGGCGACAATGTGACTGTTGCACCAGTCCTGGGGGGAAGTAAACAGAAGACAGGAACAAGTTGAATAATTTGGTAAGTGGACCAATGAGAATGTGCGAAGAGCATTTAAGCATTTCATTAAGGACCAAGTCACTTCCAGATTGAAGCCTTGCCGTTCTTGAGGTTCGAGATCGCCTGTTTGATTTCCGGTTCCTCTGTATCGGCATGTCTAAGTCGTTGTCTACTAGCGCTTCTTGTAACTCTGATAATTTATTTCTGTATTTCAAAACTACTAGGGGATTCTGTGACATTAAGTTGGTGATTCTCTCCATACAGTCCTTAAAGTGTAGGTGGAGAGACTCGTCGGGAATTGTTACTCCGTGAAGGAGGCATACCTCCTGCAGGAGTATTCGGGTCAGCCGGTTTTTCGTGTTCGCAGCTAAAACTCACGGTTCCCCTTGTTTTTTAAGTTGTGATCAGTTTGTCTTTTGACTTGTAGTCTTTCAGAAGTCTCCAAAAGGCTGAGGGATTGTCACTAGAGAAAGAGGTAAGTTGTTTTAAAATATGACCTTGATAGTCTTTTTTAGTTTTCCGTATAAGTCTGGTATACTGTTTTTTCTTTGTAAGGTAGGAGCCTTTTATGTATGGATCATGAGGATTGTTTGACAGAAGCTTGGCTAAGTTACGGAGTTCGCGTTTGGCGGAAGCACAGGTCTGGTTGAACCATGGAGTTAAAAATAAGATTTAACTCCATGGTTGAACCATTTTTTCTTCAAGTCCTTTTGTTTCCTACATTTCCCGCGTTTTTCTTGTGCAACGTAGGGATAAGCACTTTTGACCTGCTTTTTGTAGGGGAATGACAAAATCATTCAAAGCGAGGTCTATAATGATTGTGGGGACTTTTCATAGTTTTTGAGCATAAATGAGTTCGAGAATTTAACGTAATTCGTAATCGGCGGTGAAAATTTTGCGTAATTCGTAATCACTACCCCCCATGCAGGCCCTCATGCTAGTTATAAATGCCGCGGAATTAAGTGTGTCGGCGAATTTTTCTTTGGAATCATTGTCCCAGATAAATTTATAGTGTGGTCGGGTAGGTGGCTTGTTTCCTTTTTAAAAAAGGTATGCTTAAATACCTCAACCGCCCTCAACTCCCCTCAACCGACCGCTTTGTTCGATCCAGCAAGTGTCAGATAGCGGAAAGTTACATATATCGGGACAGGGTTGATTTGGGAATAATTATAATTTTCAATATAAAGAATCAGTCAATATAATTTTCAATAGTTTTTGAAGTTTTTTGTGGAATGTTTTTTTGCAATGTGATTTCAGGAGAGTTATGCCGAAAGGGTTTGAAATATGTTACGTTTGCTAGCCAATCTTGTGTAGAACGATGTTCTGTAAAACCCTAAACAAGCCTCGCCCAACCAAACAAATATCTCCCTCCAGATAGTGTATTGATTCGCCGCCGTAAAGTAGTGCGAGACAAATAGGACACGTCTGCAGTAACGATCTGCTGAATATGTCGTTACTTGGTACTAACACATACTGGTATAAAGACTCCAAGTCTTCGTGGTCTAGACTCCACCTTTCCTTTCATTTAGAGTTTTGCGACCCTCCAGATGTCTGAGCGGATGGATATAATTAGAACGCTGAGGTCGTCTGCCAATTTTAGCGTCAGTGCAGGGCGGCCATTTTGAGGCAAGGTTCGGTGCTCGCTTCTCTGAATAGTTTTCCTTCAAAACATGCAATTATTGCCTAGAGGATAGCTATTTCGGAGTGTATTTTGGTTTATAGTTGTTACTAGTGAGGGACTGCATTTTTCGTTAGGGTCACTCTCGGCGTTCAGCCCATGGCCCTTTGTCAGAAAATAACATTTGGCGGGGGAATTTTGTACCAGAAAAACGATGGTTTTGACCGAAATCCTCGCTAATGTTTGCAAACTAGCTTTTGTTGCTTTCTGCACAGGGCAATGTTGCTGTGAACTACTATGTTTTTGTGGGTTATTTTCTTTCCAGTACAGCGCATTAAGGTATTTTACTGCCAGTTTTGTTGGATACGACCGTTGTGCTTGCTGAATGAATAATTTATGCAGCGGGCACAAAATTATAGCCCGATTTGCCTTCTAGGTCCACGGATCAAATTATACGACAGTCACACAGAAAAGTGGTGTAACTGTTAATAGGGATACGTTCACTCATAGCCCGGTGCTTGTATCGTCGTCATCATGAGATTGAGAACAAAGCTGCAACACTAACATCCAAAAATTTTATTATAAATTGTTACTATGTCAAATCTAGACCATGACGAGGGGCCATAACTAGAAAATTGCATGACAACTGTTCTCCACTTCAACAGTTTGGTTGTGATTTTAGATACAATAGCTTAAGATTAATCTCCAAGCATATCCTACGGTGGCAAAAAACAGTATCCAATTACTGCACCGGGTATAGACCTCTAATATACTTTTTTTTGCCACCGTAGGATATGCTTGGAGATTAGCTGAACATATTCGTATGAGAATGTACAATTTGCTACTAGGCACATGATGTTGATCTAATTCTCATATAAAATTCATGTTTTAAATGTTTATTTTGTACAGGTCAACCCAGAGAGGACGTGTTCGCATGGCACATGGGTCTGGTGATCGCTGAAGTCTTCATCAGAGAGTAAATCTCAGCATCCATACCAGATTCCCTGGGAAAACACAATCAGTTGTGGATGATAGCAAAATTATCTGTTGAATGACTCCTGACATGTACTTCAAGTGTCTAAATAGCAAACACTGACTGGAAATGGCAGAACATCCAGCTTACTCAGGGTGTGATAGGTTATCTTGAAAAGCTGTCAAGCCTCTTGGAAACCCAGACCTCGGGGACTGTGCCTCTGGCTCAGTTGGGGCTTGCTCAGCTTAGTTAGATGGGATTGTTGGATGTTAAGGAATCAAATTTATTTCTTCACGTTTGCTGTGATGAATGATTTAGAGAGGTTACGGGAAAGTTAACATTTTGTTGGGGAAGGGCTCTCGTCATTGAAGCGAGCAATATTGGAAATTGTGCCAACATGGCGAAGAACTTTACGCATGGCTGAAGCAGAGTTCGGATTTACAAAGACAGGGTCAGACATGGTGATTGGAGGTGGACTGTGTGGATGAAGGGACGTCGGCATATTCTTCAAATGTGATTTAACAGGCCCCACTTCCATCCCGTGGTTCCACGCCTTGGTCATTAAGTTGTTCCACACGTCCTTGAGGAACTTGTATGACTTGGCCACAAGCTGCTTCTTTGGCTACAGTTTTCTAGGGTTGGCAGCATTCTCCACCAACCAGATTGTGTAATCCCTGTCCACGTGGTCGTTCTGCGGAAACAAAGACTTACCTTGTACTTTAGCAGTAACATCCTAACTCTACAACGTATGATATTTCATTTTAGATGTGAAAAAAAACCTATATAATAACCAGTTGTTGCTTAGTAGCATGAAGTAAATTTCAATATTTGTTATGTGTGGGCCACATGCGGTTACAGAAAGTTTCTACCAAGAACGTGCACAATCTCACATCATGGCTACAGCAACAAGTCATAGTACTCACCCAATCAAGAATCGTCCGCAAGAGGTAGTTGGTTCGCCCAAAGCAAATCCTCTTGTCATGGTAGACCAGCATTGCATTATTGAAATACATTTACAAATGAAAAGGAAACAATTTATCTCACCGTTTCCGCTCCCCCTAACGGCCGCATCAGGAGGGCCTTTCGCTCTGAAATCAACCTGAGCACCCGCTCCACTCCCTTAGCCTGCAGGATTGCCGTCAACTGTCGACCCTGCAGACTATTGATTTGGACTTTTCCAGAACTGCCAATGTTGTTGTTGATGTCTGGAAGCTTGTCAGGAAGGCGCTCTCTAGTTCTTCAGTTATGTAGGAAAAACATTGCCTGTATACATTACATTTAATTTTTTCTAACAAAATCCATCTTCCAGAAAATTGTGACTAATATTTTTAATTGATAAACGAGTCGTTCATAACTACTTTTTGCATGTCTTAGTTTTAGAGACCAAGAAAAAGCATACCTGTCAATGACTTATACTTGAATGTACTGGGCCCTTCCCTGGTTGCCTCCTTTCTGATGTAGAAGGTGTGGATACCTACTACCTTCATGGCTTTTTCAAGAGCATCTGTATGATTCTGGTCAATGGACCATCCGATGAGCTATTGAGCAAAAATATTGTACTGATATGACATGGGCTCCATATAGTAGAAGGAAATATGTTCGTACTAGAGAATTTATGATAGTAACACATCATCATCATCATGCCTCCGGATATCTAATCCGGTGAGGTAGGAAACCAAATAATAGTAACACAGTGTTGTGTATTGTTACAGGTGTTGTCCTTACATGTGTAATTTAACATGAATACAGGTTAGGTCCGGTTAACAACATGGAAAAATCGTTGAATTTCAAAGCAGGTGTCCGAAAATTAAGAAAAGTCAAAACTCTACATACTGAAGTATTTTGTGCTGTACCTGTTGTAGGCCTGCCTGGTCTCTTGCCTGGCCTGCCTGTACAGATCTAATATCGAATCCATTTGAATGCCACAATACTGTGTCATTGTTCAAATGATATGAAGAAAAATATGATGTCCAATGAGACTTGAATGAAACTTTTCCTCCCTGAGTGCTAATTGCTGAATTTAAAGTAATCCAATCAATATCAAATAGCCTACCCTCGATGGGTACGGGATCTTCGGAGTCAAGGCAAAAATCGCCCCGTGGAATATTGTGGTCTAAAGCACAAGCCCAGAACTCCTGACTCAGTCCTTTTTCTTGGAAGAAGAGAAGTCAATTGCTTTTTGAATTGACTCCTCAGTGTCAACATTTACTAAATTTGGAGCCAGAACAGTCTGCATATTTTGAATTTCATTCGACCTCTTGACAGTCTTGTGAGTTAGGGATGTTTCTGGGTGCGTTGCAATTTTCCGTTTTCTACCACGTTTGTCTTTCAAACCAACATCAGTCTCATAAATAAGACGTTTTGGTAACAGTATCTTGTCTTCTATATCACTACTAATATCTAAACAGCCATCGGCTGTCCTATAAATGTAGGCTAAACCTCTATAATCTGTGAGTTTATAATGTATGTTTTGGGAACCATCATTAAAATTTATTCTGGAATATGTCATTAAACAGAACACTGAGGAAATCCTTTGTATAATCTTTTAGAAGACTATGACTTTTCATTGCCAGCATTTTAGTTTTACCTACTTTATGTGTTACTGATTCCGCATTGGACCCTTTCGCTGATTAAATGATTGTTGTTTTACTTTGAAATCTCCCTACTTCGGCTCTAGTAAAGAGCAATTTGGACACAACATTTGTTAGATCTACTAATTCATCTGGATTTCTGTTGGACATGGAACAATTATCACAGCTATCTTCACATTGCTCACCTAAATGAGGAAAGTGTTGTCCAAAATTGTCAAGTAAATATTTCCATCTGCACTCCTTTGTGTGGCAGTATAAAAAAACCTTAAGTTGAGACTTCCTCATATCTTGTTTGACAATGGCATTTTCCTCTTTATACCTATTGCAAGACGCCTTAAGTCCTCATCATTAGAAAACAAGACACACTTTGCAATTGAGTTTTCCTTTCTTCCAGCTCTGACAATCCCCTGGATATACATTTCTAAAGACTCTGGCGCTTCATAATGTATAACTTAAGTTACATCGGGAATATCGATGCCTACACAAAGGGCTTTTGTAGCCGCAATGACCTTCACATTTGGACTTTTTATTGAAGTAATGGCTTCGTCTTTATCCTCAACTCGGCCATGATAAATAGCAGGGTAGATGTCACACATGCCTTTCAGTGAATCTACAAATGATTTTAAACTAAGTATTAGATCAAAGAATACATCGCTTTTCCTGGTGTATCATCGATCATAGTGGTAATCTTGTTCTTCATTTCACAACCACATAGGACCGAAAGCCTTAGCTTTGGACGAAACATTGGAATGGTGCTAATAATCGCGTCCCTCAATCCAGCTATATTGATAACATGGTTAACATCACCTCCTGGGGGGGGGGGGGGTGCAGTGAGGGCTAGGCGTGGAATGTCTTGGTGCTGATCGAGGATAGAAGCCACCTCTTTGAACCCCGGTCTAAATGACTTCCATTGCTGGTTACAATGTATCTCCTCCAAGACAAATAGACAAATTTCCTTTTGTTTTTAAGATTGGAAATGAAACGATGTTTACCAGGAATACAACGAGTTATGTACAAAAAATACAGTGGCATTTCAGAATTTTTTGGCTTCTTTGTTTACAATTATCGACGGTAAACCGGGCAAAACTCGAAACCTTCGCCTGCTTCGGCACTTTTAATTGAACCAACTTGATCTTGGATCCGAACTTTCTTTTGGTCATTCGACAAAACTAATCAAGATCTAAATCTTGGCCAAATTTTATTTCACAACTCCAAACGGTTACTGAGATATTGCTAACTTTGCACTTCGGCACCTGCCAGAAGTTGAGTTGGGAGGGACTAGACTGAAAACAAAACAAAAACCAAAGATGTGCAATATAGAAAGTTTATTTTACAATTTGTTACAATATTCTCCGCGGACGGGGCGATGACTTCCTGGCTTCTCCTTCCTGGCTCCTCCTCAAGACTGCAGAAAATGAGAACATTGTCAACATAATTTATGCAAAATTAATTTACGAGTTTTCTAAGAACTGTGATGTGTCAGAAAAACGTGTAAGGGAGTAGAGCATAACAAGCAGACGTAAATGAACTCAGGCTACTAGAAAAACAGGCTGGATTTACCTGGTTCATGAGTTTAACATAGTCATCGTACATCTGCCGTGCCGCCGCGCCTCGCAGAGGGTCATCAAAAAAACGCTCGTAGAAGGCTAGTTTTTTAACCATCCTGACAAACTTACATGTGGTGACTTAGTAAACATAAGGAACATATACTTCTCAACACAAGAATAGAACAACTTTACTACAAAAACTACAATAAATGGCCTATATTTGGTGTATATCTAAGAAATGGGGAAAAAAACATGACTAGATGTAGTATATGTAATTGTGGAATGGCAGGTTGGTGTAATACATGTTTGGATAGGCTGCTGTAATGGTGTGAAATGACTGATTGGCTGTTGGATGATTTGGTTAGGTATGGTCGACAATCTGCACGCCTGTTTTAACATAGAAGAATAACATGATAAAGTTAGTGGCACAGTAAAAGCATTTCTTACTTGTTTTACATTAGTCCATGACAGATTAGCGTTGTTACACCATTTCAAACTCGCACCTTTAATCTAATTTAATCGGTGAGGTCTCACGTCCTTTGACCCTTGTGACGTCAGGTCGCAGGATACTTAGTGCTGTGAGATGCGTGGTGGCTGCGACCTGACGTCACGTACATGACGTCATGTACTTTGTGGTATATTTATTATACTGCAGTGGACTAAAAAAAAATTAGTTTTGCCCCCCTTTTAAATAGCTATAAACATGAACTTTGGGTGAATAAATTCAGAATACCAGTAATAAACATTATGAAGTTAGCTTCTTGGTTTTTGAAGTCTCTGTGAATCATTGAAATGAAAATTGCTCCGCTAATTAGGTTTTCTTCTTCTTCTTCTTATATACTGCTTAGCCCAATTTGCATCGGATTACGAGCAGCTGCACATGTGTTACAAAACAGGTGACCGGTACAAATAAAACAAGGGTAACTGAAGGAGGGGACGCTAGGGAAAAAAAAGACTGAATCTGTGGGTGTAAAAGACAAGACAGGTGCATTTAGTGTGTTAGTAGCACATATATATACATATATACAAGATGTGTAGGGGCGAATCAATGCAGCAGGGTCCTCGCCAGTCCGGTTTTGAACTGGGAGAGGGACCCCGCCTCCTCCACACCAGGCTCAAGTTCGTTCCACTCTTTGATGGTACGAGGTAAGAACGAGAGCCTATAGCCTAGAGAGGTTATAGGGCTCCATAAACAAATAACGAAACAATCAGTCAACATCTTTGGTTTGAGAGAAAACATGCCCATGGGTGTTCAAACTTACAGTCTAAGATTCTCCCCAGTATGTTTTCCTGCAAAGAGATTCAAGCTACTGATCCCATCAAGTGACCCATAACATTTATCACTTAACCTATGTCTGTAACAACAATGACAAGTTCTGTCCAGCTGCTGGAAACTGTAGAGCTTTTTTTATTAGTAATTTGATCGAGCAGGTTCAATTCTATTGAATCTCATTGATTTGATGAAAAGGTAGGTTGAAACTTAAGAGCAGATGTCTGTAAAAACCAAGCAAATCAGAAAAAAAGTGGCCAAACTCAAAAAATCAAATTTTCTCAAACTTTGTGTGGTGGTAGGGTCTTGGCCCAAACCTACAAAAATGGGTAAGTTTTGGACTGCAGTTTACTTGTTGCCATGGCAACGGCCATTTTTCAAAACGGCGGATTTTCACCTTGTGAAGGCATTTTTCTCGCCCAAAATAGATCATCTTAAACCTACTGTAACTCACTCAAACTAACAGATATTTTATTGCTTCTAACAGAGTTTGTTATTCATATTTTATCAAACAAATGATATATAGTTTTGCTCGAAATGTTTTTGCAGTGACCTGTAGCAGACGTTTGAAGATGGCCTGTTTTTGTAAAATTTCAAAATTGAGAAAAAGCCTTTTTTTGGACGTTTTTAGCGATCGATGGCCGCTTAAAAGGCAGATAGAATTAGTTGATTTTTGGCACACTTATGGCTTATACCTTTATATACATCATATTAGAAAAGAAGTTTGGGGTCTTCTACATATGAAACCATGAATGTTCGAAATGTATTGCAATTTAACCAGAAGCCGGAAACTTTATTATCAAAACTGAAATTACAGAATTTTGTAGAGTATGCCTGTCAGCAACCTGTTGGCACGGCAACATGAATAATTATGAATTCAAATCACTTTTTTGAAATTGTTGCCAGATATATTTGAGACAACCACACTGAGTTTGGTGTTTCTAGCTCAAGCTGTTCAGACGTTATATACATGTACAACAAGAAAGTGGGCGCGGGCCTCAAAACACCGCCCCCCTCCCCATAATGACTGTTACCATGGTAACCCGTTGTCAGTCCAGAAGGAATCAACTTTTATAAGTGCAAGGTAGGATTCCTTGCCACATAAAAAAAGCTTGAAATTTATTATTTTTTTATCCTGTAGCCAAGCTATGAATGTTTTTGTCAACTACAAGGCAGGGGTTGCAATTCTTCTACAATGGAATCAATGGTTCAGTCTTGGGGTCACTGTGGTCCGCCCCATGAAGACCCCAAACTTCTTTTCTAATATGATGTATATAAAGGTATAAGCCATAAGTGTGCCAAAAATCAACTAATTCTATCTGCCTTTTAAGCGGCCATCGATCGCTAAAAACGTCCAAAAAAAGGCTTTTTCTCAATTTTGAAATTTTACAAAAACAGGCCATCTTCAAACGTCTGCTACAGGTCACTGCAAAAACATTTCGAGCAAAACTATATATCATTTTGTTTGATAAAATATGAATAACAAACTCTGTTAGAAGCAATAAAATATCTGTTAGTTTGAGTGAGTTACAGTAGGTTTAAGATGATCTATTTTGGGCGAGAAAAATGCCTTCACAAGGTGAAAATCCGCCATTTTGAAAAATGGCCGTTGCCATGGCAACAAATAATCATGAACCGAAACTTACCCATTTTTGTAGGTTTGGGCCAAGACCCTACCACCACACAAAATTCAAGAGAATTTTATTTTTTGAGTTTGGCCACCTTATGCTTGGTTTTTACAGACAACTGCTCTTAAGTATGGAATTCTTTTTTATAATGCAAAATTGTGCATTTGATACAACAGCTCGGGTCAGTATAAAATGTGAATATCTCACAAGTTTTAGAATACTTTCCCTAGACAGTCAGAAGTAAGATTGACATATAATACACATACAGCATTCATTCCCAGACAGACACATGTACTAAAACCATTCACACTCCACAGAATGCCAGGTAGCACCTCACCTGGCCCAGTGGCTCCCCGCTTGCAATGTTTTCACACTAGGTGGAGAGGGACCAATTATGGAACAAAAGGGAAAATCTGGAAAATTCCGGTTCAAATGTTGTATCCATGTGTTGCTAAGGCGGCCAACACCCTCTTTGCTGGGGGTCTCCCCGAATGGTCTTAACCCTACTGAGCAGGTGTATGGCAATGACGTTGGCCTTCCGCCCACCATCCAGGTCAACATCCGTCAGTCGTATTGACCTGTTGAGCTACAAAAAAGAATTGACCATACTTACAACAGAGTGGAGGGGGAAGGACCGGCTTCCAGCTTAGATTCTGATCAGTGGACTGATGATAGTGGAGAGGAATCAGACAATGAATTTCGCTTACCTTACTCTCACATTAATTGAGGGTGCATGCTGGATAGGGACCATGACCTTGTCCTCTAGTATGACACCTTTATCTGTTGTTGATATTGTGTGGCTCAGCAGACAGATGTGCCGGATTGATACACAGGGAGGTGTGCCAGAGATGAGATAATGCACGATTCTGTATAAGGTCGAACTCGCCCCTCCATACCATGTAGGCAAAACGATGAACATACATCCTTTTTCTCTTCTCTAGAACCTTGCCAGGCATCCAAGGAACCTGGCGTTGGTCTTCCGCCCACCATCCAGGTCAACATCCGTCAGTCGTATTGACCTGTTGAGCTACAAAAAAGAAACAACTCTCATAGAGATGGACTTCTCGTCCAAGTAGTATTCTGCGTACCTCGCTAGTGGTCGTGTCTTCCTCTTACCTGCTCCTTCCATCGTTATGCGAATATCTGCCCGCGCAACAAGCAAGATTTCGAAAAAAATTGGCGCAGATTGAAGAGATAGATGAGTGTAAATCTAGTCTGTTGCTGTCTGAGAACGTTTGCTGTCTGAGATTGAGGAGCATGCCGGGACCTGGCCCTGGACGTCGTGTTCAGACGCACAAAAAAGACACTTAGGTGTGCCCTACCTGTGTAGTTTGGCTGCAAAGCTTTTGTCTCGTGACGGCTCCTGACATCATGACCGCAGAACCAAGACCCTCCTGCACGTGGACGACAGCTGCAGAGAGCCTGTCAGGACAGTTTCGGCCAGAGTCCATTTTAATATTGTATCATACATATTATAAGCATTAGCAAGTATTAAGAGAAATATCATATATCAAATATTACTATCTTCATCGCCATCGGATGACATGTTCAACTCCTTCTTCTGAGTTTACTACGTTCACTGTCACCTGCTGGTTTTCCTTGATCAGGGTGGATCGGACAAAGAGGCTGAAACCTTCCCCCAGTAGACCTGACGCTCCTGTAAAAAAAGTAATTTGTACAGTACGTTTTAATTGGGACGTTCTGTATGTAACACGAGAGAACATATCCTAACACAATTCAGTCCCACATGCATTGCTACAGCACTTGCTTAGCTATCTAACTGTTCGTTTTTCACAATGTCTCACCCCTTTGGTGATGAGGTTCATCAGTCACATGAGATGTTTCTGACATTCCTCCAAATTTTCGATGTTGACTGTACATGTTGATCACGGAGTGACCTAGTCTCGCGAGAACACGCAAGGAGGTGGTGGAGGCCAGAAGACCCGCACAAGTTTCGACCTGTTCTCGCGAGACTAGGTCACTCCGTGATCAAGACATACAGTGGACGTTGCAAATTTGGAGGTACGTGTTTACACCTTTCAAAAACAGACACTGACTGATGAATATTCTACTACTCCTCATCCCTTTGGTGCCAGTTGACAATACAAACATACGACACAGGACTTAGGGAATGACGAAATAACATCATCTGGGCTGAGTAAAATTGACATACTTTTGTTGCTCCCAGTGAAGCTTCAGGTCGCTCCTTATTCTCTCGCGAACCTCTGCTGTGGTAGCATCTCTGAAAGCGGTCTTTACAGACATCACATTTGCCAAGTCGGTTTGTCTGAAACAATATCAATGTAGGTACAATATTAATGTAGGTACAATGCACTAGGTCTTAATTATAGGTCGCAACTCACGTCCACGGGATATCAAAATAAAGCGCTTTTATTTGTTAGAGATATAAGTATACCACAGGTATAGTTGATACTAGATCGTGAAGTGACAAAATCTGGCCATAGCATGATGGATGACAAATAACCTTGGGGATTTTTAGTCCCGGTATCTTTCCGATCTTCTTTTGGTTTGTGCTGTCCATTTTCTCCTCGTACTTCTCATACACCACATCCTTCGTCATGATGGATGGCAGGTGTATGACGATGTGGTCTGGCATCTTGTCCCCAAATGTGTCTGCAAAGTGGCTGAGCCAGGCGTGAGCCAGCCAGTACGGCGGGCTGCGACGTAGCACACCAATATGCTGTTGTGGTGTGCTGTTGTTTGCCCCTGCTTAAACTTTGCGACGTACATGTAGCTGTAAAGGATAAAGGCGAGTAAATAAAAAAATCAAAATCAAACAGAAAGCATCCAGTGTATACAGTACACTCAGAAAATCAAAAATTTAAAAGCACAATCATGGAATTTTGAAACAACTCACATTGACAATGTTGACAAACATGGAGCATGCAAGTTATCATAGAAAATTCAGGCCTTTCAGCTTTAGCTATTTATCCAGGAAGCCGAGGAAATCTTTCACCAGCCACTGTAGCGGAAGAAATAGAATGTGTCGAAGTTATGAATTTTACATGCTTCAGTATATTTATTTATTTATTGAAAATGCAACAAGACATTACACTGACTCTCAAGGCAGCGAAGCTGATATTAGAGAGTCAACATATAAGGACAAAACATGTAGGGCACATAATATCAGACAGTGTGAATTACAAAAAACGATCATAAAAAAACTTAACCTATAAAATCATTCTAATTAGTCGAGTAAATATATGCTTCAGTATAGTAGTAGTACATGTACATTTATATAATAATAGCAATGATAAGATAACCTTCATTGTACATTCATGCTCTGTTGATATAAAAAGGCATTAACTAAAAAGACTGCATAATCACTGCTGGTTGGAACATTGGTACTGTATGCCAATAATGTTTTGAAGAACCCTGGGTAAGAACTCAGAATTGTGACACAGTGAAGCTGGTGTCGACCACATCACGATAGCACTGTAGATCTGGCTTCTTCGTCGGGTTACGTGTCTTAACTTCGTTTGGCAGAAGACTCGACACGGGGGGGTAGGGGTATGTACGTGGGGGAAGGGTGGTCGCTAGTGTTTGTATGGTAAGCCCGGCTCCTCAGTGGGCAGGGGCGCTACTCCCTGTCCGCCACCCTGCAGCTGGGTGGCGGTGAGTACCCGTGACTGTGGTTTGAGACTACATGTTTTTGAGGGCATTTTTAAATGCCTGCAGAGTCTTTACTGTAACTATGTGTTCTGGGAGTTTATTCCATTCTCTGACTGTTCTAGGAAAGAACGAGTTGAGGTGGTAGTCTGTTCGAGATGAAGGGGGGTGAAAGGCTGAACTGTTTTCTGTGCGCGATGGGGTTGCCAGTGCCTTGCTAACAAGTGGCATTTGTGTGGCTACTATACCGTTTGTGATTTTAAAGAACATGTGAAGCCGGGCATCTCGCCTCCTGTCCACAAGTAGGGGCCAATCAAGCGAAGACAACATGTTAGCCACGCTCGACTGGCGTCGGTAGCGATGAAGGGCAAAGCGAGCCGCACGCCGCTGCACTGCCTCCAGATTACGTATGTTGTTTTGTGTGAAAGGATCCCAGACAGTTTGACAATATTCTAGCACCGGCCTGACGAGGGTCTTATAAGCCCGAGCCTTTACTTGGGGGTTTGAGATGTTTATGTTTCGTCTGAGGAAGTTTATTGTGTTGTTTGCTTTGAAAGATATCTGATCAATATGGCTGTCCCAACGTAGATCACCAGAGATATGGACTCCGAGGTATCTGACGGAACTGACATGTTTTAGGACGTGCCCATATAAGGAGTAATGGTAGGTGACGGGATTCCTTTTCCTAGTGATAGTTAGCACTTCACATTTATTAGGATGAAATTCCATCATCCAAACCCTACTCCATTCCGCCAGAGCATCGAGGTCGCTCTGGAGTTTCTGTGCATCCCCCGGGCTTGAGACCGCCATATAGATCATTGTGTCGTCGGCAAAGAGACGAGCTGTAGAGTTTAAATTGTCAGTAATATCGTTTATGTAATACAAAAACAAGCAAGGCCCGAGCACCGACCCTTGTGGTACTCCAGAAATAACATCAAGTTTGCTGGATTCCGATCCCTCAACAACCACAGACTGTGTACGGTGACGAAAGAAATCTTCAATCCAGTCCCTAGTTTGGGATTCAATACCATACCATTTCAGTTTCTGTATAAGGCGTTTGTGGCCCACTTTGTCAAAAGCTTTCGAAAAGTCTAACACACAAACATCTGTTTGGAGGCCGTCCTGCATATTACTTGCCACATCATGTATAAATTCCAGAAGTTGTGTTTCGCAGGACCTACCCGACCGGAATCCATTCTGTAACTGGTAGAAAAGGTTATGTTGCTCTGCGTGTTTCATTAAGTTTCTACAAATAATATGTTCCATGATTTTTGAGGCAATACAAGTTAGACTAATAGGCCTATAATTGGCCTTGTCATACCTTTGACCCTTCTTGAAGATCGGCGTTACCTTTGCGTGTTTCCAATCGTTTGGAACCCTTCTTTCCTGGAGGGACTTATGGAAAATACGCGCTAAAGGGTCCGCCAGTTCTTCAGAAAGTTCTTTGAAGATGCGAGGACTCAGGCCATCAGGGCCAGAAGCTTTCGCAGGGTTTAACTTTTGTAACAGTTTTAGGACCCCGGCTCGGGTGATTTTTATCCTAGTCATGGGCTTAGTTTTACAACCACGACGGGTTGGTATGTTGGGAGTCTCACGTGTCAATACCGAGTGGAACTGAGCATTTAATAATTCTGCCTTTTGCTGAGAGTCTGTAATGAGTCTACCATTGTCTTTTAAAGATGCAATCCCGAAATGGTCTGTACGTTGATGTTTAATGAGTTTCCAAAACTTCTTTCTACAGGTTCCATTATCCTCCTCAGTCTCCGGGGTAATGGTATCCTCTATGTATTTCCAGTAGGCTTTCCTTAGATCACGCTGGACCTCGTGTTTAAGTTTCAGGAATTTTTCCTCATCGGCCAAGCGTCCAGTTCTTTTACACTTTTTGTATGCCTTGTTTCGGCGTCTAATTTTACGTTTGAGATTTGAGTTTATCCATGGGTAAGAGTCCCTGACTTTAGTCATACGATGCGGGATGTAGGTTTTTGCACCCTCAATGAGCCCATTCTTTAAAATCAACCATAGTTGGTTAGTGTTGGATATAGGTTCTGCTATCTGTATTTTATTTGCTAAGTCCTTGGCAAAATCCCTGAAACCGTCCCAATCGGTCTTCGTGTACATGGGTATTTTACGTGGGATTTGTCGTCTTCTCATTGGTTTTACTTCCAGCTCAGTATACACAGCGAGATGATCGCTGATGCCAGCCACTATTCGAGGTAGAAGTGTTGTTTTTTAGGTAAGTCTAAGAGACTGCGACGGCTTTCTGAGCCGAGCTCCTTGATGGACATTTCTGACATTCAAACAGTCAAAGAAACGATCCATTATGATGATTAACTTTCTTGTTAATCAGCATGATGTCGTCCTTGCCTGGCAAGGGCACAGCTCACAGAGTTGCTGAGGACCTGTGAAAATGATATAATTAATAGTTGTGAAGGATGGTGCCCTGAACGAATTTATGCAGAGGTCAATGTCAAGGTTAATCATATGCAAATTTATGCAAATGCATGTAAATTTATGCAAATATATGTAGATCAAGTTCAGCGATAATGTATGCAAATGAAAGCAATGTTTTAATGTATTCATAACTATGACTTCATGTATTCATAACTATGACTTAATGTATTCATAGCTATGACTTAATTTATTCATGACCAATATATAGTTAATTTATGAGGTATGGCATAGGGAAAAAACGCCCTCTAGCGATTCACTCTAAATTAGCAAATGCTGGACATGACAAGGATGGTGACACATACTAAAACTACAACAGTATTTGTCTGGTGCTTGCGTGTGTGCAATTGTGTTTGCTCAAGAAGACAAAAGAGCAACTTACTTGGGGGAGGAAACAGCTGTTAGTCCTTAGGAATCGTCATACGTAAAATCAAAGTCCTTTTCCGTTCCGTGGTTGTAGGGTGCAGTCCGAAGTTCGTGGATTTTAATTAGTTGGAATTTGCTGAACGCAGCCGTGTCGCAGGTACCGCATACGTTCTCCGAATGGTCCTTCAATGGATGAAACGTGAATGGTGGTTCTGGTAAACATGGTACGGTTCCAACATATAAAACATTTCACTAGGTGGTCCATCATACCTGTGTCGTTTGTAGTAGCTCGCCCGCAGACGTTACGTTTGAACCCTCACCTGACTCTCATAAATGCATGCTACTTCTGTCTCGTCCAGCGGTCCCGTGTAGATATGGTACTCGCGAAAAAGTCCCATTATCTGGTTAAGTGACGGGTAGCCACGTCCTGGGACAATAATGACCATACACTCCGTAGGTTCCACGAAATCAAACTGAATCCGCGTCTGCCTGTCGTAAAGGATGATGTCCGTGTATGGCCATTCAGAGCGAATGGTGCACGGTCGGTAGTCCTGCACTATATCCTGGTCCAGCATGGGGGTGATCGGTTCTCTCGAATATATGAATACATTGTATCTAACAACTCGTAAGGTTACAGAGTCGTAGAAGTCGGCCAAGGCATTCCGGAACGCCGTAGGCACTCCGAGATGATCAATGGCCGCTTCAATCTGAACTCTGTTTCCAGAATGCCTCCTGAACAGAATGTCAGCTATAACGCTTATACATAGTGCAAAAAGCGACGGAGCGAATCACACCAACAGGGTGATCCGTTGATCTATGTTGTTATCATCTTCTTCGAAAAAGGACAGCACTCCTTGCTGTTCTGACAGATAGTACTCATCTATCACAGGTAAGAGCACTTTTCGTTGTACTTCTTTGTACTGCGTCTCTCCAAAACACTGCAGATGTCCCACACAAACTCTATGTCTTCCCTGAGAAGTTCTCGCAGCGGTGCTGTAACCTCTGACAGGTTAGGGATAAACTAGCGAGATAGTTGACCATCCCCAGCATTGTCATCACTTCTGCCTTGTTCGTCGGCGCTTTCATGCTTGTGATTTCATCTACCTTTTTAGGATCAGGTTTCAGCCCATCTTTTGTGAGGATGTGGCCAAAGTAGCCTACTTCCGGACCGGCTACAACGACTTTCTCTGGGTTCAGTTTTACGCACTTGTCACGAGCTCTATGGAGCATGGCTCTAAACCGACAGTTGTGTTCCTCTTCTGACCGTCCGTGGACAAGAATGTCATCTACAATGACTTCTACTCCTTCAAGTTCCTGGAATATCTTAGCCATTTGTTTCTGGAGTGCCTCTTGCGTTGAATGAATGCCGAAGGGTAACCTTGTGAAACAGTAACGGCCGTACACAGTGTTGAATGTTGTCAGCTTGGAGCTCTCTTCGTCCAGCTTGACTTGCCAGTACCCAGACCGTGCATCTACTACCGAGAAGTACTTAGATCCTGCCAGCCTGGTTGCGATGTCTTCTAGGGTCGGCAGCTGGTAGTGTTCACGTTTTAGTGCCTTATTCAGGTCACGTGGATCCAAACACGCCCTCAGTTTGCCGGTGCGTGGCTTCTCGACCACCACAAGGGAATTTACCCAGTCCGTCGGTTCGTCCACTTTCCTTATCACTCCGAGGCGTTCTATTCTGCCAAGTTCTGCCTTGAGCGGATCCCTCAGTGATACAGGAATTCTTGGCGGATGGACCTTTGGCGGTACACTGTGTTCGCTCTGGGCTGTCTGTGCTTCCTGCACTGTCAACACTAGCTGTGCTCAGTGGTGGGTCGGAACCAAAGAGGAAGTATGCGGTCTTTGAGATGCTTTCGTGCTTAGCCACTTAATATGCAAATGGCTGAACTAATACAATGGTTTGTACAGGGGTGTTGTCCTAACTGTAAATGTACTGTAATAACACCACTTGGCCTTTCCCTTTCCCTTCCCGTCTCCTTCATCTGTACCTTCATCTCCCACTGGGATTACATGTCCCTTTTTAATACCCGCTAGTATGTCTGTAGCTGACGGCCTAGGTGAAGATCCTTCTGCGGTCGTGGGGCCGGATCCTTCTGCGGAATTTACAGATTAACTCAAGCTGTCATACAGTTCTTTCGATTTATGTGATGGCCCTGAAAAGGGCCGGGGTATATTACAACCTTCAGTCGTTTACCACCATTTGTGTCCCATGTAGGGTTTCCCTCTGGGGTTTGGGAACCGCCGCCGCACCAGCTTTAGGAAGTATTTTGGCATGACCTCCCTGGCCGTGATCACATAGCGCCTTCGGGTCGGGTCCAGGGCTCCGTGGTCCTCCAACCGCCGACGCTTCTTTTGTAGATAGCGGTCGTCCCGCCATGGACTGGGGTCCATTTTCTCCATCGTGGTGTATCACTTCTACCTCCACTATCGCTAGCTCCATCCGTAAGTGTATGACTTCTACCTCCACTACCGCTGGCTCCATCCCTAAGTGTATGACTTCTACCTGCACTACAGTGGCTTGCTCCATCCCTACGTGTGTCACTTCTACCTGCACTACCGCGGCTGGCTCCATCAACAAACATTATTTCCATTTCACAAGGAAATTATAAACTTCCATCATCCAGTCATGCTTGTCATACACAAAGAGCGCCAAAATTGTTGCTTCGTAAGGCTGACTCGCGGCGTTCAGCCCATAGTTATGAGATTGATAACAAAACTGCAACGGATTTGCAATTTGGTGCCTGCTGCCTATTGTATAAATATCACGAAGGGCCATTAGAAATTCCCATGACAACTACTCCCCACTTCAACAGTTTGGATGAAATGTTACATACAACAGCTAAATTTATGTGTATTAGATTGCATCAGTATGTTCAATTGGCTAATGTATACAAGTTAAAATACTTATATAGAAATAGGTCACTCATTATGTTACAGAGGTGAAATTTATTACTTGGCAGCAACCTTGGACACGTAAATAGCGTTACCATTTTATGGTATAATTTCTTACCGCCATTCTAATATCTCTGAACGTTTATGTCTAACCTATGTCAGCACTGGATCCTGCGTCTTATCCTTTGTACCTAACTCGAACGGTTGGTCCCCGAATTCTTGTAAAAGATTCATACCTAGAACACGAGGGGCTGGACCTTCCCCCTCATCCTCGACAATGATTACCTCCCGTTTCTCCAAGACTTTCTCCATGAATACAACATCTAACACAGTAACCAACACACTTGATAGGAAGAACATTTGCTTCTGTTAACTTAAGCCAGCTCGACGTGTCCTAAGATCTTGCGCGGCAACGTCTTCCTCCGAATCGGCATCTAGGATCCTGGCCCTTGTTAACCCCCAGAATAAGTCCATATAATGCTGAGTATACTGTTGTCTTACATTTCTCTAGACCCTTTCGATCCTGGTGTTGTGAATTGAGGGCCCTTCAGAATATAGGTTGTGCTCATGGCCTCTTTCTCCACCATAAGCACTACAATTTCCCGATTCTTTCTCCCCCTTGTTCGTCCGAATACGTTTTGTTTGGTTTATTTATACGTGATGATAACCCAACTCAGAAAATTATCCCTCATATTATCGGCTGAGTTCCTGGTCATGGCCCCGATGAAGGTGTACAGACGGGAGTAGCCGTCAGTCTCTGCTTGGATCACAATTTTCCACCTTGTGTATCTTGTCCTATGGGAGGTGGAACAACGCAGGTATTAGACATACTGGTGTCTGACCATAAAGTCCCATCTCAAGGTGTGGAATATCTTTTTTAAAATCTGCAATAAATAGTAATCCCGGTTTACCTTCATCTTCATAATGTTCAATTGTATCTAACAATCTTCTAATAAGATTAAAATACCATTTAAACGTGCATTATATAAAGATTCTGGTAACTTCTGTTTACAGGTTGATTCGTCCAGCTGGTCAGGAGAGGGACAGGTGGTATTGTCAATCTGGGCATGCAAAATATTTTATACAAACTTTGAAATAGGACAACAATAAAGCTTACCTGATCCCAGCAGTCCTCAGTAGACATTCCTGCCTCCTCATCAAAGATACACAGGATAGACATGTTGTCCCCTGTTGTGGCCTCATCTTTATCCAGTAGCTCCATTGGCCGGAACTTTGTATTTGGAACCCAACGTTGGGCTGGAGCTGCTGGGGTAGAGGCATAGAGGCAGGCTGGACAAACTTCTTCCCCAAGAAGTCCTTAACTGCTCATTGTAGTCTCTCTCTCATGCTTAGCACATCATCTTCACGTGGAAGAATGTCTCTGAAGGTCAGGTTTTTCCTTGTGCCCTGTTAATACATGAAGGTAATTTATTTCGTACCAAACATTTTAACAGATTTCCTTATACACTTAATATTTCTTAATTTTCAAAATGAAGTCATTATATACCTGGGGCAAACATGACGGAGATCTTCCGTGTCTGCTGTTTTCGTCATTGTGATGGCAGCACGTTCCAACATGTAAAACATCTCACTAGGCGGTCCATCATACGTGTGCCGGATGTAGTAGCTAACCATGAGATGTTCTGTCTGGACCCTCACCTGACTTTCGTATATGCAGGTAACTTCCATCTCGTCTCATGGTCCCATGAAGATGTGGTACGCATGGAGAGGTCGAATGATCTGGTGAAGTGACGGGTAGCCGCGTTCTTGAACGATGATAGCCGTACATTCCGTCGATTCAACGAAATCGAACGAAATCCTCGTCTGGCGGTCGTAAAGTATGGTATCCGTGTACGGCCATTCCTCGAGTACCGAGCACGGTCGCAAGTCCTGCATTATGTCCTCGTACACCATGACCACATGAACTTATGGTCGCTTACCACCATTGCCGTCCACAGCAGCAGACGGTGGAAGTCGTCTAATGTTTCCAGTACCAACTTTGCTCCTAAGATAGTAACGACAGAAGCAATATGATCACACGATCACTGTATGTAAGATAGATACAAGTAAGGGGGGGGGGGGTATACAGTACGCGGTCAACCATCGGAATAGGATCTATTGTGTGGTGTTACAATTCTATCAGTATACATACGTGAATACAACGATCGCATGAATTGACGATTGAAACATTTGCAAGAACGATGAGATGTACTGTTAATCGCTACTAGGTCTTTGGAAGGAATGATATGATTACATGATCTCTGTGGCCGAAAGCGATCTATTGTGGCGATACACTTTCACCAGGGTTCATACATGTATACAGCGATCACATGAATTGGCGTTTAAAACAAGAACGAGATGAAAGCGTTACTGGTCGGAATACTATTGACTATAAAACAGATGAAAACGTAACGTAGAAAAGATAAAGACCAAAGTAAACTTATCATGACATCTAAAACATTGCTGTGTGAAGTAGAAAGAAAAAAAAAACATACCAAGTCTTCCTTCTTGTGATGTGCTGATAGTTGGAGGATGTTGTCGCGTACATGGATGAAGTATTCCTTTGGCCCTACCAAGTCCTTGTTGTCCTCTGATGTGTGGAGAAATCCATGGAGTAGAAATTCCCTGAATAGTTATGTCATGTCGCTCATGGACATGTGCTGTTTCCCTACTGTTATTGCGGTATAGGCCAGCAGCGAGGCAAGTATCATCCTGGAGGCCAACATACAGGGTGACCCTTCTCTGGGAGAAAATCTCCCTCTGCTCTGCACTTGCCTCAATTAGTGCCCTTCGTTGTGCTTCCAGGCGATGGTTGCCATCAATGACCTCTATTCTGTACGTTAACAATTTTGCTTTGTCGAAGTCTTCCACTGATAGACAGTCCTCCCTGCTGACCAGAAGGTCATCTTTCCAGCAGCCAAAAAACTTTTCTTTAATGTTTCTACATGTCTCTTTCTTGATTATTTTACATATGGTAAGTGATTCATATCATGCATCATTCACCTTGTATTTACAAGTTACATCTGTATCCTAAAATATCAAATACTTCTTATCTTTTGAGTAAATAACAAGGTTATAACAGCAGCTAGTAAGTTTTCTGCTCTTTGACTAAAATATGGTAAAACAAATATCCTATTTGAGAAATAGCGCACTGGACTGCATGGCATACAGTACCTTTATAGTTGTACAATCCGACCATAGAATTGTTACTGGGAAATTTAGACTTAGCCTGAGAGCAAACAAAAAAACAAAGCAGAAAATGTTGTAGATACGATTGGGCAAAACTATTGGGCAAAACTATTGAATGATGAAGACATTAAGTCATCATATACTACAGAAGTCCAAGATCAATATCAGACTCTGAGTGACCAAGATGACATTCACGATGCAAAGCCGCACCACTCACCGCTACTCGTTCATACAACAGGATGACCTCTGGGTCACGTGAGGTCAAGGTTATGCTTCGTGCATCTAATCACATGATTTGAGCTGCGCCCAAATACTCACTATGAAAACATTATGAATGCACATGACAAAGCGGCTAAATCCCACATTCCAAATCAAACCAAAGAAGAAAAAAACATGTACATGTACCATGGGAAAGTGATAATATAGTAAAAAAAACGGGAAGCCTTGAAAATGGCAGCCAAAGAACTTAGACACAAAGACGAGCAAAAGCTAAATGACATGAAGGCTGAACTTGACAAAGCATACAAGGATGACATGAAAAAGTATCTTCAAGAAAAAACAGCCACTATTCAAAAAACTTGTCCATTGATAGCCAGCCTGGGGGTGTCAACAGTTTTAAGACGTTTGTCCGTACCAAGGAGCAGGCATTTACATTTCCCTTAGTAGCTTTATTCCGTAGCAGGGGGGGGGGGGGGGCACTTCTACATAGAGGTTCCATATGCAGGGGGGGGCACTTCTACATAGAGGTTCCATATGCAGAAGTGCCCATGCAGAAGTGCCCCTCCCCACCGAACTTGGCTGAAAAGGCTACATCAAAAATTATTGTAATCCATGAGTGGCTATACCGACATTGTGTAACAATGATTTCTTACAATATATATTCAAAGTATAGCTTTATTTCGTAGCGCTGGGGCACTTCTGCATAGAGGTTCCATGCAGAACTACCCCATGCAAGAAGTGCCCCTCCCCACCGAACTTGCAGCACCTCATACTCGTGATCTTGCGCAGCATACAAACCTGGAGTTGGACTGGAAAGACCTTCGAAGTATCTAACAGCAAGCACAGTCCCCTTCCCGCGCACTACTACAGCTGGGATTTCAAGAGCTCCAAATCTCACCAACACGTGGTTGTCAACATTTAAGCTTGTTGTGAATGGCACAGAATCATGCAAGCATGTAATGAGCAAAGATGCATGTGCCATGTCTAAGTAGCTAAAATTAGTGACAAGGAGTTTATACACAAGGTGTAGGGACTGACACGGTCATCATACTCGTATATCTGTATATCTGTGCATGAATCTGTATCTGTGCATGAATATGTATCTGTACATGACTCTGTATCTGATTACAAATAAAGATCTCGAGTGATTGCCAAGTTTTTCCCAAATCTTAGATTATGAATATATGAATGATTGCAATACAGATGGTTAAAAACAATAATATTATATTTTGTATCTCAAAACAAATTACAATGTATTAACATGCTGCAAACCGAGAGCATTGTACAGTCATAATGTATTGTTTGGCATGCACAATCATGTTTAAGAAATCTCCCCAAAGCACACACATATAGTATCCTTCACTTTACAATGCATTCTGGTCTGGACTTTACTAATACACAAATTTTTCAGCAGCAATTGTACGGCAATATGAAATAAGATTGTACATGACTGGTACATACCTTTACGCTTCCTTGCTTTGTCTGCATCTCTTAGGACATTTGTCCGGGTGTCACCACTGATAAGCGTCTTCAGGCTCGCTACGTAGTGTTTCTCGGGTAGACCAAAGAGCCGGTTAAACTTTGCCTTTGTGGAATTTGGATGTTTTTGAAACACTTCAACAAGGCCAAAGGTTCTGGGGTCTATCTTAGCCATCTTGTTGTTGTCCTATGGAGGTAAAAATAATGTCAGTCATTTATTGACAGAAATACATGTATATCATTACAATAATAATGTAATAACTCACATAATTCCACCGGGGTACATACTTCAGCTACACTAACGTCCTCCAGTATAATGCACAGTTTACGGGAATGCATTATACTGGGGGATGTTGGGTTGGAGAACTGTTTGGACAATTACCAGCCTGAGGATAGCCGGATTATGCACCCTGGTGGAATTTTGTGAGTAGATGTTATATCCATCCATCATAAGCTAACATTCTTAACAGTTCTCTACAACAAGGCTCAGTCCCAGATGAATGGAAATGTGCTGTTGTTGTGCCAATTCCAAAGACCAAACCACCGCTGATAACAGAACTTCGTCCGATCTCACTAACATCCCTGTTAGGGAAGGTAGCCGAACGTTTTGTGTCAAGATGGGTGCTGTCTGACATTACTTCCAGCATCGATGCTCAGCAGTTTGGTTGCCTTAAGGGTAAATCAACAACGCACTGCCTCTTGGATATGACCAACCAGATATTCAAGGCCACCGACAAACCCGGATTACTGTGTTCGCTTGTTTCTACGGATTATAGTAAGGCCTTCGACCGGGTGAGCCACAACATGGCAATCTTACGACTTCTTGAACTTGGAATGCGCCCTTCGGTAACTGCATGGATTGTAGACTTCCTGACCAATCGGACCCAATCTGTCCGTTACCACGGAACACTTTCCGACAGCCTGAAGGTCACCTGTGGACTACCCCAAGGGACCCTTCTCGGGCCACTGATTTTCCTGGCGTACGTCAACAGTGCCGCGCACTCAGCCGCCTCTAAACGCTGGAAATTTGTGGACGATCTGAACTTGCTAGAAACCAGGAACCCCAACGCAAGTCCTTCCAACATGCAACAGGACCTTAACGACTTGGCCCAGTGGTCACACGCTAGCCACATGAGCACGTCGGCAGAACGTACTGCGCCTGCGCAAAACCCTAATTTTTCACGTTTTTCGTTGGATGTTTGGTCAACGTTGCATCAAACTTTTGCCTGTTGCAGACGATATCTTTTCCTATACAACATCTAAAAACTACAGACAGGCTGTCAGCCTTATATGCTCTAAAACAACCTTATATGAGACGTTCTGCCAAAGTGCTATGCACAATGCATTGCGGGTTTCGCGCAGGTGCAGTACGTTCTGCCGACGTGCTAGCCACATGCAGCTACATCCGATGAAATGCAAAGTGTTGCATATCCAGTTCAGGAAGATCCCTTTCATACCGCCTCCACTTACGATCAACAACATAGAGGTCCAACAAGTGAAAGTGATGAGAGTTCTAGGCGTCATTCTCCAGGCCGACTTGAAATGGAACTCGCATGTCGACTCAGTGTGCACTAAAGCAAGCCAGCGTTTGTACTTTCTCAGGAAACTAAAGCACTTTCACGACCTCATTACGGTATATATCTCCTACATTCGTCCAATCTTCGAGTATGCCGCCCCGGTGTGGCACTCCGGACTGCCTACTACGTTAAGTGACAAGGTTGAGAAAGTCCAACGCAGAGCTCTACGAGTTATCCTTGGTGCCGAATATACATCATATGTCGCTGCCTGCTGTCGACTGGGACTGCCGACTCTCTGCTCACGGCGTAGACACCTGACGGAGACGTTCGCTAAGTCCCTAGTTCGTTCCGGACAGTTCCAGCATCTACTGCCACCTACTAGAGGAAGCATCAGTGGCCGGCAAACCCGGTCATCACACAAACTGAACTCCCTACATGGCCGAACTGGACGTTATACGAACAGTGCGCTACCATACATGATTGAACTGCTAAATACCTAGACGAGAATTCATATATTCGCTCCATTTGTGATCGCTTCACAATTAGCCTTTATTGTTGCTGAGAAGATCTTTTTTACTATGTCGTTACAGTTTTCCGCATTATCTTCGATATATTGGCTTATATTGTTTTAACGATTTTACTCCCGTGTTTTATTAATTGCTTTATCTGTAATTATGTCTTTAGTCCATGTAAATGTCATTACGCAATTCAGCCTCGTCGGCTGCAATGTTTGTGACATATGTGTACTTTCTGAAATAAACCATTCATATATACTAGTACTAGACTAAGTATAATTATAATATAATATAGAATAATATTTGGAACTTAAATGTTTGCTTTGGATAAGAGGAGATGAACTCTATTGTTTGATGTGGGAAGACAGATTTGGAAATGGACATTACCTGGATCTTTCCATGTATCAGTAAGCCATTCAATGGCGTCTTCCACAGTGGACACCTCCCTGGCTGCCTCACTTGCCTTCTCTCTGGGGAAGCCCATTTCTGTCAATGTGTCGATGATGTTCTCTCCTCCTGTGTAATTAGAATAGAAATTGGGTATCACTTACTAAGTTTTGACATCTAGCATAGAGGTGCGACCTCGAGTTGTCTGGCCAGCCTATTGTCTTACATATGAAGGCTGGCAGACTCAAATGTGCTAAAAGAGACCAGAACAACACTACAAAGAGACAATCATACGTAAATACATACAAAGTAAAGACTAAGACAACCATACATAAATACATACAAAATGATCCATACATAATTACTTCTACCACGCACTGTTACATAATCTCACTGTTACGTTGGTGAAGGTTAGACATCCAGGTGATAAGATACGCCAAAAATAGTTACTCAAGCAACTGGATATGATTTCGTCAGTGACACTAAAGGACTGCAGGAGAATTGCTGGTTTATAAGCAGAAACCATTGATTGATATGCAAATAAGTAAAGACAATTTTTTTGTGAAAGGCCAAAAGGAAACTAAAGTCAAGACAATTTTTGTGAAAGGCCAAAAGGAAATACAAGTTAGACAAGTCAAGACAAGGATAATGCAAATTGGTGAAGAAGCTCCTGTTGTTTCAGAACAGGAGCTTAAGTGTTGTCTGTCCTTGGGGCTGGGAGCGCCAAATCCCAAGTTCCCGAGAGGTCTACCCGTAGCCCACCCTCCCTATTGAGGGTGGGGTTGTACATTCTTCACCAATTTGCATTATCCTTGTCTTGACTTGTCTAACTTGTATTTCCTTTTGGCCTTTCACAAAAATTGTCTTGACTTTAGTTTCCTTTTGGCCTTTCACAAAAAAATTGTCTTTACTTATTTGCATATCAATCAATGGTTTCTGCTTATAAACCAGCAATTCTCCTGCAGTCCTTTAGTGTCACTGACGAAAGGTAGTGGATGCTACCTGAAACGTCTGACCGTTTCCAAAATCATATCCAGTTGCTTGAGTACTAGTAACTATTTTTGGCGAATCTCACTGTTACATTGTAGAGCAGATGGTGGAGGCCATGTGTCGAGGCATGGAGTTATATATCCTTTTATAACTCCATGGTCGAGGTGAGAACTACATCGGTGATGATGACTTTGACATCCCAGACCCGGCACCTGTTCCAGAGACACTCAGTGCATCATGTGAAAGGCCGGACAAGAGGGCAGCAGTCAATGCACATATGACCCGCTAGGAACAACACTTTGTAAGTGTCATACCAAAAGTACAATACTGGGTGTGTAGTAAGCACTTGAGTCCTTTCTGAGATGTTTTGAAAATCCTGTCTTTAACTTAGTTTAAGAAAACACTACCCTTGTCAGCCACCAGCGAGCTTGCAGCAGGAGAGGGAAGGGCCCCTGAAATCTTCGACAACGAAGTCAAGCCAACAAGACCCACAGGAACAACACTTTGTAAGTGTCATGCCAAAAGTACAACACTGGGTGTGTAGTATGCACTTGAGTCCTTTCTGAGATGTTTTGAAAATCCTGTCTTTAAGAAAACACTACCCACAGGAACAACATTTGTAAGTGTCATGCCAAAAGTACAATACTGGGTGTGTAGTATGCACTTGAGTCCTTTCTGAGATGTTTTGAAAATCCTGTCTTTAAGAAAACACTACCCACTTGTAAAACAATCCATTTGTTTATTTCATGTCTGTTTGTAAACAAGTTGATTTACTATTTGTTGTAGATAGTTTGATTAATTCTTTGTTGTAAGATAGTTCGTTGAAACTTTGTATTTCTGTACAGTAACTGTCAACAATGTCCATGTGAAGCCAGAGGTAATATGTGTTGATATTCATTTTCATGTATTTGCAAACATTTCAACAGTCTTAACAAGTTAAAGCAATAAAATTGTAAATGCTCTTCTGTGACGCTTTACAAAAGTCAGCTACAGCATAGGTGTGTTTTAGAATGAAGAAAACTTCATGTGAAGCCAGAGGTAACATGTCTAGACATTCATTTTCATGTGTTTACAAATGGTATTTATTACAAACACTTTATATAAGAATTCTTAACATTTTATAAAACAACAAAAGTATAACAAAGGTTCTACCAGACTGAAGACTGTACTCTACTTACTCTACAGCTTTTCCTAAACCATTTTGTATACTTGTGTACAATAGAACCTCTGCTTTACAGCATACATATACTACATCACTGGTTGTTAGTGTCCCGGAACCCTGTGTAATCAACAGAGAAAAATTGTTCCCGGATACGACGCACCACACAGGAAGGTAAGGGGACCCGGACATGCCTTCCCAGGAACTCGTAGACCCAGCGCACAAACTGTCTGTATGCTGTGTACCTCTTCCACCTAAAAGTTAAAACAAAATTAGAGAAGAAAAAACACGATCAGATTTGTTTTAGATACTGTACATGAAGGATTCTACATGAAGTTAGTTTAACAACAGAACATTTTTTTACAACAAAAGATTGTTTACTCACTCGTTTCCCTCAACGGGTCGGCTGTAGTCTTGCCGGTAATGGAAATATGCAGTGCACAAAACGTGCACATTCATACAAATTGGCTGAAAGCTTCCGCCCACGAGAGCAGAGGCGCGAAAAAGGACTCCATACAGCGAGTATAGTTTCACGTCCTTCGTTCTTACCTTTGTGTCCTTTTACGGGCGTCACACTTCGGTAGTCGACTGGGACACCTTCGACAGTAGTCTTGTATCGTCATGGACGCCGCGGGGAAGAGAAAAACACGTCTGCCAGCCAGGTTTCCAGACATGGTCTCTACTCCGATTGACCGGGACGCCCCCCCCCCCCCCAACTTCTTTCGATGGACAGGATCCGGCCGCCGCGGCAGCTAAGATCACCTTGATGCAACAGGAATTGCTTAACGTCACTCAAGACTTGGAGCGCTTCCAGGTAGAGCTCAAGCACCTCGGAAACCAGCAACAGGGGGCAACTGGCATTTCCTGTCAGAATCATAACGGCGTCAAGGTCAATGGCATCGACCGCGTCCGGGCTTCCGGGGTCGTGGGTCACCAGACAGAATATGCTCACGGCTATTTCACAATCAGGTGTACCCATTTTTTCCCCAACATGTTACCAGTGGATAGCAAAGTCTACATAACATATGACTGTTTCAGACTTTTATTTCCAAATAGCTGGTGCAAAATGGAACATAACAAAAAAAGAATTTTGAAAATCGGTGAATATTTGGGAAAAATATTGACCAAAACATGGTCTAAAATTGGGCCCTCTGTAGAAATACAAATCGCAAACGCCGTCTGAAACGGCGTTTTGATCGTCTTAACCGTCTGGGGTCCGTTTCAACCGTCTAAAACGGGGCAGCCCCGTCCCGATACCGTCTGGGCCGTTTTCATGTTTTACATCCAGACGCCCAGGCGTCTGAACACTCGTCTCAGACGCCTGTCTGACCGTCTCAGACGCCTGTGTGCCCGTCTGTCCCGTTTCCTTCATTGCCGGAGACGGCGCGAGGGCCGGAAAAAAAGGATTACCCTTTTCCAGAGACGACCGTGAACCAGCGCCCCCTGACGGTACCATCCGTGAGCTTTTCCATTCCATACTTCAGCCAGTTTACAAGCGTTGCCAAAGGGTCCGACGAGGCATGAACGTACAATAAAGGTCTTCTTCATGCATTCATTCATCAAATGCCTATTGTGGCCGGGGTTTATGCTCTGGGTAAAGCATGTCAAATAGGTTAAATACTAGTATGAGCATGTAACAATATCTGCACTCACCAGTAAGCAATCCTGCAAGCTCTGCATAAACACAAAGATAACTTGACCTTTCAAGATAGACTATATTTTTTCAACGTCTTGATATAAACAAGGACGTCATTGAACGCACGCAGCTTTCTGGAGGTAAAACCTCCTTGATTCAATGATTGTTTACATTACGGCGAACTGGCCCGCGTTACCAAAATGTCCCCTGATTAGTCCGGGGGCGTGACAGGTTGGCTGGCCGCTTGTGTGGAAAGCATGAAACATTGATTAACCACGCAATCTTGGCGGTTCAGATTCTGACGGATACTCAGTTTGTGTAAATCACAGTGGGTCAAACTTGCCTGCCCGCGCTATAATCCCTGGTTAATTTTCCTGGCTCTCTTCAACACAACAATGCCCATGCTGCATGTGCACGTTGGGGCCTCGTACAAGAAACGGAGCACATAATAAGCACGTCACAACAACCTCTGTTCGGCCTCGGAAAGTACCAATAGAAAGCCAGTATGGATATCACTATGGCAACCGGTCCGTTGTCGCGTGATTCTCCAGCGCCATGCCGGCGGGTTACAAGACGGTGTGGGAAATTCGATCACCCCGCCTGTTTTCTGCAGGTTATACCAATGGCGGCCGAGGCGAGGGAATGTCTGAAGCCTCTGATGACTCGCCAAAATTCGGCTCGTTCTTGAGTCAGTTTGCAAGAGTTTGGTTGTCCGTGGTCATAATTGAAGGAAAAGGCAGTGACAATTTTAGTCCAACAAATGAACAATAGTTTTGCATTTTTACAACATTACAGGCTTCGGTAAGACCGAGGCAGGTTCAACCTCCTTGCTTGGTTCAAGGGAGGATACGAGGAAACACTGCATGCATCATGTCGGTTCTGTTGTCAAGTTTCAGGGGGAGGCCGGCACTCGTTAGACCTGCGTCCATGCCAAAGATGTTCCTCAGATGTTTGGATGAATTTGCGACAAAGTCTTTTCCGCAGTTGGCGCAGCTATTTGGTGAAATTTCATAGAAAATAATATCAATGTACATGTATTCTAGCCGCCATTTATCTGCGAGAATTAACAGTCGGTCAGGAAAAGATTGAAACAAAGACGTCAACCCTGGTGTAAAAATAATCACGCCCACGGGAGAACGCGGGGTTAGTCTTTAAAAAGCAACAGCTTGGACGCGCTTGGCAAAGAACTCCGGGCCTGGCCTCAAAACTACTTGTTTTCCTGGCTTAGAAGTTTGTCCAAGGATACTATCTTTGGAAGCACCTTGGAAGTACAGTTGTACATGTACAAAGCTTTTGGGGCGCTGACTATCTTTATCAGCAAACCCTTTGCTACTGACCCCGTGGACGGACTAATATCTGCCCCAAATTCCGACTCCAACTGTTTGCAAGATAGACATACCTGGATATCTGATCTCGGCCTCCTTCTCTCTCCCACATGGTTTTTTTTTATATTCTCCTGTGGAACCCTGGGTAGACGTTGGAAGCCGTTGTTGAACTTACTTTCTAGCTACGCAAACGGCCTAAGCCCTTCCTCTTCACCAGACCAGTGCTGATAGATGACGCAATCTCAGAAGCCACAGGTCATCAGGAAAGGGGGTGTCGCACTTGCACGTAAGGAAAATCAGCTCACAGCGTCATTGCCAAATAATAATACTTATACGCGCATGTAGTAAGCGTGATAGTTTTTATTATATAAATAAAGCATAATGTATTATTAGTACTATGCAATGATATATTTTACATTCCTGCGTCCCCAGTCCTTCAATGGACAAACGTACTAGTTATTACTTATACATAATTCTAGCCGGAGGATCGACGGCATGTTACATGCGGAGTTGAAGTTATGCCATGAAAGAGTTGAAATGCAAGGTATGTAAACATTACAATCTTACTAATTCATCATCAAAAGCTAGCTGTTATTAGGGTACTTAATAACAGTACTGTTTGTTAACAACAGTGTTATTAATTATGAACATAAGAACATAAACATACTGGAGTCATTTTAAGCTCCGAAGTTTTCTGGAATCCTTATACATGTATTAATCACAGGGTCAACAAAAACCTTATAAAAGAACTATTGACATAGAATGCTAGTACGTAATAATGGAATGTATTAAGGGATTGATTACTCCCCCACTTAGATGTCTTATCAAGACAAGACAGCGGGCTTTTCTGTCTGGAAATACGATATTTTATAGAAAGCTAGGGAACAGTGTAAAGTGTAAACTTATTGTGTAGTCAGGCAAATAAAAAATAATGTTCAAGCCTCAGCCAGGTGGCACGTGTATCTACGTAACGTAATGGAATGGACTCTATTCGTTATTTTTGGACTTTTTTGGGCGAGCAGGGGGAGGGTTCCTGACGTTCCTAAACTTTGTGTTTAGGGCGTCAATAAGTTCCTGCCGGAACTTCTTGTCGGCCGGTTTCCTCTCCACTTCGGCCACCCACTCTGTTAAAACATAGAAAGTTTTATAGTAAGGTACTCTATATACCGAATTGTTGATACGATATGATTAGTTTCTGTGCCACTAAACGTCCCTGTTAGTTCTTAACTTGTATGTAGCGTTACAGGTGTGCATGTACAGGACAGTTGTTGTTTAATACATGTTAGCGGTCTATATATGCTATACCTTATTCCGAAGTAACATTTCAAACAGGGCAATGAAAGTTTGCTGAAAAGTGTAGAGAGTCGAGACTTACCAATGATTGCCTCAACCCTGTTGTTATCTATCTTTCCCAAGTTGTTTTTGATCATTTCTATGGGTTTGAAGAGGAAACTGGCCATTGCCCTGGCCTTGGCTGTCGGCGTGGTCCTGTCGGACCCTGTTGTGTCCCAAACCGTGCCTATCCCATTCTGTGCCTGTGCGGGCACAGAACGGGACACAGCCTGACTGTCCAGAACCGTGCCCGGAAGTGCTGTCAATCATAGTGATTGGCGGGACCATAGCATAATTATTCACGCCCAAGATTCCATGTATGGTTATATGGAGACATGGAGACGGTTTGCGAATACAGTTCTTGATACAACGCAACACGATACCCAATTAGAAAGTAGATTGACCCGAGCACAGTACTGAAATCGGAAACAACACTGTGCTTTTTTCCACTAAGCCCACGCATGGATCTGGATAGTCCTGACGCCTATCTACTACAGACTAGAGCAAATCAACTTCTAGATAAACAAAGTGTTTGTCCAGAACCGTGCTTTAGGTAAAAAACAGAGTGCCTTGTATCATTCTGCAACAAAATGAAAAGGTTCTATCACATTCCTGTTGTGTCCCAAACCGTGCTTGTCCCAAAGCATGCTTTGGGACACTCGGCGCGTGTCCCAAACCGTGCCTGGGGCAAATCTACATTCTGGGACACGCGGGGACTGTCCCGAACTGTGCCTGACCGCGCACAGTTCTGGACACATAAAGGCCTTGTCCCATTCCGTGCTTTGGGGGCGGGGCTTAGTGTTTTGGGGGAGGAGCCTTTTCGTGGTGTTGTTTAGCCGGCCATCTTTGTTTTTCGCCGGGATAAAAATAAGAAAGAATCGGTGTGATTCTTGCTCTGTAAAGTACAGTTTACATTTCACGCTGATCTTAGATGATTTAGACTTACATTTAGTGTCAAAAACAGAGTGCCTTGTATCATTCTGCAACAAAATGAAAATGTTCTATCACATTCCTTACCCGGGCACGTGCCTGAACACGTGCCCGGGCACAGTCGTGGATAGGCGTCAGGACTATCCAGATCCGTGCGTGGGCTTAGTGGATATAAGCACAGTGTTGTTTCCGATTCCAGTACTGTGCTCGGATCAATCTATTTTCTAATTGGGTATGCTACCGTCTACGTGTTGCGTTGTATCAAGAACTGTATTCGCAATATAATATCTAACCGTCTCCATGTCTCCATTTAACCATACATGGAATCTTGGGCGTGAATGATTATGCTATGGTCCCGCCAATCACTATGATTGACAGCACTTCCGGGCACGATTCTGGACAGTCAGGCTGTGTCCCGTTCTGTGCCCGCTCAGGCACAGAATGGGACAGGCACGGTTTGGGACACAACAATTCCTTACCCAGGCACGTGCCCGAACACGTGCCCAGGCACAGTTTGGGACACAGCCATTGCGTGTCCCAAACTGTGCTCTGTCCCCAGGCACGGTTTGGGGCACAACGCATGCTTTGGGACAAGCACGGTTTGGGACACAACAGACCCCAGGGCCCTGGACATCTGGTCTGGTGTGACGGAAATCCCGCGGGATGGATGTCCGACAGGCACTGCAAACACACAAGACATTCATTTAAACCAAATTTTACACCCGACACTTTCTGATACTGATGGATGAAAAATGCACTGTTACCGTAGAAAAAGAGATAAGTAGGGGCAACCCGGCGTTTTGCCTACTCCAGATAACCCCTGATTTATTATTAACAATTTCTAGATGAAACCATTGTAGTTAGGTGTATGTGTCGGCATAATGACGGTGGCAGACGATGCATATGTATTAAAAAGTGTCGTCACCGCCTTTTCAAACCACGATAGCAAGTTTATAAGACTTCTTTTCAGTTCTTACCCGTTGTGACTTGTGTGTTGTTCGTTGTTCCGTTGGCGTTGCTGTTACTGTTCTGCTGTGCGAGTGGGGGCGGAGGCATGATGTTGCTGTTGGTTGTGAGTGTCGGGGTGTTGAAAGTGATGCCGCTGGAAACGGGAGCGGGTGGAGGCGGAGACAGGATGTTGTTATTGGTTGTGGTGTTGAAAGTGATGCCGCTGGAAACGGGAGCGGGTGGAGGCGGAGACAGGATGTTGCTGTTGGTTGTGAGTGTCGGGGTGTTGAAAGCCGTAAACGGGAGCGGGTGGACTTGGCTGAAAACGGGAGCGGGTGGACTTGACTGTAGGATGGTGTAGCTGTCGGGTGACGAAGTCCCGGGGAGGGTGTCAGGGCTGTTAAATTCGGACAGCGTCCTCATGGCGTCCCCCAAGGCCTCCGGCATGTGGTTTTCTCTGCTCTGGAAGACGTCCGACTTCCGCTGCAGAAAATAGACGAACAAGACAGTTATGGGCGAGAACACCATTCTGGACAGATTATGTTGCAAGCAAGGCCTGGCGTTCAATTTGAACGGGTGGTGTCCGTAGCATTGACCATTTCTCTACTGAGAACTGGTTTAACATAGGAATATGTCTTACGGTATTCACTATAAATGTACTTGGAATTAGCCCTTGGGCATGGATTTACAATAACTCGGTTGGGTTAAGGCAGCCTAGGCTTATAGGAAAGTAGTATTCCATACATATGACTGTAACTTTTGATAGCTTGGTCGCACCGCGACCAAACTTCACACAGTTTTAGTTGTATTTGAAACACATTGAATAAAGGGTACTTCAGTTTTTCTTCACCTGGATTTTGGGTTAGAAATACACATTTTGGCTAAAAAATAGCCGTCTATTTAATGAATTTACGCGCAGGCGGAAATAACACCATCCATCGTTATATTCTACAAGATGAGAGCCAAGCCCATACGGGTTTTTTCTGTCCGAGGCTTTTTTTGTTTAAAATGGGTATTTTGTTTTAATTTTTGGTCAAAATCATAAACAGCTATTTTTGGCCATTTTTGGTTTGAAAAAATCGCCCCAGTAAGAAAACATCCAAATATATGCAAAATAGCCTCGGACAAATTTAATAAGAATGTGATAATACGTAAACATGGATTAGTGGGGTCGGTGGCGCAGCGGTAGCGCTTTCGTCTCGGGGCCAAGAGGTCCCGGGTTCGATCCCCTCTAATGTCACCGATCTTGTGCCCTTGGGAAAGGTACTTTACACGACTTTCCTCACTTCACTCAGGTGTAAATGAGTACCTAGCTTCGGTTAGGGACGTCCCTAGGATAGGACGTAAAATGGAGGTCCCGTGTTTGGGGAGAGCCACACCTCGAGCACGTAAAAGAACCCACCACACCTTTCGAAAAAGAGTAGGGGCATGCCCCGGTGTGCGATGGTACAAAATTCTACTGACTGGGAGTTGGTGATTCACTACAAATCACCCGGGCGGAGGCGTGGCGAACCCCGTCTCGTATTAGCCACAAAAAGGCGGCAGAATCTTCAGCCAGTTGAAGGCGGCTGCCTCAAATGAAAGAAGAAGTACTCTGAAGATCAATTATGTTGTTTTCAGCTGCGCGTAAAGCCGTTTAAGTCATAATCCGTGAACAATATTCGTAACGACGCAGGTTTACAGGGGAAACATACAAATGACCGCCGGTGACCCCGAATTCGAACACGCGTTCTATTCGAATGACGTCATATCGAACATGGTGGAATTGATTCGGGTTTGAAACATGTCTGTGGCGATCGTGCAGACACACGCCCGAACTCAAGCGTAAATATCAGCCTAGGCTGCCTTAACCCAACCGAGAAACATTCATTATATCCAGATAAAAAGTTCAGTCAAATGTTTCTGTTTGCACTTGGAAACAATTTCACGCTACTGTATGATAACATGAAATATATTTGCAAGTGATGAGTAGAGTAACATTACCAAGACACCACACCACACCAGAATCAGGTCACACTGCATCCAATGATGGCCTATTACAAGCAGGAGGCAGAGGGGGAGACACTGCTTGTGAAGCATGCCATCATAGGAATAACTGATGACCATCAGAAAGATGCGAGTGGTGTTGAAGCATTTGAAGAAGCTGCAATCAACATCATTGAAAAGGAGCTTGGCACTTCCATTCAGCGGCTTCATGAATTCACAGATGGATGTGCAGCTCAATACAAAGCAAAAAAGGCCTTCTACGACTTGTCTGTCAGAAAAAAGCCACAGATTGTGCGCAACTTTCACGAGACCAGCCATGGGAAGTCCGTTTGCGATGGCTTGGGTGCAGTTGTCAAGGGGAGTTGCTACCAGGCTGTAGTCAGTGGAAAGGCCATCATCTGCAATGCTACAGACCTCTTCACCTACTGCAAAGAGAGGCTCACAGTTTTACCAAAAGTTGTAAAAAGCAGCAAGGGTAAACATGTTTCAAAGCGCGAGTTTGTTTTCATCTGCAAGGACTCCGTAGACCGAGGCCGCCCAGAGATTAAAACGCTCCCTGGCACACGCAAGATACACTCAATGAAAACCACTGGCAACCACCTGCAGCTAGCGGCACGCAACATCAGCTGCTACTGTCCAAGTTGCATCAACGTGACGGCCACAGCAGCATGTAGCAACAAGGAGTATGTGGAGGAGTGGTCACCTGCACAAATCCAGCTGACAACATCTCAGCCTGTCCTGTCAACAATCCAAGGTCCTGATGTGGAGACTGAAGAAGTACCTTCCACCATGTACCAGCACAGGAGTGAACAATTCTACATGTATCAAGAAATGTGACTTTGTTGCTGTAAAGCTCACAAGCAGGAGAAAGGCATGCCACGGTGGTAAAATTTGGGCCCCGATCTCCCCACCTGCTTTAGAACCCGAACCATGTTCGAATGACGTAATTCGAACCGAACGGTGTTCGATCCGGGGTTATTCGCGGTCATTTGCGGTAAACCTGGGTTTTCGGGCCCCTTTTTACATGGGTACCCTCCTAACAGGAAAAAAATCACCTTATTACAAATATAAACCGTTTTTTGGACAGTACATCTATGCCATCATTTTGTAGTGGACATGTAACATGTAGCGAAGCTACTGCCGTTATAGTGGGTGACCTTGAATATTGCAATAGTTGTTTACGGCGGTAACAAATACCCCGTCCCCATATCCGTGCCGCATGACATGCGTGCAAACATCGTTAAGTATCTCAAGCAAGAAACGTCCAACTTACCTGGTTGACGGCTCAAAATGACCGTAACGGTTTTCCCCAGAATCGTGTTTTAGGGATTTTTGAAACATGTCCTTGATTTTGAATTATGGATGATTGAGTGCGAAAAATGTCAAAAAATGCCATTTTTTCAACTATTCGTCGACAAAAACTACACTTAAAATCAGAAATTAAAAAATCCCTAAAACACGATTTTTGGTCTTATTCCTAGTCGTCGGAAAAAATCAAAATCAGGAATTTTCGGTAATATATGTACCCAATACTTAACGATGTTTGGCTAAAAATGTGGTGATCGGAAATCCCTAGAATAATCGCATTTCCGAGCAAAATTTCTAAAAATAAGCCATTCAACGTAAAAAGTTATCACTAGAAGTAGGTTATGACGATAATTTTACTTAATTTTAATGAAATCTTCCTTTTCATACTATTTGTTTATTTTCAAATGTTTTACGGATAGCTGAAATACTGCGTCTTGTAACCCGATACTTTTTCGAACGCGCCTAGCAACGGGAAAGAATACCCTAGCAACAGACCACCGTGTGCAACATCTACATGGCCGAGGTAATTGAATATGAAGAAGAGGAGGAGGAAGCTCATCTGTCCTTCATGAAAAAAACTGGAGAGGTGTACGTTTGGCCAGAGAAGAGAAGAAAGACACCTCATGGGAGGCCACAGAAAATATTATCTGCACAGTGGGCTTTCCCGTCCTGCCAAATTTCACTTTTTCCAGACAGCAGTTCCGATTCTCCAAGGAAGACATTGAAAAAGTGAAAAACACATTCAAAGCTAGAGATACATGTAACACATACCACTTCAAGTAATTCTGTGTAGGACTGATTTTGAGTCAAGGAAGTTTTGGTTTATTTACTCCTGTAATCCTAGTGTAGATAAACTAACATGTTTAGTTAAGTATTTTAAGACTTTTTTTGTATTTTCTTTGTATCCATTAGCTGGAGTAAAAGTACAAGTCTGTTAGAGCTACATACATGTATGTATATAGCATGTAGCGTCCGTACCCCCTACATTACTGTCCCCTTTCCTGGAGTTAACTGAAATATTTGCATGTTTTGAAATCAGACACTGTTTTGTTTTGTTTCTTGTGATATCTTGATGATATGAGGAGCAAAATTTCAATCTTGTGTGCATTATTAGCTTGTTAGATGGATAAGTCCTTCCAACACCATGTTCTGAATCACCAAAGATCCATAATTATGTTACCTTCGCAGAAGGAAACATATTGTATTTGCTCAGTTTCTTCTTCCTCCTCTTCCTCCTTCACTTCTCCAAACACATAAAAAACACTAATATCTTCACAAATACAGGTTGTAAACACTTGAAATTCGGTACACTGGTAGGGTGGTGCATAAGGAACTGAACCTTGGTCATTGTGTCCCACATAGATGTAAAAAAAAAATGATTTTATTGGGGAAAAATGGGTGAAAAAAGTTGCATTTTAAGCCCAAAATCGAACTTTTAGAACCCGTTTCGAATTTTAGAACCCACGTTCGAAGTTCGACGCCCGAGTTCGACAACCCCGGGTGAATGACCTCACGAGTTTGGAACACGCCATCCAGGCGGGGGTGGGGAGAATAAAACCCCATACCAAGGAGCAGGTTGGAGAGAGAAAGAGAGGCCTCATTTCAGATACAATCGCTATTTTGATTGTCTTCACGGGAAATCAAGTTCTTTATGGGAACGTGGGTGATCTTGCACCAACGAGAAGCCGCCGTTGGTGTTGTGTTCCCCCCCAGCTACATCTAAATCATGGCGTGGGCTGCTGTGGACACCAAGGTCGATTCGCACCTATCTTCCACCGTGGACGGTGAGTTGTGCTGACCTCCAGTGTAAAATATTGTCAGAAATACGGTTGTCAGAAGTAGGGACTGTTATTGTGGGCGTCAGGGATTGATCTCGACTGGTAGAAATGTACATTTTTGTCCATTTTGCAAATGCGGGACGGGCGACATTGAAGCTTTGTTTACATGCATGATTTCTACGTATGCACCAAACCGATCGCGAGGCAAATTGTATCGGGTTTAGTCCAAAGAATACCCACAAAAATGTAAAAATATTAGGCTGATATCCTTTTGGGTAGAAAGTTATGGAACATTTGGCGGTTTTTCGGTAGATTTATCGATATGTCCCTTCCGTCATATTTTACGCAGTGAGGGAGGGGGGGCGTGTGTTCAGTGATTCGAACGCTTACACAAAAAAAGAGAAAATACCAGGCTGAGATCCTGTTGGGCAGAAATATGATCAAACTTTGGCAGTACCTTAGTGTATGGTCGATGTTGTTCCATTTGAATATCTAAGTCTTGTTCCATTCGTTCTAAACGGGCGTGCTATTAAGATTATAGAATTGGTTCTAGTTGAAATTGCAGGAGTACAAACAGACAGTGGATATATAACATATAGGATTGTCAGGTGCAAAATGTTGTGTCAAGGGCAAAATGTGCACAAGTCATTTAGATTCTGTGTCTTTTTTCACTAATCTACAATTTCTCTGATTTATTTTTATGCTCAGCTTTGAAATGCCTTTTTTTTTCTATTCTCCAGATGGGACCTCACCTAGAGAACTTGGGCCATGAGAAAGTGACCCGGGAGGAACCAGACAGACCCAGCGATCCACAGGATGATACAGCACATGGTAACCATTAAAAACTAAAAACACATGTATTTCTTTTCTTGAGTAAATATTCAATGTGTGTGTTAGTTGCATAGTAGAAAATACATGTACCCAGTATATGTAAGTCATACAAGTTTATCTAAATTAAATATATATGTTTCACCTCACCTCACCAGTCTCATAGCATATAGCTGTCACGTCACAGCCGTCAGGGCAATGTGGCTTCCAACAAGAGTTTAGTTTCATTGTATTTGTACAAGTCATATATAATTTCCAAATTTTGACACAGCAGTGTAGATGTTTACATTGCAAGTACATGTAATTATTAAAAAAAACATGTCATTGATTTAATGTGTAGTAACTCTCCTACTTTGTTCAAGGCATTGAAAGAAGAAGTAGAACCCAAATCGAAATTAGCATGATATATATCGTACAATGTAGTATGAAGTGTACGTAGGAATTAGTTCTTGATATCATTGTATTTTTCCTAATATGTATAACGTTTCATCTTTTTTGTAATTAAAGCGGTCGAGAAGATTAAAAGTCTTTGACTCATGCTTCAATCTTTGCTCTTAATTCATTATATGTATGTATGATGAGATGGTAAGATTGAGTGTGTGTGTTGGGGGATCATTTTTAACTTCATTCTAAGTAAGTGCTATGTTCCTAAATAAGACTAGGTCTATGGGCTCCACAGTGAATATACATGTAGCACTTACCGTTAGTTTATTTATGAAAGTCTGTAATACGAGCTAATACAGAATACTTTTAACTATTGATAAATTGACTCCTCTGTATCTACAGTTGTATAACACTACTTGTAAGATTATCTAAATAAAAGTTCCCAAAATGAGGAAATGCAGAATATTCGTCTATATACCCATCCTTACCCAATGAAATGGTAGGTGAGACCATGTGAAGGTAACATCCTGCATTTGCTTGCAAATGTTACTTTTCTAGTGGAATTTGTATTTAATCCCAATCAGAAGATCTTGTTCATTCTTTTCTTTGTTAAAATACTCTGACAACATTTGTGGATGCTTTAAAGAACAGTCATAAGAAAATTATCAGTGTTTTAGAAAGTTCAGGCAAATAGATGAAGCATCAGCATAGGAAGTCTATTGTGTAGCGTCCGTACCCCCTTGTTCACATGTTCAATTAGGGTAATTATAATGTTTGTAAGTCATCTTATACAGGCATTATTGTTGGAATTACATGTAGAAACATCTAATGGATGAAAAAGTACCAAAGTTTGGCTGCTGAACTGCCTGGGTTTAGAATAACACTGTTTGACCTTATTTTAGAGATGCAACAATAGAATAGCGTTAAAGTTGTTTTACAATAAATGACCAGAAAATGCCAGAACATGGTTATACTGCAAATTATTTTGGTTCTCTAGGTTAGCAAATGCTAGTTATGGAAGATGATAAGGATTAACAACTATTTGTTATCCCTTATTTGAATCTATAGTATGTTACTGCCCAAGTAGTCTTACAGTTGTAGCGTCCGTACCCCCCTGATGGTCCATCTATAGAAAACCCTGTACCGAACTTATAAAAGCTTGTTGTGCGGAGATTTTTTAGGATAGTTTACCCAAAACATGTATCTTTCAACTGGTAACAACAAATCTACAATATAATGAAGTTGAATTTTGACCCCCAGTGGCAAGCTTTGGGTACACCTGATTGTGAAATAGCCGTCAGGAGAGCTCTAGCAGGCCGTCGTTACAGGACATTCGTGCTATCAACAGGCTGGCAGGGGTGGACCCTTTGCTTCAGTACGACACTCAATGCTTACTGCCTCCGCCACGCATAGTAAAACGGGAAGACAGTCATCCAGCTGTTCCAGAAGAACTCCCAGCCTTCACCGTTGAGCGCACCCCCCTCCCACGCTTCGAGAGATCAGACGCACCTTTCCATAAATTCCAAGAACGGCCAATCTACATGCGTCGACAGCAAGAGTCCAGAGGTAAGCCAAAGCCCTTACCAAAACCAAAAAAAAGCCAAAACCCAACTCACAGCCCTTCAACGAGACAAGCAGATATCAGAGGCAAAATCATTTTCTGACGCGCAACATTCCGGAAGGCTTTGACAGAAAAACGGGACATTGCAAAATACGTCAACATTTTAATTCCCGATATCTGTTTTAAAATTAGGACTGGGCGTCGATCCGTATAAATACTCATAACAACAACGCACTGCCGATGTGGCCTGACCAAGGGCATTCCTTGAGTCCTTGACCCGTCGTTAGATAGTCATGGAGGGCAGGATAACTTACTTCACAATTGCAACAGCAAACATGGAATAAATAGAATATGATCAATAGGCCCCTTTCCATGAAGCAGCGACTGTCGAGCGAGAAGAATTGTAATGTTACAAATAACAAAGAAACAAAATATAAAAGATGGCCTCGAAAATTCGTTCTTTTCCGATGACGTTTGTTTGGACAAGTCATTACCATGGAGGCCATAATTTGTGGCACGCATGGGTCTTGGCTGGTTTTTACACGGCCGCCAGCAACAATAGCTCCCGTAATAACATCCAGCCGGCCCCAGGAGTTACTCGCATGTAACTCGCGTGCCGGCATGTTTGTATTACGGGAGGCATTGTTTCTGTCGGCCGTGTAGAAACCGACCAAGTACTCTCCAAGCAGAGGTTTGGATTATTTTTTGGCATGTTTTTAGGCTTTTTCATCGGGGTTTCTTTTTTGCACTGGAAAAAACGATGAAAAAGCCTAAAAACATGCCAAAAATTAATGCAAAACCCAAACCTCTGCTTGGAGAGTACGGCCAAGCCCCGTGTCGGCTTCCAGTGTAACAAGTCTTTGAGATCTTTGGTCGCTCTAAGATCGCCGCCTCGGTGAAAAGGCGAATTAGCAAACCCACAGTAGCAAACCGAAAACACGTTCGGGAACAGTTCCGCCAATTTCGCTTGCCTGGGCGGGAGTAAGCGGCTTGATGTTGCAGGCGTTTTGGTTGCTGACTGCATCAGGGCGAGCAGCATCTCCACCGCGTCGTCCGCGTTGCGGGAAGAGGCCCTGAAGGACAGAAAGTCCTAGGCTGGTTTCTGCGTCTGGAACAATCTCCCTCATTTTCTCGATATCCTCCTCTATCTCCGACTGTCGCGAAGTCCTTGGGGTGGGGTCTTCAGTCATCTCACGCCAACTGTCCGCGAGGGATTCTGCATCAGCAGGTGACTTGTAGCTGGAGTACATGGAGGTCGCGGTAGAGTGTATTTTCCCTCTTTTGCTGCCCTTCCACTGTGCTGGTCCCTCTGCAGCTGGTAGTCGGTGATTGCTTTTCTCAGGTGAAGAGCTGGGTGAGTGTTCGGCCGTTCGGCCGAGAACTTCTCCATACACTTGTTGAGGGCGGAGTTAAGTTCTTTATTCCGCACATCCCTGGCCTCCAGCTTCTGGTTCAACTGTCCAGCTTTGGTTCTGTGGGTTCTGCTGTTCACCCCGTTCTATCGCCATCCTCGATAATACTCGTAGGATGGTGACCACCATCCATCGATAGCTATCGGGGTAGCGGAGTACTCCTATACTATGGCGTATACCATCCTCGATAGTGTAGCGAGTCTGAGCGATGGTGCCATACTCTGGGTGCTGTGACCGTGTGACCGTGTGACGGGTCCGTCCCACTGGGGAATGCTGGGAAAACCAACTTGACCCACGCCGCGCTCCTGTCTCGAACCGCCACAGGTACGTTTCGTGTTTGACTTGAATTTTGATGATTAATAGTTACTATTAGGCACATTTCTAGTTGGTATTTCAATGTGATTAGTCGCTAGCTTTTTGAATGACTTTATTAAACGAAAGTTAAGGTTAAGGTCCGCCTGGAATTTTACGGAATGTTTGCAGAAAATATAGACTCGATAGACGTGAACTGTGGATGTGGGTGGGGGGGTGGTGTGTGTGTGATGACCACCGAAAAGTTTCCACGTATTAAAACTTACTCGATCACGTTGAGTGCCCCTGTTATTGAATATAAGGACCTAGGGTCATGGTCGAACCCTATACAAGTCTCGGGGTTTGTGAGAAGTTTGCGTAATGCGAGACGAGCACATGTTGTATCTGAGATCAGTATCGGTCATGGGGTCATGGGCGATCTTTCAGCCGCCAGCTCACACCTATGCGTGGTCTTATTTCTAGGTAAAATTATAGCCTTTGGTTACAGAAGAAAATCTGATTGAATAGTATATCGTTACGTATTCTACCCTCCTTTCAAGGGGACTTTGACTTAGGTGCTCCAGGAGCGACCGAGTGCTGGGGTCGCATGTGTGTGTTTGGGGGGGGGGGGGGTCTTCTTGGGCGACAGTGTGCACTGTGCAGGCATAACCTTACCAAAATTATACTATTTGTTGATTTGATTTGTTGTTGTTTAAAGTTGTATTTGTTGTTTGATTTCTTGGTATCAACTATTTCATGTTTGTGCTGCTGGCTACTTGTCAAAGAGACGGATGCATGGATCTTATATGAAAACTGCCAAATTTGATATTGAAAGAAAATTATTGGCTGATTTACATAATCAAGGGCATATAATGTCCTTGACAAAATAAATGAAAGTTAATGATACAGCTGTACTCGAGAGATTATCACAACAGAAATAGTATATATACAGTACTATTTTGTATTTACAAAAAGTCAAAACAAATTGTAACAGTGGGGTTCATACGCCACCAACTGACCAGCCCAACGGGTCCTGGACCTTTTGGCCTAGCGGTTATGACGATGACCTGTGGACTGGCTGCCCGGGTTTGGCGCGGGTTCGATTCCCGGCACCTGGGAGCCAGGGTTTTTTCCTGTTCTACTCGCCTCTATTTGTTTCACTTAGTATACATACAGTACTATTTTGTATTTACAAAAAGTCAAAACAACAATGTTGACAAGTGAAGTGGAACAAGGCCTTAGGTACTTCAAATGAGAACAATTGTAAAATACAATCTAAGCTGTTTGGGTTTGATTTTTTCGAAATCAGCAGAAGACCTACATGTGTACTCAGAAGATGGATTATATGTATATATGAATTATGCAGAAGAGGGCACATTTTAAAAACTAATGGAAATCTTCCATCAATATGCAAATTAAGGCGTGCTTTTTTCCTTGTTTCAGAATGAGATATGGGAAAAGCCAAAGGCAAAAGCAAGCACTTTCGGAGTGAAAGGCAGAAAGTGACGGAAAGGACCGTGATCTTTGACGACAGTCCGACTCCCAAGAGATCTGTGGCACAGGTCCCCATACCATTTGACAGTACATATACATTGCCCCAAATTCCATGCCCCAGCACTGCAGCTGCTGTTGACACCCTTTTCCCACCACAAGATGATCCAGAGCCAGGCCCGCCACAAACGCGCACTACATATTCAAAACAGAAGAAAGCTACACAGGAATCCTGGAACAACGTCAGGGACGACCTGTTCAACACAAGTGTTAAGATGGCAGTGCCCATCTCCTACACTTGCACCATCTGTCGAATGGAAGAAGAGTGCCTGATATTCCGGTGTAGGGAATGTGGACCTGCAGCCATGTTCTGCATTGAATGCCTGCGGAAGCAACATGCAAAACTGAACTCCTTCCATATGCCAGAAAAGTGGGAGGTTTGTGAACTTCAAGTATTATCTCAGTACACATATTATTTTTCCACCTGCAGTGTGTGCCTGTAATTGTAAAGAGATATCCATGTAATTCATCTATATCATTTTTGTAATACAGAAAGATTGTATATTCCAAAACTTTCCATGTAGAGTATGTGCAAAATAGATTTTGATGCACACAATGATCATTGTAAACAAAATGGTAATATCCATCATGAAACCTGTTACCTTTTATTTTTATATACAAATGTTCAACAGATCTTGATTGAAATGTAGCCAAATATGCCTCTATTCTATGTATAGTAAGACAATTCTTACTATCTTCCTACAGGGGACCTACTTCCGTCCATACCATCTCCACCACACCATGCAGTTGCCTCATCATGCTTCTTGTACAACAAGGCCATACAGCAAGTCACTGAGGCTATTTGATCAAGCAGGTATGTTATCGAAGTTAATTCTGATGCATTCATGTTTTCTTGCTCTGTGCATAATAGTGTAATGCTAAAATACCTTTAAATTAAAGGTCCATGGAAGCAGGTGCTAATGCACAGCGAGGCATTTTTTATGGTGCTTTTGCTGCCAGAAATGTCCCTGTTGCACAAGCGGTAACATAACTCCACTGCTTGGCAATCTTATTCTTGATTGAATTGGATGGATCCGTGGGCTGGATTTCAATCCTAATATCAGACACGCAGCTCGTGATCAGATAGGTTGTATTTTTCATTTCTGATAGTGACATAAGACTGGTGATATGTGTAGGAGGAAGCTGCAGATACATCAGTGAACCTCTGCAGCAGCACATAAGAGCTTTTATGAGCAGCTTGGATTCTGCTTATACTTTATTAGCCTATGTCATCAAGATTTTTTAATGCACTAATGAGACATGATATTAATACCAAAAATTAGAAAAACTATTTTGAGTTATTGGACTCACCTATATGATCTACTATTGAACTTATGCTGATTAGTGAGTGACTATTGGAATCTGATATAGGAACTCTCTGCACACATTTAGTCCCATTGCAAATAAACATTATAATTATACTATACTTTTTCATGACACTAGCCTAAAGTGCAGGTTTTCAAGCCATCTGGTATGGCAGACAATCTCTTCATGTCATAGTCATTACATAATAAGTTGGGAGGGGGTCCATAGGATACATGTATTTTAGGTTATAGCTAATACAGTGTATTACACCTCTGGTTCAGTAGCAGGATTACAAATATTTGGTTTATTGCTTTGTCCATATATGCCTGTATCAAATCACACAAATGCTTCATCAACAGTGTAATATTTTATGATAATCCCCTGCATCTTTAGGTCGCCTCCAGTACATTGAGGTGACCCTTTGCAGTTGTGAACCTCCCAGCTGCACACTCCTTCGATATGGATTGTGGGCATCGACAGTCTCAGACCCACAGACGGCATTTTCCACATCGCTACTGGAGTGGGCAGTCATGTTGACCCTGGAGTCCCAGGTGTCAGTGGAAGCATTCTGTAGGGTTGTCAGATATATAAACCAGCTATCCTACAGTGAGGTAATTAGTAATGATCACCATGCTCACCTAAGTGAAAATTTTGTACTAGAAATTAGATAGATCTCTGCTATAGTAATAGTGACACATTCTAATGATATTGTGTCATTTTCATTTCATAGACTCTTAAGTTATTGTATTGTACTTCAATATACAAATGTACATGTCTACAGTATATCAGTTGAGAAAGACAGCATAAAACTATTAATATCAGTTATTGCAATGTCATATTACATACACTTGTATTTCTTGAAGTAAATTAATGTTGACAGATCTCTGGATTTTGGTTGAATTCATTCTGATCTGCTTGTGATTTGTACAGGAAGTTAACAGGTACTATTGGATTGACGTGTAACACTAACAGTATGATATCCAATCTCACTTGTTCTCTGGTTTAAGCTGTAATCCTCATTTTACAGATGAAAGCACTGTACAGGGCACTTATAGGGCAACCCATTGCAGAGTTTCGACATCTGCAATACAGGCTGAGGACACTGAAAGACCTTTGTCCATCACTGGATAATGGGACAGCCTGTCCTGCATGTCCCAAGGTGTATGGTTTTCCTCAATATTCATAATTTAGTATTGATAAAACATTCATCCATTCAATCCCGTAAAAATGATTAATGGTTGACATTGCTTCCAAACATGATTTCCCATTTGTATCATCTAATAAGAAATACTGGTATTGACAGTTGTTTTTTTAATACAGTCAGAAATTGTAACATATGTCCTTACTCTCAAAGAATGAATTTAATATGCCAGTGTTCGAAATACCCACTAGCACACTAGCAATTGCTACCTGATTTTCTTGTGCGCTAGTTGCTCCCTGACTCAGGTAGCGCACCACACAACCTGAAAATATGTACCGCTGAACTCAAAGGTGCACACTGTGCTACCTGGTTCAAAAAAGTATTTCGAACACTGTATGCAGTCCGTTAAAGAATAAGAAGTCTAATCAACATTGCAATAAAATATGCTAATTCTCAATGGTTAATGATGGCCATGATTGTATATACAGTAAATCTATTACATGTGAACTTAATTTGCTACTCTCTCTCTCTGTCCCACTCTCTTCAGGCAGAGGGCACCCAAATCATTTCACTAGATGGAAACTTTGGCCTTGTAAGAAAGAAATCGTCTGGGACCAGTTCTGCACCACCCCTGCATGGGACCTCTGTCTTCCTTGATGATGATGCTGTCCAGGACTTCATGGCAGGCTACGACGATGCAAGTAAACCAGATGAGGTACTATATAACACTATGATATGAATTGTATGGACTTGGCAGTACAAAACGTTACATTATGCATGTGAAATTAACAATTCTACTTTAATATTAGTCTGAGCTATCTCTAATAAAAGTACATTTGTGCTCTTGAAACAATGGATGAATAGATGGATGATTAAATGAATAAATAAAGGCTTTTATTGTACACAATATCCCACTTGGTAGTTTGCCTGTACACATACATGAGTAACTGCTAGCATGAGAAACTATTATCTGCTTCTTGAATTTGGCTCCTCCTTGCTTTTAAGTGATGGTGACCATCTGAGAACAGTTGTGTTTTGTAACCAAATATTTGTCTTAACTTATTACCAGAAGAAATATTGATTTGTCTTTTTTACTTTTAGTAGGTGTATAAAGTAGGGAAAACTATAAATAAATGGTTTGTGTAGCTTATATGACACAGCATGACAATTACATATATCACAGGAATCACAGAAATGCTGAGTATTCAGTTTAAGTTTAATGACAAGAATGTCTGACTGACTAATGAAAGACAACTCTCATGCTTCTTGATTTGTTAGGATTGCAGCAATTTTAAAGCTGGTAACTCACTACGATCCCAGGCCAAGCAGAGGAAACTCGACATACAGGGTGTATTCGGGAGTGTGTGTCGGCATGAGGTGCCAAGACGTTTTCTGAATATGACACATGGAGAACGGTTAGTTCTATTGGAAATTCATTTTTTCAATAAGTCTTCAGATGTTAGAACATTGAACCGTTAGTCACCACTTTGTTGAAATCAAACTTTTCAGCAAGAAAATTAGAGCATTAGCCTACTAGTGGCGATTCTACCATTGTCAATATTCTGTGAAGGTGGCCATGCATGGGGATATAAGTTGGGTTTTTTTCGCTTGCAGGAATGTTTGGGCAGTCTTACATAATAGGATGCAAATTATGCAATTTGGGATCAGATTAGAGTAACAGTTATATTACATTCATATCGCTTAAATTCCTTAAGGTTTACATTTATTATTTTCACAGGAAGCTTAGGTACTTGTATACAGGAGCATTAATGGCTTTGAATTTTCAGGTTAGGGCCTACTTTGCATACTTAAGGGGGAAGTTCATTCATTATTTTTCCTTTTTATCTTTTGTCATTAGGTTGGGATACCCTGTCCGCATCATCCAAAAGTTGCTGTCAGATGTGGAAGGGTACAAGAATGTGCGCCTCAAAATCATCTATGACATTTCCTGCATCCTTGCCACACATCTCAAGGTTCCAAGACTACTTATTCTGCCTTTTACACTCACTCTTTTGTCTTTTGCTGAGTCAAACACCATTCATTTCTTGGTCTCCTGTATTTGTTCAAAGCAATTTAGCAATATGATTTTAACTTCTACCAAAGGGGTGAAATTAACATTTTTTCTTGTCTGTCTGCATATCTGTATTTATCTTCTGTGGATCAGACCAGTGCCAAGTGGGTGATGGGGATGGTGTGTCCGTCCAAAATCTTTATTTTTGTTGCTTTAGATAACGTATGTAATCCTCATGCAGTTCTAGAGTTATTTCTGTTAAGTACTTTTTGAAAGTTACACAATTTAAATGGGATATACCATACAAGTTAGTGTGTTTTTTATGCTACAGAAGAAGCAAGGTGGTCCTCAGATGCTGGCACAGATCGACATTGCCCTGGATGTGTTCCATGCGTATGGACATAAGACTTCATGCCAGGTACAAGAATTTCAATGCACAAATTTCTTATTTATCCATCAAATTGTCTTCTACCCTTAGATACTGTGACTGGCATTATAGAAATTGTGACGGTCTTTCTTCCTCGTATAACAGCTTAAGTACAGCACAAGGAGATGCCCTGGCTTTGGCCTGACTGATGGGGAGGCGGTGGAGAGGATGTGGTCATTCCTCCGGAAATTCGCCAGAACAACAAAGGAGATGACTCCGTCTCGACGGATTGACCTTCTGACGGACGCCCTCGTCCACTACACAATGAGGAAAACTCTAGATATCGGTAAGCATCTGACTATCCTGTTGATTTTTGTCTGGGCCTACCATTATTGCTTTTGTATTTCTATACACTGGTTGATTGTGATCTAAACTGCAACTTTTTTTATTAACAATTTAGAAGTGGCTCTTGTGACGAAACTGGAAAATGCAAAGAAGGCCAGCAGTGTTGCAGAGGAAGGACTGAAGGCGGTCATGAATGAAGCAAATGGTAGTTTTACTTTGTCATCCTTAATAATTGTAATGAATTTGCTAATCAATATATGTACTTATTGTAATGTCTCCCTGGTAGTCTTTGAAAGTGGGATAACGTATGATACATGTATAACATTATTATTGTTCTTGACCCTACTTTTATTTCTTAGTGTCCATAGATGACATCAAGGCATGGTCACAGAGGGAAAAGGAGGCCATGTCCATGGAGAATCCCCGCACATGTAAGTCTATGTAATTTTGTTTGCTTTTCAGTCATAGGAATGCTGTTGTACTTAATATAGATAGCTTCTGTTTTGGCTTATACAAGTCCACTGCATGTTCTGACTTATAATATAAGTACATATAGATGGTGTCACAACTGCACCGAAACAGTGCATTTAAAGAGATTTTTACTGCCACTTGCCCCAGATATGCAACCTTTACATATGCAGAGGTGCACATCTGGGGTAAGTAGTTAGCAAATATCTCTTCAAACACACTATTTCTTATGGTGATGATATTATGGAACCTAGCTATAGAGATTTAATGGGAAATGATGTTAAATGTTAACCCTTGTTTATGTCTAAGTGCTTTGAACTGTGAAAAAAATTCTACACACATCAAAGCATTCTTGTGATATGTAAAGTCCTCAGGTTACACACAGCTGACATGGCTTTCCAATCACCCCTGTCAGATAATTGGGAATTTTTAGCAGTTCAGTCATCTGCACTGTACTGTTGGGACTTGCTTTGTCATGGGGAGATTGGCTCAGCTAGTGTCATTTTTAAAAGTTGGCTGTGCCATCCAACTAAACGTTTTGCAAATATCGAGCTCAAAGGCCGAGTCTGCAAATTCATATTCTGCCACAAGAGTTAACTGGGTCTATAGGATGGATTCCAGGCTACTCTAAGCGAGTCCCAGCGGCTGAGACCATTACAGATCTTGGTTTCATTGTGATCAGATGTAGTCCTGGAATTAGGTCCTGAATGTAGGACAGGCAGAGACCATTGTATACTTATAAATTTTCCTTAAGATGGTACAGATGAAGGTTCATTTATAAAAACAGCAGAAAATAAAAGCAGTACACCTTTATCCACTGTAATCAGTATCATATTCTTTTCAGCTACATTCCCAAAGTGGAAGAAGGATATTGTGCAAAAGCTGCTCCAGCTGAAGTCACTTCGGTGAGCATTTCTCTTATTAAAACTTTTTTTCATTAATATCTCTGGTGAAGTGTTATCATGGCTATTTTTCAATCTATGTCAATAAAATTTCCACCGTCAACACATGTACACATGTTCAGATCCTTTTGTGCCATCAAATCCTGTCCTATCTTGAATAAAGTGGAAACTGGACAGTTTAGCTCTTACAAAACCCACATGGATAGCATTGAAAAACATGTGGTTTCAGTTTGTTAAACTACAATGTATTCAATTTGTCCAAAAGTCATGAACCATGGAGATTGCTAATGTTTTATGGTCCATATTTCCCCAGACAAAAGATACATGCCAGCCAGGACGACGATGATGCAGCTGTGTATCGGGCCTCTTATGTGAAGTAAGCATTCTAAGCTTTACGGTTTCTTATCTCTAGAGCTGTACGTGTGTTATCTTTATATTACAGAGTCTGAATGTTTACAGTATATCACATATTCCATTGTCTGACTCATATAGTTCTAAGAAGCAAGACAAATGTGACTCCTATTGTATAACAAATTTTTCCCATTATTCTTCTTCTCCAGGCTGGATAATGAAGTGACAGACTTGGAGAGAAAGCACAAGATAAAAAAACGATGGGCATTCTCCAGCCCAGACTTTGTGACAGTCATGAAGGAGGTAGACATGGCTGTGAGGACCACTCTCCTTTCTAAAATGCGTGTACTTGCCTATGAGCGGTCATTTTTAACTTCCCTCAAGAAGAAGTATCCAGGTTAGTGGATTTCAAATCATCTCATAGCTTTGCTTCAATAGCAATAGTGCTTTCTGCAAGTCGTTTTATGTATTATATATGTACTATTGGTCTATTTTGGAAGGTCACTATATCCACTGTGATCATGAGGGAACTGTATTGTTCCTTTGTACTCCTCTTCCTCCTACCAATTTCTTCAGAGGGGTTAACCCTGAGTTGTTTGAAACCTGAAATTTGCAAAAGATGTAGGGGAAACCACCATTCTCCCTGGCTATGTTGTCCTTCCTATTATTATTGTTTTTATGGCTATCTTTGGCCAAGCATTTTCATGGGGACAGAGAGAGGGTGATTATTAGGTGTGTAACAACATGTAAAACCTGTAACTGTACTTGTACATGTACAACTGTGTACAAAGATGCCACATTACCTCTAAAAAGAAAGTTGGCTGCATGTATATTCTTCTAACTTCTGTAACTGAATATAGTTTAGTTATACAGCCTTTAGATGATGGAAAAGTCAGTGGCACAGTGGCCAGGGCAAGTGATGACATTTGGCTCTAGGCCTGGTACACTGATAGCCCAACTCAAAACTTAATTGTTTGTTCCTACACAGATGGTCAAGCCATTGCTATCAAGCTAACCAAACAGCTGAAGACAACCAACACAAAACTGCAGAAGACAATTGCCTCCTACAACGAAGTGAAGTGGGAGCCAACCTCTTCAGATTTCCCAACATCAGTGGAGTTCCGGGAAGCGACAGACCCCTCATGGCAACACTATTCATGCCTTGAACCAACACTTTCGGTGTGTTTGCCTTTTTACATAATGGTTGTCATTCATTTGTTTATCATACATGACGACACTTCCCCCATAAGCTAATTACCTTTGTATTTGGGGGGGATACTATTTTGGTGAAATACGCCCCTAGAAATATGGAGACAGTCCATCTGAACGTGAAAATGTAAAAATTTCGTCAATTACCCTCTGAAGTTTGTGCAATGATAATGCATTAAACTAGTGTAAAGTCATGCTAGCAAGTATACATATGCTCTTAAGTTTGTACTTTGACATTCCTTGGCAGAATATTTGAGGTCAGATGACATCATGATATCTCAACTTGGAAAATCTATTCCCCATGCAAATATGGACTATTCTAAAATCACCCATTTGTAAAAATGGAATATTCCAAACTCAGAAGATATATTGTGCAAAATGGCTACCGGTACCCTTATTTCACATCTTTTTATTTTTTATTTTCAAAACTCTAATGTTATCACAGGGGTAAAATGCACCCAAGAAAATTGATGGACTATTCCAAAATCACCCCATTGCAAAAATGGACTATTCCAAACTCAAGACATGTACAAAATGGACTACGGTATTTCACATCATTTTTTCTCCTCATTTTCAAAAATTTAATGTTGCACCCGCAACATGGATGGACTATTTTAACATCATTTTTTGCTTATTTTCAGAAACTTTAAAAAAATGTCACATGCAGTGGTAAAATGCACCACCCCGTAACATGGACATGGTCTATTTGAAAGAGGAAATCTTAGAATTGGATCAAATGAATGGATCTGACCCCCTGTACATGTGTATCTCCCTTATGTTTGATGCTGTGACAAATGCACATATATTATGGTATCAGGATTTAAAATCTACATCTTGTTGTTTCTGACAATTTTACCACCATGGCCTTTCCTCAATAACACAGTGAATACTGTGACTAAGAATGTGCTATGTTTTTGTCACTTCAGCATGACATTTAACTTTGGTACTCATTAATACATTACCCACCAGCAAAAAGAAGTCCACCTTTGACAGTATTTGTAGAAGAGTTGAAGTTGTAATAATTTATGATACACAACAACAATCCCTAGACCAGAGTTCTACATAATGTAAACTTGTAATGTTTTATGTTACACACAAGACAGATCCCCAGAGCATAATATACATAATTATGATATACATGGACAGATCCCCAAATCAGGGTTCCACAATGTGTATCTACAAAATGTATGTTGACATATGATGTAGCAGGAAAGATTCCCAGACTAGTTTTCTATCTACAAAAAGTTCAGAAACTTAAATTTGATCATCTCCATTATCACCTTTTTGATTGGATAGTAATACATGTATGTGTATCATTGGAAAGCTTATTTATTACTTTTAACAATGATACCATATTTGTCATGATCCTGCCTACCTTCAAAGGTTGAACACTAGAGCTCACTATGCGAGCACGCACAAAACAAGTGTGCTGACTTTCCCCTGCAGATAGTAGAGGCAGATACCCCTTGGAGATAGATAAGTAACAATGGGAAGTTCCATTCTTAGTCACATCAATCAGCAACCATTAAATATCTTGACATGTGTTAACTTTACAGGAGTCAGACTTGCCACACAGCTTGCAGAGGAAAGCAATTGAGCACCTCAATCTCCTACATCGGGCTAGAGAGGAGAAGGAAATGGTGGAACAGGAGATGAAGGAAGTATTTCACCATTTCCAGAATGAGAGGGACCAAGCAGAACGTGCAGTCGTCCAGTTTAAGGATGACTCTGGGAAGACAGCAGCTCTAACAACACACATTGTCAGTCTCGAGCAACGGATGGAGTCCATGTACGACTACTTCCAACAACATGTACCACATTTAGACCTGCCCCTTGTACCGTCATCATATTTAACACTTTTTCCGTTCCGTAACCCAGAAAACAGTGAAACGTTGTATGAAGATGAGGATGAACTACTATGTATTAGTGATGAGGATATAGTGTCAGACTGTGAAAGTCTGAGTGATGAGGAAATGAAATAACCTCCGTCAAGGAGTAGCGTTCGTGTGTATTAAGGCTCCATAACGGTACTGTGTCCCAGAACAGTACCGAATTTGCAACAGATATTTTAAGGACAGCTAGTCTAAGAGTATTGTATGCAGCAAGAAACAGTCCATATGGTTCTGTTTTGTTTTAATTTAACAACATAAGGCCACCTATTTCTGTCCTGTAGTATTTGAATAAAGATTCTGTTGAGTTTGTTACTGTTTTGAATGTTATTGAGGAAATTCAGAAGAACATGTAAATTTATAAAATTGTTCAGGTACGGGTACAGGTACAGCTAGAGTATTGTATGCAACAAGAAACAGTCTACATTGTTACGTCTTTCGAAAGTTCAGTTATCAATGAGTATTACAAAAATGCATTACTTGGCACGATATATGAGTATTACAAAAATGCATTACTTGGCACGATATATGAGTATTACAAAAATGCATTACTTGGCACGATATATTAGAATATATCCTTGAACTACAGGAATTGATGATAGAACTGTCCATTGTGCATGTTATGCATGGTATATTCATATGTGACAAATGTGTTTTTATCTTCCTTGTACTTGGGGGTAGTATGGCAAGCTGACATGCGTAACTAAAAAGGACATCTTTCTGCAGTTTTCTTGCAAATTTGTCCCTTCTTTTTATTTTTGTTACCCCATTGAAGATTACAATAAAAGTATAAGTTGATACATAATATTGTTGTGTCAGTAATGTTCCTGCACAAGAAGACTCCAGTAATATTAATGCTTGCAAACTGATAATAGTATCCAGCCTGTTTCGAAAGAGAAAGAACATGAAATAGCAAACAAATTTCTTGAAGTGCGACATCGCTAATCCCAAAACTTCAACTCTGACTCCTTTGTAAGTTGGAAGAGCAATCTCTGACTATATTATACTGAGAGTCATTAGAGAGAGTGGTTACTGCAGTAGAGCGTTCCATTCTGCCACAGTTCTATGATTTTTTTGCAAGTGTGTACTGCAATGAACTGACATTTGTGGTGGGAATTTCGGTAATTCTAAGACCCCAACACCATTGACAAAAATTGGACACTTGGATAGTGGTCTCGACATGGCTGTCACAAAAAAGTACATTTTTGCCAAAAAATTCCAAGGGGGACCCCTCCAGACGAAAAATTGGCTTTTTTGAAATTTCGATAACGTTGGCGGATTTGCCCAACAAAGATGTCATTGAGTCCGTCTCGACATGGCGGTCACAGAAAAGTACATTTTTGCAAAAAAATTCCAAGGGGGACCCCTCCAGACGAAAAATTGGCTTTTTTGAAATTTCGATAACGTTGGCGGATTTGCCCAACAAAGATGTCATTGAGTCCGTCTCGACATGGCGGTCACAGAAAAGTACATTTTTGCCAAAAAATTCCAAGGGGGACCCCCCCAGACGAAAAATTGGATTTTTTGAAATTTCGATAACGTTGGCGGATTTGCCCAACAAATGTGTCATTGAGTCCGTCTCGACATGGCGGTCACAGAAAAGTACATTTTTGCCAAAAAATTCCAAGGGGGACCCCTCCAGACAAAAAATTGGCTTTTTTGAAATTTCGATAACGTTGGCGGATTTGCCCAACAAAGATGTCATTGAGACCGTCTCGACATGGCGGTCACAGAAAAGTACATTTTTGCCAAAAAATTCCAAGGGGGACCCCCCCAGACGAAAAATTGGCTTTTTTGAAATTTCGATAACGTTGGCGGATTTGCCCAACAAAGATGTCATTGAGTCCGTCTCGACATGGCTGTCACAAAAAAGTACATTTTTGCCAAAAAATTCCAAGGGGGATCCCCCCAGACGAAAAATTGGCTTTTTTGAAATTTCGATAACGTTGGCGGATTTGCCCAACAAAGATGTCATTGAGTCCGTCTCGACATGGCGGTCACAGAAAAGTACATTTTTGCCAAAAAATTCCAAGGGGGACCCCTCCAGACGAAAAATTGGCTTTTTTGAAATTTCGATAACGTTGGCGGATTTGCCCAACAAAGATGTCATTGAGTCCGTCTCGACATGGCGGTCACAGAAAAGTACATTTTTGCCAAAAAATTCCAAGGGGGACCCCCCCAGACGAAAAATTGGATTTTTTGAAATTTCGATAACGTTGGCAGATTTGCCCAACAAATGTGTCATTGAGTCCGTCTCGACATGGCGGTCACAGAAAAGTACATTTTTGCCAAAAAATTCCAAGGGGGACCCCTCCAGACGAAAAATTGGCTTTTTTGAAATTTCGATAACGTTGGCGGATTTGCCCAACAAAGGTGTCATTGAGTCTGTCTCGACATGGCGGTCACAGAAAAGTACATTTTTGCCAAAAAAGTTCTAACAGGGACCCCCACCCCCCAGACGAAAACTTAAAACTTAAAGTCTATATCTTCTCTTGTTGGAGAGTTATGCGAAAATGAGGTAGATTTAAAGTTTCATCTCATGAAATGGATACAATTTTTCGTGTAAGTCTCTCAAGAACCGTTCAGTTGTGTCCCCGCTTTCTTTCTGAGCAGTTGTACTCAATAGTTGTTGAGAAATGTCAACTTTGACTGTGAAGTTGTTATAAAACTATTCGTTAATCACTAAAATTTGGAATGATAGTAACTCAATAATGAGGCATGGTTTTCCGATGGCAATCTGTATACCGACTATGTAAGCATTGACAAACATTCCATCCAAATTTGAGCGAAATCGGATACGAAAGTCAAGACGTTACGTACAGTCTAGCGAGATGCCGTGACGCATTTCAGACCGCTATGTTCTGCAGAGACAATCTGGGTCGATTTGAACCGCCACCTGTCGGGAGTGCGTCTTCGTTCATAAAACGGAAAGGAAGCAGTATTTTTGGACGAAACTTTCCCAAAACTAAGCTTATATTTTTCTCTGACTGTGCTGTTAATTAGTCAACTATTCCTACATTCTTTTTTGAGATATAGCCCTTTTATCTAGCTCAGATTTCGGTCCTCTATAAAAATGAAGCAAGTGGCGCTTATGCACGGTGTTATTGGCGATGTTTGCCAAGTTTATAAACGATGTATTCATCAACGATGAAGTGTAAAAATAGCGGAAAAATCCTATTTTGATATTGCATTTGTCCAATACCTCCGCCAGTGCGTTTCGTTAGATATATTTACAAACAAAATACGAATTAATTTTCCTACCGACATACACTAGAACTGCAACTGGTGTACAACCAGTGGCGCTAATATAATTTTTTATTGGCGACCTTTGTCGAGTCTAAAACATTTGATTCACCACTGAAGATTTACAGAATTAGCAAATATCATATTTTAAATTGCATCTGTCCACTAGCTTTTTCTGTATGTTCCAGTACATATATTTACGAATAACCTACGGAATAACTTTATCCTAGCGATATAAATCCAAACTGCAGCATTCACATACATCTCCTTAGAAAATGTAGCGCTGTCGAACAACACATGATTAAAATCACCACTGTAATTAGTGTATATTGCAAATCTAATGTCTCTATGTCGAAAATGCTCATTTGCATGAATTACATCACTTCATCATATTCTCATCCCAATGGCAGTGTTATCTTAACAAAGAAGGCCATTCTACCATTTTCTCGTAAATTATGCAAATGAGATACTTTAAATTATGTCGAATGATGTTCACCTCCAGTCAACTTCCAAATGCACAAGTATGAAATTGCTAGCATCAACCACTATGGAATTATAGTATTTTCTCATTGATAATGCAAATTAGGTCTTCATTTACATAATTAATATATGGTAATGTTCCTCTCATTCTTAATTACACATGTCACAAGGTAAAATAGTCATATAATGGAAGGTAACTGAATTATAGAATTCCTTCATTAATTATGCAAATTAGATCATAATTTTCTAAATTGTCATCTAAGTATGTCAGGCATCAAATAAGCTACCAACACACCAAATATCAAGACGATCCATCGACCGGTCATTGAGTTATCCTACTTTAAACATTTTCATACAAATGCTCCTGCAGTTCCAGAGCAAGCCGCTAGTGGGCCCAAACTTATGTCATTTCTTCCTGAGCACAAGAGCTACCTACCATCCAAACATCATGACCCTAGCATGTCCAGATCACAAAATATCAAAACCGGAAGTTCCACACACACACACACACACACACACACACACACACAGACACACACACACACACACACACACAGACACACACACAGACACACACACACACACACACACACACAGACACACACGCACACACACACACACAGACACACACACACAGACACACACACACAGACACACAGACACACAGACACACACACACACACACAGACACACACACACACGCACACGACTTGGGAAGTTGGATACATACCCCTTTATAAGAAATCAGCATAACTTGATGGTACCCTTGTTGGGCTTGTTGGAGACTTAATATGCATGTTCTAATAAACTTCAAAGCTCTAACCCTACCCCCATGACGCTCTAGAAATAACGATCCAAACATGGCAAACATGGTATCGATATCACTGTCTGGACAAGGACTTGTAAACTGCAAAACCATGCAAAAGTCGATAACTTGTCTCGTTGGAGAGTTAGCCCTCCTTTTTTGTGGCTGCAAAGACTGTCCATATCCATCTGCTAGACCACTTTACTATGAGAATCAAGATTGAACCTCCTTGGCTAGACCATGGCTAGACAGTATCCAATCTTAGCATTTACCATGCGACCTAGCCTCTACCAGGCTCCGCGGGCGGGCGGCTGCAAAAATTGGCCAAAATAAACTACTAGTATATAGTAACTCAGTATACCAGGGGAGTTGCCCGTCCTGAGAGGGACACTATACGATTCGTGGGTCGCATGCAAGGGGAGTTTGGCCGAGCGGGTGTGACAAAATGTACTCTCTCGCGGCCAAACTCCCCTGCCGTCTTATCTCTCTATTTTGGCCAATTTCTACTCTTTCCAACCGCCTCCCGAAGCCTGGTAGAGGCTACATGCGACCCACGAATCGTATAGTGTCCCTCTCAGGACGGGCAACTCCCCTGGTATACTGAGTTATACTATGTAGTTTATTTTGGCCAATTTCTACTATTTTTGCAGCCGCCCGCGGTGTCTGGTAGAGGCTCATCCAATACGGCAGTATTCACACTGTCTGGCAAATGGATACTGCCCGGCCAATTTGATCTTTGCAGCCACAAAAAGATTTTGTTGGAGATTAGGGAGATATATATATATATATATTATATAGGAGTGAGTCAACATTGATAACTTTTGGTGAAATGGGAGTTGTTCGGCCATTATAACCACTCCTTCAACACTCCTTGAACTCTGAGTCCGTGTGGAATGAGGGGTCATTGGATCCCATGTTCACTGTCATTTCGCAGTACAATCAAGGAGGTCTTGTTATTTTACCTCCATGGTACAATAAAGTCTACAGTGAATAATGAATTAATTAGATTGCGGCCTGGTGAGACCAAGGCGGCGAGACCAAGGACAGTACATGTCCTTCAATGGCGAGAGACATGCCATCCGACAGGGTGACATGTAGGTGAGAATTGGTCCAGCGCCCCGGAGCGCTCTCCCTGGTTGGTCGGACGGCGCACTCGCGCCGCGGGTGTCCTTCCCAACCAGAAAATATAAATTTTGAAACACACTTCTGCTCCCAAACGGATATCTGTTGAGTTTTGTACTGTCTGCAACTACAAATACCACAGCATCCACCCATGGCTACCAACAATGTTGAATCAGATGAGCCCGGTCCAAGCTCCATGTAAGTACAATAACTTGCACTTCAATTTCTAGACACAGTTGAATATTCCGCTTGAATTTGTAGCAATCATAACAAACCACTTATTCGGTAAGGTGTGTGTGTGGGAATTGTCCAAGAAACCCGTAGCGGATCTTGGGGAGCGGACCGAAAGCTAACAAGGCTGATACTCAGGCTAAAGAATATTACGCTCCCCAAGATCCTCTACGGGTTTCTTGGACAATTCCCAAAGTTTATAACTCGCCAAACGCTACACCGTATGACCCCCCCCCCCACACACACACACCTTACCGAATAAGTGGTTTGTTATGATTTGCTACAAAATGTATCACAATCTACAGGGGGCCTGCATGCCCTTTTTCGTAAGGACAATTTGGCTGTAGACACCATTTGATTCCGTAACATGAGTTTGATGACTACAGTAATAGTAAGATTTCCTCACAAACACTGTTTCATAATTTCCACGCTTGTGTAGTTAATTCTGTGAGAACCTCACTCCAGTTGGGCGCCATCCTCTGTATATTACCGTGGTTTTATAGAGCCTGCGACATAATTTGATCATCAGGCGGAAACTACGGAGGATGGCACCTAGGCTAAAATTGTGTCACTCATACTATATAGTCATAGTTAGCCTGGGTGCCATCCTATTTCATCATGCTGTGGCTCCCATATGCGGTCCCTAAAGATAGTTTAGCCCGATAAACGAAACATTATCTACTATCGAATCATTTCTGTGGGAACCTTGTCAAGGGCCGGCCCTGGCTACTAACTTAGCCATGAGTGTTTCCCAACTCAGTCTTGTTTTGAAGGATACTAGTAAAATGAAACGACCCCCGTAACACTTGCAAAAATCCCCGGTGTGCCCAGGACTGGGCACGGGCAACTCTCTCCGTGCACCGAAGGTATCAGGGGAGCTCACGATGGCATAGAGTTAGAATTATATTCACATATTCATGTCTGGTTACAAATAAATTCCAAATGTACAATGTAGCATGGGTGAAGATACTGAAATTGATAACATCTTCATTTAATAACATCTTCATTCAATTTCCCAAAATTTCTCAAAGTAAGACTGAGAATTGAAATTGGTAATCTTTTTATTCATCTATTCGGCCATTGTTTTACATAAACACATACGGGGCCATTTTCAAAGGGCCCCGAGCCGGATTACCACATGGTTGTGAAAAGGTGAGCGCGGCTTACAAAGTTATGAACTTTATTGAAGCTACCGCCGTCGCGCCGGGGACGCGCGCTAGATTGCCAAACAAAAGTCTCTATGCGCGGACCTACCTGTTCATATTTATGATTCCTTCACACCCAGGTCGGTAACCGCGCGCATAGCCGACTTCCTGTTTTTTTTTTATTGTAAAAACTTCACACCTCCGTCCCTGTAAATCGCCGACTTTCTTTTTACTTCACCTGCCGCCACCGTGAACATACTACTGTACCAGTAGTATGTGCGTTACGTGAACACCTCCATTTTTCTCCGACCGTGAAATTATCTTACCGTGAACACAAAGTGAATTACAGTAGTAACTGTCTGGCCAATTGGATACTGTCTTTGCAGCCACCGTAAGATCTGCTTGGAGATGAATTGTTTCATCATGTGGACTACTCTCTAAGTGTGGGTTGAGTGAAGAAACAAGAAATGCTTTTGAAAAAGCTGGCCTTTCGCTTAGTTTGTGTATGCAAAGTTGTCACAATGAATGAGCTTGAATATATTGTTTTAATGGGGTAAAAGGTAGAAAAGTATTTGGTGCAGGTGAAATATGTAAGTGCAGTTGCTTTAAAATTATGACAGAGAAATGAATTATGGAAAGAACTTTATTGTTCAACAAATATACAAGTATGGAGTAATATTGTTCACAGGAAGGAATGACATTACTAGTAGTTAACTCCATGACTTGTAAGAAATATATGAAAACGTATCTGTTTTAGAAAGTTTGAACCAGAACTATGGAGTAATATTGTTCACAGGAAGGAATGACATTACTAGTAGTTAACTCCATGGCTTGTAACAAATATATGAAAACTTATCTGTTTTAGAAAGTTTGAACTAGAACTATGGAGTAATATTGTTCACAGGAAGGAATGACATTACTAGTAGTTAACTCCATGACTTGTAACAAATATATGAAAACTTGTCTGTTTTAGAAAGTTTGAACCAGAACTATGGAGTAATATTGTTCACAGGAAGGAATGACATTACTAGTAGTTAACTCCATGACTTGTAACAAATATATGAAAACTTGTCTGTTTTAGAAAACCCTAACCCTAACCCTAACCCTAACCCTAACCCTATATATATTAATTAAACCCTAACCCTAACCCTCCCACCCCACACCGATTGCATGCGTGCGGTGCACACGCTTCTCTATACCACAAAGCCAAACAAACGACATATCAAACTGTTCCTCAGAATGCCTATTTTAATATAACCAAACACTGAATAGCTTACTTGATAAACTCTACAAGGATCACGCGAAGGAAAACCTCACCGATTTCTATGTGATCAAGAAGGGAGCTCCACACGTAGGTAGTACGCGGCCGTGTGGCCGAATTACTTAATGGGAGGAAATGCTATCAAAATTTTTCTGCAAGTATCGCTATGGTTGGAACCTGTCTAACGTGTTGTATTCAGTAAGAGGAAGAAAGTGTGACTAATATCCACCGAGCACACACAAATATGTTTTATTGTTTCTTCTTTACCTTGCATATACAGTACTGTAAGTCAAACAGACCTCTACAAACACGTTTTGCAGGGCACGTTACATGCCCGGTCATTCCTGCTGATAGGAACGTAAAACGAAGCACTACATTCGTCTTTACCTGATTCGTACGCCACATATCATTGCATGGGCTTGGCATCAACATCGAATCTGCATGGAGCAATGTCTCGCTATTATCAGCGAACCACGCGGAAGGACGGCAGGCAGGCAGGCAGGCAGGCAGGCACGCAAATAGTGGTCTCAAAGCCTTTCGCAGCCCGGCTGCGAAAGGCAAAAAATAACCTATCCTGACTCGGCCAGCTCCCCAGGACAATCTTCTCTAATCCCTGTTAACCTTGTTTCTGTTGTGTGCCTTTATTAATAGGGAAAGGGCTACTACCTCCCAGCACAGAGGGACTCTGGAGGATTTTTATAAAAACGGCCTCACACAATACAGTTCGAAGGAGAACAAACAGAAGGTTGCAGCCATTGTCCAGCTTACTGGTCTTAAAAAGGAGGACGTGACGGTATGTCAGGCAGATGTTTTATATATTGAATGCTTGATCATCACTACCTAAATAACATCACACAGACAAGGACAGTTGTTAGATATCCCCAGATTTTGATGAACATTAAATTTTTTTCTTTAAAACTATTTTGTAAGTAGCAAGGATATTCAAAACACATTCACCTCAATGCTTTCTAACAGTTCACTGTGTGGACACTGAAGTGCATATGATTATGAAGCATCCTCTGCTTCAGGTTAATTTATTGAGGTTTTCTATGTACACAGAGATGGATTGACAACAGGAAGAGGAAGGACAAACCAAGACCTGCACCAAAGAAGACCGTCAGTGTCTTTGGAAGGGAGAAGTCAGGCTTCGGCGCTTTCAAGTCAGAGTACATGAAAGGTAGCTGCTAGTTACAAGAACATGATAATTGCATGGGATATTCCTGTCAGCCATGGCAGACAGAAATGTCAATCAACTTCATGCTACAAATTAACACAAAAATGAAAGTCATGTCTTTTCATTGCCCACTATAGGTACTACATGTAGAAAGATATAGGTTAAATGAGTCTTAAATGGCAGTTTCAATCTGAATATGTATGACATAGAGTGGACCCATAGAATGTATGTATTTATACTACATCTGCTGCTACCATGATACTGTATCTGTATCTGTTGATCTGTATAGCCAGTATAACCGCCCTTCAGCGTAACACACCAGATTAGCAGGCATGCGGTGCGGCGGCAGCTGGCTACATTACACCGAACGACCTGTTACACCTTACCTTTGAACGTCTAACTCTAGACATTGTTTAAAATCATCTAGTGACAATGCTCCTACTGTACTTGGTGCTGTATCTGTATCTGTATAGCAGGTATAACTGCCATACTACATGTATGTTGAACTTGGTAGTTGATCATGAAGACATTATGTTTGCTTTTAAAAGGCACTGAAGTACATGTTCCTTCACAGGCAAGACAGGCCCTTCAACTTTGGTCGATGCCAACCATGCTTGGTCAGAACTTCCTGAGGAAGAGAAAAAGGTGTACAATGAAAAGGCCAAGCAGCACCCTCGGCCAACACTAGATGACCTGTCTGAGGAAGAGAAACAGGCAACAGTTGGACAGCTGATCAAGGAGATGGAGGATATTGTAAGTATAATAATGTTGTACCAGTACATAAAACACTGGAATTAAAGATGTCACAGTAACTTCCTTCAATACATCTGCATTGTTCCAGTTTTGAATGTGAACCATTGAATGTAGAAATACATGAAAATGAAATGCAGATGGGTTCTTTTGTTGTGATGTACTGGTAGTAAATATGGAATGAATCATAATAATAACAAAGAAACTAACAGTCACAAAAACAACTCCATCATGTAAGATAAACTACAGTACTGTATCTAACAGTACTCTTTACTAACCCATGTTACTTTAGCTTTAAGTTCAACATATCAGAAATTGTGATCATAGTTCTTACCAGGCTGTATAGGGGCCCCTATGCTGTGATTTAGCCCCCTACACTATCTTTCAACCAGCATTAATCTTTTTGGGGGAAACCCTGAGACCCTTCATAAACCTTCTTAAATTTGACTTTAGAATGAAGCTGTATAATCATCATTGCATATAAGAACTGCCATAAGCAGGAATTATAAAAGACACAGTCACATGCACTTAATAAACTTTGCAATTGTAAGTCCTGCGTCAGACTGACATGATCTTTTGGTTGTGGCTATAGGTCCCGAAATTGAAGTCCTTGGGATGTGAGATGTTCTGCAAGGTGACCAGACACGGGGAGGTATGGACTGCCAGCACGTCCAAGGCAGAGGCCTTCCTGAACACAAAGATTCCCCAAGTCAACGCACAGTTCTGCATGGCCATGAGTGCACCTTCCACTAGCATGCGTAAGTAATGAACAGCATTATAGCCATACTAATATCTGTTGTTTACTTGTGTTCCACTGTATTTGACATCTTAACTTGAAAGTTCTTGTTCACACAAGACAAAGGCAGCACAAATTCTAGTTGCTGTATCTGGTGTATATGGCATTGAGACAAAAAGGGCAGTGTACAAAATAACATGAAGTAGACAGTAGGCAAACCTCAGGTTCACTAAACTGACATGTTTCCTTCATTCTGTGTTTGCAGCAATCAAGGTCAGCAAAACAGCTGAAGCTAAGGATCTTCGGAAGGAGGCACAGGACATGTTAAATGCCATATCTAGTGAGTGTTCATCAAATTTTAAGTCCTTCCTAGATCCTGCACCAAGTAATGTATAGGGGCACCCATCTCTGTTTGTCCACTCAGCTTTTTCCCCAAATGATAATGCTGAGCGCTTACAGGCAGAGAAAGCAGTATATACCATTTTCAAAGTCTTGGTATGACTAGGCGGGGGATTGATTTCACGACCTACTGTGTGCACTATTCTACCAACTAGGCCATTGCACCAGTCTTTTTGGCATTCACAACTACGTTTAATCACATTTCCACACTGTGATTAGGCGACATCTATTTTAGGAACAAGACCTCTTGAATACACTACATCTCCACACATTTATTTGCAATTATGATGGAAAAAGAAGCTAACTGATGAATGAGAAAATTATCAATCTGTATTAAAAGTTACCGTGTCACCTAAACATTTGGTCTTAGTGCACGTGACTAATGAGCTATGCCATTGCATGTTATATTTACATTAGATTATGTGACATGGTTTGTGTATCTGCTCTGATGGACCAATGCTTTAACATTGCATCTGGAAACTTGTCTGAGGTAGTTACTGTGAAAGCAGGGGTACTGAAAATGATAAATGCATCATGGTAAAAAATCGCTTAATACTAGTATGTATTGATTCATAATCATTTGGTGTTGATTGTTGTAATTGGGAAAGTCTTTGTGAAATGCCAAGAAACAATTTAAAGGCTTTACGCAGGTAACAGGAGCATGTAAAAGCACTTTCCATATCTGTTCAATTCCACCGGACAAGGAGCAATAACTGCAGTGCTGATTGCACAAATTGAATTGCTCTCTTAAAAAGAATTAACCATACAAGCTGTTAAATGTGACTGCTAATTACCAACACTCCCACCTTCAAGCTCTTTTTTGCTAAATATACATGTAGACTGCATGATTTATGCTTGAGGTCAATAGCAGATTTGTACTGTTTCAGGTTCACATCCAGACATTCAGGCCAAATTTCCCTACAAGCAGCTGAAAGAGGGCAAGGTGGTGGTGGAAGGGCTGCCGGAAGGCTTCAAACTCAGGAAACCGTCTGACATGGGAACAGATGATCTCAAAATTCTGCTGAACCACAGAAGCAGCATTGTTATCCATGGTGAGCAAGACAATGAGTTTCAGTGTGGAAAATTTGCGATTATAATGCTCTTTCTGTTTGAAAATCACTAATCATAAGTAGTTACTAGTTCAGCTTTTTCATTACATCTGGATACTGTATAAAATAGTTACTGTGTCTGCATAGATTTTGAAAATAAGAAATGCATGATGATCAAAAACTAATAATTATCATAATTCTTTGATGTTTGATGTATAAACACAGTCTTCTGCTTAATGCTCAATGCAACCTGCATTAATGCAAATATAACATAGAATGGAATGGGCACTGTTGGTTCTGAGACATTTTCTCTGCACTTCACAGTCCAAGCTGAGAGCACCCTCTCCACTGGATCTTCAACAAATTCTACAAGTGGTAAGACATTCAATATCAAACTTCACTATTCATGGCCTTCCACCAGATGTGAAGTTAACAAAGCCAGGGCACCTGATGATTCTGTTTCCAATTAGTGTTGCAGAACATAGTTTTAACTATTGACGCTAAGCATTCAGCATTAGTTGACAGCTTAAAATTATCAACAGTAGCAGTAGTAGTTGGTAGTAGTAGCCCTCTGTGTTCTGCTGCTGCAATAATCTTGCAGCAGAGCAATCAGTTGTTATCAGTCCCAGAACCTATTTCAGTCAACGCTTTAGAACTTTGGAGGTCAACGGAATTTCACATTGATTCATATATTGTAATTGCATCTCTTGGCAGTCATGCAGTCATGATTTGCAACACATCCTGACAGAAAAGTAGTGTGTTAGGGAGTGAGTTGCTGACTGCATTCATACAGTAAAACTTCAGTACAAGTATGTACTTAATAATAGGCATCTACTCTTACACTGCTACACAAAATGAAAAGAAGATTAATAGCAGTACATTGCTGGAAATAATGACACTTTGTAGTGGTGAATGGTATATCATATAGTGGTTTTTTTAACATAATGTTCTTGCCTCCAGTGGCAGGACCCAGCAGTACAAGTGCGGCCTCTATGGAGGTAGAAACAGAAAGTTCTGAATCTCAGCTCGAGGTGGAGGAGAGAAGGAATCCTGAAGGTATGGTAGCATATATAGTTCTTGTCTTTGTAAAAGCTTTTCTGTACACAGATTTGTAAATGTACTTATCAGTTTAATAACATAGACAAAGATGTACAAATGCCAAGCAGCACTACTCTATCAAAGACAACAGACAGTATTTTCCACAGAAAAGGGACATAAAAGCATGCTATCAAACATTCCATACAAATGCCACTTGTATTTGGTACATTGTAGGGGGAAAACATTTTGGTTTCTTTAACAATTTTGTTAATCTAGATAGTTGTAAATTATTTGAAATTATGTGTAAATTATTTTCTTTACAGGTAACACCAGCACTGAATGCATGCGGCAGTTACAGAGATTAGAAGAAGAAATAGCCGAGGCAGCGCCAACAGAAGTGCGACTGGAGACGGAAGAGGAAAGACAGCCTACACAGAATGGCAAAGGAAAAGGGAATGGCAAAGGGAACGGAAGGGGCAAACGGAAGAGGAAAGACAATGATGAGACAGAGACATATTTTGTTGAAAAAATTCTGGGAAAAAGAACCAAAGGGGATGACTTTGAATACTGTATCAAATGGCAGGGTTGGCCAGAAAGTGCTAGCACATGGGAGCCATCATGCAACATACATCCAGACATCATTAAGAGCTTTTATCCCTAGTACATCATCCTTCAAGCAGACGCACTCCACTTACAGCATAGCCTTCCGACAAATACCCGCAGATGAACATTGTTGCAGCGTGTTAAAGATATACTAGATTATAATGGTTATTCCTTTCTGTGGCATACCGACAACACACATTGTGACCCTGAATATGTAGGAAAAATACTGAGAAGGAGACTTACAGATATGTATATACAAACATTTTTTCATACTGTCAACCAATAGTGGCAAGTTAAGATTTTACGCAAAATGTAAAACCACGTACAACATAGAGCGCTATCTAGATCTTGAATATTTTGAACTACGATCAGCCATTAGTAATATTAGAGTTAGTGTACATCCTCTGGAAATAGAAAGAGGCTGGTATAGAAAATTACCTGTATGTAAATGAATGTGTAAATATTGTTGTGCAAACACCGTGGAAGACGAAATACACTTTATCACTGTTTATTTTATGACAACACACAGAATGAGTTTATAATCTATCCAAACCACTAAAATTTATCCCAATTCTCAAAGTTTGCAGTCAAAGACAACTATTCTTCCTTCTTTGAACTTCCCAAAACCCACAAATTTTAGAAAAGGTGGGGCATTACGTCTTCCATGGTTTACAAAAGAGAAGTCAAGCCCTTCAGACATAGCTCTAAATATTTATCTCCTACTTTGTAGTTTAAACGCTTTTGTATTTACCTTTGTTTTTTTTAACTCTATTTCACTGTTCTTTTATCCATGATTGATTGATTGATTGATTGTAACTTGCGATTAGCCTTCGGGCAAGAACTTGCAATAAACTTGTTATTATCTTTATCAAGAACCTTTATCATTCTCTTATGGGGCAGTTATTACAGTCACCTGCACATTTTCACCCTCCCATGAGACATGGTATTCTACCTCATGACACATAGATTACATAAAAATTAGCATTTGTCCTTTTGGTACATAAGAACACAGATTAGAATTTTAAAATCAAAATTTCCACAGACAATATTTCTCAAAATTGAAATCTTGGCATGTTAAATCTACTCTAGTCTATCTGCTCATTCCCACTCTGCTGGATGATCCCTCATGACTAGTCAATGATATGTGTATCCTTCTTTGCCATGTAAAGGCTGTGGCAGTTCCCCAAGTGTCGAGAATACTAGTACTGTTTTCTTCCATTTCAATTTAGCTTGTATTGAGATGATTTATCTTGTCATGTATTTACAGATCAACTTATTTTGGATAGCCTTATCTGGCTCCGCTCTATGATATAATACATTCTAAAGAAACTGCTTTATATATTAAGTACTATTAGTTTTTACTGTAAGTTTAGACAAAGGTATATTTCACATTTGAAGATACCAGGTTGAGTACCATTTTCCAAATGTGTGATGTCCCCATACTGTCACTTTGTATTCTAAATGGGGACATATAAGTTTGACTTGTACAATATTAAGAACATCTCTTGGTCCTCATATTTAAAAGTCACTATATTACTATTATTGATCATGTATTTATGATTATAATTATTTGCACTGTTCAGCGTACGAAATACTAGGTTGCCCAGTTACAATGTGCAACCATATTTTGCTTGGTGCAACCTATTTCTACACCCAGGTACAGCTCAGTGCATCTCAGTGCACTCCCTAAATTTTGTGGTAAGGATGCCCCTTTCTTCCATTGGGAACTGTTTATTGAGAAGTTCCCATGGAACTCATCACTTCAGGTAAGGGGAAACAACTCTGTGTCAGAAATGTATAAATGCACATTGCATTCTAACAAAGTTAATCATGATAATGTAGAAGAGTTTGAATTCGGGGCAACCTGGAATTTTGATGGACAACCTAGCTTTCATCCTAGGTTGCCACAGGGCAACCTGGCTCAAAAAAGTATTTCGTACACTGACTGTTTTGCCCTCATAGATAACTGGGCGATTAATGATGATTAATGGTCAGGGGTGTATGCAGGCATTCATGCTCTGTTCCAAAGGAAACAAAAGAAATGCAGCAGTGAGGCCCAATGTGCTCTGAGCTAATGCAAACATTGTTAAGAGTTATGCTAGATTAGACAACAGTTTCGAGAGGGTCTAAGGCAGCAGTTATTTTATATTATGAAAGACTAAAGGCAAAATATCTTTCCTACTGTATAGTGTACTGTTGCTTGTTACTCCGTGAAGGAGGCATGCATACCTCCTGCAGGAGTATTGTGGTCAGCTGGTTTTTCGTGTTCGCAGCTAAAACTCACGGTTCCCTTTATTCAATCGGCATTTAATTTTATACGTCGTCTGCAGGCATGCCCGTGATGATGCACGTATATCAATATTTACCGTAGGTGTTTTCGCGGTCAATGTAATATTTCAAAAGCACCCCTACATTTAGGGGCATATGAGACTGGCCCCGAAAACCCCGTTGTTTTGAATAGCGGGGGGGGGGGGGGGGAAAGAAACCTTCAGGCAGAAGTGCAGTGTCGTCGTTAATGCGGACCAGATGCGGATTGTAATGCTTTACGAATGGGCCGGAATTGTCAAATGTGTTCGCACCTAAAAGTCATGTTTCTGTACGTTGTATTTCTATTGGGCATGTGGTGTGCCGTTATGTCCGTGTTGATGCACGTGTCTTTGTTTTTACCGTAGCGGTTTTTATATCGAGGTAAATTTCATATTTCAAAATCACCCCTATTTTTATTCTTCTGTGGAATAGGCCGTAGGTTAAGTAGTTATGTGGTAGGCGAGGTTCTATAAGCAGATATTAGGTGGTTGTTGTGTATATTCGTTTGTGAGTATCTGTTGGGATTGTGACTTATGGTTTGCAGCTACTACGATAGCCTATCAAAAAAATAATATGTAGTGCACTATACTGTTCCCAATCTGCAAAATATAAAAATTCACGGAGGATTGTCGCCTATGGACACTTGTTTTAATTATTATGTACTTGTATATAGTTCTACATGTAATTGTATTAGTTTTATTCATTTTTGTCTGCCTAATATCATATGCATAATTCAGCGACTTGTATTATGTACCCTGCAATGTATTTTAGTGTATTGTTATGAATCTAAACAATAAATCAATCTTATTAACGCCAAATACCAAATAACCTGATGATATTATGCAGAGTATGCGTGGTACAATTTGCCAGGATGTTGAATATCCCTTTGTGTTGAATATCCCTTTGTGTTGAATATCCCTTTGCTACGCAGGCCTTGAAAATGTAGTGATTTAGCTGATCTGGGGTGAAAAACAGAAACATGGCATTTTTGGACAAGAAATGAAACCTAAATTTGTTGTGGTGGTAGCTTTTGCAAGGGGTACCGTGAGGGTAATGTTGGAATAGATCACTTCTTTCAATGTTTTTCTGGGACTGTTTAGTCCAAAATGTACATACATTTGGCATTGTTTGAAATCCAGCTGTTTTGAAATACTAGTAAATAGGGATAGTACAATTTTGCTGCATATTTGGTTTGGACGAGTCCATTTCTGTCATGTTGGCATAATGTTGAGATATAATAAAGCTCCAATACTACATGTAGTCAGAAACTGACTTATGGCATGCTTATGGCCACACCAGTTTGATTTGGTGGTTCTCGGATTTTTTGTGGAGAAAATATGAAGCAAGAAGGAAAAAAAATAAATAGAAACAGGCCTAGACATCCTATGACAGCCCGAAGTCAACATACCGCCATTACCGGGTTGGTTTGTAATTCAAACAATGAATTTCAAACTTGTAATCAAATCACTGCATTGATAGATGGAAAAACCGTAACAACTCTGAAGAGAATAAACTTCCTGTAACTATTGAGCCATAAGCCTTTTTTTTTCAAATCAGAAAAAAATAAAGCAGGCGAATCCGGGAACCAACAAATTAAATTGTTGTGGCCTGAGTTACACACAAATGAGCGAGGCAGCAATTTAGTAGAAATATGATAAAGAAAATATTCTTAAGTGACCAGTATTTGATTAAACTTCTGGCAGGGGTACCTCACATGGCGATATTGCTTACTAGTACAGTACTGTACTGTGTGAGTACTAACGTTACGTGTCTTGTTTCATGATCAAGGGAATTTGTGATCAGGCAAAATATATATGAACATTTGAGAAGCCAAAGACGGCGAGTGAATCAAAGACAAACGAAAACGCGGTATCAACGTTTCTATTTGGCCTGTTAATCCAAGTTCATTAGGTATGTTTTTGTTTGCCGGTCGTCCAGGAAAAAATTACTAATTTTTCGCGAGTTTCACATGTCGAAGTCGCCATAATTCGATGGTCTAGGCACATCGCCACAGTACTTGAGTCATTCACTCACCGACTGATTTTCCCTTAGCTTGTAAGAAAGTCAGTTGGGGCGCCACAAATAACCTCAAAAGTTGCTGTTCTCTAGAAACTTTACGAGTCGACTGCCGTTGTTCAGCAAGAGTTTTTCACGAAAGCCGCCATATTGGAAAATCTGATGGCCTGATGACCTTTGTGTCACTCCAGCATCATGGGACGGTGACCCGTTTGACCCGTCACCGTGCACCCAGAGTATGGCCAGAGTATGGCACCATCGCTCAGACTCGCTACACTATCGAGGATGGTATACGCCATAGTATAAGAGTACTCCGCTACCCCGATAGCTATCGATGGATGGTGGTCACCATCCTACGAGTATTATCGAGGATGGCGATAGAACGGGGTGTGCTGTTAGGGGTACCGGTACTGTCTCCCGCCCTGAGGTTTGCGATGTCAATGACGTGCTCAGGTTTATAGTAAGTGTTATGAACCAAATGTACATGGTACTCAGGTTTATAGTGTTATGAACCAAATGTACATGGTACTCAGGTTTATAGTAAGTGTTATGCACCAAATGTACATGGTGCTCAGGTACGCTGATCAAAACCCATACAACAGAGTTGCCAAAAAATAAAGTGATATATTTTCAAAACATATTCTATGGACTGTCTTCATTTCTGATGATAAATCTAGGCCTAGCCTACTTGTATATCCACATATTCCATGCATGCATCGGTCTGTTTCAAGTGTTTGTACATGATAGCAGCTTGTCAGAAAATAAGTAATTTTTATCCAAGAGTATGAGCTATGTGTGGTCTCATTGCCATTAACAATTCAATCAAATACCCTACCAACAACCACCGTCGCCATGGCAATGTTTTTTTTTTTCATTGCCAACCTTGTTCAACTTGTTTCCCACAGCTGCTGTTGACATGTTCCAGTACCTTCTCCTTGGCATCCTTGTCAAGCAGGTCATCAGATGACAGGAGCTGCTGCAGCCGCTTTGCTTTTTTGTAGCTGATGTCCTTAACAGCCGTCTCATTTATTTCGTCAGCCTTGACAATGCTACCCTCCTTCTCTCTCTGGGGCAATGGCATCTAAGATCTGAGACATGCCGTCTTTCTCTCTGTTTACCTTGCGCTTCTTCATTTTCAGCCTTTTCTGTTTTTCCTGTCTTGATCTCCTGGCGGTGGCTTTCCTTTCACACTTGTATATTCGGGATATCCTGGCCATAGCCATCTCCAGTCTTGTTAAGTTTGTTGAGATGGTCTTCAGCAGCTCTTTGATTCTATCAACTTCCTCCAAATTGAAGGAATGTTCCGTGGATCTTCCCTGTCTCAAATGTCTCCCATCAGCCTTGAACAGTGTCTTGTCATGCTGTTCTTGTTCTGTTTGCAGGTCTCCCAGCCTCTTCTCTGCTTGCTTCAGTTTGTCCACATTCAGCTTAATTGTGGTCTTGTCTTGCTCTCCCTTGATTCGGAAGTCTTCGTGTAGGAATGTACCCGCAGCAGCTGGGTTGGTTCCAAGGCAGAAGTCCACTGCGCTCTGGCATTTTAAAATGCCCTCTTTCACACAATAGCGCCTATCCCTTTCCACAGAAAAGACTTTCTTGAACTTCGCTGCATCCTGGCAAACTGGGAAGTATGCGGCATAAAAAGACGGCAGGATGATGTTGGAGTACTCTGACTTGGTGAGCTTGTCTTTCAGTTTTGATGTCTGCGGATACAAACGCCACCCAAACACCTTCTTTCTCTTCTCTGACAACTATTGAAGAGAAAAAAATCCCATGATAAGACAAATAGCTTTCTGTACTGTATTAGATTGGGGCCAACATATTTTTCACAAGACGGATTCCCGGGATTGACTTTTTGTAGAATGACCACTAATAACCACTCTGGGGCCGTCCTCGTCGCACCAATCTGAATTTTTTTTACATGGTCATGCCCAGATTGTGCTCCCATTTATTCATATGAAGTTTGAAGCAAATCCATCGATCCGAAGTTGTATAAATCGAAGTTGACAGTAATACATTGACTTTTTGTAGAATGACCACTCACTTTTGACTTTTTGTAGAATGACCACTATTCCTTGCAAAATATCGGCCCTCGCGCAACGGCGGCAAAATCCACCACCACAAACATTTTCAAATAGGTGTCCCATGTATGTCTGCGAAGTTTCCGTGCTTTACAAGCTTGTAAAGTACCTTTTTTTTGGCAAAATGTACGCCACTATCACGCCCCGGCCGCGGCGTCTCGATTTCAACATGGCCGACCTGGTCACGTGGTTGCCTTCCGGGACTGTTCTATAACTTCGGCGGGGAGGGAGGGTGCCAGCAAACCGCAATCTTCCGCGCACGGCAGGCCTGGCACACGGACTGACCGAGCTATTGTACTAATTTTTAGAGCAATTTTAGATCCTCTTTGTTTAGAGTAAATTTTCAATTATTATCATTATGCACTGTTTGTCATTTTTCTGCATATTTTCAGCCTAGTGAGAACGCTGATGTAACGTTACACTTGCATTATAATTTGTATCCAACGTTAACCGTTAGCGTTACCTTATCCAACATCCTCCTTATTATATGATCCATGTAACAGTTATCATTTGAGTTAATAGTAAACTTGGTTTAAAATGTGCCATTATGTAACTTTCCAGTATTTACCATGTCTACATGCTTGAGATATTGTTATAGTCAAGAATGTGTTTAATAATTTTGTATATTACGCTATAATTTTCTTGCTTCTCTGTATTTTAAAATGAAAGTACAGTATTACGCTTCTCCTGTACTGTCAGCATCAGCTGTACAACTCTAATTTCCAAGTGCTTGCGTAATCAGTTTGAACTTTAAAACTCCAAAACATATGCACAATCTGCCATTATGTACCCTTGGCCTTCAGATATCCATGGTTTTAAAGTTGATGTGGGAAAACTGCTGTGTTAGTGAACAGTGTGTATCATTAAAGTAAATAATGATATCATTGAAATTATGTACAGTTTATGTCTCTATACACACACACACATACAAAATGCATACTGGTATTATTGGTCACATTCTCATCTTAAGTTGGCACGAAAACCCACGGCCTGCATGCAAATGAGCTCTAACCTCCTTGGTTTGCGAAGTCCCTCCCACCGGGCCGCACGTCTGGAGGGAGAGAGTCAACTCGGTCCGGGCCGGGCAAGCCGCCCGGCATATGGTGATGATGTGAATGACAAAGGCACCCATTCTTGTCAATAATACCAACATATATACAAACAGTGCTCATGATTATTACTAGTATTAGGTTTCGGAAGAAAGAAACACTTTTGGGACACAGCAACAAATCCAGACTACAACCAGGTCTCAGCCATCCATCGTAGGAGACTCCGGTATTTGGACAACATTCTCCGTATGGATCCCTCCAGAGTAGTCAGTCCTACCCTGAAAACCTACGTGTGCGGAGGAGACAACCCGCCTGAAGGATCCCTGCTGATGGACTGTGAACACTTACCTTTTTAACAGTCGGAGGAAAGCTGTTCCTACCGCTTGGTCTTGTCATTAGAATTATAAAATTGTTTTGGCGAAGTTCTGTTTGTTCTGGTTCATGTTCCGTTTTTTTTTCCGTTCCGTTCCGTTCATGTTTCCTATTTTTTTGCTAACACACATTTTACTTTGACAATTATTGTTACTAACGTTTGTTAACATGTTTTAACGTTTGAACAACCAAAGTACTAATATACAATGTTCAAAACGTAACAAAGTTTCCATTCCCAAGTTCTTGAACGAACGATTATTATTTATGTAATGCCCACTCTTTACTAAACTTCTATAATAGGTAAGTCATCGTCGACATTGAACTGCACCGCACCGGACAACGAAATAACTCTACCCCGGGCCTGCGGTAGGTTTGTAATCTATAGAAAAAGTCAACTGTATGACTATGAAACCTTGCTGATAGTAGATGATTTTAGGGACGAAACTTTTTTTTTAATTTTGACAGTAAACTAGTATGAAAACTGCCAGGCTTCTAATTAAATTTCTGCACCCAGTTGTATGACGGTAGTGCCCACAACCAGGAATCGAAATACATGTGTACTTTGTTGTTCGTCCCTCGGCGTCGATGAAGACCAAGACTTCGTGTTACTTCCTGTGAGTCCGTAGGTGACTATTATATAAATGAGTCCGATCTTCGCACGGAAGTGTCGGCCACAGATCACATGTAAGTTAGTAACTTGAAAAAAACAATATTTGCCTTATGTTATCTAAAACACGAATATACTTCAAGTTTAAAATGTATGAACACAAAACCAGTCAATGGCAACGGGTGAAACGAACACAAAAACGAACAACAGTACTACTAGCTAGTACGAACCAGAATTCAATCGACAAAACGAAATTTCGTTCAAATGTGTCAATCTCAAGAATGAATGACTATGTTTGTAGAAACAAGGGGGTATGTTAGTAGGAACAAGGGGTATGTTAGTAGGAATAAGACTATGAATACTGTGAGTAACGTAATGCTAAAAACTATTAAACTATTATAATAATGATAAAAACTCTTGAAGAACATGTCGGCATTCAGTATTCTTCCTCGTGTAGTGTTCTTATACGCACCTGTATGTTTAGAAGAAAACGTACAAAAAGTTAATAATCTGTCAAAAATATATCTTATTCTACTAGTATTTAAAAATGGGGGATTTTGTAACTATGGCTGAGTTCTATCGACGGCACAAAGTAAAGCACCCTTCATTTCATCAGTGTTATTAGCCGTTTTTGTTGAAAATTTACTGTGAAAGAGCGCCGTGCGCGGAAGATTGCGGTTTGCTGGCACCCTCCCTCCCCGCTGAAGTTATAGAACAGTCCCGGAAGGCAACCACGTGACCAGGTCGGCCATGTTGAAATCGAGACGCCGCGGCCGGGGCGTGATAGTGGCGTACATTTTGCCAAAAAAAAGGTACTTTACAAGCTTGTAAAGCACGGAAACTTCGCAGACATACATGGGACACCTATTTGAAAATGTTTGTGGTGGTGGATTTTGCCGCCGTTGCGCGAGGGCCGATATTTTGCAAGGAATAGTGGTCATTCTACAAAAAGTCAAAAGTGAGTGGTCATTCTACAAAAAGTCAATGTATTACTGTCAACTTCGATTTATACAACTTCGGATCGATGGATTTGCTTCAAACTTCATATGAATAAATGGGAGCACAATCTGGGCATGACCATGTAAAAAAAATTCAGATTGGTGCGACGAGGACGGCCCCAGAGTGGTCATTCTACAAAAAGTCAATGCGCGGATTCCCTAGCTTGACCATGCATGTCCTACATTCTTTCCATTTCTATAAAACACGTGCACTCGAGTACTCAAGATACGATTCTGGTCAAAACAACATATCCATGATATTGGTAGCAAGGAAAACAAAACAACAATCAACAAATCATTTGAAGACACGCCAATCATCGGTAGACAAATCAGCCAAAGCAAGGAGAAGGGCAAGGACATCCATGGGTCCTTCCGACTGTGTTGTAAAAAGATATCAAAATAGCATTGACTTCCCTCTAAATAGCTTTTATATAATAACTTTTGGAACATCAGTGTTAAATATCGTACCTTGTGGAACGAGCTGTCGCTGGTGGAAGGCCCTGGGACGGGATCGATCGGTGTGGCCGGTGACCTTGCATGACTTGCTGGGGGGCATCCGCAATACGCACAGGAAGCCTTTCCAGCCCCCTCATCTGCCTCGAACTCGTCACAGTCGTGACATTTGAGGCAAGCTCCTCTAAACGTGCCTCGCTTGTCTCGCATGACTTTTTCCGACACCCTTGTTTGGTTCGTGCAAGGTATTACAGTTGCATACAAATTCTCCCTGTTGACTTGTGAAACCCGCGCAAAATGACGAGGTCAGAGGTCAACGCCCGTTTCCAAGAATTCTGTCAATGCGTTGGCGAATCATAGCTCACAAATGGGTCACGCGACCTTGTGGCATAAGCCTTAGGGACGAAACCGAGATTCTCTTTGACAGTGATATAAGGCTTTCAGCCTTCATGCACATATGTTTCAAAGAGGGCCAAAGCGTAGCCCTTGAAAGTTGGATCGTGTTTTGTATTAAAAGTAAGTACTATATTTAAACATGCCTAAAGAAATCTATGGGCAATGTTGATCATAATGTTAACCGCAACAAGAAAAAAGAATAGATGGCGGTTGTTGTTGTTGTTGTTTTTAAAAAGATCGGGCGAGTCCACGGCCGCGAGGTGAGTCATTTTTTCTGTACATTGAAATGTTTACGTTTTTAATAGTACGTGCCAAACAAGCTAGTTATACAGCACTGTAGCATTTGTACATTTTCTTGTGGGTGTCTGTGAGAAGTGTCCCAAGTTTTAGAAAGCACACTTGCCCGACAGTATTGTGATCATGAGGTACTAGTACACGTATTTGCTCAGCAGGAGCACGCTGCGCCTATCAAACCTGGAAACCAGTCTGTGTGTCTGCTGTTACTGTTAGTAAAAAGGCTATGCATAATTTTGCCTGCAGCACAGAAGTTCAACCAGTATATCCATGGAAGAGAAGTGGTAAATGTACACCTGATTGTGAAGTAGCCAGTTCTGTTCCTCTCTCTATCCTGTGATGTTGCCGAGACCTGCATATAAATGCTCCATAATTTCACAACTCTAACGAGTTTGTAAATGAGAAGGTAACGGATTAGAATACGGGTTAGTAACGAAGAAGTAATTGGTTAGAAATGCGATAGTAATTGTGATGTTGGTTAACCAGGGTTTGGAAAGGTAGCAACTCTTATCAATCTTTTTGTGCAGGAGCTGCATTGAAAGCGGTAACTTGTCAGTTTCTGAGGACAAAATATCATTCCACAGCCACCACATTCTTTGTGGGAAACCCTGCATGTGGAAAAACATTGGTGACCAGGGCATCTATATCTGCGTACGGGACACAAGATACCGTTCTTTTCAACAGTATGACTGATGCCTACCAGGCACGGCTGTTGTCAAAGTGCGCTTTGCCCGTGGTGCTAAATGACCCACATGAGAAGGAAGCCAGTTTAGTCAATAGCACGAGTAAGAGACTACATTAAACTTTACAATAGTAGGCATGTCATATAGATAATGCATAACTGTCATATTTTTACATTCCCAAGGCCCAATTTACACTTGCTTTTTAAACTGTAGTACTACACATCGTATTCTGGTAGACTACAGCATTTTCCTGGGTATTGAGAGAAATGAGGTGTAGTCTATTACAGAAGTACACTCTCCGAGGCTGTAGTACTACACTTCAGCAGAGGTTCTACGAGACTTCCACCTGGGTGTAAGCAAAACATGTGGTAGACTATTCTTCAAACACTTTGATCCTGGTGATTTGACGTAATTTGAGCAGAACATGTGTTCTATTAGAGTCATTGGGTTATCTACAGTTATTTACAAGTTTTCACTGAAAGCAGCCTTTTTTCCATGGTGAGAGCTGTCTAGATAAAACAAAACATTTCAACACAGCCATGCTTAAAATCTGCCCGCGATGTGTCAAAGATTACTATAGATCAGATCAGTTACTACAGTTCTATGGCAATCAGGGAACAGTTCCTGCTAGTCTTTCTTTTAGTGACTAAAGTGGGTGCAAATCTTTAGTCTACTACAGAAGTAAAGTACGATGTGTAGTTCAACAATTTTAAAGTACAATTGTAAATTGGGTCTAAGTTTTTTTTCATCAATCTTATTCATAGTGCTGTTCATTTTGTAAATATTTTCAAATCATTGTTGTTTGATGTCAGAAGACTTACAGAAAATGGGAACATGTATATTTTTTCTTACCTTCCTGAGCTTTGATGTTTTCTATTTTGATATCTTAACCCAATGCTTCTTTTCTTTATTTGAAATTGGTGACATCCAGAAGTCAATTCTGCTTTTCTCAAAGTTTCCCTAATTATTGAATAGCACAAACTGACCAGATGCACGTAATATTCATATGTCCGAGGATTATTCATATATTAACTTCATATTTTATCTGGATTTCTATCAGTGTCAAAAACATTTACTTTCAAATTCAATCAACAGAAATTATTCAGTTCATTTGTATGCCTGTAGAAACAACATATAAACTTGACCATTCCAGTCACTAAATGCTTTGAGACCGGACTGACTGGCAACTGCAGTGTGACTTCAGGGTCGACAACAACCGTCCCTATGATCACAGGAAACCATGAGCTGGTTGCAAAATTAGCAAGAGAGTATGGGTATGGAAAACTTGTACTAATATTCTAATATGACAACGTATAACAAGTATGTCTGCTAAATACAAACTCTATTAATCCATTTATAATTATGGTGCTTTATTCAATAATCATTATTTGGTATACAACATCCCATATAAGTGGACTCTTTTCTTTTAAAAATGCTCATAAGAACTGAAGCTTATGGCTTGAAATATCCTGTATAAACAATTTGCCCTTTTTACTACAAGACCGGACAGCAAATCTTGAAACTAAGCTAATTGCAATGATATCTATTAGCTGAAGTAAAGCGATTTATAGTTTTAATGGCATGTCATATTGCGATGAAGAGCATTGTAAATTGAAATTAATATGCAGACCTTTGGTATCAGCAAAATTCTTGTAATTTAAAATTCTGTAAATTGGCAACAATGACATTACAAAAATCCAGACGTATGACCTGTGTTGTGGGGAACACGATGGCAAATTAAGTCAACCTGATGATAATATATTCCACTTTAGGAACAGGACACTATCAAGACTCGCGCTGGTAGAATTAAGGGATCAAATCTCGTCAAAAGACATCTCAAGTGAGGGGCCGATGTTACTCGAATGTGCCTCAGCCAGCCTACCAAGAGTCATTGGGGAACTATGGCCCTTGGTGGAGCAGAAGCACCACCTCATTGAAGGCTTAAGAGCAGACGTTGAGTGTGCCCTGGAGGGTTTTGTAACTGGACAGCATATTGGCAGGATGTCGCTGAATTACGCCATTGACATCTTCCTAGCCATTGAGGTATTGTGCTTGCAGCATAGTCATACAATGAAAAGGTTCATTTTGGTTGTTTTAGATACATGACAAATTGTGAGTGACGCCATCATGGGAGATACACCTGTATAGTATTGTCAAAGACTGTTAAAGGTCACGGGCGAATGGTGTTGTCGTCATTTGAATGTCCAACTTTCCTTTTTTTGAATATGGGGTAAAGCATTATTCATTGAATCCCCACTATGCCTCCCCCCCAACCATGCAGTGATTCTGACCCGTATTTAATAAAAACGCAGATTATGGGTTATAGATTCTAAAGCATTTTATCTCAAATGAGGGAAAGGGGGTGGATTGAAAGTTGCTGGATTTGGTCTTTCCCATGTAGGGTTGCGTTATGGTGCAGGCATGCCCCTCAGTTGCAGCTTCCCTATGTATCTCTGTTGTAAACACCTTTACTGACAATCTGTTAATCAATACAGTTCGCCAACTTCGTCCACGGCAACGAAGACCGTGATACTGATGGCAGGGCGATATGGGAGTTTTTTGAGAACTTCTGCAAACCAGTCACATTGCAATACCAGCGAATGATGTCATCTCAGTCGCCTGGACATACCAACAAAGGAGGCATGTCTTGGACAGACATGTTGATGTCGTTCATAACACATGCCAAAGACAACCTGTTCCATGAGGAGGTAACAAAACTTGCCAAAAAAGTTTGCAAACTTACTTTTCATCTATCATATTTCCGTTGTATTTTTACCAATTTTGATGTATAGTGTATCATTAAAAAGCGTGTATGATTTACTTTCTTATGGTACCGAACTCATTATGATTGTTAATTCATGACACGAGAAATAGGCCTACTAACGTAAGTGGGTTGCAAAAAAAATTTGTCAAGATTATCCTACTGTAGTCAAACGCTGCATTCAGTACCTATTATTCTCTTGGCATTGACTTGTGTGTAAGAGTACTATGAAAAAGGAACAAAAATATGACATACTTATTAAAGCCAAGATCAATTAAATGACAAGTATTAAATCCATGCTGATGTGTTAAATTGTTATCTCCCCCAAAAATGTGTCCAGATTAGTGACATCTTCCACGTGGTTAAGTACAGGCACACACCTTCAGTTGCTATTAACCACAGACGCCTTCACGATGTACAACCTGGCTCAGTGCCAGCAAGGACAGCCTTCAGCAAGGGACTACGAGACGAACTTGGGAATGCTGTGTCATGGGATAGCGTACATTTCCCCAAAGGCACACAGCACAGCCTGGTAATACCCAAGGAGACCTTCCCAGAAATCACTGATGGTGAGGACTGATTGTATCAATTTTCCTTTTAAAGCTGCATATGTAACATTTTTGCACGGAAAATTGAAATGATTTATTTTTAAGAAATATTCATGTCATTGTACCTTACTTCCATTTTTCAACGTATTTGTGCAATTATCTCACATTTCTGACATTTATCGTTGGCACTAAAACAGCCCACAGGAGGCACATGCAATTTCTGGTGCCACCAGAAAGTCCCAAAATTTAAACAAACATGGCTGACGGCTCACAGTGTTTCAAGCTTTCAAACACAGTCGTAAGGCGTCAGATTTTGGCACCTACATTTCCTGTATTGCACTTATCTGCAATCTAGTAGGGTTGATTCAACTTACTCTGTAAAGAAATTACCCAAACTTTTACTTTTTCTATTGTCCTAATGTTACATAATGCAGCTGAAATATATACATTTGTATTGTGTCAACATGAGATCAGCAAGATACTAACAACATAATTACTCTCATTGTCACAGCTTGTCTTGAATCCTTGGAAGTAAGCACATGTGAAGATGAAGACCAGAGGAATGAAACACTGGAAACTGAAACACATGACAAACAGTCTGATGGTGCCATGGCTGCAGACAAGCGTGGGAAAGGTCACTCTTCCAAAGGTGAACAAGAAGTAGTTTTTTTGTCTTCTGTTTATGTGGGAAAATCTCTGTTGGCCAGGTTAGTAAGCAGCAGAGAAAGTGACATGTCTCTCTCCTGTTTCAGAGTTGACGTGTGACAGCTGTAGCATGATGTTCAGTAAGAAAAAACACCTAAAACGACACGTGTGCAGCAGTCAAACTTCTGATGGAAACCTGGCAGCCCTGGACAAGCAGGGCAACAGCCACCTTTCTGAGGGTAAGTAAGGAAGCAAATAGTATTTCCTAATTTGTGTTCAAGGTAAAATAAGGTATGCTTGATAGGTTGGGAAGAAGCAGAGGGAAAACGGACATGTCTTTCTTGTGTTGCAGAGAACATGAGTGAAGGGGCTGAAGAGACAGGCCAAAGGCGTGAAGAACCCGGCACTGCAATGCTTGGCAAGTCTGATGGTGCCATGGCAGCCAACAAGCTTAAGGGTGGGAAAGGTCACTCTTCTAAAGGTGAACAAGTAGTTCTTTTGGTCTTCTGTTCATGTGGGAAAATCTCTGTTGGCCAGGTTAGCAAGCAGCAGAGAAAAAACACAGGTGTCTTTCTTGTGTTGCAGAGAACATGAGTGAAGGGGCTGAAGAGACAGGCCAAAGGCATGAAGAACCCAGAACTGCAATGCTTGGCAAGTCTGATGGTGCCATGGCTGCCGACAAGGGTGGGAAAGGTCACTCTTCTAAATGTGAACAAGAAGTAGTTTTTTGTCTTCTGTTCATGTGGGAAAATCTCTGTTGGCCAGGTTAGTAAGCAGCAGAGAAAGTGACATGTCTCTCCCTTGTTTCAGAGTTGACGTGTGACAGCTGTAGCATGATGTTCAGTAAGAAAAAACACCTCAAACGACACGTGTGCAGCAGTCAAACTTCTGATGGAAACCTGGCAGCCCTGGACGAGCAGGGCAACAGCCACCTTTCTGAGGGTAAGTAAGGAAGCAAATAGTATTTCCTAATTTGTGTTCAATGTAAGGTCAGTAATGCTTGATAGGTTAGTAAGCAGCAGAGAAAAAACACTCATGTCCTTCTTGTGTTGCAGAGCACATGAGTGAAGGGGCTGAAGAGACAGGCCAAAGGCGTAAAAAATCCGGAACTGCAATGCTTGGCAAGTCTGATGGTGCCGACAAGCGTGGAAAAGGTCACTCTTCTAAAGGTGAACAAGAAGTAGTTCTTTTTGTCTTCTGTTTATGAGGGAAAATCTCTTGTTGGCCAGGTTAGTAAGCAGCAGAGAAAAAACACGCGTGTCTTTCTTGTGTTGCAGAGAACATGAGTGAAGGGGCTGAAGAGACAGACAAAAGGCGTGAAGAACCCAGAACTGCAATGCTTGGCAAGTCTGATGGTGCCATGGCAGCCGGCAAGCGTGAAAAAGGTCACTCTTCTAAAGGTGAACAAGAAGTAGTTCTTTTTGTCACGGCGGTTTCAAATATGGCACTTCCGGGTTCTTTGGTGTGCGCCTGCGCAGTAGTGACTATCCGATCCAAGATGGCGGCGCCGCCTGACAACGTAAATATTTACGAGCGTATCTAGGAAGTTCTTACGGCTTTCTGATTGGTAATAAAGACGTCAATCATGCCCAAATAAGCTGTTGTGGTCTGTTTTCGCCCCGCCCACTGCAATAAACAATTCCCGCCGGCAATTTCCCGCTCAAATTACATAAACATTATCGGCCCGTCTGACAGGGGATTCATGCCGGCATTACTTCTCCGCTCTGATTTTCGGTAAAGTTTATTGCATTTTGCACTTACTTCCCCAGTTTTGCTGCCATACTATTATTTTGATCTCAAAACTACATCAGTTTCTTGTTTCCTTTCAATAGTCTGTTCCTCGTATACTCTTTGTTTTCTCATAAATTACGACACCGGTACTTCGAGTCCATTACGTCACTGTTGTGACATACGATATGAATTAGGCCCACAATTCGTCTTTTTTCTGGCTAGTACTTGATTTATTGCTGCCATCAGAACGCTTCTTGGACTTCTCTTACTTCATTCAAACAAATTGATCATCTATTAATTCCAATCAATAAGTAGTTAAGGGATATGCGGGATCATGTCTTCTCGGGGGGGTATTGACTCACACATTGAAAACATCAATAGACTGTGTAGATTCTGTGGGGAATTTAATCTAACTAAGGCTGAGAAGGACAAGAAGCTTTCTGCCCTAAACTGTGAGCTGTACGCTCCAAAAATCAAAGACATTTGGGGAATTGAAGTTGCTCGACACAGGCCTTACCTTCATCCTAAGTTTTTCTGTCGAAAGTGCAGGTCTCGGTTGTATAACCCTCCCAAATTGTCCAGGGCCAAAAGAATATCTTGGTATCCCCACACTTTTGGGAGTGACTGTGTTCACTGTTCTAAAGTCGAGTCACTGAGTAAGGGGGGGGGGGGGCGTCGTCCAATTAATAAGTCTTATGGGAAACCAAAAAAGACTAAGACGTCAGGTCTTACAGCTGAGATCTGTGATCTTTCTCCGGCATGTGAACCTGTCACGACAAGTGTGGTGCACCCCCCCCCCCCTTGTAATACACGGCCCCAGGAGTATAGCCCGCGGCCTGGCAAGTGGTGCCACTGCCGTTCTGCCCCAGCCCGGTATCCAGTTCGGGCCCTCGGCTGCGGCACTGCCTCTGTGTCTACCTCCCGGTATCCAGTCCGGGCCCCCAGGTGCGACAGTGCCTCTGTGTCTACCTCCCGGTATCCAGTCCGGGCCCCCAGGTGCGACAGTGCCTCTGTGTCTACCTCCCGGTATCCAGTCCGGGCCCCCAGGTGCGACAGTGCCTCTGTGTCTACCTCCCGGTATCCAGTCCGGGCCCCCAGGTGCGACAGTGCCTCTGTGTCTACCTCCCGGTATCCAGTCCGGGCCCCCAGGTGCGACAGTGCCTCTGTGTCTACCTCCCGGTATCCAGTCCGGGCCCCCAGGTGCGACAGTGCCTCTGTGTCTACCTCCCGGTATCCAGTCCGGGCCCCCAGGTGCGACAGTGCCTCTGTGTCTACCTCCCGGTATCCAGTCCGGGCTCCCAGGTGCGACAGTGCCTCTGTGTCTACCTCCCGGTATCCAGTCCGGACCCCCAGGTGCGACAGTGCCTCTGTGTCTACCTCCCGGGATCCAGTCCGGGCTCCCAGGTGCGACAGTGCCCCTGTGTCTACCTCCCGGGATCCAGTCCGGGCCCTCGGCAGTGCCCGTGTGTCCCCAGCCCAGTGTCACATACAATAGAGTAATTGTCGACTTGAATGACAAAGGTCCTCTAACAGCTGATCAACAAGATGCGCTGACTGCAATGGTAAAGCGACAGATGGTCAACAATACACTCTGTGTGAAGACTGGAGGCAAGGTAAGAAACCACATTTGTTTCAGAAATGCTCAAAATCTTTTATCAATCAATGAGACACATCAATACAGCATTTTAGAAACAATTCTTATCAATGAGACATATCAGTACAGCATTTTAGAAACAATTTTCTTATCATTGTTGGCATTGTGGCTCAAAAACTGTCAAGAAAAGTGACAGCATTCAAAAAACATGCATGAAATGCACCAAGATCCTTTCCTTCCTTTTCCTTTCCTTCTATTATTCCTATCTTGGATTGACCCTAAAATAAAACAGGAAACTGAAACATTAATTCCCAAGAACATGCAACCTTGACAAATGAAACTGGCAAATACTGGTAATACATGTACAGTCATGTCATGTACATGTTCTGTCTAATATTATTTCTTTACATGAGAAATGTACATATAAAAAAATTACATGTACAGGAACTTCCAAGTAAGCAATGTCCTTTCTCTTATTGTACAGCCACTACACTTTGTACAAGTGCCAGTGTCCCAGAAAAAATCCAGTGAGGCTGCAGCATCCACACTGCAGAAACGAGCTCAGCGGGTGAGCGACTTCAGGGAGAAGATAAGTGGGGGCTCTGGGGAAGAGCAGATGGCTGCAGAGCTGCGACGACTGTCCAGGGACCGGCTCCTCCAGGTGCTGCAGGAAGGCGGGTTTGCCCAAATCCGCATCCCAGATGGCCACCTGCTGGGCGCAAAATCAGGGCTCAACTTAAACTGGGGACAGTGTAGGAGCTTGAGAAGGTACATGCTGATCTTTTCTTGAACCAACTACTTTCATCACATGTATGGAACAGATTTTGTAAAGAAATCTTTATGACTTTACATTTGTCTCTCAAGTATGGTGTTATGGTAGAGTTTAACCCTCAACAGTACACCTTCCCGGACTGATTAATCTGTCCACCTGGGGTCCGCACGGACCCCAAAACAGTTTTATGCTAATTTTTAGAAATTATCAGTATGCTACTAGCTCAATTGTTTTGCTGAATCGATGTGTGAACCTCTGAGTCCACATTACGTACAAAAATCATACATTTTTACCTTTTTCAATTTTTTGGTGAAGAAAAGAAGGAATAAAAAAATACCCGTTTTTAAAGTTTAAAGCTTTGGAGGTTCGTGGGACTGTGGGAGGGGGCTTATTGCCCCCCTCAGAATTCGGGAACGGTATATCGTATGGCCACCAAATTTTTAGAAGATGGTGTACTAGTACAAATCAATCAATACAACAATTTTGATGTCGTTATGACGTAGTATGACGTCATTATGACGCCATCCATACGATTTTAATGGCTAAAACCGTTATAAATTGGTTATTCTCTTAAAACTTAATGGTATACACCGCAACTTTAACAAAATGTGTTTATGATAAAATGATAAGGTCTGCTAAAGCTTATGTTGCCCTTAGCAACACCAGTGACGTCATACAATGACGTCATACATATTTAATCATCCGCCATCTTGGATCTTGGTTTTGACCAATGACGTCATCATATTAGCATAAATTATTAATAAAAATCACATTAAATTATATAAAATGTTATTAATGTTAGAAAGCATGTGTCACTTATCATAAAAGCCTGAAAATAAAGTAAAGTATAAGAAAGAAAGTAAAGTATAAGAACGCCAGTGTATCTATTACGATCGAGAGCCGGCTGGGGTCCGCGCGGACCCCAAAAGAAAATCAGATACAATTTTTTTTTTAAATGGGGGAAACGGAATTTTATGTACTGTGTTGAGGCACAACTTTGTGGGTGACAATTACCTGAAATTTCAGAAAAAAATCTTTAGAAACAAAAAAGATATTACAGAATATATAGTGCTGGGGTCCGCGCGGACCCCAGGTGTACTGTTTAGGGTTAAAAGGACGGTTCTAATAAAAGGTCTTAGGCCACACCAATTTAATTTGTTGGTTCTCAGATTTTTTCAGAAAAATAAAAAGCGACAGGGCGAAAAAAAACAAATAAAAATACAAATAAAGACAGGTCTAGGCATCCTATTAAAGCCCCAAATGCTACGATAAAAGGCATGAAGTCAACACAAAAGGGACGACTCCTCCTTCTCTAAGACTGCTCCATATAAATCTAGATGTAAGACAGTTATCTTGTCACATATATTAGCTGTAAGAACACAAAAGATTCATGATATCTTATTCACCCTCTTGTTGACAGGTGGATGAGAGAATACGGGGTACTAGTGGAAAGTGAAAAGACGTCACGCAGAATCGCGGCGAACCTACCGTTTACAACAAAGGACGCCGATGGAACGAAGAGAGTGGAACCTAGGCCTTGTGCCTTCCTCTCATCGCTGGTGGCTGCCGTCCACAACTTCCTGGAAAGGAGCAAGAAATCAGGGTAAGTTTGGTTCCTTAGGAAACATTGTGTAATATTATCATATGACCTTGTCATCCCATCTGATGCCTGGGATCTTCCTCACGCATAAAGCTTTGCTTTACACATTATTTCAGTACTCTCACATGGCACAATGGCAGCATCCCACAAGACCAGATCTGGGTGAAGATCGGGGGAGATCATGGCGGGGGGTCATTCAAGATGACCTTCCAGCCATTGAACATTCAACATCCTAACTCCAAAACAAACACAACAGTCTTCTGCCTCTTTGAGGCAAAAGACTACCGAGAGAACCTGATCACTGCCCTGCAGCGCTTCAAAACTGACATCGAGGCCCTCCAGGGAAACAAGTGGAGGTATGATACAACTTTATTTCCTAATGCATGCTACCTCTTTCTCTGTCATATTAAATGCCAACATTGGTGATACATTTTTGATTAGCTTCAAGTCCTTGCCTAGCCAACAAAGCACTATGTTACTGTTAATTCAAACCTTCTTTCAACACAAAGTAAAGGGACTTACCTTATTAGGAGATGTCAAATTTGTGACCAATCACACTTTGGCCCGATTTACACGGCAAAAAAAAATTTGTCCTGGGAGATTCGACCTGTGGCGCCGCGCCGCCACAGGTCCACACAGGTTATTTCTTTTACCTATAGTAAGATGGACAACATTTTCTGTATATAAAGCTTTACTTACTTAGACCTAGGCGCTCCCGTGTCGTCAGGCACCACAACGCGGCGCCATAGCGTGGCGTGTCGTAGGACAGATTTTTCAAGCGTATAAACAGGCCCACCACTGATCAAGATGACCTTCCAGCCATTGAACAGGCAACATCCCAATTCCAAAGACAACACAACAGTCTTTTGCGTCTTTGAGGCAAAAGACTACAGAGAAAACCTGACCACAGCCCTGCAGCGCTTCAAAACAGACATTGAGACCATCCAGGGAAACGAGCGGCGTTTTTCCTGTGGCACCTCCAGTGTGCGCCACACAAATATTGCCGCGTGTTGGTGGCGGGCCTGTTTATACGCTAAACGCTGTGGCGCCGCGCGTCGAATCTCCCAGGACAAATCATTTTTTTGCCCCGTGTTAATCGGGCCTCTGGTGTTCCTCAGGGTAATGCCCCAGCTACTTTGGACACAGGATACGTTGTGAGACCCCAGATGTCCCAATACTGTGGACACAAAGTTATGTAATATGAACAAATGGAAGTGACAATTAACAAACTTTATCCCACAGAAGCCATGATAAGGAGTTCGAGGTGAAGGTGTTAGCTGTGGGGGACTACGCCTTCTTGTCCCTGATATATGGCATCTCAGGAGCATGCGGTAAGGAAGGGTTTATATTGTTGTCTAGCACTTTTAATTTACAGTACCTATTAGTATATGAAGTTCATTTTGTGCTTTAAACTTACAAAGGTTCCTATTACATGCATTACAAAGGCAGAAAACTGTAGCTTTAGAAAAAAAATTTTAAAGCTTTGTTGTAATTCTATTTCAGGAACCCATCCATGCCTCTGGTGCCTTCTGACCAAGGAACAAATCCAGGACAAGGACGACCAACCCCTCAGAGTGAGACAAAGGACACTGGAGACCTTGGCAAGACACCACCAACAGTTCATACAGGAGGGACGGGGGAAGATCACCAAGGCCAAGGACTACCACAATGTGATTTCCCCCACTATGTTCCCCATCCCAATCAACCATGTAAGTACACAAGGGCAAATCAACACAGTGTAGATAATCACATGTACAACAGGGTTTATCTAATTTCTACAAATCTTAAATATCATATATATCTAACACTAAGCTACACTTTTGTCTTTGCAGGTTATCGTACCAGGCTTGCATGTCAGTTTGGAAATTTTTCTCAAACTGTACAAGCTTCTGGAGACCGAACTCCACACCATGGATATGCGGCTGCAAAGTTACCTGCAAAACGTCCTGATGGAGGAGGAGATGGACAGAGATGACATCACAGATGACCCTCATCTTGTCCGCTTCAAGGCTTACATCGATGCCATCGACAAGGCTGAGAGGTACCAGGCCCAAGCTGATGACCTGGAGGAGGAAATAGAGGAAAGTGAAAATCAGCTTGCCTGGCTGGCATTCCAGCAAGATGACGACCATGAGGACCCTTCCATGGCTGAGGTCGTGTTTCAGGAGGCGGTGGACATGGTCGCCAAACTCAGAGAGAAAAAGGACAACTTGGTGAGTACATTGAACAAAAGTTTAAGTCATACTTACAATAACATGATACAGCAAAGGGGTGGGGTTGTTTGGTTGATAATCAAATGCATTTATGCATGATGATGTGACAAGAATAAAAAAAAGGACTTATAAACAAAGACCATCCTTTTTTATATTAATATGTTAATGCAGGAGGAAAAGGCAGCAGAAATCCTGGCCAAGGCTTCAGTGAAGAAGGGGAAAGGGCCGCTGACGAGCAAGCTGGAGCCTGTGCTGAGACAGTACCACGTGCAGCCTCAGGCATACCACAGTAACAGTTTTATTGGCAATCATGTCAATAAGATGCTACAGGTAAGTCACCGTAAGACTGTTTTGTTCTTTTTAACTCGTATACTAGTACTAATATCTATCTTCGGAATTAAGGTAGGATATGACAAGTCCAATCCCTACCCTTTCTATTGTAATTTTGATGTGTGTGTTTCCCAGGACACTGCTATCAACAGTTTGACAGCAGTGGTGGAGAGGACCATCAACGAAATCATCGAGGCCCATCCTGACTTCCCCCTGGCGCTCTTCCCTGATGCTAGAGGACTTGCGAAGAAGCACAACACGCTGTTTAAGCATTTTGCCGCCTGCCATCGCCGCTACAGCCATGCGAAGTCCATGGGCACAGAGGAAATAGATGAGCTAGGTGCGACTTTTACTTGTATAAATTTCAGTTAATTTTTTTTTCTTGTAATCTTTTTTATTGAAAGCCCTTTTCCTTGCAAAGCATTTCCTTTAAACTCTAAACTGTACATTCTATTAGTAAGTATTAGGCTTGGATTAGTAAATCTACTTTTCTCTTCATATATGCTTATATTAATAAATAAGTTATGTCCATTTTTTTCCTTCTTCTAGACAATGCCATTGAGACGTTCATGGCATCCTACCGGGAGGAGGTGCCCGATGGAAGCATCACCATAAAGATGCACCTATTAGAGAACCATGTTGTGCCATGCGTTAAGAAGTGGGGTTTTGGGTTGGGGTTCTTGGCTGAGCAGGGGCTAGAGCACACACATGCTTATTTTAACACGCTGAGTTGTTCAACTAGAGCGATTGTCAGCCCAGTCGCTCGGCTGCAGGCCACCCTGAAGACCCACCTGCTTGGGGTTAGCCCAGACCACGTTGGCCGGGTACCTGAGCCAGTGCCAAGACAAAAGAATACAAACTAGTACATGTACTGTCAAACTTTGGTCCTGAGCAGGTTAAACTGTGAGATACACATGTATTACTCTGTTATGGTGTTAATGGATCCATTTATTGTAAGATATTGTCTGCCTGGCAAACAGAAGTATAATACTAGTACATGTATTAGAGTAAAGGATGTAGATGTAGATGTAACACTTCGACCCGCCAGGTAATATGTGTAACGGTTAACAGATGTTTATGTCAGAGTACTACAAGGACTCACACACTGTAAGTGTGAAAATGCACTTACTGGAAGATCTACCTGGGGCAGCTTATCTCCCTTGGCGGGCCGGATACTGTAACGGGGGCTGTTGTTGCTTAGCGCAGCGACGATCTCAGCCAGGCCCACGGTTAACTCTGGAAACCAGGGTATGGAAGATCACGTTGATCCCTGCAAAATCCCTGAACCTGTAAATAGAAAAAAAACATGTTAAATGTATACAGCTACGGCTGTGTCAGAAAAACTAATTATAAGTTTATTAATGTTTTTCTTGTTAAAGGAGTTCAGAAGAGCAAGAATTGTTCAGGTACAGGTTCAGGTCCAGACCTGTACCTAAACCTGTGTACCTGTACGGCTGTACCTGTACCTAAACTTTGTTTAGGTACACAGCTCTATATACAGCATATTCTTAACAGTGTCAGATTTAGAAAAATAAGAATAGCATTGTTATAGTACTTTTCTCTGGCAGTGTTTGCTAACATTCTACTTATTTTATCTTATATGGTGCACACAAAGGTTAGGTTGGGTGCACCAGTGAACTATTACCAAACATGAATTTCGAGCCCTGTGACTAGTGCGAGCGGTTTGTATTTTTTCCAATTTGATATTGGAAAAAAAATGAAACCAGCTCGACATCGTTGTATTATTACAGGAAACAAAAAATTTGCTGAGCCCTGTATATGAAAATGTATTGGTAAAATATTATAGCCTGGTTATGAGTTTTCCTGTTGTCAATATTTTACACAACACACACACAAGAATGTGCAAACTCTTGACCTTATTTTACATGGATAGACAAAATATTGTGACCTACCACTTAACAAGTTGTGTTCAAGATTCATAACTCTACTTATATCTTTATAAGGAGGGTCAGCACTGCATAAATTTATTTTGAAGACTAGGGGAGTAATAATATTGTGCCTGAATATTTGCAGAACGACCTGAAAAGTTTTGGCTCAAATCGATCTTCCGAACTGGAACGATCATATAGACCTAGAATAGTAACATTCTGTACACTCTGTACCGGTACCAGATTTTTTTAAATTATTTGTAACACAAACAGGGCTTGTTTACACGTAAACAAATGCCTTTCCTCGATCCCTGATGCATTTACTTTCACGAAATTCGTAATCTAATCACCGCCTACTGAGATAACGTCACGTGGGGGGATATGCAAATTAGTAATTACGTAAAAAATGCCTAGTACTCACCTGTTTTGCTGTAATCTCCACCGTTGTAGAAAAAAAAGTAGACGAGGGTTTCTCTCCACCAAAACACGTGCAAACAGATCGATTTCAGGTTTCAGGAGGTTTTATCCACGGGAAAACTTGGAAAAGGTAACCAAATACGGGCTGAACTTGGCCTAAACTTCCCGCTTCGTGTAATGTCACCATTGTACGCTACGTCGCTGCCGTCTGTCCAAGTACTGCGATATTTTTGGCGGACTTCCATGAAACACTTCCCACACGAAGCTTGCAAACATGGCTGCCTTCTTCTACAAACTTAGCCCGTCATGTGACCGGATTAGCGAGTTATGGTTGGTCAAAGTTGGTGCGCACAGAACAAAGGGGGACAGGGCTGCAGTACCGGCCGCGGCCGTAGGTGGCGCATGGCGCGGAATTCAAAATTCAAATTTTCGCGCAGGCGCAAACCAAGATGCTGAAGCGAAACCGCCGTGTTGTCTTCTGTTTATGAGGGAAAATCTCTGTTGGCCAGGTTAGTAAGCAGCAGAGAAAAAACACGCGTGTCTTTCTTGTGTTGCAGAGAACATGAGTGAAAGGGCTGAAGAGACAGACCAAAGGCATGAAGAACCCAGAACTGCAATGGTTGGCAAGTCTGATGGTGCCATGGCTGCCGACAAGCGTGGGAAAGGTCACTCTTCCAAAGGTAAACAAGAAGTAGTGTTTTTGTCTTCTGTTTATGTGGGAAAATCTCTGTTGGCCAGGTATTAAAGTAAGCAGCAGAGAAAAAAAAGCGTGTCTTTGTGTTGCAGAGCACATGAGTGAAGGGGCTGAAGAGACAAACAAAGTAACAATCATATATGTGTCATCGCAGCCAATATTTGATTTAATGTTCTATTGTGTTGCTGTGCCTCATGCGTGTGTCAGATGTTTGACGAATAAAAAGTAACAATCATATATGTGTCATCGCAGCCAATATTTGATTTAATGTTCTATTGTGTTGCTGTGCCTCATGCGTGTGTCAGATGTTTGACGAATAAAAAGTAACAATCATATATGTGTCATCGCAGCCAATATTTGATTTAATGTTCTATTGTGTTGCTGTGCCTCATGCGTGTGTCAGATGTTTGACGAATAAAAAGTAACAATCATGTAACTGTAACAATCATTAATTGCTTTCCTTCTGTGCCACCTTTAAAATGTAGGTGGCGCTGTTGCATTCTGACATTTTTCATTTAATTTTTTCCTATTACTCATTTGCACATTCGTGATCGCCTACATGAGACCGCAGCCGAGATGCGGGCCATCAGACAGAATGCTGAAGAGGAATTTGCCCATGTGTTTCGTGCAGCCACTGAGATGGCGGAGAGGGTTGGCAACAACATGGAGATACCGCGGCGATTTAACCGACAAACACAGCGGAGTAATGTAGAAGCCGACTCGCCTGAAGTCTACTTCAGAAGGAGACTTCTAGGAAATGAAAAGTTCGTTCCGTTTGTGGACAGTATGGTGGAGCAGCTCGCAACGCGCTTACAGCAGTATCGTTGTAACTAAGCAACCATAGCTCACATTTTGTTTGAACATACATGTGATTTTTTTTATTGTAATAGTGTAACTTCAAACATTTCTGTACGCTTTATCACTTGAAACAGTTATGCATGTTTGGCTCTCGAAGTAAGTATTATATTAGGAGAGCTACCCCGGATCAACCGGGAAACGGCCAGGACAGACGTCGACCTGCTTTCCGTCCCCGTGAGACAGACTAGCCTCCGCCCCGGCAGCAAACCAGTAGGGGTAGAAATGACAACGCCAGAGACACGAGAAGTAACGCACGGCCTACAGGGAGGGAACGTCCCTACCCCAGTCAGTTTGAACCCCCTGAGTCCCTAAATGAAGGCCCCATAACTGGTGACCAAGGCCGTTTCTACAGGCCGAACATGCAGAGGGATCCCAAAGCAAACTAGAAAGGCCGACATTTGCTCCGGAGCAAATACAGCATATTTCAGCCATTTCCGTCCTATTTAAAGTCCCATTTTACACAATTTGAAAGCGGTGTATGCCACCAAGGTGAATAGCGTTCTGTTTGCATGTGTCCTTGGATCCCCCGTACCAAATATCAGGTCATAGGAGCCAAAAATGTACATTTATTGTCTGAAAATACCTTTTTACACAAAAGTTTAAAAAGTACCTTTTTACACAATTTTAAAATGGTGTATGCCAAACTTTTGAACAATGTTCTGTGGGCATGTGTCCAAGGTACACCCATAGCAAATCCCAGGTTATTTGGTTTTAATATCAGGGCACAGGAACCAAAAATGTACATTTTATGGCTAAAATTGCAAAAATGCCCTATTTTACACAATTTTCAAGAGATGTATGTCAAAAGTGTTAATGACGTTCTGTGGGAATATGTCCAAGGTATCCGTATACCAAATTTCTGGTCATTCGAAAGTAATACCAGGGCACAAGTGCCAAAAATATACATTTTTTGTCTGAAAATAGCAAAAAAGTCCAATTTTACACAATTTTAAGTGGTCTATGCCAACAGTGTGAATAACATTCTTTGGGCATGTGCCCAATGATTCCCCATACCAAATTCCAGGTCATTTGGTTTTACTATCAGGACACAGGAGCCAAAAATGTACATTTTTTGTCTGAAAATAGAAAAAAAGTCCCATTTTCTCAATTTTAAAGTAGCATATGACAAAAGTGCGATTTATGGTCTGTGAGCATATGCCCAAGGCACCTCCATACCAAATTTCAGACCATTTGGTTTAATATTAGGGCACAGAAGCCAAAAATGTACATTTTTGTCCAAAAATAGCAAAAAAGCCCTATTTTACACAATTTTGAAGGGGTGTATGTCAAAAGCGTGAGTGACATTCTGCGGGCATGTGTCCAAGGTATCCCCATACCGAATTTCAGCTCATTTAGTTTTAATTTATGGGCACAGATGCCCTAAATGTACATTTTTTGTCCGAAAATAGCAAAAAAGCCCTATTTTACACAATTTTGAAATGGTATGTGTCAAAAGTGTGAATAGCATTCTTTGAGCATGTGTCCAAGGTATCTCCCTATCAAATTTCAGGTTATTTGGCTGTAATATTAGGGCACAGGAGCCAAAAATGTACATTTTTGTCCAAAAATAACGAAAAAGCCCTATTTTACACAATTTTAAAGAGGTGTATGTCAAAAGCGTACATGGTGTTCTGTGAGCATGTGTCCAAGGTATCCCCATACCAAATTTCAGGTCATTCGGATTTAATATCGGCTACAGATCCAAAAATGTACATCTTTTGCCTGAAAATGGCCAAAAAACCCAAATAAAACAATTTTAAAAGCCTGTATCAAAAAAATGAAAAAAAAGTCTGGGGGTATTTGCCCACTCTACCTCCATGCCAAATTTCAGGTCATTTGGCTGAAAAATGGCAGAGTTGAATCCATTTGACCAAATGACAGGAGAAGAAGAAGAAGGAGAAACATGAGGAAAAGCAATACATTTCATCCATACCTATGGTATGGCTGAAATATAACAACAGAGAGGTCCAACTACCGCGGCGACCACAGAATGGATCCACTGACGCAGGGACCCCAGAAAGTGCGAAATGGAACGAAATGGAACGAAATGTGTATGAAGGAAAGCCGTTAAGCCGTTCGTACGTTGGAACGGCGACGTCTAAATAGTGTCCGCTCGACGTCCAAACGGCAACGTTAAGATTGATGGTATTCTTAGAACCGCAACGACGTTATAAGATCGATCAGGGTACGCTAAGAATAAACTGACCGCAACGTTATAAGATCGATCAGGGTACGTTAAGAATAAAGTGACCGCAACGTAACAGGTACGTTAACAGTGAGTTTTGAGTTGTGCAAAGTGTGCGGACGTGTTTCTTGTGTCTGTCTGTCCTAGCGATATGCCAACGGGGAGGAATCACCAGCCGCGTCCCTTACATGTAAACACAATGAAATGAAATACATTGTTTGTAGGAAAATATAAGGAACGGCGGAACGGAACTGTTTAAAATTTTAAATACAGAATGAGTGGTGAATAAATAATATGATGTGTTTTATTTCTTGAACCTATTCAATGCTATTAGATACAGCATAACTTATTTTTGCTGTGTGTGTGTGTGGCTAATTTCTTACTGAAAATGTGGGCACGGCGTGCAAAACCTGCGTTGGACGATATGCTATGCTAATCCGACGCGAATTGCACGAAAGCCGTGTTGGTTGGGGCGGAGCTAAATTCTTTCCACGCATGCAAATGTCCGCCATTGTTACCAGGTCAGACTAGAAAAGTCCCTGTAAACACGTAATCACTGCCAGCCGTCAGTAACAATGGCGGATCATTTGCATGCGGGGGGAAGAATGTAGCTCCGCCCCAACCAACACGGCCGCTTGTAACCGAGTGTAGGAGGTCTCATTTTTACTTCCTTGCTATAATACACAGTAATAACGCTTGCCTCATGAACTCTTGGTGAATTCTGAAAATGAAATGTTACCGTCCAATTCTTGTTACCCTATAGTATTGAATAGGTTCAAGCAAGGAGGTCATAGCAAGGATAGATACGTGTTTAACCTCCTTGTTCAAGAAATAAAACACGTCACATCATTTATTTACCACCCACTTCTACATTTGAAATATTTCGCTATCAATTTCATTTCATTGTGATTACGTGTAAGGCTATGTTGATTTGACTATAGGGATGACAAAACTGATGCGAGCGTGCGAATAAAAAAAGGGTATGGTGAATTTTAGGCTTTCACCGTGTTTCCTTTCTTTAACGTTACCGCTAGGGCGGACGGAGACCACAGACTTTGACTACTCAACTCAAAACTCACTTTATTAACGTACCCTGATCGATCTTATAACGTCGTTGCGGTTCTAAGAATACCATCAATCTTAACGTTGCCGTTTGGACGTCGAGCGGACACTATTTAAACGTCGCCGTTCCAACGTACGAACGGCTTAAACGGCTTTCCTTCATACACATTTCGTTCCATTTCGCACTTTCTGTACAGCGCTGACGCATGGTGCCCCCCGAGTACTCCGTACGCAGGACGACGGCAGCTGGCCATGGATTTCCGGCGCCCGTTCCCTCCAGTCCGCGGTTATGACGGCCCCTACACAGACTGGTTCCCCCAAGCACAGTATGCGCCCTGGCCATGGTTCCCGCCCAGGTACATGTATTAGTTACTCCATAGGCGGGGCAAGGTTTCTGTGTATATCTCCAGTCCCGCCCATGAGGGGATTTGTAGTCTCCCCGAGGGCGAACTTATTTAGCCCATGGGCACTTCCCCGAAGCTCACTTTTTATGATATCAAATGAAATAGCCATTGATTTTTTCTGAAACAGGTATAGATTGTTTCTTGTTTCAGCATCAGAGGAGCCAGATGTATTTACTGTAAAGGGGCTGGCTTCAGCCTTATGATTGATAACTTTGTGGCGCCAGGGCATTCCCATGATATTTGTTGCAGTCTGGCCGCCAAGACTTTCCCGCCAAAATTTGGCCATCTGTTGGCAGTTACACTGTTGCCAGTCATGGATGACGGAACCTTTTCCCAGAGCTTTTCCTTTGTTGAGGATTTCCTCAGCGACATGGCTAACATTTCCTCAGCGATATCCCCCAAATTTTCCCTTCATTTGCATGAAATAGCCCCTCAGATTTTTGACAGTCTCACACTGTGTGGATATAACCACAGTAAATGAACAGCTCCCATTGGCTGAGGGGAAGTGCCCATGGGCTAACGATAACTACCATCAGCACCATGAAGCTGGCTGGCGCGACAGGGATGACTACGCAGCTTATTAACCACCAGCGTTGTATCCTTATAAAGTTACCGTACACACTTGCATGTAATGAAAGTTATTAGTAACTCTAGTACTCAACGAATACAATATATATGTTATATTACAAGTAATTTAAACTTCATCATTGAGATTTCTCTGGTACAAAGTTCTCTTATCGTAAAAGTAGGGACGCAGGTCCTCTTGTTTCTCACTGTATGAGGTGTTCTTTGAACATAGGCTTCTGGAATGTCCACGGCCTTGGAAAAAAACTTAAGGAAGATAGCTTTAGAAGATGTGTAGACAGCCTTGATTTCTTCTCTCTTATCGAAACCTGGAGCAACGAATCCTCAGAAATAGATATCCCAAATTTCCAACAGGAGACTGACAGAAAGAGTTTCTTCCAGCCGAAAGGAAAGGAAAGGGAAAGACTGGAAAGACACAAGTAAGGGACTGAATTTACAACATCCCATGATTCACTGATTGTAATTACTTTGAGACACCCCAGTTTTTAATTTGTAAAGTTTTTTTTTTAATTTAAACCATTTTCATTTCAACTACATGTTCAGTTGCAAAATATTATGCAATAATGCAATGTTTTACTACTTTACAAAATCGTACAAGTTGGAATGTTTTTGAAGTAATCATATATACAGTTTAGAAGTACACAAATACTGTACCTTAGTGAGTATTGTTTGCATAGCTATGAACAATGCTACCACTTTTCTTGTAAAAAAAATGTAGAGTTCATTTCAAGTTACCGCGAGGGTTGTCATTTGTCATCATTTACAAATATTTTCAATTCCTTGCAATTATTTGTATAAGAGATTGAATTCTTCGGAAATATCTTGAATGTGATTTCAACTTAACAAATATTTCCCCAGTTTTATAAAACATTGGAAATATTCATGATGTGGAATATGATATTTCCAATAGTTTCTAAATAATGGTAACAGCATTCTACCATTTGTTACAATTTTCTACCATTTTTTGTAAATAGGTCAGTAGGCTTGGAAGAAAGCAATTCACACATCCATGCAAAGTATAGGGAATTGCTCTTGGGTGTCATGCATAGACGGTCCTCCACAAAAGACCCACCAGTGTCCTGCAGTGAATTCTAAAGATAGACAGAAGCAGACAGAAGGGCCGGTTTAGCACCTACTTTTATGGGGGCAATCACCATTCTACCTTTATTTACCATTTTTTGTAAATATTTCTAAAAGTGAAATAATCACATAGATGTTTAAAAATTATTGTAAATAAAGAGATTTTTGTGAAGTAACTTTCAAAATGTCTCTAAACTATCTAATTGAATTCAAATAAATTCAAATTTTCATGTTCAATCTTTTTGAAAAATTGAGAACTATTGTCATGTAAAAATACTTTTATTCAAAATAATTAAAAATTATTATAAATATTGTTTAAAAACCCACGCGGTAACTTGGAATGGACTCTACTTTTGATTTTGGTTATAATGTGAAAATTGTTTTCTGCAGAAGTTCCAGTTGTCCGTTCTGTCCGAACATGGCTCCACTGTAACCCATAGCGGCTTTGGGCTAAAAGTATCAGAATGGGCGACGGAAGAAAAAGTCCTGGAGCTAGCTGCCCAGACGCTGCTAGCCATGAGGAAGATAGACAAGTTTGACAGTTTGGGACATCTGCTTCTCTGTGAAGGTGATGCTGCATGGTTGAAAAATGTCCCAGGAACAAAGCAACCCTTTGTTGTAAGGGGCTACTTGTCTTTCGGGGGATACCTTCCAGCAAGCTGCACTTGTATGTGATGACAAGGGTGGATTACATAAGTGGGTACAATGTAATGTCTCTTTACTCTTCATGCAGTTAACCCTAAACAGTACACCTGGGGTCCGCGTGGACCCCAGCACTATGTATTCTGTACTATTTTTTTTGTTTCTAAAGATTTCTTTCTAAAATTTCAGGTAATTGTCACCCACAAAGTTGTGCCTCAACACAGTGCAGAAAATTCCGTTTCACCCATTTTTAAAAATTTTATATCTGATTTTCTTTTGGGGTCCGCGCGGACCCCAGCCGGCTTTCGATCGTAATGGATACACTGGCGTCTTATACTTTACTTTATTTTCTTATACTTTACTTTATTTTCAGGTATTTATGATAAGTTACACATGCTTTCTAACATTAATAACATCTTATGTAATTTTTATTAGTAATTATGCATAATTTATGCTAATTTAATGACGTCATTGGTCAAAACCAAGATCCAAGATGGCGGATAATTAAATATGTATGACGTCATCGCATGACGTCACTGGTCGTTGCTAAGGGCAACATAAGTTTTAGCAGACCTTATCATTTTATTATAAACACTTTTTTTTTTAATTTGTGTTGTATACCATTAAGTTTTAAGAGAATAACCTATTTAGACAGTTTTAGCCAATAAAATTATAGAAATGACGTCATAATGACGTCATATTACGTCATTACGACATCAAAATTTGTTGTATAGATTTATTTTTACTAGTACACCATCTTCTGAAAATTTGGTGGCCATACGATATACCGTTCTCGAGTTATGAGGGGGGCAATGAGCCCCCTCCCCAGTCCCACGAATCCCAAAAGCTTAAAAAACTTAAAAAAAAAACGGGTATTTCTTGATTTCTTCTTTTGTTTACCAAAAAATAAGAAAAGATCAAAATGTATTGCCTTTGTACGTAATGTGGACTCAGAGGTTCACACATCGACTCAGCAAAACAATTGAGCTGGTAGCATACTGATAATTTCTAAAAATTAGCAAAAAACTGTTTTGGGGTCCGCTCGGACCCCAGGTGTACAGATTAATCAGTCCAAGAAGGTGTACTGTTGAGGGTGTTAATGAGATTATAGTGCATATTCCTGATATCTTAAAACAGTTAAATGCACTTTGTACTTGTAGCCCAAACCAACCTTTTCTAATACTAATTTGTTTGACAGTCCTGCAGAGACAGGGAAAACAATCGATTTCATCCGTAATGAATTGCAACAGATCAAACTGAAACCACGCTATCCACCTAGTAATGATGAGAGATAGTAGACAGACACCCCGCAGGGGCAAAACAAACAGCTATGGTCAGGGGTATTGCGAGCGGGACGTCCAAGGTCGCCCGATTTGTTATGGGTGCAGGTCAGCCGGACACATTCAGCGGGACTGTCCTAACAGTAACAGTAAGACATGTTATGGATGTGGGGAGCCGGGGCACATCCATAGGGACTGCCCTACACGTAATCAGGGCCCAAGGTACAACAGCCGCCGTGGACCCAACTTAAGCGCACCCAAGACTCAGGTCACTCAGTTCCCAAACTAGTTAGGCCCGCAGCCGCGGGACCGGGTTTGCGGGGCAAGTTGTCTGTGTAATCAGGTTTTGTTAGGGGTCAGAGTTCAGGTTCGAGGCCCCGGATGTTTTGTTCGCGCCAGAGTTGAGTTCGGACTTGTTCTAGAGACGCGTTCCAGTTGAGTTTTCTGTTAGTTAGATTTAGAGCGTGCACGCTTTGATAGTTAGAGTAGGACCAGGAGACTTGCCAGTCCAGAACCCACGTAAGACAGGATTTGTACGGTCCCTTGTTACATCTGCTAGTGCGACATGTGCGTCCCAGAGTTCGAGTGTAGGTAGAACTAGTGATAGTAGTCCACACTCTTTTACAAATTCTATCTAAATAAAGGTGGTAAATAGTCAGGTCTACATCATTTCTTTAGAAGAGAGAGACAATCAGGCGCAGAGGAACGCCAGGAATTGGGCCTACGCAGAGAGGCTGGTTTGTACACGATTATTTTTCTGTTATTATTTTATAGAAGTTTTTCCTGGGGCCAATTCTGGTCAGATTTTGCCAGTTTTCTGCCAGGTATACAAGAGGTATGTTTACTTTTCAAATCTAGACAGACGTTGTGACCTCAGTGTTGTATAGTAGTGTTATATTACATCTTTTGGGAGTATGTTTTCCCCGATCAGCCAGGTGATTCCAAGCTGGAGGTTCAAAGGTCAGTGGTTGGGGAAATCAGCTGTAGCAGGAGGGATTTAGACTCCTTTTTGACCATATGTATGAAATTTAATGTGTTTGAGCAAGTGACCTCTCAATGCCCTAAACCAGGCTGTCTGTTACCATGGTAACTAGTGTTGGGTTACATCATGTTGCAATTTTATAGCAGGAGGGTTTCAGACTCCTGTCCGACCATAATATGAAAGTAAATGTGTTTGAGCAAGGAGTTTAAGGAGAGTAAGAAGAGAGACCGTATGCAAAGGTAAACATTATGCATCTGCTTTGTAAATGTTATGATTTCTAGCATTGATAATGTTTCCACCATCCATATAATTTCCTCTTGTAACAAGGTTTTTTTATTGTTTTATATAATTTGCTTAGTTTTTCTATGTTTGTTAAGTTTCTCACTATTTGTATATAATTATATTTCAGCCATACCATAGGTATGGATGAAATGTATTGTATTCCCTCATGTTTCTTCTTCTTCTTCTCCTTCTTCTCCTGTCATTTCTTTAAATGGATTCAACTCGGTCATTTTTCAGCCAAATAACCTGAAATTTGGCATGGAGGTAGAGTGACCAAATACCCCCAGACGTTTTTTTCATTTTTCTGATACAGGCTTTGAAAAATGTTTTATTTGGGTTTTTTGGTCATTTTCAGGCAATAAATGTACATTTTGGGATCTGGAGCCCTGGTACTACATCCGAATGACGCGAAATTTGGTATGGGCATACCTTGGACGCATGTCCACAGAATGTCATTCACGCTTTTGACATACACCACTTTGAAGTTGTGTAAAATAGGGCTTTTTCGCTATTTTTGGACAAAAAATGTACATTTTTGGCTCCTGTGCCCTAATATTAAAACCAAATGACTTGGAATTTGGCATGGAAGATCCTTGGACACATGCCTACAGAACGTCATTCACGCTTTTGACATACACCACTTTAAAATTGTGTAAAATAGGGCTTTTTCGCTATTTTTGGACAAAAAATATACATTTTTGGCTCCTGTGCCCTAATATTAAAACCAAATGACTTGGAATTTGGCATGGGGGATCCTTGGACATATGCCCACAGAACGTCATTCACGCTTTTGACATACACCACTTTGAAATTGTGTAAAATAGGGCTTTTTCGCTATTTTTGGACAAAAAATATACATTTTTGGCTCCTGTGCCCTAATATTAAAACCAAATGACTTGGAATTTGGCATGGGGTATCCTTGGACATATGCTCACAGAACGTCATTCATGCTTTTGACATACACCACTTTGAAATTATGTAAAATAGGGCTTTTTGGCTATTTTTGGACAAAAAATGTACATTTTTGGCTCCTGTGTCCGAATAATAAAACCAAATGATCTAAAATTTGGTATGGAGGTGCCTTGGGCACATGCACACAGACCATAAATCACACTTTATCATATGCTACTTTAAAATTATAAAAGTTGGAATTTTTTGCTATTTTCAGACAAAAAATGTACATTTTTGGCTCCTGTGTCCTGATAGTAAAACCAAATGACCTGGAATTTGGTATGGGGGATCATTGGGCACACGCCCAAAGAACATTCTTCACACTGTTGACATACACCACTTGAAAATTGTATAAAATAGGGCGTTTTTGCTATTTTCAGCCAAAAAATGTACATTTTTGGCTCCTATGACCTGGTATTAAAACCAAATAACCTGATATTTGGTACGGGGGATCCTTGCATACATGCAAACATGCTATTCACCTTGCTGGCATACACAGCTTTCAAATTGTGTAAAATGGAACTTAAACATGGGAAGGAAATGGCTGAAATATGCTGTATTTGCTCCGGAGCAAATGTCGGCCTTTCTAGTTTGCTTTTAATTTTGTAATTCTGCACACGGCACTATGACCGTCTGTGCCACCGATGTAAAGGTGATGAATAAAGTTCAAAGTTCTTTAAAACGCCGGAGTCGAAGCGTGAGTTTTTCCACAAACGGTAAGTAGACATGTTTAGCTATCCAGAGCCAGGAGAGGAGCTTTCAGAGATTGAAATTAATGGTATTAAAGTGTATTTTGAAGCCTTGAATATGTCTGTTTTTGTATAGAAAAGTATGGTGTGGGAATTTGCTGGTCCCTCCCCTGAACTACCATGTGGGCTATCGTGTGCTACCATGTTTCGGCTGTGAGCTGCCGGCAATCCCTTAACGGCTAATTCATGCATGGAAATTGACACCAAAAAGAAGACAGACACTGTATCCATTCGTTTCATCAGGTTTTAATTATCATTTTCACTTTCCTTGACATAAAATCATGGCAGGGCAGACTGTACATTGGCAAATGGAATTCAAGCAGAAATTGGCTAGAAAAACTCGTCAGCATGCTACCAAATCATGTAAGATTTGGACGGGACTTACTGTGACAAAAACGGGAGTTAGCTATGGGGTCATCCAAGTTCCTCGGATGCCTGGCAAGGTCCTAGAGAAGAGAAAAAGGATGTATGTTCATCGTTTTGCCTACATGGTATGGAGGGGCGAGTTCAGACGAAAACAGAGTCCTGAACAAGTTAGAGCGGATGATGTTCGACCATCCAGATCCTGCAACAAGAGCCTGGGCCGATGAAATTTAGACAGGCAGTCGTGGAATTCAAACGTGTGTTTTTCGTTTTCTTTTCATCCCAATAACATCATTAGTAAGACAATAATGTAAGACTTTTGCTAAAGCCGGGGATTTTCTGACACGGGAAAGTTAGCCAGGTGAAAAAAAAACAAATTTGAAGGGCTACAACAAAATGAAATGATTGGCGTTGCAGATAGGGACCCTAATCGAAGGTCTATAGTCCTACTGTGGTTGCTCTGTCAGATAACTTCATTGATATAACTGCTATGCTAAATGTATGTATCTTCTTTACAGGCTGTCACGAGGAGGGCTTGGGCCTGTTATGCCTCAGAGTGCTCAACCTGGAGAACCAACAGAACGATTAATGTCTATTTTGAAGAAGAAGAAGGATTTGTCCAGTAATTTTCCTTTTGTGTACATTGATGGTGTGGGCTTTATTTATGCCGTATATGATCATCTTTTTGTTTATCCTGTTTGGTACATTTCTTGCTAATCAGAGTCTTCATTTTGACTTTTGGAGGTTTTTCTCGCCATATATGCCTGAAGATGTATTCATTTACTTGTTTTACAAAATGGGTAGGGGCATGCATGACTGAACAGATATAATTAATAAGTTTATTGCAAATTCATGCCCGAGGGCTAACTGCAAGAAAATGATAACAAAAGTAAATAAACAGTAAAAAATGATTATAGGTAATGCTAATGCTACTTAATATATACATTTGTAGTTATTGTTGGGTTTGATTTCTTTTCCGTGTGCAGTGGAGTATGAAATGGCCGACATTTTGCGAGATATATGAATTGGGAGGTGTTAATAGAAATGCAGTTTTTTTGTAGGCTTGGAAGGTGAATAAAGCTAGGAAACATTTTGGTGACTATTTCAAATAACTTATCTCTTTCGGTGCTATAATGAGGGCAATGACGAATAAAATGCATTTCATCTTCCACTGCATTTCCCGTACAATATTTACATATTCTATCGTTAACAGGCAATTGTTTGTATCTACCCTTTTCTATTTCTAATGTATGTGCGCTAACTATAAGCTTACAAATGGCTGATCTAACATCTAAGTCTTTAATTTGAAGATAACGTTCCATATTGTATACAGGTTTCAGATGTCTATAAAATCTTAGCTTACCGACATCAGCAGAGAGATTGTAAAGAAAGGTTTGGATATACATGTCAGAGAGTCTACTTCTAAGTAATGTACATATGTGTTGCTTATCGAGATCGACGTTGTCGTTATGCAAGATATATGAGAAACCACTGTCAAGAATTTCTTTCACATGGTGTAGCAGATTTTTCTTGTGGTTATGCGTTAACATATGTTTTTAAGATAGTAGAGCGTCAGCTTGTAGAGGATGTGTACTTGACTACGCGTACGGATACGTTTGAGTCTAGTAACAGTCTACCAAGTTCTGCTTTGCATGCTCCATTGCTAGCGTTTCTGTGTACACCAAGAATATTATATATATATATATATATATATATATCAACTTTGAAATGCCAATGGTTTTCACAAACAATATCTGACCAATCGATGTCAAGTTTCCCTGTTTCCAGGTATTACATGCTTGCACCATTTTAGTTTAATTTTTATCAATATCTTCCTTAGGCCACACCAATTTAATTTGTTGCTTCTCGGATTCGCCGCTTCATTTTTTTCTGATTTGCAAAAAAAAAAAAAAAAAAATTCTGGTTCTGAATCAACTAAAAAATGCTCATATTTTGCCTCCAACAGTTGACGAAAGTCATTTTCTTCCTAATTGTTACAGTTGTTACATCTACCAATGCAGTGGTTTGATTAAAAGTTCAAAATTCATTGTTTAAATTTTAACCCAGTCTTTTGTGTTGACTTCATGGCACCTATTCTAGCATTTGGGGCTATAATAAGATGCCCAGGCCTGTTTTTTTTTTGTTTTTTTTTCGCCCTGTCGCTTCGTATTTTTTCTGAAAAAATCCGAGAAGCAACAAATAAAATTGGTGTGGCCTTATAACATCTTTGTCTGTCATGGCCAAAATGCACGCTAAGTGCTTTAATAGGACCATCAGGGAGTGGTTTGTCTTCTCTATCTTTGCTTGAACCTATCCAAAGAGCTTTTTTGTGTGTAATTTAGATCAAGACCATTACATTTTCTAAAGCGGTTCAAAGTGTCTAAAGCAAGAAAAATTGTTATACGCTTAAATTTGTCTTGTTTTCCTTTCCATATAAAGCTGAATATCTCTAGCAATTTATATCATTCAATGTCACCTGGCAGGGAGATGTGTATTGATGACGGAATGGTCTCTTTCAGGGGAAATGTCCACTTCAGGACATATAACCCTGACAAGCCCGACAAATAAGGGCTAATGGCGTACGAACTATGTGACTCTAGTAACAGTTACTATTGCCGTTTCGAGCTATATGGGGGAGAAGCCGTCACAGAAAGGTCTCACACATGACATCCTCTCGGCTCATGGAGCCCTACATCCAGTCAGGTAGAACCATGTACTGTGACAACTATTACACCTCACCAAAGTTATTCTTGGACCTGTCGGATGTGAAGGTCAACACCTTCGGCACCATGAGAAATAGGAAGGGGATTCCAAATACGTTCAAAGATGCCAATCTGAGCACCCCACAACAGAAATTCCGCAAGGCCAATTGCGCCCTTCTGGCCGTGAAATACAAGGACAAGAGGTATATGTTAAAATGTTAACCACTGCTCACAGTGCAAAGCTGGTTGACACTTGGAAACACGGCCGTGACGGGGAGGTGAAGAAAAATCCAGATTGTATGTCAACCAATACAACAAGTTCATGGGCGCTGTGGACACGTCCAAACAAATGGCAGCATACCTGAGCTTTGGAAGGCGCACCTTGAACTGAGGTAATAGGAGGAAACCACACCCGCCTGGCCCTGCAGAAGCTTCACCGTGAGGACCACGATGTAGCCATGTATAAGACACATATGGCCAGGGTCTATTGCGAGTTGCCGGACAGTCTGGCAAAGAAGATTGGTATTGAGCACAACAACATCTATTACCATCTACCATCTACTGTAGCTGACCGCCTCTTCACCTTCAGGGCAGCTGCGTACGCAGAAGCCGGCTATACGGACGAGGCCGACCTCACCACCGTGGAGCCGCCATGCACAAAAGAGGCCGATTCTCGCTGGAAGGATGGACTGTGTAGGATGTTGGGGGTGGAGGCCGTACCCAGATCTAAGGGAGGATGACAGCTGTACAAGTGGTCTTAGAGATAGAGCTGTTAATCAAGTGCAGAATATGTCAGTAAGTCAGACAAAGTGCCCAGTCTGCCATACGATCATGCTAAAATGGAACCTCAAGAGACACATGGCGGCCGTTCACAGTTCTACTACACCTCAGATCTCACAACAAAGGCATCACCTCTGCATCTCGGTTGACCCAAGGTTGGGTCTGTACATGGTCAGTAAATCCATCTCTGGTCCTCCATTCCCCCTTCATGTCAGACTTCATTTCCCTAGACCAGCATGTCATGTGCGAACAGGAGGGTTGCAACGACATCCTGAATGCTGTAAGCAGAGAAGGAGACGTCTCATTTCAATGCACTTATATATCTGCTATCAGTGCCATATGCAGAAGTAGCGCCACCGGAAATACAACTTAACTTAGAATTCCTTACAAAAGCAGGGATGACTAAGGATGGGAAGGCAGACTGTGTGGCCCTTCAAAGGAAAGCAGCAGTAGCAGCGGCTTCACTGATAGTTCCGTGGCAATCAGTCGGCGCACATAACACTGTGTTTTTGTCAGTATATGATGAAGACAACCACCACTGGGCAAAGCTCGTGTGACAGTTGTTCCAGTTTCAGGAAACATACCGAACTGCACCTGTTGCAAAATCAAACGGGATGCATCCACAAGGGCATAGCCAAATGGTGGAGTGCCTAACATAAAAAAACATCAACTTCTTCAACAGTTGAGACTGTAGTAAAGGGGTCGATACCTCACTCAGTGACAACACAGATGAAGCAACGCAAGCAGCATCCATGATCGGCGACATGACACAGTAGCTCAAGACCAAAAAGATTCCAACGGACTTTAATTATCTTGAGGCAACTGGCCAGGAGATGTTGATTCCTTCCATCCATCCCACAACTGGATGAAGAGCGGGTAACATCCACAGCTAAGATCATTGGACTGCAAAACATTACAACAAGTAAGTGTATTACTTGTTTGGAAGGATCCACCTGGGTATTCAAGAACTCACTTGCTATAATATTCGCCCTGCATTCAGGCTTCAACTTATGGTAGATTTGACACAACAAACTGTATTCAAGGATAATAATTCATCCTCTGATGAATCATAATAACCTCTTCTGGGGTGGAATAGGTATGTGTGAATGTATTGGAACTAAATAATATTATTAGGCCGCACCAATTTAATTTGTTGCTTCTCGGATTTTTTTTTTTCAGAAAAATTACCACAAAAAAAAACAGACATCTGCGCTCCCTGGGCGGTACTAGTCTTCGGAAAAGGACATGCGGGGTAATCTCCAAGCAGATGCTAGGGGGTAACGTGATATCTGAAATTTCTTACCCATCAGTAAGTGTTAATATGTTTGTCTTGTCAGGATGGTGAAAACTGGGAGACGTTCCAGGGGGATGTGGCTGTTCTAGCCTTCTACGAGCGTTTTTTTGATGACCCTCTGCGAGGCGCGGCGGCACGGCAGATGTACGATGACTATGTAAAACTCATGAACCAGGTAAATCCCGTCTGTTTTTCTAGTAGCCTGGGTTCCTTTACGTCTGCTTGATATGCTCTACTCCCTTACACGTTTTTCTGTGCTAACCCTAAACAGTATACCTGGGGTCCGCGTGGACCCCAGCACTATGTATTCTGTACTATTTTTTTTGTTTCTAAAAATATTTTTCTGAAATTTCAGGTAATTGTCACCCACAAAGTTGTGCCTCAACACAGTGCAGAAAATTCCGTTTCCCCCATTTTTTTTTAAATTTTGTATCTGATTTTCTTCGGCTTTCGATCGTAATGTATAACCTGGCGTTCTTATACTTTACTTTTTTTCTTATACTTTACTTTATTTTCAGGCTTTTATGGTAAGTTACACATGCGTTCTAACATTAAAAACATCTTATGTAATTTAATGTGATTTTTATTAATAATTTATGCTAATTTGATGACGTCATAGGTCAAAACCAAGATCCAAGATGGCGGATAATTAAATATGTATGACGTCATTGTATGACTCACTGGTGTTGCTAAGGGCAGCATAAGCTTTAGCAGACCTTATTATTTTTATCATAAACACTTTTTGTTAAAGTTGTGTTGTATACCATTAAGTTTAAAGAGAATAACCTATTTATAACGGTTTTAGCCAATAAAACCTTATGAATGACGTCATATGACGTCATAACGACATCAAAATTGTTGTATTGATTTATTTTTACTAGTACACCATCTTCTGAAAATTTGGTGACCATACGATATACTGTTCCCGAGTCCCACGAATCCCCAAAGCTTAAAAAACTTTTAAAAACGGGTATTTCTTGATTCCTTCTTTTCTTCACCAAAAAATAGGAAAAGGTCAAAATGAGCGTGCAATGTTAATGTAAAATATTCTTTTAGTCAGTTACTGTCATCCGGATTCTGACATATGCCTGTGCTCGATCAGGGTTTGTCACTAATGGAGAGTGGAATTCCCTGAGAACAATGGGAGGGGACAGACCGGTCTCCATCATCCAAGTAATGATGGAGGCCAAAGCACAACATTAACAGCTGCGAACATCAGGAAGTACCTTAGAGGTAAGGACCTTTTTAGAATCTTGCTTATTAGTGGACGGGTCAGTGCTTTTAATGCAGGTGTAGATTTAGGTAAAATAAGACAGGTATTTTGATGTCAATCTGCACTATTCCTCATACATTTTTATGGATTTCTGTACTAATTTTTTTACCATGTGTTGAATATGGAATAAAACAGTTATGGTTTCCAAAAGGCCTTGCTGGTTCAGGCAAGCATTTCAATGCATTTCCTATAATGGCGTGAATGACATCATAGGTTTTGTCCAGACTTGTCCTGGTTATAACTTATAGTGGCTTGCTGAAAGAAGTAAATGAGAGGTGTTCAGGGATGTGTACTTTTTTTTTACTTTCAGCAGGGTAAGCTGGACACTGGTGCACAGGTCAACGTTCTACCCGAGAAAGACTGGAGAAAGCTGAGAGGCAGAAACACTACACTCAAGCCGACCAAGACAAAGTTGTACGGTTACGGCAACAGACAGCTAGACGTGCTGGGAGAATGCTCGCTCCCATGCAAGCACAGAGGTAGGTCAGAGAACCTAAATTTCTTTGTCGTGAAAGCCAACTCAACACCAGTGCTTAGCCTGAGCGCATACTTATCCCTCAAGCTTATACAGTTAGTAATGACTGTCAACACAAATCAGTCAGCCGATGAGGTAAAGAACGAGTACAAAGATGTCTTTGAAGGAATAGGACAATTTCCTGGCACCCACAAAATACAAGTAGACCCTGATGTACACGCAGTGGTGCACGCTTCGCGCAAGATTCCAGTGTCCTTGAGGAATCCACTGAAGAAGGAGCTCGACCGAATGGAGTCCTTGGGAGTCATCCGGAAGGTAGATGTGCCTACAGAATGGGTAAACTCCCTATAGTGGTTGTAAAAAAAACACGGACTGGAAAGCTCAGGATCTGTTTGGATCCTAGAGATTAAACGGGAACATTACCAGTTCCCAACCTTAGAAGACGTCGCAACACGACTAGCTGGTATTTTGCGATGCACAGACGAAATGGTGCTGCCGTATGCCCGTCAGAAACTGGAAAGGGGTAGAAGAACACCATCTCAGCAGACGACTTCCTGTATGAATGGTTACCACACATCAGAAACCTTAACTTCATTTTCCTTCAACAACAAATCAATCTGTACGGACTAGATATTCAAAACTTTCGAGTGGGAACAAGGCGCAACAACATGTACAAGCAGGGATGGAAGTGTTCTCACCTCTCTTCAATGGGAGAAATCATCCGAAGTACCAGGCAATTGACCTCCTGGAGTCCATGGACAGAACAATGAACCCACCTGTAATATAAAAAACGGGGACAATTTGCTTGCGAACCACAGAATGACTAACACAGGTCATACCGTTAAAAATACCGTTACCTGCCAGCTTCAGTTTGAATCCGTCACACATCCTGTTTAAATGTGTGACGGACGACAGAAACTTGGAAGAAAGAATAAATGTAGGGGGTTGAAGTCCGCGAAGCCCAGCTGACGTTTTTGCGAGACTCGCCAAAATGGGGGAAGGGAATATCCCTTTGCTTTCAGTTGCTACCACCGTGCCTTTTAGAATTTGGGAGGGTGGGCAGAAAAAAAAAATTACAATTTTCTCGCGGATATCCGGGCCAATTATTCCCTTTATTGCCAAATTGTAGGATACGTACATTCTGTTACATGTAGAAGTTACCCTCTCCAGAGTAGGTATTTTTTTTCAGTTTCAGTTTCAGTTTATTTAAAAATCGACTGGCATGTAACACAATCATATGGTACATGAAATATGTCGGATTTTCACAAACACTGCACGTATCATGGACTATCAAATAAGTTAAAATGACAGAGATATAATATTAAAATCTGGTCATTGATCATCAATTTACAGAATACATATAATACAATCGTAATAATTAAAAGAGCCATATTTACAGAATATTTATATAAAATCAATATACCACTAAGTAGAATGCTGAGATAATATCTTCAAAGCACGTGGTAAAAACGACAGTTCATGACGTTTCGTTCTACTGAATGTGGAGCGTGACTGTTTCCTTCGTCTTAAGTTATATGTGCTTTGAGGCGGGACACATACAAAGTCATACAGGAAGTTGTCAGTGTCATTCAAGACATGTCGGATAGTTCTCAATGTGGCAAGGTCTCGTCTCAAAGACAAAGAAGGCAGGGATTCAGTAGGGATTCCTATAATCCTGCAGCAACGCTTCTGAACATTTTCAAGCATGTCTGACAAATGCTTAGGCAGTCCTGCCCATACTGGACTCGCATATTCTAACACAGGGCGGATGAATGCCAAATAGATACGAATGAGAATGTCAGTTGCTAGACCAGCCTTCTTTGCAATGGTTAGATAGTACATTCTCGGACGAGCTTTTGACAACATGTAATGGATGTGTGCGTCCCAGGTCAGATCAGACGTAATAAAGACACCCAGTAGTTTGAAACATGTGACCCGCTGAATCTCTTGACCGGCTATTGTTGGATGAGGTGGATTGGGAATATTTTCCTTTTTCCTAGCACTGATTACCATATCTTTGGTTTTCTTCGCATTCACTGTAAGCGAGAAACCTTCACCCCATTCAACAACAGAATTCAGAGCCCTTTGGGATTGCCCAGGTAGAGAGATAGCGTTCCTACAGCTAGAGTCGAGCTGGAGGTGGATGGTAACACAAGAGAGGCGGAAGTGGGGGTGATGAACACACCCTATCCGGTGTTGCTAGGCAACGACTACGGGGCGGCCTGCGTCGTAACTAGGACAGGTCTGGTAACAACTCAGGAGAAATCGAGTAAGTTGGGGGAGGACAAGAGACGCCTTGGGGGTAGCGAGAAGATGGAGTCAATGGTGCCGCGGTACCAGATTCCAGCGAGACGCCAGCAAGGTGGTCAAGTCGTGAAGTGTCCTCTGAAGAGTCCATGTATCATAGAGCAGAGGATACAGAAGCTCATGAAGGAGGACCCGGTCCACCGGAGGGGTCGGATGCGTTGGCTGCGGAGGCAGCACCAACTAAAAATGGAGGCAGTTCACTGTCCAAACGGACCATAAGCCGCTTTCATGGTTGACACAGGTCAGGGACCGAAATAGGAAGTTGATGCGGTGGAGTCTAGCACTCCAAGAATATGACATCAAGTATGTGCACAAGAAGGGCAAGGACAATGCCAATGCTGACACCCTAAGTAGGACGTGGGCAGAGTAGTCTGTACCTATTACTTAGGTAGCTGACTCATTGTTAGTAGCATAGTGTAACAGTTATGTAGTAAAGTAGACAACTTGTGTTATGACTAGATGTTAGAAACTTCTACGATGTATTGTCATAAGATAATGTTAGTTATCTTCTTGGGGGGGCGTGTTACATGTAGAAGTTACCCTCTCCAGAGTAGGTATTAATGGTAGCTCCCCAGTGTGGGGGTGGAAGGAGAGGGCAGAAATTCTGGGGAGATTGTTCTGACAGGGAGAGAAGGGCAGATGTGTGTTGAGTGTACCTTGTGGCTCCGAGAATAAAAGGGATTGTCTGATACCACATCCAGTCTCTTGGCGATCGATTTATATTATTTACAACGAACCTGCTACACATTCATAGGAAGGCCTGGTGGAGCCTACATATTACGTTCCATTTATGTGCCCGACACGTGTAACTTTTGAAGAGGACATCGCGTAATTAATCTCACAAGAATAAAATAATGATCATGCTACAAAATGTTTTACTAAGGAGATCGGGACCATACGCGTCATTGTAGCGAAGGAGTTATTAACTGTCAGCTGTATTATAAGAGTAACTGTCAGTCTTTTCTTAACCAAGACTTAGAAAGTAAATCGATAGTCTGTTTGATCTAAACAAAGTTTTGTTAATTTTTTGTTCCAGAGAAGAAAGCAGCAGCAAGCAACAATAAAGTAGAAAAGGTAAAAAAAACACGAAGTATACCCAGACTTTGCTGATCCACTGATCATTGAATTGAAGCTGTTGATTTTTTTGCCGTTGTCGCCATTACACATAGTTTTCTTCTGCTTTCAGAGTGAAACACTGAATGCTGAAAAGCGAAGGAAAAACGCGGCCCCGGAGGAACAGGACGGCGAGGCAACCAGTGACATCCTTTCCTTGGATTAAATCCTTCCGTAGCTCGGTATGTTATGTCCCTCTCCTACTGCGATGACTTTCTATCTGCAAGTTAATGTTATCCTGCATGTAGCAATGTCCATATAAGGAGTTTTTCTTATGCCCAATAACGAACGATCACAGCCAGACAAAGTCCTTACAGGACAAGTAGTTTTCCAGTATATGTAATCTAGCATGTCATTGTGGTTTTCATGGTAAAATCTCCTATATGCATGTCGCATGCAACTCCTCAGTAGCTTTGGAGTCAGAAATGATAAGGGCCTTTATAGCTAATGTAGATGGAAGACGCAAGGGTTATTGAATTGTGTTAAAACTTGCAAATGAAAGAAACGCTAAAAAGACGATGAAAATGAAAGAAGACTGATTTACATAGAAAACATACCTGATGTTTACGTTAACCTCACTTTGAACCTTTATTTTGCGTCTTTCAAGAAATACCATAATGAAACACTTCTCTGCAGGTCAAGAATCCAGGGAAGAAGCCAGAGGTGGTCTTAAGGAGGTATGCTATACTTTTGTCTTTAAAATTACATGGCTACTAGCCAAGTTTATTAGAACATCTAGTGTCATTAAAAGAAGCTTAAAGATATCTTCTCAAGATAAATGTGTTCCTCGGGCTGTACTGACTTTTTGGATCTTAATTATTTGCACGTCATTTGTAAATGTTTTAGTTGTGCAGTTACGATCTCATTACTTAAAATGCAGAAGTAAGCATCTACCTGCCCTGGTTCAATATTTAGATTTAATACTCCATTTATTTCTTTTTTTAATTTCTTTCTTAAATTTCAGGCATCCAAGGTCCATACAAAAGAAAACATACACTTAGATATCAATACACATAGTGACAACAGACTGAGTTAAGTGCAGGTAATACATTGTCGTACGTAAGCTTTTCTCATTGGAGGATATAAGAAATTAGCCCGCGCGTTTTTATGCAAGTTGCCACGTGCACGTTGCATTGTCGCACCTGGAAATCACGCTCGTCTTCCTGTTGACTTGTTCATTGTGCCACACGCCGATGGCGAGTTCAAGAGCCACCCCGTCCACCAGCAGCGGCCGGTGCAGACACCCCTCCTCAGTTGGTGAGGCGCCGGGGTAAGATGACCCCCGAAAGAAAGGCGTATTTGATGAGTTTGCCATGTGAAGTAGGTACTTAGTATTTAGTTGCTTTCGTGGTTGGTAATCCACATTCGTTGGGAAAACGACAACTAAGTAATGGAAGTTCAACTTTTTCATGCTTGTAACGTACAGGGAACAATAAAAATAAGTGACATTGCACTTACCCATTTTCCAGACTGAAGTCCGCGCAGCATCAGACCGCTACGGTGTGGACGACCCTGGCCACCGACACTTTGCAAAAGCAGTAGATATGGTACAGAATTCTACTTAACGTGCCTTTATATATACGCCATGACGTCACGGTAGACCAAACGTGGGTGACAGTTGGCTGATTTGCCTACCAATAATTTGCATATGTCTTCAAATAATCGGATGTGTAGAATGTAAACAAAAGGGAAACATCCTGCCTTCCACTGACAGCAGTAATTAAACACCATTGCTAATTTGAAATAATGAATCTAAATTATTCATGATTAAGTAATCTTTACGTCATCATTGCCAGGTGCTGAAAACATTCCCGACACTCCCCTTCGGGAGGGTAAGGGACGAAGTAAAGACTGTTCTGAAGAACAGGAGGTATGAAAGGAGGTCGAGGCAACCAAGCTATTGACTTTTTTTATAAAAAAAGTGTCATCAACTTCCTTGCAAAAGCCAACATGTCATCTTTAAATGAAACTTCAAGCACAAATAATGACATCTTAAATATATCATTTCTGTAGAAGGGCAGCAGCAACACCCCAACAACATAGGGTGAACGTGACCATGCCAAATGGAACATCATTGGCCGTGGCCGAGGAACTGAGACGTGAGGGAACAAGAGGTAAGTCAAACAAAATGTTAAGCAGCAAATTCGCCGTAAAGCGTAATTGGTCGCTTTTATGCTACGTAAAGCGTAGGCGTTACAGACATATTTGAATGAAAACAATATGTCGCAAAACATTAATCAAAAGGTCGAAATGACATATAATCAAATTAGAATGGGCCAGGGCCAAGTCAGAAAAAAAACATCTTCCATCTTCCAACATCTGCTTGGAGAGAATTCTCCGGTGTTCTAATTTGTGATTGGTTCCTGCATGGAGGTACTTTTTTTACCTCCATGGTTCCTGTTATCTGAAAACATATAGAAATGCCACGTGGAAATGCGCCATTCGTTGCCATAATCATGAGACTTTGGGTGTGTTATACTAGCTATGCATGGTTTTGATAGAACTGACGCAATCCGGCCAATAAGATATAGATTGTTTCGTTACCGTCATATGAAAACACATTCAGGTTTCCAGGTCCAACCATAGGGAAAGATCATTGTGCTACGGTCATCCATGCCAAACTAGCCGCCGATTAGACTTTTTGATATAGTGCACTAAGTAAAATGCTGATGGAAAATGACCCGTTTACGACATGGAGGGATGATATAAATAACCAACGGTTCTAATTAGAAGAAAAAAGAACTTCAAACGTTACATTTCTCTGACCCACCCTAGCCGATTATAAATGGACGTTCCCAAACGGTGCGCGTGGGCGGTCTTCATTTTACCTTGTGCGTGTAGCCAGACTGACAAGACCTCTTCAGATTCGCATTATTACATTGTATTTATCTTCGAGCAAGGACGTTTGTTGTCATCAAGTATGACTGACCAAGGATCGTCGCAGCCCGAGATGTCTAAAGCGAAACGGCGGTAAGTTTGACGCACTTTTATTTTTTTTAACCCTCAAACCACCGTAGGTTTTTTGCGACGAATCTTACCGCATGGGGTCAAAACTGACCCCATAATGTTTTGCACGAATATGGTTTTTACGATTTGTATGTATGTATAGTTTCATCAATCTATGAGGGATAGTTTGACATGATTAGGTGTGAATAATTTCTTCTCATTATCATAATTTGATTTAATTTCACTAGAGGTCAACAGGCAGCCATGCTGATGACCTTTAACCCCAATTCCGTAGGCAACTTAGTCAAGAGTCACAACTATTTAGTTTCCTGATTTAATATTGCGTTCATTCAAAGCATGAGGTCATGTAAAAGCTTCAATCTGTATTTAGAGGAATTAATATGCCATGCCATGTATATAATTTGAATGACTTTCAAGTGACCAATATCTGTTAATGATATTAATTTTTCACTTTTTATGGTATATCAACATCTACTACATATATGTTTATCAAATCAGAGAGAGGATGGACATGGCTCCACACAAAGAAAAGTTGGTGGCATTGTGGGAAAGAGGGATGCAGAGCAACAATACTCGAATAGGCAAAGAACTTGTGGAAGAAGCTATTCAGACTACAGGTCTGGAGAAGTGGAGAGTTCTGGTAAGTACAAATCTCAAAATAAGTAATTATAAACCATTTACTGTAGTTGTGATTATTATCTCTCATAGAAAATGGAAGGAATAACTCACTAAATTACAACAGAAAGTTTATTGCACATTTTGCTCCAGGGCTTGCATGTGATATGAAAAGGACAAAGAATGAAGCACAATACATGTAGAAATGCATTATATTTTTTTTAATTTTAGAAATGCATATTTTTTTAATTTTAGAAATGCATAACAACTGACTATTCCATTCTATCATAAATGCTGCATACCAGTTCTTTTTCTGAGTCAGTGGGATATATTTTGTGTAAACTAAAAATAAAATATCATAAAAATATAAAAAGATAATGTTACGAAACTAACAAAGCTTTCACACCGTTCAATTGTTGCTGAAATAAAGACTACATTATGTCATGTGCAGCAATGGATGCATAACTACAAGACTAAGCTGCTCTCACAGGAGACCCAGTCCCAGGAAGAGCATCACAGATCAATCACAGCAAAGAGGAAAACAAATGGCTATGACCTGTTCAGGAAAGAACATCTTGCACGTAATTGCTTGTAAGACTTCCTGGGTGAAATTTTCTAATTGCTTACCAGTTTGTTCTCTGTGGTCTCTGAGTGCAGGTAGTTTGTGTGATGCAAGGTATGCCATTACCTGGGTGGTAGGCCGTTAGCTATCACCCTGATAAGACCTTTCAAATATCATTTAAGTAGTAAAACATATGTTGTATAACAAGTATGACTGTGTTAGATACAAAATTACAGTACAGAATATCATATTCAATTTCTGAAGACTTTATCTCATGTTGTACACCAATTTTTTGTGTGCACCTACTATTGCCAAAGAAATATATTTCGATTGCCAAACACTTCATATGATTTAAAATCTTGTACTAAAAATATATATATTATATTTATATATAAAATATTTGCACTTTTTACAATGGATCTAATATCTTTCAAGGGAAATCAGGAGCTTCTGCCACTAGGGAGGCAGGATATGCTTGGAGTGCCATCAAAGACACCGCGCTGGGCAAGGAGTATGAGGAAAGGGCCAAGAAACTAAAAGTAATGGAGCCGAAAGAATGCGACTCCAAGCAGAAACAAAAGGAGATCAGGAAGCTGTACAGTCAGCTAAATGAAACAGTTAAGTAACATTTAATATGTCTGTACAAGGGATATTGCCAGTTATGGAGTGTATTTCTATTATCACACTTTTGGTATACATATTATTGTGTACTTGAGCATATCAAAACTGAAAGCAATGTTTATTGTTTGACAGATGACAATGTATGTACCTCTACTCAAATTGTGGTGTATATTTTGTTTCTTGATGCTGTTGTTGTTGTCAATTAAAAGCTTAGCGACCATGGAGGCATTCTTTGTTTCATCTGCACACCACTAATCACAGGGACAGATTATAAGTATGTAGCGTATAATTATTGTTAAAGTTAAATTGTTAAATGTCACATTTCAATGATTTTGACAATCTGTTTCTGTTCACAGCTGCAGAAGCTCCAAGCCTGTGGCTGTGATGCTGTGGCTTGGTACAACCACGATACCAAGGATGTTTACGTGGGCGGGACACCCGAGGGAACCAGGATGATGCCAAACCTGGCATGGGACTTTGGAGTCTGCTTTGGAGGACCAAGTAGTGCTGGTAAGTACACTTATAAGGATGAAAATCTTCCTAATTAAAGATAGTATAGGGTTTATTTACTAAATAATATAAGACAGATCTAAGCCTGCTCCGCAAACCCTCTGTAAAGCAATCCATCCATCATAGACTTGTCTATAAACATCAAAGTATATGCATGAAATTACAAATTATTCAACAGTGAACAATTGTGCTGTAATTTTTCAGACAAAGCAAAGGATGGGACAAAGGCCTTACAAGAAGCGGTCATGGCACTACTGACAGAGAAATGGCGTGAGTACTACTTGCATTTTCCTTAATTACTAATATTCCTCTATTTTGGGGCAAAAGGCAGATCATTGATACAAGGTGTGCAAAGAAATGAAGGTGTAAAATACAAGAGAGCAGTGTTGCGAAAACACAAAAACCTACTGTCTCTGCAACACATATGGTCATTTATTCCTTCCATAATCCAATAAGTTAGATAGTCAAGTTTCTCTATGTAGAACCAAACCCAAAATATATATTCCATTTAGTTAGTCCCCAGTACTTAAGTGCTAAGATGTCATAAAACCAAAGCTAGTGAATATTGATACCAGTGCTCAGCCCGTGCTGTAACTGTGCTTTCCAAGTGGCATGTTGTCACAATAATGTGCTGAGCTAACAACTTAGAATATAATAAGAGTGGCAATGAACTCATGTATTTTCCCGTCTCTTTCTGTGTGCTCTTTGTTAATTCGTTTCCATTTTGTTCAGGCTTACTTCATGTCTGCTAAATGTTTGATGTTGTTCCATTTTAGTATTATGGGTTTCTCCATTATATTAATATGTGAAAAACTTTTTTCAGGGTTGGCATCAGGGAAAACTACTAAATTTCCCTACGCTGCTATGAGAAGAGAGGAAGTGACAGTGGAGGGCTTACCAGAGGACTTCGAGCTCAAGAAGCCATGGGAAATGGGGCGGAAAAAACTACAGATCATCCTGGACCGTAGGGATGGTTGAAGGTTTCAAGTTGGGGCTGGCCCAGCACATGGGCCTCCCCAATACCCAGATGTAATCAGGCCGCTAGTGATAGTGCGGCCATGTAACTTAAACTCACAGCACAATTTTGGTTCTGTTTTCTGCACACTTTTTTAATTGTCAGCTTTCACCACACCGGCCGCATCATACCGTGCACCTGGGCGTGATGCTCCAAGAGGGCTTTGCCCATTATTGATTGGATTGGATTGGAACTTGTCGGCTGGCTTGCACCCGCGTTTCCACTCGTCTGAGTTGTAGTCCCTGTCGCAGTCGAGGTTCCTTTCGTAAGGCCACACCAATTTATTTTCTTGGTTAACTGATTTTTCTAGAAAAATAATGGAGCGGGCGGGCGAAATAAAATAAAAAATAAAAATTTGAGACTACCTGCCATACAGCCATGTAGTAAGCACTCCAGACTGCTTATTAATTTACAAAAAGCTAGTATAGGGTACATTGAACACTTATTGAACTGGAAGGACCATTACTACATTATCAACTTCTGTAACATCCCTTTTAATACAATTATTGGTAACATAATATAAAACTTTTGCAAGTTACACATCTTTACTGTATGACTAACAAAATTAGCGACAACTGACAAGACTCCGATATTCAAGTAGTTTCAACTTCATTAATCTTTTGATTTAGTTTAACAGTATCTAATCAGATTGCACCTGGTGCAATTTGGTGTTCTCAATATACAAGCAGTAGTTCATAGATATAAAGCTTGTTTTGTGGTGCTTTTGGGTTGATATTCTTTTTCGTACAAACAAGGACATTATACTGTATAATGTCCTTGGTACAAATTTGCAGGAAAAACAAGTTTTACTTTCACCATCATAAAATTATATGTACTCTAAAACATGACACAAGTCACACAATGTAAACTCTCACAAGCAAATTCATAGTCACAAACAACTTTAAAGGGAACAAAATTTATTCAATTTACATGTATTTACCTAGACCCTGCCTTCATCCAAAGATGAACTTGCCATGTGGCCGCCGAAAATAATGAATGGCATGATCCAACATGGCTTCCAGTCAGAAAGTAAACAGTCAACGATTGGATACTTTACATCATGTGACTAAGTGCAGGAGCGCCTCTAACGACATTGGCATGAACTGCAGCAAATTTCCCTGTTCAAGGTACCAGGCCAGTGGGTTCTAAACTACAATGTATGACGTTTTTTATTTTTATTTTCATTCGGCAAATCCGTTAACCAAGGAAATAAATTGGTGTGGCCTAAGAACCGACAAAAATTAAGGAACTTTTAAAACCTACAAAATACCTTAAAATTTGGCATTACCAAATATTACTGATAATTAGAGATGATAATTAGAGATGCTATCTTGTGCTTTCCTGTTATCAGTACATGATAGTAATATACTAAGTTATGTTTTACCGCAACTGTCAGCTGCCTTCGGGTCGTCCAGGCGAAGATTTTGCTAAGAAACACGCTAAAATCACCTTTCGCAACCACTAGTAACGCACAAAACGTCGGGTTCAAACAATGAAAACGTGTGAGTTGACTAAATTTTAAGTCATAATTTACACCTATCCACCAAACCGTCTTGCCACAGGTGGATGAACTTGTCCAGCTGGTGTCCATACTAAATCTGATGCCGTTTTATTTTTGTCGCAAGGTTTTGTCTAACCTACGTTATGGAAAGATAGACGGGTAAAATTCGCTCACGAAAAGACATTTCACAATAATTTTCAAACTGGCTTATCCGCTAGACTGTGTTTTTGCGAAACAAATCCATGGCAGGGAAAAGAAAACACGAGTATCGGAAAAATGACAACAAAAAACAGCGTCAGGCCGTTTGTCAATTTTTTATTCTAACCTACGTTACCATGGTTATTCCATTGAGATTAGACAGATACTCGCACTTCTATTCATCAGAAAGAGGGTCATCAGGTATACATTTGCATGTAAATTTTAGTGTAAGGGCTGACGGCTTAGATTGTATTGATCAAGCATAATTCTAACCTACGTTACCGTCTAACCTACGTTACCATTTTTTTTATTCACTGTGTTATCGAATTTACAGGAAAAGGATACGATGCAAAGTTCGATTAACAGCATTTTATCAACTGTAACAATACTGTAGTTGGCCTTGTCTTGCTAAAAAGTCATAGTACAGAAGGTTTACTCTCCCTGCTTTAATCTCCAAGCAGATGTAGCACGTGAGCTTGTTTTGTGCCGTCAAGTAGTCTTTCTTTGCACTTACATTTTCCTTCGTGAAAAAAACAGTGTGACGTTAGAACATACGTTTGAGATTTTCCTCACTATTTTATAATAGTCAATGTTGTGGCTGTATTAAAACCTACAGCACAACCTCTGTAAAATACTTTTAGCCATCTAGGGCTATATAGTGGAAGCGAGGGCAGCATCTGTTTCATCTTACAACTAGAGGGCCTTTGGAGCTGTCATTTTTGTCCTCTAAAGTTGCCTGTTCTTTTATAATAAAAATAATCTTCAGCGCAGAACCTAGATTGATGTTTCGAGTATTTTATTAATATAGATTTATAAAATGCACGTGTATTGGATTCAAAGTGTTGTGTACTGTCTAAGACGTACACCCTTTTTAAGGCAGTGTAGCAGGCACCATGATTGGCTTCCTCTGGCATTCCTTCGAACAAGCCGCGCCAAATACGAAACACTCGTGTGGTCCACCACATAGGACAGTGTCGGATTGTTGCAGGTCGCCAATGCTAATTCTTTTGTGGCCTTTTCTAACTAATTCTTTCGTGGTGTAATCAAGGAGGTTAATTTTTGTAAGCTCCTTGGTTTTGTCGTCAATCACAATGTTGGGAAGACTGCAATATCTGCGGAAAGGAGTATGCTGAGACCGAGGATTTAGACCTACATTTGACCAGAGCACACCGTGCCGAACCAAACAGTCCTACAAGTAGGTACATTTTTATATGTGCAATTCAATATTACAGAATGAACAAAAGTTAAATTCTTCATGAATTTAGGTGAGGGGTAGTCGATTATCATACTTGAATTTTACAACCTATTGACTGGCATAAGTGTTGAGTTCCTTTACTTTAGTTTTTCACTCCATGTATTGTTACACCGTGACTTGTAAAGATATTTGACGTTGCCTACTAGATTATAGAGTCATGTAACCTTGTGGACGTACAGATTAGTAAACGTTGTAGTCAGCTGCGTGGAAAAATGGCTGACGTGACCTGGAAATTTGACCACGGCCCATAATTTTGGAGCCATGTTTTTTGCCACCAAAACGAGTCGTCGGCAGCCATCTGGGGCTGAGCCAAACAAATGAGGAGCACACAAACCCCCACCCCCCTGTGATAGTTACACCAGATAATTAGGACTAATCTGTGCCGTGACAAACGTCAAAAAGTGTGATCAACCCCTCTATTAAATTTTTTGGAACGTTGGGAACATTGGGAAGTTAGTTGCATAATTAAAAACATTATTGAGTGTCCACTGAGCATTTTCTCATTTCTGAAACGCAGGTCACGGCGTGTTCGACTTTGATGAAGAGGACACAGTGACAACTCCTATTAGGACTGTGACACCGCACCGATACAACTGGCAGTTTTTCGGCGACGCCGATGATGACCAAGAAGAATGTGGAGAAAATGAAGACAAAGACATAGAAATGATTGAGGAGGAAGATCTAGCACACGGTAAATTAACTTACTTACTTACTTACTTACTAACTTATTGCCCTTAATGCCAGTCCCGTGATGTAGGGCAGCAACAAAGGTTCTCCAGTTCCCTCTGTCCTGGGCTATTCTCTGGATGCTGTCCCAAGTGTGGCTGAACCTCTCAGTTCTTTTGCAACTGTACTACGCCAAGTGATCTCAGGTCGTCCTTGTTTTCTCTTCCCTTCTGACAGGTGTCCAATGTATGTAGTGCTGTTCTTGTTCAGTAATTCGGGTCTTTTCTTAGCACATATCCTCTCCCTCGGGGGTACCCGTGTGGTTGCCCTGCGTTATAGTTAGTCTGGTAACAAAACCTTTATAATACCTCCCGAGTTCTACATCCTCTCCGCAAATTGAGGGTGTATGGCTCGGGAACTATAATATAGAGGATAGAGAATGGGTAGAGAGATAGAAAAAGGGCAGAGGGATATCGTTGCTACTTTGACAGGGAGGCTGAACACGCCATAGATCTGATAGGAGATGAAGCGTTAAGGGACGAAAACTACTCTGTCGGGCTCCGGGATGCTGTGTGGCTTGGTCGGTATTCAAGCTTCTACCATATGCTGGCCATGAGTTCCGTCCTTAATACACCATTTGAGTCCTATTGCCAGAACATGCACACGTTTTCTCTACTCCCATCACCAGGGATGTCCGGGGCCGTAATGTGAGTAAGGATGACAGACCTGCCTTCAAGATCATGTGGACAAATACCACAGTGCCAAGTAACCCAAATGAGTTTATCCCTAACCATTTTGTGGTAAGGCCACAGCAAGTAAATTTTATGGATGACATCCTCGCGCTCATTAATTTTCGCCTGATTTCAGAAAAAAAAACAAGAAATTTTTTTGCCCTGGGACGGTGGTCAACATGTCAAAAAAGGCAAATATGTCATGAACGTCCATCTGCAAGACAAGGCTCTGATTTATTCTTTTATTTTTACTTTGATACAATGTTGTACTTTATTCATTTTATATGTGATGTTGCCACTGAATCAAAACCATTTGTACAATAATTGAAAATTTTATTTAGTCACTTCTTTTTTCAAAGTTGTTTCAGAGACAAATCGGTGTTGTAACAGTTGGCACAATATAGGTAGAGTATCGCTTCCAGACAGTTCGGTTTATGAGTCACTCTGTCAGTGATTGAGCCCTGTGTTCTGCCTGGTAGCCAGTCTCTAAACTCAGAGACCACCAGGGATCCAGCAAACTTGAGGCGCAATTCCTCGTGTTTGATGGCAAGTGTTGACAGTCCAGGGTGTTCCATTACAAATGAATACCCAGTGTAGTATCTACCTTGAAGATGGTACAGCAAGCTCTTTTTCTTGTTCTATTTAATAAAGACACATCTGCAAGGACAGGTAATACTGTTGAATACAGCGACAGAAGACCTGTTGGGTATGATATCATGTTTTACCGCCTAAATTCTTGTTCAACGAGGTTTACGATCTCAAAATCTGAAAATGTAGGAATCTTGTTTTTTTTGGCCTGCCTTGTTTTTTTTTTCGCCCTCTCGCATTAATTTTGGAGTCTCCGGAGGATGTCATCCATAAAATTTACTTGCTATGGCCTAATGAAGGAAAGGGCAACTTCACCAGAGCCTACAGTGCCAACGTCAGCCCCTGATCACGAGGTTTTGACAACCAATCAACACATCTGTCCAACGACCATGCCTTCGGTTCAAGACAACATAGGGAACCAACTAACAACTGGCACCCGTGGCCAGGAACCAACCAACAACTCGCACCTGTGACACCGCACCTGTGGGCAGGAACCAACCAACAACTCGCACCCGTGACAATGGATACGTCGCACCAGGCTGAGCTGGAAATGGAAGACTCGCTCAGCGACGTGAGCGTCGGTGAGGACCTCCCCATAGATAACGGGCAGCATGACGTCACCTTCGAGCTTATTACATCAGGGACGAAAAGGCTTCGTACAAAGCTAGTGGACAGCCTTGGATATTCCTACTCGGTGAAAATCCGGTAAGTCAAATTATTGTACTGCATAAATGTTTGGCATTGGACAATGCTAAATAACTACAGCAGCCTGTAATATATGTCTGTTATCTGCATTAATGTTGATGGATGGCTACTTTTCTTTCTGTGACATACTGGGACTGCGTAGTCCGACCGAAAGGCAGAAGATGCCCCGCTTCGGTCATCGAGAGAGGTGGACAGTTCAGGCGGGGAAACAACAAGCACAACCGCCAAAAACAGTTACTCAAGCAACTGGACATGATTTTGGAAACGGCCAGACGTTTCAGGTAGCATCCACTACCTTTCGTCAGTGACACTAAAGGACTGCAGGAGAATTGCTGGTTTATAAGCACAAACCATAGATTGATATGCAAATAAGTAAAGACAATTTTTTGTGAAAGGCCAAAAGGAAACAAAAGTTAGACAGGTCAAGACAAGGATAATGCAAATTAGTGAAGAAGCTCCTGTTGTTTCAGAACAGGAGCTTAAGTGTTGTCTGTCCTTGGGGCTGGGAGCGCCAAATCCCAAGTTCCCGAGAGGTCTACCCGTAGTCCCCCCCCCCCCTCCCTGTTGAGGGTGGGGTTGTACATCCTTTCATATATAGCTTCTCTAACTCCTCGTTCCCACCAGCGGGTTTCGCGGTCTAAGATATCCGTGGACTCGAGTTTGAAAGAGTGCCCCTGGTTGTGTTGTAGGTGGTGGAAAATGGCTGAGGAATGGGTCACAAAAATTGTCTTGACTTGTCTAACTTTTGTTTCCTTTTGGCCTTTCACAAAAATTGTCTTTACTTATTTGCATATCAATCTATGGTTTGTGCTGATAAACCAGCAATTCTCCTGCAGTCCTTTAGTGTCACTGACGAAAGGTAGTGGATGCTACCTGAAACGTCTGACCGTTTCCAAAATCATATCCAGTGGCTTGAGTAACTGTTTTTGGCGTATCTTATCACCTGGATGTCTAACCTTCACCGACGTAACAAGCACAACCACCCACCCGTGGTAAATGCTGCCACCAATGTAAAGGTAGGGTAATATGTTATAAATGTACCAATTTTTTACTGCTTTATCCCCTTAACCATAACTAAAACTAAAAGATGAAAACTGTCTTGTATATTACATGTGTACAGAAATAGATAAAGCATGCACTGTATTCAACTATTGTCTGTTTCAGATCCAAGCGGCCGAAAGGCAGAAGGCGAGCGACATTGTCTATCAGTCGGCCAGCGCCATAGTGCATATTGTAGTGATGGACAACAGACAACAGATAAGAGGAAAAGAAGGCTGGAGGCAGGAATGTCTGTGCGTACCAAGCCATGATAACAGTGCAGGATGCAAACAAGAAGGATGAGATGGAAATGCAGAGAAAAAGAGAGAAGAGGTGGAGCAAGAGCGCAAACTGCTGAACATACAGCAGGAGCATGACCAGAGGATGGGCCAGTTTATGTCAACAATGGCCCATTTTTTCTCACAAGCAAAGGGTACCCTACCTCTAGCTTCCAGATCCCTAATCCTCACTTCAGCTCCCAGGGACATCCTTATTTCCCAACCCCCAGCGCTTCTCGTGGACCCCCTACTCCTTTCCACTTCCCACCCCTGAACTTTGAGCAACAGCAGCCTGCCACCCACAACAGCCGCACCAACTTCTATGAGGGGCCGCGCACTAGCACCGCCGTCAACTTCCCACCACAAGCAGAGATGGTGCAGATGCTCAACGGCCATGAGAGGACGCACGATGCGATGTCTCCGTCCCTGATGTCTGATTTGAAAGTTATTTAGCTGTGTGAAGTGAGTATTTCAAATTCTGCCTGTAGCTGGGAGATTTTATATGCTCATAGGATCAGTTTATTTGGAAAAATGGATGGTAGCTCTAAGACCCCGAGACGAGAAAAAAAAATTATATATCATATTCTGCGTACAGTATTTTCATGGAGATTGTATTTGCAGGAATGTCTCAAGAGGCCGACGTCACAGAGGCCGAGGAGAACATCGAACTGTCCGGACAGGCGATGTCACGTAACTTTGAATCCCTGTCTGTACCCCTACTGTCAACATGGCACAGTCAACACCTAAATCAAGCCGCGCAAAAACTTCTGACGTATCGCTAGGAGAGCGCTTAGAGTCTACTGAGAAAACGCTCGCACTCCACTACAACGGGCAAAGGGAAAGATAAGAAAAGTTTAAGGGATGGAACAATAACTTTGAAATCCCGATGCATGCACAAAAGGATGTTTCCCATCTACCGCCAAAATCTGTAATCAGTCGCGGCCGCACTGTCCCGGGGTACTGTGGGTAAGCCAGTAGTTCCACCTTGATTTGTTCTCGACCAAATGTAGGAGTGAATAAAGCCACATGATGGTTAAAGAAGTAATAGAAGTATAAGTTTCCATGTTAACGTTTTATCAAAGTTGACATCTATCAATTATATCAAGTGAGTAGTTGTGGTGATGATCCTATGGCCGTATACGGTCGTCAGTACGTCTTAAGTCGGCCTGAATGCTACGCCATGGCAAAAGACGTGGCTAAATATATGAGGGAGCCCCCATCAATGGCCAGGGTAATAAGAGGGAGGTCAAGCAGGGCCTGTTTGAACATGTTAGGGGAAGGCCCTCTGACCACTGGCTGCGGAAACGGAAACTAGCGGAGGGGACTTCCATAGCCGACTTCAAGAAAGGCTTACAGGGGGGTATGTACACATTGCCTGTTTAAAAATAACGCAACCTGAACATATAACAGCGCATACACAAAGGCACATATAACAGCGCATACACAAAGGCGGCAATGGCATAAACTGAATAAACTGCAGCTCGTTAGCCACTTTAGCATGTGTCATCAAAGTACACGCTCCCCTGCTGGGGACGAGATAGAGAAATTGCATTCGGAGTGTTTTGTGTTCGGAGGCAATCATTATCATCATTGCAAGATGTTTGTGAGTCTGTACCCTGTACAAGTATATTGTCGCGTGCAAATGTAAATCATCACCTCGACGGACAAATGGCACCTTTTACTGACCACCTTTATCACATGGTGTGTAAGACAAGGTTAGTGGAAATTAAAAATTCCTGTGATGCTTCTAAATTTCTAAATGCAGGTCCCACGGATAGGAAGCCACCAGCAGAAGAGAAGTCAGCTGGAACAGCAGAGGGCTGACCTGGAAAGGTGGAGGGACCGGGCGTTATAGGCTGAAAGGGACATGGCCACCTGGAAGGAACGGGCCCTAGAAGCTGAAGACAAGCTAGCGAGCTTAGTATACATCATTTAACTTGATTTGTGCAAAAGAGGGAAGACATACATGATATCGTGAACTTTAAAACCATTCATTTCTACCCAAATACAAGTAAATGCGTATCTTTTTTTCAAAGTTATGGAATTAAAGCAATTGCGTATGCATGCCCAATAAACTAACTATTTTCCCCCATCTTTCCAGGATCGGAGGCGGCACAAAACCCGTCAAGAACAGGTCCGCCGGTCCGTCTGCCTCAACGTCCCGCCGGCCAATGTCCCTCCACGCCCCGCCGGTCCGTCTGCCTCAACGTCCCGCCGGCCAATGTCCCTCCACGTCCCGCCGGTCCGCCTGCCGGTCTGTCTCGCCGTCTTCCCGCCGGCCAGCGTCCCTCCCAGTCCCGCCCGTCTGCCTCGCGGTCCTCCAAGCCTTTTGTCTTTGTTTGGGTATTTGATTGGAAAAGTTGAAGATATGTTCAGGTGTAAAGCTCATGACAAAGCAACACGAAAGGACGTCATTAGCAGAAAGACTTTCACCACCCACATTGCTAAGATTCTGGCACTTACAGCAGAGAACGAAACAAAGACCAGTTGGACATCCTTGCTCATTCAGGCAAGGATGAAGGCTCAAGTGGTAACAGAGTAACGTAAGTTGATTTTTTAAAATGAATTTTGAAGGTAGCTGTGTTTAATATATGCTTTGCAAACCACCATAGACATTTTATCATTAAAGGTAAATTATAAGTAACTTTGGACCCAAACAGGGGGTAAATTATCTGTTGACTTTTATCATGTCAAGAGGAAACGTGTAACATTTTTGCTGCCACTTTTTGTTTTGTTCATAGTATGCCTGTCATATTTTACAGTGTTGAACCCGGAACCCATTGTTTCGAAGAGCCAAATTTCTGGTATTCTACAGCATGCTGATGAGCCTCTTCAGTATGTTCTTCAAATGCAAGCTGGAGAAACCCCGTGTGAAAATCAAAACGAAAGGAACAATGGCCATCGTAACCCATCCGCCAAGACTGCGAGTCTTGTGGTAAGGACTGCTACACATGGCGATCACAACCCTTTGTCTTCGGAAAGTACGCTGCCGGAGACATCCTGATAAGTTTTGGAATCCTGATGTCAGGAATAAGCATCGCGAAAACTATGCTTCTGTCCAAGCACATAGGGCTCTGCGTGTATTCAGTAAGGACATGTTTCAATCACCAGACATCATTTCTCTTTCCGGCGATTCTTCGTGCAACATGGAGTGGGGATGGTCGCTATGACTCCATGGGACACACTGTAAAGTATGGCGCGTATACCATGTTCTCCAACACAATCTCCAAATTGGTACACTTTGAGCTACTACAGTCAAACCAATCCGGGAGCAGTAATGCGATGGAACTGCATGGTGCCAAACTCTGTTTCACCTTTCTGACTGCAGCAGGCTTGAAGATTTCTACGTTTATCACGGACAGACATAAGGGAATCTGTAAATGGATAAGAGCGGAACAGAAAGACACTCGTCATTTCTCTGACTTGTGGCACGTATGCAAAAGTCTTGTAAAGGATCTACGGTAGGCAGGCAAGGAGAATCCAAATGAAACTCCAGGAGCAATCTCAGACAGTGGAAATGTTAAGAAGTGGAAGTGCAGAGTTAGGGTCAAAAGAAAGGCAAGAAGCTGCACATGTAAAGAATCTAAAGCTACAGAATGATATGTATAGTAGAGTAATGGCCATGAATGCAGATAACCACATACTGTATGGCGCACTGTCAAAATGTACTGCTTTATCCTTTGTAACCAGCCTTGCAGACATTCCCTCTCAGTACAGGGTTAACTACCGGGTATTCAATGTCCTGTAGTTTATATATATTATATGATATTAATCTAGTGTGATAAAACGAAATAGATGTTTTGCGGCACTGATAAATTACTATTTTGCAGTTAAAAGCTGTTGCTGGCCGAGGGTTTTCAACTCATTTGTCTTTCCTCTCTTTTAAGGGACAAGTGCATGGCCAAAACCCGAGCTGTAGCTGTAGCAAAGCCGCATTGCACTACAGCTACCCCAAAAAAGCATTCACGCTTTGCCTCAAATTGAGGACTATTTATTTATTATTAAGTTTTGTCAAGCGTGACCTAGAGGTGGATGCTTCGCCAAAAGCCTTGTAGTCACTTAAACAGTGTTCAAGGCTTTGACTGGATTACATCAGGAGGAGGATGCCTACATCCTCCAAAGGTTCAACAGTGGTGAGATCGAGAAGGATCAGTTTGATGCAGAGGCAAGTGCCAAGAAGGTGGGCATTTTTAAAATTAGATCACATCATGATCAACATTTGTTTTGCTTGGAGGTGACTGTTGTGGAACCAAATGACACCAATATGGGGCTGAAAAAGTTTGCAATTTTGTTGTGAGAGATCAGCTTGGAGATCATGCAAACTCATGTCACTCCCAGTATTGGTGGATTGTAACATACACGATATTCTGGTAATAGGATCATGTGATTCTTTGGACCAAGTTCATTTTACAAACACTGTGTCATCTGTCAGTAACGAACATATATTCTAGTGCGGCTGCCAAGTTGGAAGGAGAAAATGTATCGGGTTAATCAACAACTTCCTTTTTTTACGAAAGCTCAAAATGTGAGGATAATGGTAGTCGACATTACTTGTATTCTATGTTGCATCCTGCATGTCAGTTTGGCTATGGATGAAGGATGGCCAGATTGGAGTTCTCTTGTTTCAGATATATTGCACTCAGAATTTCAACCACTAAATATTTGCTAAACACACTGATCGTTCCAGACCGAGACACTATCGATGAAAATACAGACAGTGCCAAGCTGCACCACACGATCGACGAGGAAGCTGCAGTCTTTATTTATGAAGGTGATGTTTCATAACTAAAAAATACATCTTAAGTTTGTAATTCAAGCATCACTGCATACCTACATGCCTAGTCTTTAAATAAGCTAAGTATTTAGGGTTAAAACATAATGCACCTCAAGAGATGTAGCAAGTAATACTTCTAAAAGAACTTGCATCCTTCATCATTTAGGAGGAGAGGAGAATGAGGCCCTAAAGGAATCAGCAGGCATAGTGTTTAGAGAGATAGAACACATCGGAGAGAATGGGCTGGTGATCGATGGCAAGGTCATCCAAGTTAAATGGTATGTTGCCATATATATTGGTGCTAAAGTAGACTCACTTGTTGTTTCAACAGGTAGAACAAAAGGTCAATCAACTTAATTTTGTGGTAGAACATTAGTCAAGGATCACAACACGATTTCTTTTCTTGATTCAAGGTTTTTGACAGCACCTAGCCACACAGCTAGGACTCAACCAGGCCAGCAGTAAGGCCTTCTGTATTTGGTGCCACTGCACAGACAACTTCAGACAACTTCTGCCACCCTAACTTCTGCCACTTCACCCTGATACTGGACATACCTCGTAGACTATCCTAACTACTTTACTCCGGTTACAGGAAATGTTGACAAAGTGCCTCGAGCCATTGGTGGAGGCGGTGAAGGGGCTGGACAGAAAGGTTGACAGTGTCGCGGCACAGGTGAAGGCTGTGAAGGAGACTGTGAAGGAGATCGGCGCAACAGTTGACAGTTTGGAGTTGGGGAAGGTAAGCAATGACAACAGGCATGACAGTTTGAACAACCGACCTTTCATTTTAACCAGCAACATACATAAGTACAGAATAACTTGTTATTGTACTTCAAATGTTTGGAACTGATACGTAAGGAAAGCAACAATGACCAGTAGCATTTAGATTCTAAGGCAGTTGAATATAAAGGCACTGTAGCATAAATGGCATTTAGTTAATGCCCAAATCAACTCTCGTGTGTAAGTAATCGCACTTATTTGTGTTCACAGCAGCAAACACCTACATCCCAAGGGCCACTTCAGACATCATAAAGGAGGCCATGCAAACTCTGTACGGCCCCAGCATCAGCAACTCCCCGGACATTCCGGACGAAATTGGCCTGGACTCCCCACAGGAGGACAGTCTTCCCAACTCTCCTCTCCCCGCAACCAGCGGCTTCACCAGCCGGACACCTGGAACTCCTCGAGATGACGAGGCCTGCGCAACTCCCGTCAGCTGTCTCCTCAGCCGGCCGGTTTACCAGCACTTCCGTCGCCAAAGGTATGTTAGAAATCATTTTAATACGTAAAACTATAATACGGTATTATCAAGATGCGTCAATTAATCGATAACACAACCAGCATAGTGATGTTATGTTGTGTATTTTTATACACTTTCTTAATTACTCACTCACTATCATCTTTTTGCCGAGTGTCATGACTGCAAATTGAGGAAAGTTCACTCGGCCAATCTGTTTGATGGTAGGAATTTCAAACAAGTGAACTCTGTTTATCGGCAGTAGAGTAGATATGAATTGTATGTATTCAAATCATAATCGAATTTTTATTACATCTGATTTATGTGGATATGCTAATTTTGTGGTGAATGTTATTGTGTGAAACGTTCAAGGGCATTGATAAGCAGGACCGAATGTATTTATTCACAGTGTTCATCGGGCAGACGTATAGGCAAATTGTCGCCGACTCGTTAGTAGGCAAGGAGATAGACCGGCAGATTGGGTCGCTACTGGACGCCGTCTTCAGCACCACAGAAATGAGAGACAACAACTATGAGGCCAATGACAAGTTCGGCCTCGGCCAGCTGGACAGCAACAAGATGGTGACAATCCGGGGTGGGTCAAAGTCATCTTTGAGAAAACGCACTAGATGTAAACGACTTTGTTGGATGTGATTTTCATTGCCGGCAAGCCACTGTCACACATTCACGACCCTCTCCCGAATTGCGTTCCCGAACACCAGCCGAACGGGTCGGCTGTTGTACGGGAGCAGTCTGACCAGATTTAGGCCACGACTATGTTTTGCGCCGACCATGTCCTGGGTGTTCGGCTAGCATTCAGGAGGCCAAATTGGTGATTGTGTCGGACAGCGCTCAAACATTGATATGCATTCGGCTGGGAATGCAAGACTCGACACTCACATCACTGGGTCCATTGTCCATGGAAGGAACACTTACTTACTACTCGACCTCTCCCAGTACCCCCAGGACTCCAACCTGGCTTTGTACTCCCTTCTTCAAATACTCATCCATGAAGCAGAAGATGGTCGGCAACCACCCATTCTCAACATTCAAGTAGACAACTGTGGCCGAGAGAACAAGAACCGATTTTTTCTTGGGCCCAATGGGATTCCTGGTTAAGAAGCTTTAAGAAAACTTTTTTGAAGCGGTTATCCCCCAAACTATTGTCAAGGTGTGAGACTTGAAAAATGTAGAAGGGCTTAAACCAGGATGTGTGCAGTGTGCAAATAGTATACGCCTCTAGGCAGTATTTAGAAGAAAAAAAAGACGTTGAATAGAGAAGTTGAAAAATACAATTACTGTTTGGGAAGAAAACTGCAGCTCAAACAGCAAGCCTTAATGGGAGAACACTTTCAAAATCCTATCTGTCAAAAATATATTTTTCCACAAACCCCCCTGCAGGTCCAGGGCAAGCCTATAGACGCTCCAAACTCACGTCCCGTCTACCCTTGCCCAAGACCTATCATTCCAATTTCGTGACCCAACCATATTTGCCGATTTCATACAATAAATTTTGCAGCAGAACTATAACAAACCGCCAGGAAACCCAAAATCTAATCATTTTGAGGTCTTATCAACACCTACCCACCTATCAAACATCAAAACAATCCATCTAAACCTTCTTGAATTATCGTGGTGACAAACACACACACAGACACACAAACGCCACTGAAAACATAACCTTCTTGACGTAGGTAATAAAGGATACCTACAATGCAATAATGATGACAACAATTAACAGCCACCATTTCAATGAACAAAAGACCCCTCCTCCACCCCACCCCTCTACAAGATAGAACCTCCCATCAACACACTACATGTAGTTCCCAAGCCAAACATCCACCCCGCACATATACTACCAATTGTACCGCATAAGATTATCACATAATCACCTGAAAATGATTCAGTTACCATTCCTCTACAATATAAATCTGAAACCAGTTATGCTACATAGGACTCTCAAATGAAGAAATAATAATGATAATAATAAACACCAACCATTCCCCTGCAGAAAACATCAATGACCCACTTCTGCACATCCTGAACAACACCTCTAGCACACCATACCAGTACAATAACTACACTCAGGTAAGTAACATCCTCATCATGCATAAGATACCAACTCCTCCCATTATGTCAAATGTAACCACCCCAACATGCCTAACATGTGGAAAAAATTTCAGTTCCACATTTCAGCCCTGACAAAAGTCAGATTTCAATCCTGACAAAACTAAAGCGACAAAGATTCTCCCTTTCCTTCATTAAACTGTTATCAAGCAAAACACAAAACTATAGCCTTTGGAAATAAGATAACAATGACATTCGCCTGTTGACAACAAACTTTCTTCCCAAAACAACCTTCTTTCCACCCTTACAGCTCAACAACACATCCTTTCTCCCAACAACCAACCTCCCACTCTCCCAGCAACAACTGAAGCCCACAGGTATGCCATTCCCTTACCTATAATTATCCCATGCTATGATCCTAATCATAATAATTATAAACTATCATTCGCGTGCAAACCAGTTTTCCTAGATCTTTATCAGTATCTATGTAATCAATATACCAGCACGACTTTAAACTGATCATGTTCTACACCCAAAAACAGTCTTATCTTAACAAAGCATGCCATTCTAGCATTCCCTCATAAATAATCCAAATGAGGTCCTTATTTCATTACCTTATCAGTGTTCGAAATACCCGTCTGCAATCTGCAATTTGCAGATAGATTTTCAAAATTGCAGAAGAAAAAATCATACAATCTGCAATTTTGCAGAAGGAAAATATAGGCTCCGGATTCAATAGTTTTCAATTTAGCAAAGTAGCGGCGCTGTGAATAGACTGAAAACCCGCCCCGCACGAATCTGGCGGCGTTTTCCAGCTGACTAGTATGGTCCCATATAAGGAAATTTGGGGTCAAAGTTGAGCAATTCCGACCATGCGACTAAAGGCGACGATAACCAAATAAGGGCACTCGCCATTTTCCGATGTTAGATTTCGTCACCCGGGAGGACCCGACAACTGCCTCGGCAATTTTCGGCAGTTTTCGCCGAGCATTTCCCAGCAGGCAACGCGGCAAAACATGGCTCCGAGAGTCAGTCAGGTCGATGAAACACCAAGAAAACAAAGACGATTTTGTCGTTCTTTGAGAAAACTGACGGCAATCGGGACTGAAACAGCAACCCATCGCGCACCCGCGAGATCGGCAAAACTCAGGATGGTTGCTGTCGCGGTTGGATTCTCGAGGAGGCGGCTGAGGAGGCCGATACAGATCTAGACATGGCAGATCAAGAAATTTTGTAGAAACTCTCGCCGAAGATCGCGCCCAGGAAAATAAACGTGCAAATTTTTATTTAGAATGTAAATATTGTCAAGTTATTGTGTCCAATTTAGCAAGGAAAGATTGTGTGTTTTTCATGATTTTCTTGTAATTCTATTACTGATTCTATTAACTTCTTCAAGTTGTTGTTTTTTTTCGTCAAATTACAACCCTCCAGACTAAATTTTTAGCTTAGGCGCGCATGCGCTCCTAGCCTCAAAAAGTTAGGCGCGCAGGCAAATATTTAGGCGCGCAAACGAAAAATCTGGTCGCGCAAAGTACTAATTTAATTTACAAGCCAACGGAATAATGTACCTAAACAGACAATTACTCTCATCTGCCGAATAAACATACCCCCCGGAATAAACGTACCCCCCGGAGAAATCTTCAAAATCTAATAAACATACCCCCTGGAATAAACGTACCCCCTGGAAAATGACCAAGTTGACAACAACGTTCATTTAAAATGCGCATTCTTTCAGGTCATTGAGGTGTATGTCTAGTAGTGTATGTCACTTGCAGTCTAATTCTATATCTGTTGGCAAACATGTAACATGCAATTTGAAAAATACATGCAAAAATTACTAGACTAAGTATACAATGAATACTGTATTATTATACTCAGTAGTAAACACATATTATTAAGCTACTAGTATTATACAGTGTATAATTTAAGAAAAAAATCTTTTTCAGCTTTAATAGTACAATTTTTATAGCATCAACAGCAAAGAAGTACTTAATTTCGCCCCAAGAGATAAAATAGCGGCGGAAACGCGGTGCTAGATTTAATTTGTTTCATTATCGTCTGTCTACCGATATCTGTAACCCTGCACTAGGCTGCAGTCTCACCAATGTCGCTAGGGGCGTTGCGTATTCCTCGCGTGTTTTTGTGAGATCTAACGTGAGTTCGCGACAATTTAAGATGGCCGCTAATGTTTTCGTCCCGGCCGATCATCACTGCCGCGCGTTTCGGATGAATTTTTGCGTTTATAGGCGCATTAAAGCAACTTGACTACGGATGAAACTTCTCAAGGAACATTTCTCAATGGAAAATGGGTCGTTGTTACCGCAAGCAGACCGGGGCGAGATTTGGCAGCCAATAATTTTGGCGCACAGCGGATTCTCTGCCGGTCGCGCAGTGCGCGACCAGAGTAAAAAGTTTAGTCGCATTTCGTAATTTTTGGTCGCATATGCGACCAAAACGGTCGCAGTCTGGAGGGTTGAATTACTAGTTTTACGATACTATTCCAGGAATATTTACCTTCCTTGACAAGTTACGAGTCCATCAAAACATTGTGCTCATTTAATTTCTTTCTATAAATGTTCAAGTTAATTGTTTCTGTTTTCTTACCATTTTTCACATGTCAATTTTAGGTACAAAAATTATGTAGTGACATTACAACTTCAGTTATGTAGTTCTAGTGCAATCCTGTTACTGCATGTGTCATTGTTTCCATATTTGTATATTTCTTCTGTGATGCTGCTGATATAATCAAATTGCTATATGTTAATTATTTTGCCATATATTTTGCAATGAAAAATTTATATGCTTCCCATAGAGAGCCATATTAGTTTGCAGAAAAATGGGATCATATCCTTTCAGTGGTGTCATGACATGATAGCAGGAAATGATAAATTTTTTGTAGAGAAGGATCTATATAAAGTCTATTAAAAAGACTGATATTTTGAAGAATCTCAGTAATGCTACAGATTTACAAAGCTATACATGATGTAAAAATAGACATTATTGGTTTGAGAAGGTTGTAATATGGGGGCTTGTGTATTTGCAGAAAGTATTTCCAAATTGCAGGACGAAATTTTGACCCTTCTGCAATATTGCAGAGCACTGAAAAAAAGTATTTCGACCACTGCTTATGAATAGTAACGTTTACCTTCACTTAACACAGGAGCATATCCCACATTTGGACACACGAGCACAACAGAACAACCAACTGCCACACATACATTTTGTAGTACATGTATATATATGTAGCTTTTGCTCCAAGTGATATTCCACAGAGCTTTATTGCAGTGCATCAAAGTAGTAAATAAATGATACAATTTAACTAGATGACATTGTAATGGGTGATAAGATTTAAGGTTGATATTCATATGCTTAATTCATGAAGATGTGCCTGTGATATTTAGCACTAAGAATTATCTGTTTATGACATGTACATATTTAACTCTTCTCCACAGGATCTAAATTGGTGTCTCTAAATGTGCATAACCTGTGCCACTATGCACAGACTGTGCGTGAGCTGGGGCCTTTGTGGTGCCATTCATGCTTCTCGTTCGAAGATGTGAACGGACAACGTCTCAAGCTGATACATGGCACTCAGGCTGTTGAAGAGCTGCGTAGTGCTAGATTTAGATTCTGCCATATACATTTTGTGTTTTGAACTCAGTGCAGGTTAATTTCATCACCCTTGCCTGCAAATATACATGCGTATGCACTTTATTTTATCTGAACTTCTAAAAAATGCTGAGGGTGTCTATTAAAGCTTTTTTCTTTTTAACCATCTTTTCATTTTATTTATTTATGCTGAAGTGTGTGTTTTGCCTCAATATTGCCACATTTCACAGACATCAATAGTGCATCTTGGAATCATACATATACGAATCCATAATTCCAATGACCCAAATTAGAAATCAACATTTGCATGACATTGTAGTTACCACCAAATTAGGTACATACAATTTTTCAAAGAGCTAATTCTGCAACTTATCAAAAAGTATGAAGTTTGTAGCCTGGGTGCCATCCGATTTCTACCGGGGCTCCTTGCAGACCATGATTGGGGCCAAAGTCGAATATATGCTGTTACTCCAATGACGCATTTATTTGTAGAAACAAGTTGGTAAAGAAAACAACATTGGACCATTGTCCCACGGGTTAATTGCAGTTTTCTATGAATGCGCTTTTAATCCTCTCTTTTACCTTTTCAGTTTCTACAGTTACCTATCAAGCTACATGGGAGGAAGAAGAACGGCCTTTCATGGTAGCACTGGCACCTTACACCGCAGTGCTTCCTACTGGCTGCGCCATTTTGCAGAGAAATTCGGCGACAAGATGCCTGACAAGAATGCTGTGAATCTTCCAGCCACCATGACGAAGAACAGGGTATACGACCGGTACCTGGAAAGTAGGGCTGGTGAACTGTTGAAACCACTCGCAAGATCGACCTTCCTGGGGACGTGGCAGCAGGAGTGGCCTGAGTTGAAAATCCCCAAGGTACATAATGTATATATGTTTACCTGCTCTCCTTGTTATCATCATAATTCATGAATGTTGTGCATAATCTACTTAATTTGTATCCATATCTCAGTCCACTGCTCATTTTCTGGTCCATGAAAGCTGAGACCAGATAAAAGCTATGGCCATAGCCTGTACAAACCCAGACTTTGTTGTTGTTGTGTGTCTTTATGTAGATTAAGTATCTGCCTTTTTTCAGACAAGCCGGTTAGGTATCTGCAATGTGTGTAAGGATCTCCGCACCGCCCGAGATGAGGCCAAATCAGCCGAGGAGAGGGGAAGATCATGCAGGATCTTAATCTTCATTATAACCAACAGATGTAGGTTCCCTACAAAAGTTTTCTTATTTCTGTCCATTTCCACCTTTACTGAGCCCTAGATCCAAAGGATGTGATGTTGCCATGTCAAGGTCAAAAGCAGTCACTCCTGAGTACTACCGTTGTTATTAGCTATTTTCAGGATAATTATCATATGATGGTGGCATCGTTCAAGCTCCGCTTGTATATACTAACTTTAAATCATTAAAGTGTAACTGGATAAGTTGTATCAATACCCTTAGAGTCCATATCATATATCAGACCATGAATTAAAAAATTGCAAGGCGTAACTAAAGTAATGAATCTGCAGTATATCTTTTTTTTTAATATACTATACAATTTACTGTGCACAGGAAAGAACGACAGGTCTACTGTGGGAAAGTCTATGCCTCTCTGGAGGATCCGACCTCAAAGCTGTCAATAACAATAGATGGCATGGACCAAAGCAAAACCGCATTACCCCACTGTGAATTAGGATAAACATGAAGGGGTTCCCAAGGTAGCAGTCCTCCTACCGTCCTGGGAGTGGAGGATATGTGCGGAAAGAGGCACACTCAAAACATAAACGAAAATAGAGAGCAGTGCTGTGCAGAAACTCTGCAATTGCTAGACAAGCAAGGGTCCATACTTGTGTAAAACTGTGTATCAGTCTGCATTTCATATTTCCATAGAAAAGCAAAAGGGACAAGAGTAAACATGGACAATTTATTTGAGGCATTAACATCCAACAAACCCGTCTAACTCAGCTGAACAAGCCCCCACTGAGCCAGAGGCACAGTCCCCGAGGTCTGGGTTTCCAAGAGGCTTGCCAGCTTTTAACCCTCAAAGTGTCAGTTAATATTAGAACTAGGCTTTAAAACTGGCCCATGACACTGGGAAGGTTAAAGAACACCTGACTAACAGTAACACACCCTGAGTAAGCTGGATGTTCTGCCATTTCCAGTCAGGGTTTGCTATTTTGTCACCTAAATAAACGTCAAGATGTGTTGGATTCATCGAGCAAATGATGTGATTATCAAGGACTGATTGTATTCTCCCAGCGTTTCTGGTATGGATGCTGAGATGTTTTATCCTGATGAAGACTTCAGAGATCACCAGACCCATGTGCCAGGCGAACACGTCCTCTCTGTGTTGACCTGTAGAAGGAAACATCTTCATTTAACAAATACGTACTAGTATTTATATGGGAATTTGATCAACATGTCACAGAAGACATCTATAGTACAGTATTTGAGCACGTTAGTACTGTCCATACATACTGAGTGACAAACCTATTAAACTGTGGTAGCTAAAATCTCAGCCAAACTATTGAAGTGGAAAGCAGTTCCTCCTGGACCCTCGTGATCTAGCTATGAAATTTATTATTATACTAAAAGGCTGCAGGTACCAGACAGCAAATGCCTGTTACAGCTTTGCTCTCAGTCTCATAATAACGACGACATAAGCACCGGGCTGAGGGTTACACTATTTTTGCGTAATCCGTGCACCTATATGGCTATATAGCCAAGTTAGAAAGGTTGTTTGTGTTCACTGCATGATTTTTTTATTCAGTAAACACAAGAAACCGTATGGAATAGAAATTTCCGTCCACACTGCAGGTATTAAAAATAAGTCACAAATTTTAGCTCACAGCCACATTGTGCAGTACAACAAGCAACAAAGGCTGCTTTGAGAACATTAGCGAGTGCATTTTTAGGCACATAATTTTATTCTCCACGCCACAGAATAGTCTCTCATTTTCTGACAGAGGACCATGGGCTGAACGTCGTGAGTGACCTTTATGTAAAGGACGGTCCCTCACCAGTAACAATTACAACCCAAAGACACTCCGAAACAGCTATTCTAGGCGACAAATGCATGTTTTCAGCGAAAAATAATCAGACAAGTGAACTCCGTCACTCACCTCACAATGGCCGCCCTGCACTGACGCTAAAATTTGCAGACGACCGCCATACTTATTCCTAACTGTATCCATCCGCTTAGACGTCTGGAGGGTTGCAAAACTCTAAGTAAAGGGCAAAAATAAAAGCTTGAAATCATTATACCAGAATGTGTTAGCCACTACGTTAACTACATGTTCTAAAAACCGTTAAGTACTGCAGACGCGTTCCGTCTTGCCTCGCACTACTTTATGGCGGGGAATTGATACATTCAATCTGAGGGGGATATTTGGCGTGTCGTAGCAAAAAGCCGCGAGGCTTGTTTAGGGTTTTACAAAACATCGTTTCATCAGCTTTGGCGAGCGAACGCAACATGATCCACATATTTCACTCCAACTTTTTCTAGACTATTCTGAAATCACAGTGCCATAAAAATGAAACATGCCAGAAAATTAAAAAAATAATAATAATCGTTCCAAATCAACCCTGTCCCAATTTATAACTTTGCCCAATCTGACACGCGCAGGAACAAAGGGGATTTTTTAATGACACTCCCTGCAAAATGGACCATTCCAGGATATATACATATATATATAGAACCTTTGGAGTAAATGGTTACTTCGGAGTACGTGCACGTGTGGTAAGTTACATATATTTGTTACGTCTGTGTGTGTACCATGTGTGTGAATACATCGACACAACGACACAAAGGACGATAGTGTTACGTTACACTTTATTGATCGCTTGTCGGTCAAGTATGTATTGAGAAACAAACACACAATCTAGCGTATACGTCTAGTCTTATAGGTATCGATGTTACATTAGGAAAAGGTTGTACTGTTGGTGGTAGGACGACGTTGCATTATTTCAGGACGTGAGGTACCCATAGTTTTTCATCAATGTCTGTTCGGAGACCCAGTTCTTGCTGTATTCGATTTCATAACTGTAACGAGGCAACGCAGCAAACTCTACCAGATAAAATCTTTTGCCAGCGCGTTTTGTCTCTCTGATCACGCGTTGAGGGACATCGCCTGGCTGGTGAGTGAGTGGAATGGACCAGTCTCGATAGAGCGTCCACTCTTCTTCGTCACCACTGTCGTAACCGTACTCTTCACTTTCATCAGAAGAAGAAGCCGTGCCGGAAGACACGTTCGAACCTGCATCACTCTCAGAACCATTTTGATCGCTGTCGGTTTCTGTCGTTGACTCTGCCTCCTGAGGGTCCACCACAGACTCATCTTCTTCTGAAACTTTATCCTGTGACACGTTCGAGTCCTCATCTTCGTCATCGTTGTCTTCTTCACCTTCCTTGTCGCCCGATGAATCAAGCGCGTCCATATCATGTTCATACGACATGTCGGAGTCGTCGTCAAAAATATCGCGCTGTCGGCAAGAGTCCGTCTCGGGGTCTACGGCGACTTCCCCCGAGGTAACGCCTGACTCTTCTCGGTGTTTTCTTTCTTGATGGCGATCAAGATTGAACTTACGAGCAAACTCTTGATCACAAACCTCGCAGATGAAAGACATGCTCCCTTTCCCTTCGATAGACAACTCAGTAAGTAAGACTGAGCTGACAACTTACAGGGCGCTGTATTTATACTATCTATCTTATGTATATAGCTATCTATCGGTCTAACCGCTCTTTAAGAGACCACACAAATATCATCAGGTCTTTGCCTGTGTTCTGACCACAGGAAGCTTTATTCAGAACAACAACACGTTACACCCCCACGATGTCGCTCAGCAACTTGTCGGTCAGGAACTCCGCCTTCTCTGTCACTGCTTCAAGTACCGTATCCATCTTCTGACTGTGCACCTGCAGCTCCTTCCACTGTTCGGCGGATAGGTTGAGCCCTCTCCTGCCCGGTAGGAGACTGTCAGCGTCGTCTGGACGTCGTCGGAAAAATTCTCGCAGTGCCACGACAGCCGCCCCTCTGAAGACCTCCACGATGGTGTATGTCAGGTTTCCCAGGTGAAACCGGCGAGGTGAGAACAGAGTCGCATCGTAAGGCATAGCAGCAAATGTACAGGCCAGCAGAGCCGCCGACACCCCGGACATGTTCCGTTTCAGAGTCCGCCATTGTTCAGGGGTTAGAACCACTCCCTTCTTGCTGCCCTTCCATACATCCTCTTGGTCGGGCCGCGGTCTGTAGAACTGCCGCACAGACACCATCGGCTTCCCCCTGAAATGTCCAACGGTAGCGAAGACGTTTCCCCCCAAGGGGAATCTGATTTCCGTCCCGTCGTTGTCACTGTTGATCTGAATTTTCGGGGCCGGCACCGGGTCGGTAGAACAAGATGGGGTCCAATAGAGCGCTGCGTCCGCCTGTCGCGGTGCAGCCGCGTCGTTGGTACTCTGGATGTGAGTCTCCGGTGTTGGCGGTGGTGGCTGAGGGTCAGCAGAACAACTTGCGGTCGAATAGAGCAGTGCGTCCGCCTGTAGAGGTGCAGACGGTCCGTCAAGCAGAAGTGCCTGAGTTGCTGGGTCCGTGTAGGATGACCCCTCGTATATGGGTTGGTTCAGCCAATTACCAATATCAGTAGCAGCCATCGCTCACGAGAGTTGTCGTCGGGTCCTTGCCAGTCAGAAGCGTGGAGAGGTCGCAAGTGAAGAAGACCAAAGTTCCCTGGCTTTATACAGAAATCTTCTTACGTCTTGACCAATCAGCGAGCGGATTTGTGGGCATGTCCAGACACATTCTAATTCTTGTTCACAATCATGGTCCAACCTCGCACAGTCCACATACAATATCAGTCCACAGTCCACACACAATTACAGTCCACATACACCAGACTCGGTGCGCCACACACGCACACACAATATAGAGCAAACCGAGATCATGTGTTCTACACCATTTTTCTGAAGGTCATATTTATTCTAACTCCTGTTGCCTTTTTGCGGGTAGGGAGCCAGTGAAACCAGAAACGATTGGTTGGCTGATTCATTAGCAAGAGGCTGCCATGTTCCAATTCGATTTTAAACGGCTCTATCTCACGTGTTTTGTACTTCCCGCGTGCATCACAGTGCTTGAAGAGAAAGTCTCGTTTCTGTCCAAGAGACAGTGAAGCGATTGGCGCGTTTTGTACTAAACCTGCCTCGTCATCTCTATGTGGGCCAATGTGGTCCAGACCATTTTTGTATCTGTAAAAAGAAGTAAAATAACGTTACCTTCAACCATTCCTACACAAATGATCTACAACATCAATGAGGTCACAGACAGATCGACTACAAGTGTCTTACCTGTTGATAAGGACAAAGTTGAACTCGTGCCCGGTTACTTCTTGTATTCTGTCTTTGACGGTCTTTAACAGCGGTGACCACGGCCTTGCCGGAATCTCTGTCCCAGAAAATCTGTACGACAGTCCAGGGTCACCAAAAGCAACTTGTTTTCGGGGGATATCGCGGTATTTTCCAAAGATCTACAAACAGAAGGTTAGATATTGTATGGTCAGCACTGAAAAGTATCGGTGTACGATTGTAAACGATTTTGATTAAATAGCCAAATTACACTGAATGATTAAAGAGATTCTTACCTGAACTTTAGCCAAGTCTCCAGTGTTGTACACCAGCTCCTCTTCGCATGCTTTGAACAGGGTCCAAGCTACACTTGGTTGGTACAATACCGTGTAGTCACAGTTGAAATTTTCACCTCGTAACTTCTGCCATTGTAGCCTCCCGGGGCCAGGCTCGGTAGAACAACTTGCGGTATGCCCCTCGTACACTGGTCCGCTCAGCCAATTCCTAATATCTGCAGCAGCAGCCATCCCTCGCAACAGTTGTCAGGTACTTGACAGTCAAAAAGCGTTGCAATGTCGTAAGTAAAAGCCGGTAGAGCTCGTCTGGTTTTATACAGAAATCTTCTTACGTCCCGACCAATCAGCAATACCCATACACGATCTAAAATTATTCACAGAACCCCCACCAATCGCGGCAAAGTACGTCACCTACTTCGCATGCAAAGTACATGCAAACTAATCATGGCGAAGTACGTCACCTACTTCGCATGCAAACCAATCATCTACGCCAGATCCACCAATCGCGTCACCTATATATATATATATATAATTCACCACATCCAACTTTCGCGCGTGTTCAACGCTCGACTGAGCGACGCTGACCTTTTATCCCTGTGTACTGAATAAGTACTGCCAGCACAATAGACAAGCGAGTTTCACAAGCTTTCGACACACTTACACGTCAATCTCTAAACTACACTTTTCAAGAACTGAACTTGTTTGAGCCCGATAATTTATACACGATTTCACAGGATTTCAACAAACGATAGAAAAACACGCACAGACGTAAGAATTTCCAAGCAATGAAGCACTTTATTTGTGAAACAATCTGTAATCACAATTCACAATACAAAGTCCTAGGCACTGAGTTCTTTCTCGATCTGATGTTTCGGATCCAGGGATAAGCAGTCGGTAATCACAATTAAGAGTACAGAGTACTTTGCACGGAGCTCTTTATCGATCATGTCACGGATCCAGGGATGAACATGCCCAGTTTTGTCGTTGTTGTCGCCCTCTTTTTCTTCTTCTCCAGTCTCCTCGTCCTTGCCATCTCCGATAGAGCGCTGCATTTCCTGACACCACTCCGCGTACTTCTGTCGCATGGACTCCATCGGGGGGACCTGCTCTTGCTCACAGAGATACACGCTAAGACCTATAAAGTCCGCGTATACTTCCCTAAACATCATGTTCGCCAGACTGCGTCGACCGTATTCTCTGAGTTCGTCATTATGCAAGAAGAGGCAGGAATGATGTCGTTGGCTCGGATGGTCGAACTGGCATCCATAACAGTCGTCCGACATGAGCCGGCGGGCCGTCTCGGCGTGTCGGTATCCACATATTTCTCGGAACACGTTAACGAGGGTCTCCGCATCTAGAGGCAGGTCTGGGACGTTGTCTTTTCCGCCACAGGCCATGATGTTGTCAGTCGTCAGCTGCAGAATTCTCGATCAGAGTGTCTTCTAGTGCTGTGTTGGATCTTGGCTTTTACGGTCTCGATCTTCGCTCGCTGTCTCCGCATTAGGGAATAGTTTCTCGCCAGTTTCTGTTGTCAATTTATACACTTTTCTGACCACCGTCCACAGAAACCCCACCAATCGCTGCAAAGTACGTCACCTACTTCACATGCAAAGTACATGCAAACCAATCATGGCAAAGTACGTCACCTACTTCGGATGCAAACCAATCATCTACGTCAGATCCGCCAATCACGTCACCTACGTCAGGTTTCCCTGGTAACCAGGTTCAAAAGTGCACAATGACCGTTATCTGACCTGTAATTTAGCTCATTAGCTAACATTTGCATACATTCGCCTACATCTGCATATCCTTAGCATAATCACGGTGACCCCTGACCTTTGACCGAGCCTGAGCGAGCCCTGAGCGAGCCCCGAGCCTGAATAAATGATAGCAGCGTGTCGATGATATACTACTCTCTTGTGAATGCTTTTCCAACAACATGGAAAGTAGTACTTGATTTTGATGGAGTACATCAAATCAAGCTACTTGGAAAAGATGTTAAAGCTCAAAATAACAGTTTCTTTAAAAATATATTAATTTTACAAAAGGCAGCCAAACCCATTTCTCAAAGCTTCTGGGAAACACATTTTCCACATATTTGACTTCCAAGTTAAAACGTGGAAATCCTTATGGGAAGCCCCTTTTCAAATTACTATAGAACCGAAATTAAGATCACTACAATGGAAAATTTTACATAATATATACCCAACAAGAGTCAGTTTATGTAAACAAGGCATAGTAACAGACAATAGATGTATTGTCTGTGATTCTGTCGAATATATAGAACACTTCTTTTTTGAGTGTACAAGCGTAAAACCTTTATGGACAGAAGTTGAAAAGTGTTTTCTTCTTGAATACGGTAAAGGTTAACCACTCAAGATGTAATTTTTGGATACTACTTTTCTAATGTAAAACAATTTCTGTACATTAATGAACTGATATTGTTGGGAAAAATACCATTTGTAAGTTTAAGTATGGTACGAGTCGTATGGATATCGTTTCACTGTTTAAATTTGAATGTTAATTAAGGAACTTATTCTAAACAGTCTCATCTGTACGTAAAGGTCAAAACTTTGGCAATCAGCATTTATGTAAGCTACAAGTTGGAGATAGTGGAGAAATACTGTGAGTTATTGGTTAATTCTTTCATTATACATCTGTATGTACAGTTCTGTTACAGTGGTTAAGCTATTGACATGACTAAGAATTGTATTCAAGTCCTAAGTACTATACTATTATTGTGATGTACTTAAGAGCAGATGTCTGTAAAAACCAAGCAAATTAGAAAAAAAGTGGCCAAAGTCAAAAAATCAAATTTTCTCAAACTTTGTGTGGTGGTAGGGTCTTGGCCCAAACCTACAAAAATTGGTAAGTTTACTTGTTGCCATGACAACGGCCATTTTTCAAAATGGCGGATTTTCACCTTGTGAAGGCATTTTTCTCGCCCGAAATATATCATCTTTAACTTACTGTAACTCACTCAAACTAACAGATATTTTATTGCTTCTAACATAGTTTGTTATTCATGTTTTATCAAACAAAATGATATATAGTTTTGCTCGAAATGTTTTTGCAGTGAGCTGTAGCAGACGTTTGAAGATGGCCTGTTTTTGTAAAATTCCAAAATTGAGAAAAAGCCGTTTTTAGGACGTTTTTAGCGATCGATGGCATGTAGTTGTAGCAAATAGTATTGGCCAACTTTTTGTACCAGTTGGGGCTGAATAAGGTTAGACAGATTGTTGTATCAATGTAAGCCTACCTATGTCATTTACAAGGTAATATACACCATTTCAAAACAAATGAAAGCTACAGTAGTTGTCAACTGTTCAGAAAACTACTTTGTTGTATTTCCTTGGTAGGGTCCTTGCAGCATTAAAAATGAAAGAAAAGTATGTTCTTTTTCTATTGCCGATCATTTCAGAAACACACAGTCTAGGAATACTAGTAAAATGGATTAAGAACATTCATATAAAAATATAAAGTAGGGATAAAACTTTAAGGAAGATAATCCAATTATACCTATGGTCCGCCATCTTGGATTTTGTGGGATGACGTCATCAAATTACCATAAATTATCAATTTGTAATCATAAAAATTACATAAAATTACATATGAAACCATGAATGTTCGAAATGTATTGCAATTTAACCTGAAGCCGGAAACTTTATTATCAAAACTGAAATTACAGAATTTTATAGAGTATGCCTGTCAGCAACATGTTGGCATGGCAACATGAACAATTATGAATTCAAATCACTTTTTTTGAAATTGTTGCCAGATATATTTGAGACAACCACACTGATTTTGGTGTTTCTAGCTCAAGCTGTTCAGACGTTATATACATGTACAACAAGAAAGTGGGCGCGGGCCTTAAAACACCGCCCCCCTCCCCATGACTGTTACCATGGTAACCTGTTGTCAGTCCAGAAGGAATCAACTTTTATAAGTGCAAGGTAGGTATCTTTGCCACATGAAAAAAGCTTGAAATTTATTATTTTTTAATCCTGTAGCCAAGCTATAAATTTTTTTTAACTACAAGGCAGGGGTTGCAATTCTTCTACAATGGAATCAATGGTTTAGTCTTGGGGTCACTGTGGTCCGCCCCATAAAGACCCCAAACTTCTTTTCTAATATGATGTAAAAGGTATAAGCCATAAGTGTGCCAAAAATCAACTAATTCTATCTGCCTTTTAAGCGGCCATCGATCGTCCTAAAAACGGCCTAAAAACGGCCTAAAAACGTCCTAAAAACGGCTTTTTCTCAATTCTGGAATTTTACAAAAACAGGCCATCTTCAAACATCTGCTACAGCTCACTGCAAAAACATTTTAAGCAAAACTATATATCATTTTGTTTGATAAAACATGAATAACAAACTATGTAAGAAGCAATAAAATATCTGTTAGTTTGAGTGAGTTACAGTAAGTTAAAGATGATCTATTTTGGGCGAGAAAAATGCCTTCACAAGGTGAAAATCCGCCATTTTGAAAAATGGCCGTTGCCATGGCAACAAATAATCAATGAACCGAAACTTACCCATTTTTGTAGGTTTGGGCCAAGACCCTACCACCACACAAAATCTAAGAGAATTTTATTTTTTTAGTTTGGCCACCTTATGCTTGGTTTTTACAGACAACCGCTCTTAAGTTACTTAAAGGCTCCAAGTTACAAATGTACAATGAATTGTTGAAATAAAGCAAAGTATCACTAAATACGCAATTTCATAGAAATTTTATCTGTTCGTGCCCATAAACTTGTTTCATTTCCCGGAACGTTAAGACTATATTGATACTCTTTGAACTATGTCGAGACTTGTCATTTCATTCCCAATGTTATTCAAAGGCCCTTCAAAGAGTACCACCGTATTAGTGATTGTAGAATGACTCAAATAACAATCCCATTACCTAAATTGGTTTCAGTCAAATCGCCAGGATAATCTAGTTAGTACACTTCCCTACGAATGACCAAGGGTACAGGCCTGCGTCGTCTGCGCGAACACCTGCGTCGTCTATGCAAATAGCTTCCTCACCTACGTGCAAAGAGCTTCCTCGCCTGCGAGCAAAGAGCTTCCTCGCCTGCACGCGAAGAGCTTTCTCGCCTACGTGCAAAGAGCTTCCTCGCTTGCGCGCGAATACCTGCGTCGTCTGTGCAAAGAGCTTCCTCGCCTGCACGCAAAGAGCTTCCTCGGCGACCTCCCTGCGCGCAAAAAAAGTTCCCTCGCTTGCGCGCACCACAACAAAATACCAGAATGTAAACAACACGGCTGAAAGCTGTGTTTTCAGCTTTTAGACACACTCGTAAGGCGTCATATTTTGGCTACTCTTTACTCAATGGAGTAGGGTTGATTCAATTTACTTTGTAAAGAGATGACCAGACAATTTACTGTTTGTATCGTCCTAATGTTACACATTCTCCCACGGCAGAGCCAAAACCCGGCAAATAAGTTAGCCTTGGATTTTAGCTCTGACTGATCAGTAACACATCTGGCATCATCGAGGCGTGGCCTATAACGAGCTCTAAATATTAATGAGCTTGCCTTATTTGGCACAAACCAATCATAGCTCAGATTTGGCAACATTCAATATGGCCGACATGTAAATGTGTTTTAATAAAGTACACATTTAAAAGCAACTTGGGTAGGACTTTAGCAGATATAGTACTATAAGTTATCAGGCACATATAAAGCACTCTGAACACATACAAGTCAAGCTGTTACATACGAAGCAATCAATGTCAGTCTAATAAAAACAAGCGATCACAGAGATCTATTAGAGAGTTTGTCACATTTACTCATCACTAATGTTTTCCATGTCAGATTACAGCAAGATCTGTAAACTCGGCCTCTGTTGTTGTTAATCAATGGTATGTGTTATTATGACCAATTTGTTACACAAAGTTTGGTATCGAACAAAAACAAGAAAAACAAAGTATCTGACTCACTTCTGCTGTTTCACCAGTAGGAAAGATTTTCCACCTGCTTTAGAATTATTTCCTGAGTAACTAAATCATAGCCATAAATGCTTGGAACAAACTGTGCGCCAGATGATGATAGAAATTTGAGTAACCCAATTGAGTCAAATTTTTTCGAGGAGCAATCTTTGACAAATGGTGGCCTTTGGCTGTAAGAACTGTAATTGTTTCATGGTCATTTTTGTTCTTTAAACTCTTGAACCTCTTTTCTACATCAGCGAATTTCAATAGAGCCATGTTGCAATAGCGAATTCTTCGTCGCGCTAACAACGTTAACTTAACCGTTTTAAAAAGTATAGACCTTCCAATTTGTTACCGTGATCATCTCCTGACTTAGAGCTGGAGTGTTACGTACAAATTACCAAATATTCACCATGGCTGTTAGGTGAAAAAGAGTGTTCGCACAAAAAATTCAAATTTTCATTAATTCATTGCTCATTCATCCTGCTGCTTAGGGGGTTGAAACTTTGTCTGGTACTTTGTGAAGAAAAAAGGTTACTATTGTATTCTCAAGCAGATTTGTACCTTGACGACCCCGAAGGAAGCGTTTTTGTTTGGGGTCTGACGGCGCAAACCTTCAAACATATTTCTACCGTTGGCAAAATTTTTAATTTGGCAGAATGGGCACAAGAGAGAGGGAAGAATCTGGTTTTTCGGGTTGTTGGCTCTCACTGGGGTTAGTTACCTCTCATTTAGGCTAGTGATTGGTCAGAGGTAAATGCAGAAGCGCCTACTTTTGACCAATCGATAGAAAGATATTTCCGCGCCAAACCAAATTATATCTGGGACTAAGGTGACAGTCTAAAAGGGTGCTTCGCTATTGGTTGCCAGAAGATGTTGCATAAACGCCCTGCCTTTGTGACCTCTGAGATAGTTTAAATATCCTTGCACGGCCCCGAAGTTGTATCTGCGGCCCTGGCGACTATCTGACAAGGACGGTGCCACCAAAGGTAGGAGGTAGACGCGACAACGCCCCTTTTTGGTCTCGGATCCTGTCAACTTATTATTAGTTCGCATAAGCCGAACATATAACTGCAACTGTGAAGATTATCAGATACTACAGGTGAGTGACTACTTCAAAATAATAATTTCATAAGCGACTTTGTTTGCCATCCACTACCAAGGCGGTCACCTCTCGACAGTTGTCCATTTTGCCTGTATTTTTCGCCTCATAGGACGACACTAGAGATCTACATGAACGACAGGCATAAGCTTGTTAATATCAGGAGGCTATAAGGGGGCTCATGCTTATTTAGGGGAGTCTTCTAGTCTCTGTAGACGGACCCTATCTACTGCGTTGTCCCTTTACTTCCCAACTCTGTTCTACCATGCATGCTGTACAATGTGCACCGGGGCGACTCCATTTGGCCAGGCGGATTCGTGCCTGCGGGCTTTGCCAGGTGGACCGGGTATGCGAATCGTAACATATCTGTTTTACCACACTTCACTAGGATATTAGATGCACACAAAGACGGAAAGTGTCTTTTGCGCAGCTGTTGCCACAAATTATCTACAAAATCATGTAGCTCACTGACAGGGTTACAAATGAGACGTATATGTAAATTTGTTTGGCGGAGCAACTTCAAGAAATGTGAAACGATGTGACTACACATATAAAATCATGCGAAACCAAGAATTGGAGGAACAGGAAAAACTGTGCGAATGAAAAAAGTTACTACTGTCTTCTCAAGCAGCAGACGTTTACCCTCACGACCCCTGTGCTGTTTTCCACCTCAGCGAGCGTGATTATTCGGGTTCTGACCTCTGCAAACCTTTAATTATATTTCTACCGTCGGCTAAATTCTTTAGTTGCCTGAATGGAGACACGAGAGAGGAAAAAATCTGGTTATTCGGGTTATCAGCTCTCATTGTTATTAGTAATCTCTCATTTAGGCTAGTGATTGGTCAGAGGTAACTGCTGGAATCACCTACATTGACCAATCGATTGAAAGATATTTCCGCGCCAAACCAAATTGTATCAGGGGCTAAGGTGATACGCTAAAAGTGTGTAGCCCTATTGGGGATCAGAAGTTGTTGCACCCTGCTGCCTTTGTGACCTCTGAGCTAGTTTAGATATCCCTGTACGGCCGCAAAGTTGTATCTGCGGCCTTGGTGACCATCCGACAAGTAGGTGCATCAAAAGGTAACAGGTAGACGCGACAACGCCCCTTTCTGATCTCGGATCCTGTCAACTTATTGTTAGTTAGCATAAGCCGAAGATCTAAATGCATCTGTGAAGACTATTGCATACTACAGGTGAGTGACGATTTACAAAGGATAAATTCATAAGCGACTCTGTGTGCCATCCACTACCAAGGCGGTCATCTTGACCTATGTCTAGATAGGGGAGTCTTCTAGTCTCTCTAGATGGATCCTATCTACTGCGTTGTCACTTTACGTACTCACCCAACTCTGTTCTAGCGTGCTTTACAACGTGCATGCATCGGGGCGCCTCCATTTTACCAGGTGGGTCCGTGCCTGCGGGCTTTGCACCAAAAAAGGACCGGGTTTGTGGAGCTCCGATCCATTGATCGTAACATATCTGTTTTCCCAGACTTCAGTAATTAATTAGATGCACACAAATACGGAGAATGTCTCTCGAACATGAGGAAAGGTACGTTAGTCCCCAAATGTATTATTTTTCACAAGAAAATGGACGGTAAAAATGTCTCTGTATTCTCAGTTTGCCAGGTAGAACAACCCTGCGGCGTAACTCACCAGCCATGCGGTGACCCAGACTCGTATTACGTTGAACGGTCTGTTGCGACTGACAGACAAATTTTTAATTTGACAGAATGGGCACAAGAGAGGGGGAAAAATCTGGTTATTCGGGTTGTTGGCTCTCACTGGGGTTAGTTACCTCTCATCTAGGCTAGTGATTGGTCAGAGGTAAATGCAGAAGCGCCTACTTTTGACCAATCGATAGAAAGATATTTCCGCGCCAAACCAAGTTATATCTGGGACTAAGGTGACAGTCTAAAAGGGTGCTTCGCTATTGGTTGCCAGAAGATGTTGCATAAACGCCCTGCCTTTGTGACCTCTGAGATAGTTTAAATATCCCTACACGGCCCCGAAGTTGTATCTGCGGCCTTGGCGACTATCTGACAAGGACGGTGCCACCAAAGGTAGGAGGTAGACGCGACAACGCCCCTTTTTGGTCTCGGATCCTGTCAACTTATTATTAGTTCGCATAAGCCGAACATATAACTGCAACTGTGAAGATTATCAGATACTACAGGTGAGTGACTACTTCAAAATAATAATTTCATAAGCGACTTTGTTTGCCATCCACTACCAAGGCGGTCACCTCTCGACAGTTGTCCATTTTGCCTGTATTTTTCGCCTCACAGGACGACACTAGAGATCTACATGAACGACAGGTATAAGCTTGTCAATATCAGGAGGCTATAAGGGGGCTAATTATCGTCTTCTATAATAAGTGAGAACGAGGAGACGCAGTTTGGCCAACCAGGGAAAAGTTTAATCGTGGACCTTTTCCGGAAACTCAGACAGAACGTAGGTAATTCTTATGTAGTTAAGCTAAAAGGTGGTGACGAGGGTGGTGGTGGGTTGAAGAAGGAACAGGGGAGAGAGGCCAGGAGAACCTCGCTCCGCCAAGTCTCGGGCGGAAGTGGCTGGAGGAGGCAGCTGCACGTGGGGCTCGGAGCCGGGCGCGCCGGGGACGGGCGGGGCTTAGGTCAGGCTAATTAATCAAAATGACCCGCGGTGACATTTTCACACAATTATCGTCTTCTATAATAAGTGAGAACGAGGAGACGCAGTTTGGCCAACCAGGGAAAAGTTTAATCGTGGACCTTTTCCGGAAACTCAGACCAAGCGAAAAGGCCAAACTGCGGAATTGGTTTAGAAGAGAAAAGAAAAGGGAGGGAGATTAAGAAGCAAGATTTGGGGGGATTGAGGGAGGGGAGGGGACCACCCTAGTCACCGTGAGTAATCAGAAACGAGACTAAACAAAACAAACAGTGCACAGCAAATAATTACACGTGGTAGCGTCCACTAAAATACGTACGAAGAAGCTAGAAACCAACTAGTTCTAAACTAAGTATATGACATAAAAATAAGGAAAACGGTGGTACGTATGCGGCGGTTACATGTTCCGCTTGTGGATCAGAGTGAGGATACATCACTGAACGAAGTGACTACTTCTGTCTGGGACATAACCATACAATAACAGCGAAAATATGAACAAATTCAAACAAGGGTAATATTCGGTGCCAGTTTACGACCGGTGGTGTACAATACGAAATACCTAGCGAGCGGCTACGTGTGACATAAACGGATCCGCTTGTTCATCTTGGCGCATAAGTTCAAACGTTGTGACAATGGTACATGTAAATACAAAAGATAAGCGTTTGACCGCCAGTCTCCCTGGAGACGGATAGGTTCGACGGGAACGCCGGACCGAAAGGCGAATGTGGCGCCACCTCGCCTACCGCTGTGCAGCGAGTACAGATTAGAGTTCAGGCCGGCCTGCGCTAGAATGCTTTTGAATGCCCTATCAAACACTGATTGCGTAAGAGGTACTGTACCAGACCGAGTCTGTCTGGTGAATAAGGCTACACCGGAGGAAGAAGGATTTAATCGTAACATATTGACATACGCTCGTACTGGGCACAATGGTGAATCAGGAATAGCTAGAACAGGGACGTACAGGACACGTTCAGCACATTGTAGCGTCTTCGACCAACGGATTCTAACCAGTAACAGATTGCGATATAGGAAGAAGTCCTGTCTAGTGAATTGTTTACATGGATCGAACTGAGTTCTCGGTAGGAAATTGGACTTGCGCTGGAAGGTGAAGAAACTGAGTAACAACAGTGCCCATATCGTGGCATGAAAGGGTTCATTGAGACTTAACTGTTCGTGGATACTGAGTAGAATAGACGGGGTGAACGGAGCTGCCTGTCTCGGCGTGTGTCGCAGCTGCTTGTGCAGACCTCGTTTCAATAAGGCAAGGTTCGTGGAGTCGAAGGCGCGGACGTCCAACCCGAAGAGTGTGTGTAGTGTTTTCAATCCACTGAGGTAGTTCGCCACTGACGCTGGGGACTGGAAGGAGCGGGACAAGAATTCCGCGAAGACCTCTAGAGTGTCCACAGTGGCCGGGAACGGGTTGATGAGGTAAAACACGCAGAACAGAAGATATGACCGCAACGTCGACCGCAGATTATTCCATGTGCCATGCGCGAAGGCTGCCAGCTTGGTCTGCTGCACCTCCCCTCGGAGTCTGCTGAGATCACGTGTGGCTGTAACGAGAGGAGAGAAGACATGTAGGCTAAGTCCGTGTACAGATCAGAGCGCGCAAGTTAACACGAAATCCTCCGGGAAAATGGTGACCTCCGCTGTGGAAACATGAGCTGTCAACACATGAAACTGTTCGGCGTGAGAAGGTGACAGATGCCAACGTGATAAATGATCCGCTAGACGGTTATCAGATCCGCTGATGTGCGAAGCTTTCAGTTCGAAGGTGTGAGTCGCGGCCATAAACCAGAGTTCGCGGGAACCCGATAGCAAATCCTTATCTCGGGATCGTCCGGAGTTCAGTACGTGCACACAAGCCGCGTTGTCGCATTGTACCAGGATACGAAGATTAGACCACAGGTGTCCCCACTTACGAGCCGCGATCACGATTGAGAGCATTTCGAGCACATGAATTCTGTCGGCGTACCGTAGCACTAGCGGGTCCGGGAACTGGGCGTGGAAGAACTGTCCGCCCGAATACGCCCCGCAGCCCGTGCTACAGGCGTCTGTGGATACCACTTCGTCGGGGAAGGTATCCAGAGTCGGTGCTATCATAGAAATCCCGTTGAAGACCCGCAGGAACCTACGCCACCAGGCGAGGTCGAGGCGGAAGTCCCGCGAAAGACGGAATCTGTGTGTATTACGACGCAATGAACGTAGAGTGTCCAGTAGCCGAGACACGAAGAGTCTACCCGGAGAAACACACGCTGACACAAAAACTAACTTCCCAATCAGAGATTGTAGCTCGCGTTTAGACGCCTTTCTTTTACCAAGCCATTGTCCGACTAGCTCTGACACCTCGTCCAGCCGAAATTTTGGCACACGCCTAATCATTGCAACCGTATCGAACTCTATCCCCAGCCAGGTTAAGGAAGTGGTTGGCGGCACGGCCTTGTGGAGTGCTTCGTCAAGTCCTAGCGTACACAGGGTAGATTGTAAACTGGAGAAGGCTGCCCGCGCGCGCGACGGGGAGTCGGCCCCGCCGAAGTCGTCAAGGTAGTTCGTTACAGAGTGTCCCTTCCGTTTCTCGATGAATGTAACCGCGTTAGTGGTGGATTGACAGATGAAAGCCGCCGATCGCAGGCCAAACGCTACTCTGGTGTCCACAAACCATTGACCTTGCCAGCGGTAGCAGAGGTATCTATAGTCCGAGGGATCTACTGGCAACTGTCGATAAGCTCTACTCAAATCAGTCTTAAACAACAAACAACCTTGCCCCTTGGCTAGAATCATTTCAGTCAGGGTGTCCACAGATGGGTAAACTAACTTAATGTCTTCCCCGAGATAAGTGTCCTTAGGGATGGCATCGTTGACCGAGTGGCCCGGGGGAAAGCTAAGATCTACAACCAGCCGCCGCTGGACACTATCACGCTTAGGAACAGTCTGCAGTGGAACCGGGCAGACTGGGAAAGGAAAGGGGTTACTATCGAAGGGCCCCGCTAGGGCGCCATGTTGCAGCTCTGTCTGGAGGAAGGTGTCCACGTGGGCGGGGAAGGTGTGAGCGGAGTTATGGTTATCATGCGAATGGTTGACCGGCGGAGAGTATCTACTATGATCAATGTTTATCGGAAACCCGAACTCCAGGAAATCAACTAAAAGTGGATTGTCGTAGTCCGCTAATAAAGTCCGCCAGGCATCTATGCGAAGGTTTGATTTGACCGGGATGCGGGCGCCGGCGAAATTTGGCACCCCGGTGCTAGCCACGGCTGTGGACAAACTAATAACTTCGTCCGGCTGTGACGCCGGAACTGGGCTGTGGGGGGAAGCCGGGAGTGCCCCTGGGACCATCACCTTGTGTGGCACGAAAGGACGGATCATTGTATGGGCAGTCGGCTTTAGGGTGTGATGCTTCGACATGCCGGACCAACAAACACATGTTGCAGATGTGTTTGACTGTGGCGCGCCAGCCCCGGTCCCAGTGGTCGGACTGGTGTTCACACCTCTTCTCCTGAAATGGACCACAGTAACGCGACCGACCACCTGGGTTGCCTGTGGCCGGATGAGTGGGGATGTCACGGGCCTGTCTCGCACCATATGTGTGCTCGCGGGACGGTCTGCTGCCTACACTGCTCGATTGTTGTGCCCCAGCTGTGCGGTAGTGTCTGTCCCTAATGGCATCTATCGCCTCCATATTGGCCCACCCGAAAGTGCCTTTCTCCATGGCGTACAGAATTGATGCATACATTTCGTGCACTACTGGCCAGGCGTAATACGCCGCGTCATACATAATGTCGGCCAGGGTGGTCAATTTGTTACGAGCCACCGTACTGAAACTGTGCTCGGCCACGACATTTCGAATACTACCACATACGAACATGGGTAACGATAAATCATCGTACGTCACGGCACCCCCTTTTCCATAACCCGGAAAGTATACATTCTGTTGTGGCCAGCTGACATTGACCTTTCTGCCTACATTGTCATTGATAGTAGAAGCTCGGCCGCTCTTACCTCGTTGCCTCGACTTGCTAGCCTCAGGGGAGCGGTGGCGGCGGGAACTGGGACGAGGTGACCGGGACGAATCAGAGGTTGAAGAGGAAGACTTATCCCGTTTACGACGGTGGCCCGACCTGGTTCTACGCGACCGACGCGTACTGCGTTTTGCCTTTGAGGACGCACGTGGCCGGAAAGGTGACGGACTGGAACTCGAAGTGGAGGCGAACCGGCTACGACGGCGACCGGGATTTGCTCGAAGTCGGTGTGTGCTCTTGCTCTTACTCTTAGACCGTCTCCGAGAGCCGCTCCTACTGGTAATCCGGTGTTTTGTCGGCATGGGAGACCGAACTGGGGAACTCGACGGTGCACTGGAGGATCGTGAAGTGTCGCCGCGACGGGAACGATGACGGGTACGGCGAGACTGGTCTGGCTTGGTGAGAGGACCTAGCAGATCTGCTAAGCCCTTGTCGACTGCGGCGGTCAACTCGCCATGCGCCCGCAGATCGCGAATGTTCTTCCTGTCTTCCTCCTCGGAGTCGCTAGCCTGCGACCAGATGCTCCTGGCAAATTCTTTAGCGCGGCTGTGGCGGTGGAGATCTCCAAGAGACCGCCGCAGTCCTTTGTCCCGGCGCATCTTGTCGAGGTCCGCCTCGGACAGAGGAGGAGGGCTGTCGTCACTCCTGACCCGTACACGACATTTGCCGAGGCCATGCGGGCCTGGGTGTCCCTTGACTGGCAGGGAACAGGCCCGACAGGACTTTGCCCCAGGCATAAGGACGCCTTGAAGCAGAACACAGGAGAAACGAGGGAAACAAATTGAAAAAGGAACAGGGGAGAGAGGCCAGGAGAACCTCGCTCCGCCAAGTCTCGGGCGGAAGTGGCTGGAGGAGGCAGCTGCACGTGGGGCTCGGAGCCGGGCGCGCCGGGGACGGGCGGGGCTTAGGTCAGGCTAATTAATCAAAATGACCCGCGGTGACATTTTCACACCATGTTTATTTAGGGGAGTCTTCTAGTCTCTGTAGACGGACCCTATCTACTGCGTTGTCCCTTTACTTCCCAACTCTGTTCTACCATGCATGCTGTACAATGTGCACCGGGGCGACTCCATTTGGCCAGGTGGATTCGTGCCTGCGGGCTTTGCCAGGTGGACCGGGTATGCGAATCGTAACATATCTGTTTTACCACACTTCACTAGGATATTAGATGCACACAAAGACGGAAAGTGTCTTTTGCGCAGCTGTTGCCACAAATTATCTACAAAATCATGTAGCTCACTGACAGGGTTACAAATGAGACTTATATGTAGCTCCATTGATCGTAACATATCTGTTTTCCCAGACTTCAGTAATTAATCAGATGCACACAAATACGGAGAATGTCTCTCGAACATGAGGAAAGGTACGTTAGTCCCCAAATGTATTATTTTTCGCAAGAAAATGGGCGGTAAAAATGTCTCTGTATTCTCAGTTTGTCGGGTAGAACAACCCTGCGGCGTAACTCACCAGACATGCGGTGACCCAGACTCATATTACGTTGAACGGTCTGTTGCGACTGACAGTTGCATATATAATCTTAAGCTTTCTTTGGGACTATCTACCGATTTGTTTACAGCACATGGTGACAACGAGTGCAACAATACGATACGATCCTTGGAAAAAGAAATTTAAAAAAACTGCTAATCTTGCTTTATTAGTTATCTGTAATTATTGCTCTTTCTATTTTAAACAGAAGTCATAATTAAGCATCTAGTCATCGGTGCATTTTTACGTTATGCTTAGTATGGGCCTTTGTCTAGTCTTTGTTATTCTTCAAGGGACTTCTATTTACAGAAGATATGCTGTCATTCCGGTAACACAATCAATCAATCGCCCGCTGACATCAGGAGCTGGTGCATGGCGGCTTCAGACATGCACAGGTCCCGCCAGGTTGATCTGCTCCCGGCGCGGGCCCTCCAGTCAGTTCTGGTGACCCCCAGCTCCTGAAGTGTATTAGTACAGGAGCCAATCTCTAAAAGAGGCCTAGAAATGTGATTTCGTGGCACCCACTTTACAGAAAAGGTTTGACCTTATTTTGTGGTAGAGGGGCCTCTGCCTCATCACCCAGCATGATTTTTATGCTCAAATTGTGGTATCACTTTTTTGCTACCGGTCCGTAAAGGTGTACCACTTAAAAAGAACAGGTGAAAAAAGGCACATTTTCAAGGAGGAGGGGCAAAAAATTAAACATCAACGTTTTCTAATGAACATTGGTAGGCTGATACAACTTTTCAAGGCAATAACAAAAATGTAAATTTTTCTTTCAAATTCCACCTTTTTCAAGTGTTATGGTTCTTTAAAGTTCGATTTTTTAAACAATTTTGGTACCAAAAATGTAGTGTTTACTTTCCAAAATTAGGCATTTATTCATGTTACCTATGGGGCCTTGTCTGATACATTATTTTAATTAACCTTGACAGTCACATCATTTTGATCTTTAAATCATCGAAATCCATCAATTCTATGAGTGTTTAAAGTTCCACGCGCACTCTGGCTATTTCCGGCAAAAGCGTTGCCAGGGCCGTTGCTAGGGACGGCCTCGGAGGCACTCCCCTTTAAAATAGTTATACTAGTCCTACTTCTGGACTAGATTTTGATCTGTTTGTGCTTACAATGAAACGTATATAGTATGCACTACATCTATAGCTATCAATCGTGTTATGTGTGGCCCACGTCAATGATAATTGTTTTTGAATCAGTAGATGTTCCTCTCTCCAGCAACAGTAAAACCATTCACCAAAGCCACTGTGAGTGTGAGATAATGCCCCTTGAAAATGACTAAAATTTAGAGAGATTAAAATTCTGATTTCATTGGTTCTGATAACCCCCTAGTACACCCTCTTAATATCAATATTTCATCTTCAACTTTTGTTCGGTAAAACTAGGGAAACTATGCTACATAAAAATATAAAAGTTATGTTCATATCTTTCTTAGAACTATCAGGGTAGCCATCGCAATTTCAATAATTTTCAGCCATAAATTGCTTGATTTTCGAGAGTCTCCGAGGGGGGTCCCAGAACTCCATAATGAAAAATACCTGGAGGGTTTTAATCATATGGCTGTTCATAGTTCCACATATCTATTATACATACAAAGTATGAGCCGATTTGGCCGACCCCCATCTTCCGAACTCTGCCTGGTTTTCTCGTGCAATGACTAAAGAAGTGGTTATTTCAATATCATATTACCGGATTTCAGCATTTCGTTTAAAATCAAGGCATTTCCACTAAATTCATAATTCTTAAGATCTGAAATGGCAGTGATTAGTTCCTCTAAACATTTTACGAAAGGCAGTTTCCAAGATGTCGTAGACGGGACAGTAGAACAAGAAATTGTGATTCTATTTCATCTAGGCAAGACATTGTAAATTGCTAAGAGCTTCTCTCGTATCCAGAACCTTGCATATCTACTATCTATGCCTGTATGGGTTAGGGTTAGAATCAGGCTAGGCACGGTTCTGGATAGTCTACGCCTATTCAAGAACGTAGATTTGTCCCAGACATGTTCTGGATCCGCGAGGACTACCCAGATAGAAGCCCGGTTCTGGATACATCAGATTCTCTTTTATTTGCTTTGTGTCACCTCCCAAATTGTTTTAAAATATATTCTTGTATAATAGGTTTTCCAAGATGAGGAAGAGGGCGAGGAGACTAGCTGTACCCTTGCTGGTGGTTCTAGCCATCTCCGTGTACCTTATGGGGACCGGCTCCAGGAAGGGCGCACCGGCGGAAAGTGGACACCGTGTCATCGAAGAGTCCATAGGTAAGAATCCGGAACAGAGCATAGGCTGTCGGCCACCGAGTTTTTGTTGAAATTAGCGTTACTCTGTAAACACACTATCATGAACTCGGTCCCACTGGTTCCCAAGAATGATTCACAAAACACACACTGCGAGCACGCCTTGCCATGTATTTTTTTACATCTAAATTTCACGATGTTGTTTCGGTCTGGAAGCATTATTGGTGGATGTAACGCTAATTTAGATATGAGTGATAATGATAATGGCACAGTCAAATATGTAAGGCTCGTAGTGGGGGCAAGCTGCGAGGAGGAGTACAAATATTGCTATGAAGCCATGAAATATGTCAAAAACAAAAACAACGGTATCTCAAACCTAAGCAAAATAGACTGATAGAATTGTGATCTAAAAGTAACAAAAAAGTGCTCATGACAACGATGAAAGATGCCAGATAGATTACTTGCATATTGTTCTGAATGTCACTTCTTGGTAATGTATAAAGACAGAGAGGAAGATGTGGAAGTTTTTAAAAGAACAAAAAGGTTTTTGATGAAGAAACGAATTTTAGACTAAGAAGAACTGGGTAAAACTGTACATTTTCCTTACACACACTGAAGACAGGCCTCAAGCACAGAGGACACGGTCCTCCATATTAAGAAAGTTTAAAGAAAGAACGAAATGCAAATACAGGTACAAAGTGGTAAGATCTTTGTCTAATGTACTTGCAGACAGTATTTGTAAATAACACAATTTAATTACTGTAATGACATTTGATAAGAATAGAAATTAATCAAATGTTAATGCTTCAGCCCTGCCAAACGAAGACCTTGAGGAGGCCTTCCGCGCAGCAGCAGACAAAAATGCACCATTTTATCAATACAACAAGGACAAAGGACAGTTGGAGCTCGTTGCGAATCCAAGGCATACTCGAGATATTTTATGTGAGTTACTTTCTTATTGTTTTTGCACGGCAACAACTCAGACAATCTAGGTTTTCTTTCACAGGTCGAAGTCAACTGCTTCTCTTACTTTTAGCGTTAAAAGCGTGTCCTCATATTTTCGCAAATGCATTTCTCATCATCATGATCTTTGTAACTAGCATGATCTTTATTACTATCGTCACCTTGTATATCTAATTGGTGGAAAAGGAGAATATGTTATACTACACTCAACTACATTTTTTTCATCTTATCACTTACCCAGCGACAGAGGATGGCTTCGATCCACACTCGATGTCCGACACGGCGGTATATGGCGAGGCAGAGTTGACTGGGAAACCCCAGCAAGAAGACTGTACGTTTGAACTGTATGGTTGTCCAGCTAGTAGACGTTTATAGATCTAGGTCTTCTTTCTCTTACTGGAACTCTAGACAGATATAGCATCCTTTCAACCACTACTTCTTCTATATTCGGTCAATTCGTTCACACTTCCAGAGGTTTAAAATTGTGTAATGTAAAACATTCCATTTCCACATGATACAAAACTTTTCATACGCTAAATGAATATCTATATCTGTCTCTCGCTCTCTCTCATAATGTATATATATGTATATATATATATATATATATATATATATATATATATAGAGAGAGAGAGAGAGAGAGAGAGAGAGAGAGAGAGGGATTGATATATAGTTAAATAGATAGATATATAGTTAGATCGATAGTTAGATTTAGAATCTATAGCGAATGAGAACTTTTGCATTATTTTCAATTGTGCTTTGCTGGTATTCAGTAAACTTTTTGTTTAACGTCAGACAAAACGTTTCTACAGTGCATTTCAGTCTGCTCGCATTAAAGGAGTCATCATCAGTCATTACTGTTCGTTGTTTATTCTTACACGATTGTGCTTCAGCACTGCTGCCTGATGACATCCAAAAGGTTCTCCGAGCTGTAGCAGCAGAAAACGATTCCCCTTACGTCCGGGAGCCCCGCCGGGAAGCAGCAGCTGAAGACGCTCACACCAGGGAAAAACGCTTTGAGCCGGCCATCGCCGCTCTTGCTGCACATATTTTGTGTAAGTCTGTAACTTAGATTAATAGATTTAAAGTGAAATAATGTATAAGATAGATCTAGTACTAGCATAGCTTTATGTATTTAACTATTTAGTAAACGATAGAACTAGCGAAAACATGCATTTGAGACTGTTATATTAACATTGATGAACATGTATATACTATACACAGTATCCTTATTTAGCTCATTTGGGCAAGAAAATGCAAATAAATTGTATTCATTTATTCAATAACTTTGTGATATTTAAACCTTTTTTTTCTCTTATAGTGTCAAGTCAGTATTTCATTGCAGGATTTCCACCTGTTTCTATATATATAGGCAATTCTTTACACAACGATTTTACCAAACGATCGTTCTCTAAAAAGAATTAGAATGAAATCGAAAAGGGAGAATAACGTCGGTGTAGCAGGTTCTGTTGTAACATTTTAGCTTGTTAACGTAGTTTCTGTGTCTGGTTCATTAAATGTAGATGACCAATTTTGGGGAGATGAACAGAACATAACGTTGTAGCGTTAGACTTAAAGAGGAAGATTGTACTATAAAATCACCCATAAATTCGGCTAACGTAAACTACCAGACCTCAGTCTACCTCTGACTACCGTAGTGGTAACATGGGCAGAGGCCTGGCTAATAAGTCAACAGTACCCAAGGCAAAAAAGCAAGTTACTCTTCAAGACACTTTAAAATGAACAGACAACAGATAAGGAATTGAATATGATTCATTTGTAAGGAAATACTGTAGTCTCATCTAACCCAGAATGTAAAGTCAACACTGGCTTGCAGCTCTACCCGGTAGGGTCAGACATTGGCTTGCAGTTACTTGTACAGTTCTAACAGAGCTCCAGTCTACATGACTTATACTGTTTTCTTATACTGCCAAATGGACGCCACAATTACAAGACATATTTCTGGACACACTTACTATCAAAACTAATTCAGCTATATATATATGAGGAAGATATTTTCAAGTTTCAAATACAGATATTAGACACTTTTGATAGGGCTGTTTAGAAAGTTGAAATTTGAACACAATGTTGGTTTTCCAGTAACTGAAAGTTGTTGATAGTATTTTCCTGATTTATCAGACTTTGTTACAATTATCTGGCTCATTCTGCGTGGTTTAGTTATGTTACTGTAAAAACCAGTAGAAAAAAATTTGAATCTTTTCAAAATTGATCGACCAGTATTATGCTAATCAGTCCCTGCCTTCTAGACAGTCTGGGATGTTTATGAGTTTATGTAGTTATGGGGGTCAATTCACTATTCAAGCTGCCAGGAAAAGCCACAGTGGGGAGTACATATCACAGTGGGGGTATTTTCAACCCTATTGCGATGCCCAGGGCGACAAGCCGTCCTCTTTAATATGTTAATACGGTTCCAAAGGGGATTCAGAAACATGATTCAAGCCAATGAAGGTTTCGAAGAGGGAATAGAAATAGTATCAAAGAAGAGAGGCTTTGTAACGAAAGAATTCAAGTTATTGCCCCCGGGACGACTTGTATTTGTTTGTAAAGAGGCTGGATGGTACGGCGTCCGCAGGAAGCTGCGATTGCATCATCAGTATGTTGTGTCAGCATGAAAAGGTATAGAAAGTAGATGATGAAAGTGTTGAAGTAATTTATGTCATAGAATTCCCTCACTAAATTCAGTTCGTTGTAGTTTCGCGTGGGAAGAAGGAAGAGGGCACAGTCAGCATCATGAGTGGGGAAGGGAGAGTATCGCTTAGGTAGGAAGTAGGTAGGGGAATTGAGTTAAGGCGAAGGTGTTGGGAATCTATGTGTGTCTGTGTTGTTCATTACGTCGGCTAATTTTCTGTCAGAGCCAGAGGGTGGTAATCGTGAACGTGTATGCAATAGATGTGATATTCATGCAACGTCCATCTAGTTATGTCTTCAAATCCTCTTTTTGGATTCATTTCTTTTTTATTGATCTGAAGTAGTGTGCTCAAATTCAAGAGAATGCGTTGAGTTGAGGGCTAAAAACTCCAAATACTTTTCGTGGGTTTGAAATCTTCTATTTCATCTTGAGACTGTACAATGAGTCTGATCATTGGGAAATTGTTTTACACCACATTAACATTCTTTGGGTATTTCATTCGGTAGCGTTTACCTTTACCAGCAGTGCTGACATTATTATTTTTTACTACCCACATAGACATTTTATATCTTGGCAGTCAGATGCATTTAAGGGTAGACATGTACAATCAATACCAGCTGACATTTCGTTGAGAAAAATGGTTGATTTAATAATTTACGATATTTCATATTGTTTGTACAGCAACCTGGGACAAGTTTAATGCCACAAAACTGGAGCAAACCATAAAGCAGTTGGGGTCCATGAAAAACATGGCACCAGACATCATGGCAAAAAGTGTGGAAAAAGAGGCTGCGGTGTCGGGAGCTATAGAACAAAGTGTGGTCCAGCAAGCAATAAACAGCGTATTTGGATCAGGTAAAGGTTAATGGTATTGTCTAGTTCAGTGTCACTGAGCAAGCATTACTGGACACGGTAGTTAAACACGTTGTAGTTACAACACAGTCCGTGTTTTGCCTTTCTTTTTATTTTCCATTGGGCATGTGTGTACTCCATGCTCTCTACACTTACCTTTATCCAGAACCGTGCATTATCGATGTATGGCTTAATTGCGTATTTCATACAGACTTCGCAAACACAACCTAGCAGAGGTCTTCACACATTACTGTACTAAAAACTTTGACACTATAAAATCAGCTTCATACATACATTAGTTGGCCTATCACTTAGCTAAAGCACCGATTATATTATGACAATGAGATAATATAAACGAGATAGACAAGAAAAGAATTTGTGGAACATGCTGAGAACTAATAACTTTCTGTAATTTCCATGAGTAAACACATCATATGCTATCATTCAGTAAGGCCCCCGTTCCACTAGGACGGCGCTCTCACCGCGCTCTCTCTGCTACCTGAAATTGGCCGGAGCAGGGAGAAAGCGCCGAGAGATCGCCAAGGTCGCCATGGGAGCGCACTGTGAACGCGCTGAGAGCGCCATCACCTCGGCGACTGTTTTGAACCGGGTCATACCGTCGCCGTGAGTGCGCCGAGCGATCCAACAATGAGCGCAGAGAGAGCGCACACAGCGCCGTGAGAGCGCACAACAGTCTGAACAGTAATTTATATGGCGATCTCTCGGCGCTCTCTCCGCGCTCCGGCCAATTTCAGTTCGCAAAGAAAGCGGTGAGTGCGCCGTCCTAGTGGAATGGGGGCCGTTGAGTAGTCCGTGTACCAAACACCAAGGATTGTCCGAAGTGGTCTCTTTTGCACTCTCTCCAACCTTGCAGTCTGAGTAGAGGTCAGTCCTGGTTGTCATACTGGAACGCAATATTCCAACACTGGTCTCACATAGGCTATGTAGATTTATAGTAAGTCGTTGATTGGAAGCTGGAAATGCTTGACTTAGCACAACATGGCGAGCTTTGCCGATCATCATGTTTACTTGTTTGTCCCATTTCAAGTTATTTCGGATCCAAACCTCCAACAGGCACGTGACGCATACCACCTCCAGTTCCGTTTGGTTGATGAGAATAATATTGACGGGGGCTGGTGGGGTGGACACTTCATGAAACAAACTACCATGGTTTTACATTTGTCTGGGTTAAGCAGCATGTGATTATTTTTTCACCAGTCATTGAAACAGTTTGCATTGAAGATGGTGTACTACTACTTCTCCTTGACTTGGCCAGGGATAAATCATCAACGTATTTCCATTTAGAGTATCGTGCGTAGTCCAGTGGTTAGCGACCCTGCCTCTGGACTAAGATGTTGGGAGTTCGAATCCCGGCTGTTGTCGCTCACCCGACATGCACGCTACTGGACAGGGTCGCAGTCCTTAGGACGGGACGTTAAGCCGTGGTCCACTGTTCATTGTGCATGTCGAAAAGAGCTAGTGGAATTTCCCCGGTATAATGAACCTGTAAATACTGTACATAGCGTCTGTCTTCTCTGTCACGACCAGTGGAAGAATAGCTCTTCAGTGACTGGTTCGAGATCACTTTCACGACCAGTGGAAGAATAGCTCTTCAGTGACTGGTTCGAGATCACTTTCACTTTTTTCACTTTTTCCATCGCTCTGCAGCTGCATTTCTCACGGCTTCATCAAACACGACCAGGAACATTAGTGGACCCAAAAGTGTGCCTTGTGGGACCGAACATATGAGGGTTTCCCAATTGGACAGCTGGCCCCCATAGCGAACTTTGGCGTCGTTGACACAAGAAGTCGCAAATCCAGGGTTTAAGTGTACCCCTTGCTCCAATCTTGATTACTTTTTGTATGGCTGCTGTATGATCAAGGCGATCAAACGCCTTCGAAAAGTCTGTGAATACCATTGTGCCCACATTTTGTGGTCTCTCAGATTCTCGGCACAGAAAATGGACAAGGTTCACAAGGTAGTGTGCCGTGGATTTTACTTTTAAGCACTCGAACTGCCTAGGGTCCAAAGATAGTCTGATGTCGACGATCAACCATTTCGAGACAAAGGCCTCTGCCACTTTTGCAAGTTGTGAGGTCAGTGATACAGGTCGTTATTTGTCAATTGTTGGTGGGTGGGATTTTGGAGGGGGGCTACTGTCCCATTCTTCCGACTCTGCAGTACACGACCTTCTCTGAGTGATGTGTTTATGATGTCTGTGACAGGTTTGCTAAGTTCACTGGCAAATTCATTCAGTATTCTGGTTGATCCGGACCTGCTGCGTTGCAGGATTTTAGCCTACGTAGACAGTTGTAGACGTCCCATGTTGGTATTTCAGGTGGGCAGCCGTGAATGGACCGATGCGCTGGGAGCTTAGTAAGATCAAGGCATGGTCTGCCTGTGGCCACTTCCGCGTTCTGTATAATCAACGCCTATCCAGAACCGTGCCTGGGGAAAGTCTACGTTCTTGGATACGCGTAGGCCAGCCAGACTGTGCCTCATCCTAACCCATTTTAGGCATAGAACTAGATAGGCATGGGTCTGGGTACGATATACTTACAACGCAAGATGACCGTGTTAACGTTTATACGGATGATACCCTGTATTGTTTCCATATAGATGTGTTAAAATACTTATTGACCTAATAGTGAAACATCCATTAGGCGTCGCATTACGAATACATGCCCACTCTTTTGAACTTATCATCGCAATTCTTTATAGTGTCGTCTTTTTTACAGTTGTGAAGAAAGAGGTGGGTGGTGCTGCGCCTGCAAAACCACCTGCAGGTGCACCTATCAAAGGTGCACCCGGATTCGCAGATGAGATAAAGGTGGGGATATCTTGATCATTGTCCTAGCGCTCATGTGTGTGTCTTAGTGTGTGCGCATGTGTACATGTGTGTGTGTGTGTGTGTGTGTGTGTGCGCGCGCGCGTGTGTGTACATTTGAATCTACGTGCGAAATCGTGTATGTGTATGTTTGTACGTTTGTATTTTACAACATGTGTGTGTATGTGTGTGTGCGCGCGCGCGCGCGTGTGTGTACACGTATGTTTGAACTCGTGTATGCAATCACACGTTGTCAGAATGTGTGTGTGTGTGTGTGTGTGTGTGTGTGTGTGTGTGTGTGTAAGTGAGCGCGCGCCAGCGTGACTTTGTGTTGTGTGTATGTATGTGGGTGCGTATATTTTTGTGTATGTGTGTTTGTACGTGTACGTCCATCTGTGTATATTTGCGTGCGTGCATGGTGCGTGTGAGTTTTTGTTAAAAACACTTGTATTGATGCAGCTGTTTTGCAGGCTGAAATAAGTCTCTCTGAGGACAAGGGCATGATCCAGGATAACCTGTTTGCTCCTCCAGGGATGCACATGAAAGTAGACATTGAAAAGGGTGGCAAGTAAGTTGTTAAATTATTATTGCCTTTGGCAAGGTTATATTATGATTCAGAATATTTCTGAACAGGATAACTCAAGAAGCTACATGTGGTTTTCGTTTAGGCTTGTAACGGCCTTCTTTGGCAGTTCGCCCCTATGGCAGCATACATGTAGGCCATTGACAATAGTTCCCTGTGCCTGTCTTATCAAGTCATTTTAGTTATTCTTTACTCGTCTCATCTCCTCCCATATGTCCCTTCTCCGGCTAGGAAGCAAAGTAACTCAAGGAGCTACTCATGCATGAAGTTATTTGTAACGCTACTGAACGTAATTGAGAAATTATTACCTTTTGTAGTAAGTTTCAGCATCACTGCTGGATAGCTATGTCAATAAAGAAGATATTGGTAGGCAAAATCTTAACATTTTGCTACCTTTTCTAAATGTTCGTAACAGTTGATAACATAAACTTGCGGGTAGGAAAAGGTAAAAGATTTTGCCTCCTGGCATCTGCTTAGAGATTACGATATAGACTTATTGGCAACATATAATGAATTACTATTCTCTTTCTTTATTTTATTGGGGACCTTGACACACGGTCCCCAGAGCAATATCACATTTTCATTTGTAACTCACACTGTGAAAATCCACTAGAGATGTGTGTGTGTGTGTGTGTGTGTGTGTGTGTGTGGTTGAGTGTGACGTAGAAACCATTTTATGCACTGTTAGAAAGAAACCAGAAGCCGATAGTAGTACTCAGCCTAGCCCATTTGCCTTCCCGTTGGGAATGGGTGCTGCTCTGATGAACGGCTGTTTTGGAAAAGGATACGGACCCGGGGACCCTTGCTACAACGTCAAGACAGTCATACCTCGCTGTTACGTGAGTAGTTTGTTTTCCAGAACCTTTTTTTTCTATCGAACCTTGCTTAGGCATGGTTCTGGAGAGTCCATGCGTATCCAGAACCGTGCCTTGTTTAGTTGTTTTTTTTAAAATATCTTTTCCATTATTATCATATTGTGTAATTGTGCTATTATTATTGTGATTATGTGACATTACTAGGACGACTAGCGGTGGACCCGGCTTGGGCCCACCGCTAATGGTAATTCGAGTAAAGTTTCGAAGTTCGGTCGGTGGCGCAGCGGTAGCGCGTTCGGCTCAGGGCCAAGAGGTCCCGGGTTCGATCCCCACCCATGTCACCGATCTTGTGCCCTTGGGAAAGGCACTTTACACGACTTTCCTCACTTCACTCAGGTGTAAATGAGTACCTAGCTTCAATTAGGGACGTCCCTCGGATAGGACGTAAAATGGAGGTCCCGTGTTTGGGGAGAGCCACACCTCGAGCACGTAAAAGAACCCACCACACCTTTCGAAAAAGAGTAGGGGCATGCCCCGGTGTGCGATGGAGCAAATTCTACAGTAACTGGCCTCAAGGTTAGCCCTTAATAATAGCCCCGTGCTAGTTGGGCAGCATTGGCTGTGTCTTCAGCCGAATAAATAAATAAAAAAGTTTCGAAGTTACTTTACACTTGGGACTGCATTAGCTCAGTATTGTTGGCTAACAATATATAACACTACTTTACATTTGGAACCACATGTAACACTATGTTGTAACAATAACTATGTATGTCACAATTGTTTTACGCTTGGGACTGCATTGTTACAGTAACATCTAGCTTGAGTGCACAGTGAAGTATGTCACACCTAGCTCCAGTGCACAGTAAACCAATCATGTTAGCAGTGATGAAGATACAGACGGTCATCAAAACGTCGGCTCATGTAAAGCAACTAGTTGTATGTGAATAAAAGAACTTATTAACTATTCAATCTGATGAAATTATTTACGGATTACCCGACTTTACTGGCATTTACTACTATTGGTAAATGCAACATTTCGTGCAGTGAATGGAGTGGAATTAAACCGTGTTGTCTCACAGGACATGCTGGAAGGGTGCACCTACGTCGGAGTTGGCTTCGATGGTCGCGGGGACTACAGCAGCGCGTCTAGAAAGAAGAATCTTGTGCAGCGATACTGTAAAAATAAAAGAAAGTAGGTTCTCGTCCATAGCTGATAATATATGATGTTACATCCAGGTACACGGCAATTTCTTGGTGATGCATTCTAAAACATTCTTGTCCCTTTCCTGTGAATCAAATCTCTCTAAGTACTGATAGTAGGTACTGAGCATGTAATGTAGATATTCTTGGTGTCATGATTTGTTGTTTGTCGTTTAGTAAAATACAACATGATTGTTTTGTTTGGTGTCAATTAAAATGATAATCAGTACAGGATAGATCATCCTAAAGATATCAAAATTTCCCACAAGTGATCAGGAATGAGTGATCGTGAGCTTTCACTAATCATGTTCTTAGCGAAAACAGCTTAATGATGATCACTGCACGAAAAGTTGGATTTACCAAAGGTAGTAAAAGCCAATAAATTCGGGTAATGTTTACTTTTAAACAGTGCCAAACTTTAGAATGGTTATAAATAAAGTTCAAGCCTGGTAATTTCATTTACATTCATTTACAAAGCAAACATTACCCGACTTTACTGGCATTTACTACCATTGGTAAATCCAACTTTGCGTGCAATGGATGCTGAGAGATATCTACTTACCTCGTCATAGGTATCACGGTGGAGATGTCCCAGATACCATGAATGTTCAAGGCATCTACGACACAAAAGTCTCTTCCTATGTCTTCGAGTCACGGCAAGCCTACCGTCGTTCCCTTCAGGCAAAGGCTGGAGCGTCTTTCTCTGGATATGGATTTCAGGTTCGACCTTTATTGTGCATACATACCCATTGGGTTAGGCACAGCTCACGAACATAATAGCAACATAACAAAAACATAATAATAATAATATATTAGTAATTATATATATATACGTGTATATATATATATATATATATATATATTTATACATTTTGGCCGAATAGTTGACTTGATTAATACAAGATTTGTATTTCAGATACAAGTCAGCCCAGATAAGTCGTGTTACAATTTTCATAGTACATGTATATATATATATATACTATGAAAATTATATATATATCAGTGTTCCAAATACCCGTCTGCAATTTGCAGATAGATTTTCAAGATTGCAGAAGGAAAAATCATACAATCTGCAATTTTGCAGAAGGAAAAAATACGCTCCGGATTCAATACTTTTCAATTCAGGAAAGTAGCGGCGCTGTGAATAGACTGAAAACCCGCGTCGCACGAACCTGGCGGCGTTTTCCAGCTGACTCTAATGGTCCCATATAAGGGGATTTGGGGTCAAAGTTGAGCAATTCCGACCATGCGACGATAACCAAATAAGGGTACTCGCCATTTTCCGATGTTAGATTTAATCATCCGGGAGGACCCGACAACTGCCTCGGCAATTCTCGGCAGTTTTCGCCGAGCATTTCCCAGCAGGCAACACAGCAAAACATGGCGCGGAAAAAGAGAGTCGATATAGGAAACACCAACAAAAAAAAGACGATTTTGTGGTTCTTTGAGAAAACTGACGGCAATCGGGACTGCAACAGCAACCCATCGCGCACCCGCGAGATCGGCAAAACTCAGGATGGTTGCTGTCGCGGTTGGATTCTCGAGGAGGCGGCTGAGGAGGCCGACGCAGATCTAGAAATTTTGTAGAAACTCTCGCCGAAGATCGAGCCCAGGAAAATAAATGTGCAATTTTTTTTTAGAATGTAAATATTGTATCCAATTTAGCAAGGAAAGATGGTGTGTTTTTCATAATTTTCTTATAATTCTATTACTGATTCTATCAACTTCTTTGTTGTTGATTTTTTCGTCAAAATTATTTACGATACTATTCCAGGAATATTTACCTTCATTGAGAAGTTACGCGTCCATCAAAACATTGTGCTCATTTACACTACCAGATTGAAAATGGGTGAAAAAGCACTGGCCAGATGGGAATCTGGGTGATTTTGAGTAAATTTGAGTGATTTTGGGTGAATCTGGGTGAATTTGCACGACCCAGATTGCTATTGTTCCCATGTAAATATGATGGGTGAAAATAAAAATTGCACCTACATGACAAAACGGTGAATCCGGGTGAAATCAAGGTTTCACCCATAGTAAAACAAACAGCAATTACGGTAACTTAAAGTGCTGAGACGGTTAGTATGCTGGCTGTATGTTTCACCAAGGAGGTTTAAAACTCCTTGGTTTCTTAGACTGATCATGAATGAGTTGATTGCCAGTGACAGTGTGGAGTTTAAGCAGTACTTTCCAACCAAACAAGGACAAATAATGATTGTCCTTCTTTCAACTTATCAGGCAACAACTGGTCTTAGACAGTTAGACTGCACTGCTGTCTCAGTCACGGAGCAATGAGGTTTTATCGAGGAGGTTTTATCAAGACCGTGTCAGACAAAGTTATCCTCCTTGGTCAGACAACTTGTTGACTTTGGGCTGAGTCGTCCGACATTCATATAAATTGATTTCGTTTCAATTTTGAAATTGTATTAGATAAGATCGCAAGTCTTCTACTGTTGACATGATTGTGTTTACTTTGGGGTTGTAGGTATTTAAACCGACTTGAACCAATTGCAAGGAGCTGGTGTTGAAAGCTTCTTGCTTGAACATAATGAAATGTTGCTACACTCAGGGCCATTCATAATGTTGTGATTGGAATGTTGAATTTGCATGCAGGAACAATAGCCTTGGACGCCTGTGCCCGCATAACAATATGAATAAATTACAGCTGCTCCAAAAGTGGTGAACATTTTTGGTGGGAATTTTCAAAGTGGAAGCGGCAGGTTTATTGGTGTCCTTTGATAAACAATTCTACAAAACCCTGTACTTCACTGTAATTCACGCTGTAATTCATTTTGTGTTCACGGTAGCAAAATTTCACGGTCTGAAGAAAATGGACATGTTCACGGAACACGCTGGTGGCAAGTGCAGGGAAGGGGCAAAACACAAATGATTTGATAACGGTAATGATAAGTTCACGGTACAGAAGTGACAGTGAACATTACAGTACAGTGAAGAAATCAGGAAGTACCTGATCAGAGGCCTGCACAGGCGCTGATCAGAACTGCCTGTCAGCACTGCGAAATTTTGGGGAGGCGCGCGCCTGTGTAGTTTATGACACCTTTTACCAGAGGTGTTAGGGTCAGAAGGGTAAATCTGGGTGAATTTCCATTGTGTTCGGGATCAAAGTAAACACTGGAAAATTTACCCATTCCTTGCATAATCTACTCATGATATGTGATAATTGCTCAAAATTTCACCCATTGCAAAGAAAACACAAAGCGGGTGATTTTGACCGAGAACAACGAAAATCACCCATATTCCCTCAGATTCACTCAAAATCACCCAGATTCACCTCTGGCCAGTGCTTTTTCACCCATTTTCAATCTGGTAGTGTTAATTGCATTCTATAAATATTCAAGTTAATTGTTTCTGTTTTCTTACCATTTTTCACATGTCAATTTTGGGTACAAAAATTATGTAGTAACATCACAACTTCAGTCTTTTAAAAATTATGTAGTTATTTATTTTATTTATTTGTTTGGCTGTAAAAAGACAATGTACAGCCAGGGCAGCCCAACTAGCCAGGTGGCTATTATTAAGGGCTTGCCCTGCTGACAAAACAAACATTTACACATAAATCACAACGATATAATACATCAACGTGGAGAGGTCAGGGTCACACAATCTAAGGCTTGTAGGGGTCACCGAGGGACTCCAATAGCTTCCTTTTAAAGGAGGCAATAGTGGTGGCAATTATGTAGTTCTAGTACAATACTGTTTAATACTGCTTTTGTCATTGTTTCCATATTTATATATTTCTTCCGTGATGCTGCTGATATGATCAACTTGCTATATGTTTATTATTTTGCCATGTATTTTGCAATGAAAAATTTGCATGCTTCCCATAGAGAACCATATTAGTTTGCTGAAAAATGGGATCATATATATATCCTTTCAGTGGTGTCATGACATGATACCAGGAAATGATAAATTTTCTGTAGATAAGGATCTATATAAAGTCTAACATTAGAAAAGAGTGATATTTTGAAGAATTTCAGTAATGCTACAGATTTACAAAGCTATATATATGATATAAAAATAGGCATTATTGGTTTGAGAAGGTTGTAATATGGGGGCTTGTGTATTTGCAGAAAGTTTTTCCAAATTGCAGGACGAAATTTTGACTGTTCTGCAATATTGCAGAGCACTGAAAAAATGTATTTCGACCACTGTATATATATATATATATATATATATTATACAAAACATACATATGATATGATCAAGCTAGCACTGGCACTATAGTCTGTTATTAGTAAATTAGACTTCTCCTCGCTTCTCTGTGATGGTGAAAAGATAACAACACATACATATGTTTTAGGATCAGAGACCAATTTCATCTCGTAGTTCAGTTTAATATTCATGCAGTGCCTAACGTGTTTGACATGTTTCTAGGTGAAGAAGTCACAATTTGGCCGAATAGTTGACTTGATTAATACAAGATTTGTATTTCAGATACAAGTCAGCCCAGATAAGTCGTGTTACAATTTTCATAGTATCTGTGATTGACCTTTGAACATATAATGGTTTTCATGACCTTATAGGCTGCTGTGGAAGCAGCATATGGTTCGAAGTCTTCTTCCCAGAAGCAGATGATCATGTCCCTCATAGAGTGCAATGTAGTCAGGTATGTTTGTTTGTCAAGGCATAACACGCCAGTTTTGTTTATTAAGTACAACCTGTTTAAGACTGTGTAGTAAGCCCAGTCACACTAGTGTGGACCTTTTCGAATCTAGTCGATAAGTGTGGTGGGTTCTTTCACGTGCTTAAGGTGTGGCCTTACTTAAACACAGGGTGATATATATCTGGTTGATAACTCTGGTACTCAGAGTCGTCGCTGTTCCTTGTTCCTTTATGGGCTGATATTAGCTAGTTAGTAGATGATAAATCCAAAAGGTTATTAGCCAGTTTGTACATATTGCATAGCAACAATATCATGGTTCCATTCTTTTGATAGGTATGAAATATTCCTCGATGACGTCAGGCCAGACACCCTGAGCCTAGATTTCCTGCGGGACTTTCTGGACCTCCCCGAATCTTATAAAACTGGAAAATCAAAACTACGTAAGTAATTTTCACTTAAAATTTGACGAAGCAAATTATTTTCCAATGACAATGTGTATAGATATAGTGGGAGCATTGCATTGCTTTTTTTAAGTGCTCATAATGGCTGGCTGGTTTAAGTCAGTCAAGGCTTTTGTACAGTTTCCCACAAATGACGCAGAATTTGCGATAATTTGAATCCAAAAAGTGCAATGATATTTTTAAACGCAAGTCTTCTGTAGGTTTGTAAACGTGGGAAAAACATCGGTAGTCCAATAATCAGAAGTGATAAGTGACTGATCATGAGTGATCGTGAGTGAATGATCCATGAGTGATCATGAGTTTGCGATCATGAAGCTTGATCCTGAGTGAGTGGTCATGAGGGACCATGAGTGATCATTAGTGAGTACATGATCATGAAGAGTGATCATGAGTGAGTGATCGTGAGTTTGCGATCATGAGTAAGTGATCATGAAGCGTAATCATGAGTGAGTGATCATGAGGGACCATGAGTGATTATGAGTGATCATGAGTGATTGATAATGAAGCGTGACCATGAGTGATCATAAGTGATCATGAAGCGTGATCATGATCACGTGATCATGTATGAATGATTATGACTTATGAGTGAATGATTATGAGTGAATGATTTGAACGCTAAGGTAGTTTGAATTATTCACTGCAGAGGAATTCCTCATCCGCTATGGAACTCATTATATCAAGTCAGCAAAGTTCGGCGGTTCCTTCAGGCTGTTCAAGACCCAAGAAGCATCAAAGACGACGAGTCTCACGGAGTTCGCCGTCTCGGCCCAGGCATCCTATAGTCGGATGTTTTCCGCCGGAGCTTCAGCATCCGTCAAAATGGGCAGTGAACAAGCGTAAGGCATCCACTTTCTTACCTTCGGGTAAGGGTGTATTGTTTTGGCTGGCTGAGTAATCGGTTTGTGTGTCTGCTTGTCTGCTGTTTGCAGGAATTTAGGATTTGAATGACAACACGTCGGTGGGGTTGTTGTGTCCCAAACCGTGCCTGTCCCTGAGCGGCACAGAACGGGACACAGTCTGACTGTCCAGAACCGCGCCCGGAAGTGCTGTCAATCATAGTGATTGGCGGGACCGTAGCATAATTATTCACGCCCACGATTCCATGTATGACACAGCACAGGTACAGTTTGGGACAAGGTCATTGCGTGTCTAGAACTGTGCGCGACTTGAGGCACGGTTCTGGACAAACACTTTGTTTATCTAGAACTTGATTTGCTCTAGTCTGTCGTGTCAGGACTATCTAGATCCGTGCGTGGGCTTTATGGATAAGCACAGTGTTGTTTCCGATTCCAGGCTGTGCTCGGGTCAATCTACTCTCTTGGGTATTCAACGTGTTCCGTTGTATCAAGAACTGTATTCGCAATTTAATATCTATCTCAGATGGGTCAAGCCTTACACACTGATAGAACATTTTCATTTTGTTGCAGCATGATACAAGACACTCAGCTGTTTTTGACACTACATGTAAGTCTAAATCATCTTAGACCAGCGTGAAATGTAAAATGTTCTTTGCAGAGCAAGAATTACACCGATTCTTTCTTATTCTTGTCCCGGCGAAAAACAAAGACGGCGGTCTAAAACAACTAAACAACACCACGAGAAGGCTCCTCCCTCAAAACACTAAGCCCCGCCCCAAATCACGGAACTGTGCGCGGTCAGGCACGGTTCCGGACAGTCCCGCGTGTCCCAGAATGTAGATTTGCCCCAGGCACGGTTTGGGACACGCGTCGAGTGTCCCAAACCGTGCCCGGGCACAGTTTGGGACAAGGCACGGCCTTGGAACACAACAGGGGTATTCCCTTACTACAGACCACAAGAGGTCAGATGCAGGAAAAGAGGCAGCAGGAGCTTAAGGGGAGCCAGCAGGACGTTTTCCGTTGCCTGTTGGCGGGGAGCCAGTAGGGAAATCCATAGATATCGTAAAAAGAGAAATTCACAATGACTAAAACAACAAATACATAAAAAGTCTTAATGTTTCCCTGAAGATTTCCCAATTTTTGAAATAGAATTGCTGGGTACTTTTAATATGTTACGCCACAACAGTTAGGGGCAGTATGAGCATGAGCATCTCACTAGAAATATTTGAAGACAGTACAGTAGTTGAAGGTACTTTACGCCAGCAACATTGAAATTTCCTCATTTGCATAATTCAGAAAAAATGGTACAAGAGCCTTCTTTCCTAACGCCCCGGTCACAAATGACCTATGATGCGCATGCGTGAAGTGACGACAGGACGTGCTTACTTCGCTCTCCCAGTGAAACCGATTTTAACCTTAGTTTTTAATCAAGTATCAGCTTATTTCAAGCCCAATTTAGCTTAGTTTTTAGCGGAACATACCAGGATTCTTTTCCAAGGACCATTAGAAAGGGTCGTGAGGTTTTTAGACGGCATTTTAGGGTTTTTCGTCAAGCCGCGTGTGCGAGCAGGATTCGACACGCTGCCGCCATCTTGTTTTTTATCAAGACTCGACAAGTTCGCATCACTTTTTGGAGACGATGGCAGGTAGTACAAAGAAAAAACAAGGAAAGCAAGCCTCGAGAGGTAAGGCAAACTTTAACTACATTTCTGGACCGGAGATTGTGGAAGAGGAAGAAGACCCTATGGATTGTGAGAGCTGTAACTCGAAAGCGAACAAGCATCTAATTCATTGTGACTGTTGCAGTAAATGGTTATGCCTTCAATGCCAAGATGTTACCACGGATTTAGTACAGACTATCGGGAAATTTCCTAGTATTTTGTGGTTTTGCAACTTGTGTAAGGATTTCGTGCTGGCGTCGGCCAGAGCCGCCATGAGGGATAAAGGGAAGGAACAAGAACGGGGTAAAAGTGCCGCGGACAAAGCAGCGACGGATGGTGTAGGGGACCAGAGAGGGAAGGAACAGAACCAGGACAGTATTATTGAGTCTATGTCAAGGGTTTTAGCGGACATTTCTAATAAACTGGATGGAATAATGAGGTCAGACGGTGGTGAAGCGGGGGGACCGACTTACGCCGAGGTGGTAAACAGAGCACCTAGTAAAATGGGAGATAGCAGGGGGACAGCCACTTTCCGGCCGGTGGGAAAGGATGTGAAGGATAAGGAGGCATTTCATGACAGTATTGAAGAACTGGTAGAGAGAGAGAAAAGGAAGAACAACATAATCATCCACAACGCACCCGAGCCGGATGCAACACAACCCAAGGATAGAGAGGGCCTAGACAGGGAGCTGGTGGGGAAAATCGCCAGGGAGATAGGTCTCAACGACATTGGAGTCACTAAAGTAGTTCGTCTGGGGCGGAGGGTGCCCGACAGGGACAGATTGTTACTGGTCACGTTAAAGGACATGAATGACAAACATAGTTTGCTGAGGGAGGCAAAGGGTCTAAAAGATAGCAATACCTTCTCAAACATCTACATCTCACCGGATCTAACTCCGATAGAGAGGGAGAGAAACAGGAAACTAAGAGCCGAACTCAGGGAGAGGAAGCAGCGAGGAGAGGAGAACCTGGAGGGAGGGGTAGAATAGTGGCTCAGCTGGATGGGAAGGAACTCCGAGGGCATACAGGACATGTGCCATCGAGACCAGCCCAGAAAGGAGAAGACCGTGCAGGCAGTAGTATCTGACTGGACGGGGTGGGAAGACATGGGCAGGAACGAGGCAAGGAAGATTCACACATTGACACGAAGGGCATATCAAAGTTTGGGCCAGGGAACAGCGCAGGGTTTATCTCCCGGTAGTATATATCAGGCTGCTGTGTTTTCAATTAGGCCACGGTCCCAGGAGTGGCTCAGGCCAGGCCTGGCGCGGCCATTAGCTTCTGTCGGGGCAGCGACCCTGAAGCCCCGCCTTCCTTGTCAGCAGAATGTAATGCTGAGTTTATTCGTTTATTACACTGTTGGGTTTTGGAGGGAGCCCACTTCACCTCCACGTGGTGCTCATCCACCTTTCTGATTACATCAGTAATAGGCCATTCATCGCTGTCTTCCTGAGGTGTTTGCCTCCTAACACGTGTGTTTGGAAGACTCCATGAATGGCCGTACTCGAAGTTTTCACAATCCCTGGAGCGCTTTGTACGCGACGATTTTGGTCTTGTTGACATGGTACATACCCAGAGTAACGATATTCAAGAAAAACCCTAGAATGGAGGGTGAGATCTAGCCTTTGACCAAGGAGGTTAGCTTTGACCTACTTTAGCCTTTAACCCCGGAGAAAATTGAATCTTATACACAACACAATATCTTAAAATGCAAAGCCTGGTAATGGCTTCTTTTTGTAAAAGTCCCTTTGAACACAATGCGTCAAAATACTTGTAGAAGGATGAAAAACATAGAGAGAATTAGTCAGAAATTGTTTTTGCCTCGTCCTAGAAGTGCCTTTGGAAGTATGGTGTGACCCATATCACAGAATGTGCTGTCAATCACTGACCACTTAGCGCGCCGCTGAGGATAGATTTCCCACCCCCAAGAAACCCTGGGCACCATCTGGCGGGATGTAGAGTCTGCACGTTAAACTTTGATATGGGAGGGAACCTGAGAGTATTGTATACGAACATCGACCAATTTCCAAACAAGAGGGAGGAACTGCGACTGTGGATAGCAGAGGATCCACCCGATGTGTTAGTGTTATGCGAGGTCATCCCTAAGGCACAAGTGACTCCCTTTAAATACAGTTGTGTACCTTGAGTATGGAAGGTTATGAGATCTTTATGAACTTTGACCCAAACCAACGAAACCTAGGGGCTAGCGGAATAAGAGGCATCATAATATTCGTTAGGAAATCACTCAACATGACAATATGTGAACTGGACTTTGGGGAATCAGGGTTCCAGGAATACTTGTTCCTGGATTGCAATACAGGCGACAGGAGAAACGTAGTTATTGGATGCATCTACCGGAGTCCGTCCTCGGACCCCAAGGAGAGCACAACTAGACTATGCAACCTACTGACACTGGCAAGTAAGAAGGAAGCAGAGCATGTTGTCATAATGGGAGACTTTAACATCAAGGAGGTGGACTGGGAAGTGAGGCACTCAACAGCCGGGAGCAGACACCACAGTCAACTACTGATAGACTGTCTGGATGACAACTTCATGTTTCAGCATGTCACAGAGCCTACCCGATATAGAGTAAACCAGCTGCCATCCATCTTGGATTTGGTCATAACGAATGAAGAGGACACAATTGGAGGAATAAAGTACGACCCAGGATTGGGGAAGGGGGATCACTGCTGTTTAAGCTTCCATATCAACCGTTGTACCATAACATCTGCTCACAATGTTATGAGAAGGAACTACAACAAGGCCAGTTACGCCAAAGCAAGACAGGATTTACAGGAAATTGACTGGGATGGAGAACTGGGCAACCTTGACGTATTTGAGGCATGGACCAAGTTTAGTAGCAACCTTAACGGCATTGTAGAAGAGTGTGTACCCCTGTCCAGCTCCAAGCAGAAGCCAGACAAGTTGTACATGAATACCCAGGCCATGAGAGCTAGGAAGAGGAAGAGAAAGGCATGGGGAAGATGGAAGCAAACTGGAGCACAGGACGACTACATTCGCTATGCCGTCGAGAGAAGTTCACTCCGGAGTCTCACAAGGAAACTATGCACCGATTTTGAGCACAGGTTGGCGAAGGATATTAAGAACAACCCTAAAGCATTCTGGAAATATGTAAAATCAAGACTACAAGTGAGGCAGAAGGTTGGGAGCCTAGTAAGAACTGATGGATCTATCGCTCAGACAGACCAGGAGAAAGCTGAAGAGCTCAGCAACTTTTTTGCAAGCGTCTTCACAGTGAAGGACGAGTCGTCTATCCCCAGTTTGGAGGCCAGACCGTCTGCACCGGTACTAGAGGGCATAGAAGTCACAGAGAAGGCAGTGAGGGAAAAACTGGAAGCACTGAATCCGAGCAAGTCAGCTGGCCCTGATAACTTCCACCCCCGGTTATTGAAGGAATTGGCAGGGGAGTTGGCTTACCCTCTGTCCATCCTCTTTAACAAGTCCTTGAAGTCTGCTAAGCTACCCGAGGAATGGAAAACGGCCCACATAACGCCGATACACAAGAAAGGCAGTAGAACAACAGCGGGAAATTATAGGCCAGTAAGTCTCACGTCGGTGGTTGGGAAGACACTTGAGTCCATTATCCGGGATGTCCTGGTGGAACACATGTCTGCTGCCCCGTGTCAGAGTTCGCAAAGCGGGAGGTCCGGACGGAATCGCTCCCCGACTGGTAAGAATGTTCGCATGTGAACTCGCAGAACCACTCACGGACATTTTTAACACCTCACTGATAGCAGGTACAGTTCCAGCCCAGTGGAAGGAAGCAGTAGTCACGCCTATCCCTAAGGAACTGCCAGCAGTCATCGACAAGTTGCGTCCGATATCTCTGACTGCAATATTTGCGAAGATTTGCGAAGGCATCGTAGGAAGATGGGTGCTGTCAGACATATGGAACAACATCGACAAACGTCAGTTTGGGGGAATCAAGAGAAGTTCGACCAACCACTACCTGATTAGTCTCACCCACTTTCTCTACCAAGGTGCTGAAAGAAGCAAAAACGTGGGAACAATCATATTAACGGACTTTTCTAAGGCATTCGATACCATCAACCACCATCAGGCCATTTTGAAGCTACTTAACATGGGGACAAGACCGTCCATCGTGCCGTGGATAGTGAACTTTCTCACAGAAAGACGACAAAGAGTTCGGTATGGCCTATCACTCTCAGACTGTGAAACTCTTACCACTGGCGTACCGCAAGGCACAAAGTTGGGACCAATCATCTTCCTCTGCATGATAAATGATGCCTGTCAATCATTCAACGATCGGTGGAAATACGTGGATGACCTTTCGCTGGGAGAGAACAGACACAACTCCGAAGAATCCCACCTTCAAGACCAAGCTAACTCCCTGGCGGAGTGGTCTGATAGTGCACAACTGAAACTCAACCCCGGAAAGTGCATAGTGTTCACAGTGTGTTTTATGAGGAATCCGAGTCCACCTGTACCCATCACTCTTTGCGGCAACCCCTTAAGAACAGTGGAAATCGCCAAGGTACTAGGTGTCTGGCTTCAGTCGAACCTAAAATGGGACACGCAAGTGTGTGAAACAACAAAGAAGGGCAACAAACGACTGTTCATGTTATGCAGACTTAAGTCATTTGGAGTCCCAGTGGATGACCTTGTAACAGTGTATTGTGGCTTCATAAGACCGATCCTCGAGTACTGCGCACCAGTATGGCATCATGGACTTACACGTAAACAAACTGCTACAATGGAACGAGTACAGAAACGTGCGTGCCGGATTATTCTGGGTCATAAGTATACAGACTACACCTCGGGGCTGCAGATGTGCAAACTTGAAACACTTGAGAAGAGACGGGTGACCCTCTGCACCAAGTTTGCACACAACATGACCGCATCGGAACGCACAGCAGACATCCTCCCCAACACACGGCGACAGGAGCACGGCAGAAACCTCAGAAACTCTAACAAAATGACTCTTGCGCCTTGCCGCACTGCTCGTTATCAAAACAGCCCTGTACCATCTCTGCTGAGACTGATTAATGCGAACAAATAACACGTTGTAAATCAACCACACTCAGATGTTCAGTTACTGCAATTTTTTATTTTAATACCTAGTAATATTTTAAGCTATTTGTTAAATATTGAGTTGTGCACTATTCCATGTACTATGTAAGTGAAACGTACTTCAGCCTGATGGCTGCGATGTTTTACATAATAAACCAGTCATTCATTCATTCATTCATTCAAACCTGTTCACGGACTCTCAGCATGGATTTGTTCCGGGGAGGTCCTGCACAACCCAGTTACTTGTGGTTATGGAAGAGTGGACGCAGCTACTGGAAAGGGGGGGAAGCAGTTGACACAGTGTACTTAGACTTCAGGAAGGCTTTTGACGCAGTACCCCACTAGCGTCTGCAAGTTGGAGGCTTATGGAGTGAGAGGGAACTTGCTGGACTGGGTGAGGGACTTTCTAGCCCAGAGGAAGCAGAGGGTAGTGGTGAACGGCAAGCAGTCCTCGTGGAGTACGGTGATGAGTGGGATCCCGCAAGGGAGTGCGCTGGGTCCGGTACTTATTGTGGTTTATATTAACGACTTACCGGAGGTGGTCAGCAGTACAGTTCGAATATTTGCCGACGACAGCAAGCTGTACCATAGCATAAAGGGTAGGGAAGATCATGACACATTACAGCGGGACTTAGTAGCTTTGAACGACTGGTCTTCAACCTGGCAACTACCCTTTAATGTGGACAAGTGCAAAGTTCTCCACCTTGGAAGCAGCAACAGTGGACTTAACTACACTCTGGGGGATAAGGAACTGGAAAAGACCGAGGAAGAGAAGGATTTAGGGGTGATAGTCGATCACCACCTTAAATTCCACACCCACACAGCAGCAGCAAAGAACAAGGGCAACCAAATGCTGGGGCTGATTAAAAGGTCGTTCGCAAACCTGGATGAGCAAACCCTACCACTTCTGTTCAAAACGATGGTCAGACCACACCTAGAATATGGGAATGTGATCTGGGGGCCACACTTCAAGACCGGCAAGCAGCAGTTGGAAAAGGTACAGAGAAGGGCTACAAGACTGGTTCCTACACTTAGGGGACTTCCTTACAGTACCAGACTGCAGAGGCTTAAACTTCCATCCTTGGAATACAGGCGACAGAGGGGGGATATGATCCAGGTTTTCAAAATCATGAAGGGCCTTGAAAGGGTACCAGTCAGCTGTTTCTTCGAGCAAGTGGATCAAACAGCAACCAGAGGTCACAACCTCAAGTTGAAAGTTCCTCTAGCGAGATCTAGGGCAAGGGCCCAGGGGTTTAGTGTCAGAACTGTCAAAAACTGGAACTCTTTACCACAAGAAGTGGTCGCGGCAGAAAACGTTAACCAGTTTAAAACTAGACTCGACAATCACTGGGAGAAACAGAAGTACGCCATCGAGTGAGTAGAGAGCAGGACATAACAGGCCCCGGCCTTCTTTCCTGGACGACGTATCAAGGTTATCAAGGTATGATGCACCTACAATAAAGAAGAATGATCGCCGACTGTCCTGCGATATTTAAAATAATCCCAGTGTTTATCTATTTAATTGTACGTTTTTTAGCTATTTCACGCTGTACATCCTTTAGTTCATCTGCTGGGTCCTGAGAGGTTTTATTCTGTTCCAGCACCTCACCTGGCCTCCTGTTGCCCTGTGTGCTTGACTTGTTAATTATGTATGTTGAAGCCTTTAAGTGTATCTTGTTTCCTTGTCTTTGAGCAAAAATTACTCTGTAGCCGGGTCATTCACGGGTATTTGGTATTTGTTCATATTCATATCTGACTAATTTTGTATAAAAAATCTTACAGCGAGTCGGAGAAGACGTCTAGCACCCGCGTGACAGCAGAAGGTGGTGACCAAGAAGTCGCAGCCATTGTAGCAGACTTCTATACAACTGGCTTCAAAGACACATTCAGTCAATGGCTGAAGACCATCCCTACATACCCCAAACCTGTGGACATGTTCATGGGCACCCTTACGGAGCTTCTGAACTTGAATTATAAACTTCTGTTTCCCTTTGACATCAAAGATGTTGCAAAAGGCTGCTTCAGCGAGGAGTGAGTTGCATTGCATTATCTTTTCACGGTTCGAAATACTTTTTTCTCAGGTTGCCCTAAGCCAAAATATAGGTTGCCGAGTTGCCGCGCAATAAGTCTCGCGGGAAAAAAAAATACTTGCTCGGGGAGAGTGCGAGAGTGGGTTCTTCGAGCCCTGTTTTTGCTTCAGAAAAGCAAGCTATGTGTAATCTTGTTAACTTCATGTTGATTATACATTAGAGGCAACAGATGATTTCTGTTGACTTAATGTCCTCTACATTCTGGTAATTTTCTGACTTCTATTCAACAGTTTAAAGACTGAGAATGGCACTGGGAAGAATTATTACGAGATTGCCAATCTGGTGAACAACACTGAAGGAGTCGCGCAGACTGTAATGGAGAAACGGTAACCTTTAAACCATTATGCAAACAATCAACTGATAATTAAAAGCAGTCGTTAGCAGTAAGATAAAAGAACATTTCAAGAATAGACAAATATCCAATAAAAGATTACTGGGAACATTTCATGTATAAAAAAAGATTTGAATGAAATTCTTTAATTAGCTTGATAGCCTAATTATAAATACATGTTTCGACCTTGAAAGCAGTAGTGTAAACGATACATTAAACCCAACATGTTGTTTTATCCATGTACGTAAGTATGTAAATTTGTATCCACTTGTTTGGAGGTATAGATGTAGAAGACCCCACTAATGTTTCTGTATTTTTCGTGTGTCAACATAGATTTCATATATAATTAGGAAAGTCATGTGTACATATAAAATACATAACATTAAAGAGAAAGTTCCTGGATATTGATTTCCCATGTATGTATCTTTACAGGTATTGTGAATTTACAGCTGCTGAGAAATTTCAAGAAGCGATGGACAGGAAACGCCTTGCTTTAGAAAGAGCAATAACTGTCTACATGGAAGAGGTATGGGCAGCTGCAATGTACCTTTCCTGACTGTCCATCACAATTATTAGTTCAACTAACGATAACATGGCAATTAGCGGTTCGACCCATGAGAGAGTGGCTGCATGTCGGTCAAATATTTGCATTTTGATGTTTTCACCAAGGTAGGCGGGACTATAGGAAAGTCCATTTCAGCATCCTCATAGATCATATTCACGTGACATTACCAGTGCGTCTCTACCATTTGTAATAATCTAAACCTACATGGATCATATGTTGGTGTTGCTATGATTAGATGATGATTTATTGGCATGTACTTAACAGCCACATGCTGAATTAGATTCTTTGTCACAATTTGTTGTCAAATGTACATTACACAAAACCTTTATAATTGTTTTATAGTTTTAGTTTATAATAAAACGTTTAAAATAGTTCTTGTCTTACACCTTAACTCTTACTGAAAAGAATTCGAAACAGAAAATGTTTCATGTGAAACAAACTACACAATTAAAAGTAGACACAAACAGTCATCCCCAAACAAGAAAGCTTTTAAAAAAAGCTGGCCATAAGCCGCCAAAATGGGAATAGCTGGTTCGGTGGCATGGGTGTGCACAATTACTGACTTGCTCACCTTGCTCGAATTGTAGCAATGCTAAAAAGAGTGAATTGAAAGATCTGAAAAATAGACAGGGTTGCTTCCCACGGATGGATCGCGTTCCTAAATGACGTGGACGTCAGAATTGTCCAATTGCCCCGAAATTGCCGAAACGTAATTTGAATTGCCCCGAGCTGAAATTAGCGTCATTTTGACATCGGGACATTAATTGCGAGGCCTGGCTTGGCATTGCGTAATTTGGCATTGCGCAACTCCTTGCGAGCCGGCCGTCAAACATTCACATGTTAATTTCGAGGCCGGCTTGGCTTCGCATTGGATAACGTACGGTTAGACATTGCGCAACCTCTGTCGATCCATCCACCAAACCCATCCACCATGGTCACACCCGTCTCAATACCATAGGCCGCGTAAATCCATTAGAGATGGCCCATTCCAACACAGGTATGTTGTCATGACAAACGTGGTCCGTGATGTCCTAATTGGGCTCTCTCTTTGCCAGACGTAAAGGCGTGTTTTTATGGTAATGGCTGTGCTCCCACAGGGTCCGGTCCCAGCCAATGACTTCCATCTGGAGGCTGGGCCAGCTGGTTGCCAATCTGATGCCTTGGTTATAAAGGGTGGAAAAGCTGGTGTTGCCCATCCCCCATGGCAAGAGCTGATCAATGGAAACAAATACAAGGTTTGGTAGACCTATCACTACTTCATACAGAATGTATTATCATTAGCATGCTGTGGTTTTATTATTCATTTACCAGACGGGACGAGCCAACGCACTTATGAAAGCATTACGCATATCATGACATAGCACCAAAATAGCATCCATGACGGTAGATCATCAATCTGAAAGGCTGTCATATCATAGAGGAGAACTGTGTTCAAAGAGTGCATGTCGGTGTACCCTGATGCCTATCGTCTCCATGATTCCTCCCACGAAACCGTCCTGACCTGTGTCTAGTACTTTGATTTTGCCCAACTTATCGACGCCATGTGTACATAAGGATTAATTCTGATGAATATGCCACAGGGGAGGCTGGAATCTAGGTTTTTATCTCCATGAAAAATGGAGATATTGTTTTTGGTCTGTCTGCCTGTCTGTCTGTCTGTCTGTCTGTCTGTGTGTGTGTCTGTGTTTCCGCATACTTATGGTCAACATAACTTATGAAGGCATTGATAGATTGTGGTGATATTTGGTATGTTGGTAGGTCATAGAAAGACAAAGGTCAAGGTCAAATATGGGCCTCCTGGTGGCTGACCTTGGTACTGCAGCTGAACGTCCGGTTTTTTGTATCTTTTGTCCTGGATATGCTATGGTCTTGATTTCTTGGTAACAGATAACTTGTTCTGTCAGGAATAAGTGACGTGGGTTTGGTCCCCCTAGCAGCTTGTTCTGGAACTGCAGGGGAGTTTCCGGTGAAATCTTTCAAGAGGATAAATCCAGAAAGGAACAACATATTTTCATCATTTTTGGTATGTAGGTAGCTTAGACAGAGATGTATAGAATGAAATACAATTATGCAAATGAAGACTTAATTTGCATAATAAAGGCGGAAATTCGGTAATTCCAGTGTTTTACATAATATGACGTTCATACATGTATTGTGCATAACCTATGGCAGGTGGAAAATAAACAGATACCAATTATGCAAATAAGGACCTTATTTGCATAATTAATTTTAAAAATTCAATGATTCCTTAGTGGTAAATGATGGTAATTTCATAGTTGTGACATGTGTAAGTTAGTTAAAGGTTAACATCACAATGCATATTATGTTAATGTAGAGGTCATTCGCATAATTATTTATGACATATTGAAATGAAACATTGCCAAAGGATAGGACTTTCACATATCAAATGCATATGTAATTTGTGTTTCATGGAGATATGAGGTCTCCGAATTCTTGTTTAATGATTGTTTCTAACCCTAAAATGTGCTGCATACTAGTCAATAGTTTCTGAAGTCAGCTATAGACCAGTATGCAGCACATTTCAGGGTAACAAACAATTATTAAAAACCTTGATTCCAGTCTCCCCTGGATTCCAGTCTCCCCAGTGGCAAATACATGCAGTATAGGACAACCAAAATTAAACGCGGCTACATTTTGTGTGATACAAACAATGTGTTAGCTCTGTGCTATGTTCATTACCTGAACGGAATGGATTTCATGCTATTATTAGTTTATAATAATGTACTTAATGCCCCCATTTGTCTTGCAGATCATCTTTGATCTTCCTCAGGATATCAACGAAAACATCCAGAAGGACGCAGCGGTCTTTGTAATTTTGGAAACGGAAGGTAGCGAGGATATTACGTCAGTTAAGAGAATTGGTCAGGAAATGCTTTGTCAGGTTGGCGATTTTCCGCAGTAATAAATTGTTGATCCAACAATACAATGATAGTGTAAAAAAGAAATCATAATTAGTTTATAACATCAAAGAGTAAAAGTGAGTAGAACTGTTATTGTACAAACTGGTGTCTGTGTCACATACATTTTGATAACTTGCAGTTTTCCAGTGTTAGCTCCAAACAATTTATCTTTGATCCAACATCTTTACCGATGTGGTTGGTGGCCAGCAGATTTTGTTATTTTGTCTTTGTTTTATAGGTGGAATTGTCACTTGCCGGGGACTCGTGTTCACGCGTATAATAGCCACTTAAATGGTGGAAGTGGTGACACCAAGAACAAATTGGTAAATCCTGGATGTTTCTGTTAAACCAACTACTACAGTTCAATAGATAAAGTTTTGTTATTGATCAATATAGGCCAATAATGATCAAATATCTCACCATGTTCTTGCCGTTGAACCTTTTGAGAACCATATTAATCCGCGATGTTAACGGGTGTTGTATAGCTTGCACTTGCTCACTTCTACTGATCTTACACCATGTGGAAACCGGACTACGTGTACATCAAAGCAACTTATAAACTGTTTTCTCGTAGGTCTCCTGCTTTGGCTTTGTGATGACATACAATGAAGAGACCGGTCAGTTTCTGTGACATCTCAAAACCAAGATGCGTCCAAAGAGGTACCAGTGTCCAATTCGATTTGATGTTCTTTCTTATTCGTCGTGATGCCGTGTTGACTTCTACGTAACTATATTAACATGTATCTGTTAATATGTAAAGCTTAAAGCTTATTCTAATCTTCGTGTGATTGTAATGTACTTGCACTTTTCAATAAATTTTGTGCAATCATCTCAGATTTCTGACATTACGGTTGGTGCTAAAACAGTCTACACGAGGCGCACGGCGCACTTAATTTGTGGTCCCACCACAAACTATCAAATGCAGCTTTAAAGATTCAATTATCAGTTTGCAGTTGATCTTGGCGAGTAGAGAGCACACTTCAATCCATTTATAACAACGACTTAGTAAAGGAAATACGACATTGTCAACAGGTGGTAAAAGTCTGTGATAGTTTCGAGTAGTTCCCTAAACTGCCACTATAATTAGAAATATTTCATAATTTACATTTGGCCTAAACCTATCCCGTGAACATTTCCTTTTAACCCCCAACCTAACAAGGGGCCAACAAGAATTTGGAGATTAAGACCTCCGGGGAGTGCTTTCTTGAATGTACTGTATTGGGAATTGCAAAGGGCATTGTAAGTAATCTAATCGGTATTACCACATATACTGACTTGAACATTCACAATGGCATGCACTGACCCGGCACGTTCTGGGTCACCCTGAAACATGGCCTATATGTAAATCAACTGTCAAAACCACCTTCCACTCGTACTCTCTAGCAACCGTTGCCATTCATGAACAAATACATTCACCTAAACCAGTGAAACCAGCGGCACCCAAAACAAGATTTTCGTCCCGGAAGTAACTATGGTAAAGCTCAATGTGCTAAGTGTATTGTGACTAAGGTATAATAATTTTTCAATGTAATGACTATTCCTGGCCGCCGAAAGTCTCAGCAATTTGCATGTGATGACAAAATGTCGATTTCAAAAAGGATGGGTAGCAACCAGCTAGTGTTGAAGAATCAGAAAATAAGTACTGATATTCTCCCGACTTTTTCTTACAGGTATTGGGGACTCTACCTGGTAATTACGCAAAACACGATCGT